>CM057459.1:738042500-738642500 GCA_016271365.2 Neoceratodus forsteri | reverse complement strand
AGACAAATTGCTGCAGGTAGCACTGAAAAACAGAAAGTGCTTTGTAAGAGTTTCATTTAGAATTCTGGTTATTTTGAAGTTGAGATCAGCACAGTAATGGGCTAGGAAAGTCAGAAACACAATGGGACACAGGTGAGAATAATTTGCAAAGCTAATTGAGTACATTGCAGCTTCATGGTGAAAGAGATAGAGAAAAGTTACGGAGGCAGTATAGTACAGTGGTTTAAGGCTCTGAGCTGCAAACCTGGAGACCTGGATTTAAATCCCACAGCCCCCACTTGCATACTGTGTGATCCTGAACAAGTCACTTAAGCTTCTTGTGCTCCCAGATTGCACCTGTAAACAAGCTTTCAGCTTAGTGTGTCTCTCTCCTGGTAAAACTTAAAGTGTTTTCTGAAGCAGTTTTCTTTAGAGTGCAAGCTGCAGTGCAGTTATTCTCACTCTGGTGACATCGGCAGAGTATGGATAAATGTCGTCTTCAGGATTTATTCTCACTGCAATGGAAATAACACAGGATATCCCACTGAGAAAGCTCTCACCCCCATGGTATAAATATCTAAATCTATATCTATATATATTCATGGCAAAAAAAACTCCATTTAATGCATCAGTTAGGGTTGTTCCACAGTGACGAAACTGAGGAAATTCGATGTTAGGGTTGAAACCCCTTGGACCCACCCCGCCCCCCAGCCAGCATCGAGGTGTGAGTTGGGGTTATCGGCCTAACTCTCACCTCATCACATGTGTAAAGAAGCTGAGATGGTGAACTATAGGAGAATGGGGTGGGAGTTGGGACCGATGACCCCAACGCATAACTCCCTGATGCTGGCTGGGGGTGGGTGGGGTGGGTGGGTCCAAGGGGGTCTTAACCCAACATTGAATTTCCTTGCTTTTGTCACTGTGGAACAACCCTAACTGATGTATTAAACAGAGTTTCTTTTGCCATGAATTTCCCTTCTTTTTGAGAATGAGGACTATAACTAGTGAATGAATTGTGGTGGTGGGAGCGCGGGCCCTTTGGGCCCTGCACTACCACCACATGATTTGTAGTGAAAAAGTAACAGTAACCACAAGGGAAATGCAAGCACAAATGGTAACACACATTGTGATGGAAACGTAAATCGTAACGCAAACAGTAACATAAACGCAAGCGCAGAGTGACGCCAAAGCGAACAGTAATTCAAACAGAGACGCAAATGCAATTGCGTACAGAAACACAAGTAGTAACACACACGTTCATGGTACCACAATCGGAAACACAAATGGTAATGGTAACAGCAAGAATAACACCAAAGAGAACAGAAACGGAAATGAAAATGCAAGCGCGTGAGGAAACGCAAACCGTAACACGCACTGCCACAGTACCGCAATCTGAAACACAAATGGTAATGGTAAGAGCAACAGTAATGCCAAAGGAAACAGAAATGCAAGCACATATGGAAACGCAAACCGTAACACAATTGGAAATGCAAATGGTAACGGTAACAGCAACAATTACGCTAAATGAAAGAGAAATGCAAATGGAAGGGTGGCCGGAAACACAAATCGCAATGCACACGGTAACGCAAACTGAAATGCAAAGACAAACAGTAATGGAGACACAAATGGTAACAGTAACGCAAACACAAGCGCAAATGAAAACGCAAAGGGTAACACACACGGTGGTGTACACGGGAACGCTAATGCAAACGGGCACGGAAAGAGAAGTGTAAAGCTTACGTGTAACAGTAAGTGGAGTGCACACCCTATTTTTCCCCAAAAGCTCCATTGAGAAACACAGTGACAACAAAGAATGTATGCATAATAATGGGCCTCGTAGCAGAAAATGAACAGTTGTAATACTAAATTGCTACTATCTCAGTAACCGTACGACATAGAAAAAAAATTAAAATTTCACATGATTCATGACTTTCCTGGCTATGTTTTTGCTAACTATGGGCTATGCATTTTTGTGACGGAAATTCTGTATCTCGCTCCGTTTCCGAGATATGAGAACCGAAAGGCGCGGCGGACGCCACCATGTTAGTCTGTGGGACAAACCGTCAACTTTGGAGTACTGTAACTTTGCATCTGAGTTATATTTTTTCACCAAATGGCACATCTGTGAGAGGCTGTCTACTTTCCTTCCAAATTTCAGCCCAAAAGACCAAACCGTTCTTTTGCAGCAGGGTGGCAAATAATTCCTGTCATTTTGGCCATAGTCTAGAAAAGTAGTGTCGTAATTTGCGACACCTTTTATCAAAAACTTGCGAAAGTGTCATAAATGCGATACTACTTTGCAACACTACTTTTTCCAAAAATTTGGAAAACATATTAATGGGGTGTTTAACCCCACAATAAAGACATGGCTAGCATCCTGAGGGTCCGACTAGGTGAACAGAAAAAGAATTGTGTTCCTAGATGGTCCCAATTTTAAACATCAAGCATTTTTCTGATCCGTAACTGAAAACAAAATGGCAGATTTGCAACACTACTGGGTCATTTACGACACTAAAAAGTGCATTTGCGACACTGTCAATCTTTTTGTTAACTTTTCCCATTGACTTATAATGGGAACTTGTTTTTTGAATAACTTTTGAACTGTTCAATATTTTTTCATGAAATCTTCAAAAGGCACATCAGGGACCCTGGCCGCACATTCCCTGAAGTTTTTGGACCAGTCGCATAAACCATGCGACCTGTAGGCGTGAGCAAAGAATGTGCAAAAAAACGTAATTGCACACACAAATGTCGCTTAATAACTCCACAGCTGTATATCTGACCAGTACGAAAGTTGCCAGATCCCAAGATCTATGATTACGCCCCATGCCTGACAAATTTCAGGCAACTCCGTTGAATGGTAGCATAGTTATTAAGTTGCAAATTTTCACCATTTAACCTTAAATGAGGTACTCAACCCTAACTATAGCTGCACTACCATGCAGCTATAATATATATATATATATTTGTGTGTGTGTGTAACCCTATAACTATATGTGTGCATCTCTAGTGCTATGTGAGAAATATGTACCCCCCCAAGTGTATAATCCTAGCTCTGTACTGTAAATGGCATGTCTGTGCTGCTATCCCACTTATGGCTGTGGGTTATGTGTAGATATAAATGCCCATTTATAGTCATGGGCATGCATGTCAGTATCCCTGCTTATAGCTGTGGGCTTGTATGTGTGTAAGTGTCCCCACTTATGGCTGTGGGCTCGTGTGTATGTAAGTATCCTACTTATGGCTGTGAGCTTGTGTGTGTGGGTAAGTATCCCTCTTATGGCTGTGGGCTTGTGTGTTGTGTGTGTGTGTGTGTGTGTGTGTGTAAGTATCCCACTTATGGCTGTGAGCTTGTGTGTGTGTAAGTGTCCCCACTTACGGCTGTGGGTTCATGTGTGCGTAAGTGTCCCCACTTATGTATGTGGGCTTGTGTGTAAGTATCCCACTTATGGCTGTGGGTTTGTGTGTGTAAGTATCCCACTTATGGCTGTGTGCTTGTGTGTGTAAGTATCCCACTTATGGCTGTGGGCTTGTGTGTGTAAGTAACCCACTTATGGCTGTGGGCTTGTGTGTGTGTAAGTAACCCACTTATGGCTGTGTGCTTGTGTGTGTAAGTATCCCACTTATGGCTGTGGGCTTGTGTGTGTAAGTAACCCACTTATGGCTGTGGGCAATGTACTTGTGTATCATCTGCATGAGCATACAGGTAATCATGATGCACCTTGTGTATGTCATGCTCATGTGGTTAAGCTTTGTAGTGATGACGTACCTTGTGTATGTCACGTGTGTGTAGGTAAGCATATCTTACATTCCCCCCCCCCATTATTACCTGCGTCTATACAGGTAACACAGAAAAAAAGAAAGAGAATTAGTGAGTAGGAGAGTGGGCAGATTTGGTAGCATAGAGAAACTTGAGTTGAGAGTTTTACAGAGGCAAAAGGTAGTAATAAGAAGTATAAAAATGAGAAAAACAAGAACAAATCCCTGAAATGTGAACTCCAACCATGTGTTGGTAAACACAGTGTGTGTATCTCCATCATGAAACATAGTTTGTATTGAATCCTCTGTCTTTTGAACACTATTTTAGATTTGACTAATGTGTCTTTCCTTTTAATTAACTTTTTAACACCAAATGCAATTGATCTATATAAACATTAAAAACCGTTAAGTATTGGCTTTTATCTTTTAAATGAGTGGGTTTAGTATTTATAGACTCTTGGTCATGGAGGGGCACTGGGGTAAAATGACTGTATGGCCAATAATAGTACGTTCATGGGGCGTAAAGCAGAAATTGGGTATTATCACATTACAAACCATATTGTTATAAACATAAGACTTATGGTTAGTAACCACACAGTATAAACCTTCAGAACTGTAGGTAACTCAGCCTTGAGGTACAAGCCATTTGATAAGTCAGATGGGGCACAAAATCAAAGAGTCGTGAGTGAAGTAGAAAATGGCATTTCAGCAGCCTCGATGAAAGTGTTGCTGCTGTGCTTGTTTGGACTCTTGATTGAAGAGACGTCTGAAGAAATGTTTTCTTAACTGAAGTCAGGGACTGCCCCTCCCCCAGGCTTGTCTTCATGTATGGTATCCCAAGTATTAACATACGTATCAACGTATCAATGACAAGAAGTGCAAGGTGAATCATTTCAGAGCCAAAAACCCAGGATGCAGCTACTGGATGGATGGCATCAAGCTGTCCACATCCAACAAGGAGAAGGATCTGGGGGTGCTGGTGACCGGGGAATTAAACCACTTCGCCCAGTGTAAGAGGGCAGTGGCTAAGGCTACCAGAATGGTAGGGTGCATAGCAAGAGGGATTACATCCAGATGTAGCGAAGTCATAAATGCCCCTGTACAGGTCCCTGGTGAGGCCACACTTGGAGTACTACATGCAGTTCTGGCACCCGTACTTGAAAAGGGATATCAAACTACTGGAGGCAGTGTAGTGAAGAGCAACAAAGATGATACAGGGGTTGGGGGATAGAACTTATGAGGAAAGACTAAAACAGCTAAACATGTATATCCTGGAGAATAGAAGAGAGAGAGGGGACATGATTGAGACCTTCAAATACCTGAAGGGGATGAACAGAGTAGAGTTCTATGGTTGGTTCGCTCTCCAGAATAGAAGAGATACTAGAGGGCACTCCCTGAAGTTAAAGGGGGGGACAGATTCAGGAGAAAAAGGAGAAGACACTACTCACTGAAAGAGTGGTAACAGGGTGGAATGCACTGCCTGAGAAACTTGTGTATCAGTGCAGCCTGTGGGGAGCTTCAAGAGGGGGTGGGACAAATTCAAGGGGAAAGTACATACCAGGGAGCAGTGGTGGGAGGGAAGACTTAATGGGAGGAGGGGCAGCTGCAGTCTAATGGGCTGAAGTGCTGCACACTTGAGCAGACTAGATAGACCATATGGCCTACATCTGCTGGCAATTTCGTATGTTCATATGTAACATTGTTGTGGGTACCAATGCTGGCTGGCGAGGAACCAGTGTGCTGGTTTCCATCAGTTGTATCACAGTTTACATCGGCTTGGTCAATAGATGACCCTTCTCTGAAGTCTGGTTCGTATCCATACAGAGTGTGACCACAGTAAAGACATCACACCTGTACAGGTAGTGGCAGCCCTTCCTAGTGCACTCGTCTATATGGGGGCTACCCAGGCATTCAGGTGATGGTGATGAACAAGGAGATCAGGCAGCTTTATCTGTTCTCGAAAGATGTCTTCTTCCAAGTGCTTGTACCTGTACCAGCTTATTAAATACTGCAGTATCCTTATCAAATTTAGGCAGTGAAACAGTGAATGTGACATTGTATCTTTTATATCACAGTCATGTCTGCTATAGCAGGGGCCCTGGTTGGGGTGCACTGTAACATAACCAAGGTTTGTAGCAGTGGCAAATGTGGCCATATGATCCATGCACTTCATAGTACGTACTATATTGTCACAGTAGGGGCAATATCACTTGGTAATATGTGTGTCATTAATGAGATCTGGGATCTTACCAGTTTTTAAATCTCGTAAGAGATTTGTAATGGTGGGGAGTGTAAAGCTTCCATAAGCAGAGCAAAGGATTTCCCCACATATGCAGTGTTGTCTAGCCTCCCTATTATTAAAGTGTATTAACTGTGTTAACTTGTGTCTGGTCTGATTGAAAATCCTAGCAATAAAGTGCATGTTATATGTGGTGAAGCTATCTTCTTGTGCAAGACTGGCAGTACTGTATAGCATAGGCTGTATTACATCCTGGTGTAATTTACTATTAAATAATGTAGCATGCCGCCCAATTCCAAATAGATACTCCAGTCCCAAAAATACCTGTGGCAGACCCTAAAATGCCTGTCACAGCAGGAAGACCTGACCCTCTTTTTCCACGTTTAGGTCTGACCACCCCCATGGTGTTCTACAGAATGCTTCCCTGCTACAGGATCTTGAGCTCATGTTTGAAATGCTGTCATAATGTCAAGTAGCATTACTGTATGAAATTCAGAACTGTTTGTTCTGGAACAATGACTGAATTCAGCCATGTTCCCGTTAGATAAATTTAAAATTACATGCACATGTATGTAATTTACATTTTTAATTAATACATCTGGAATAGAAATAGCAGGCTACTTTTTGGGCCAGGTTGAAGTATAGGGCAGTTTTCATGATTTTCAGAAACAGTTTTAGAAATTACAGTAAGGTAAACGGATTCAGTAAGAATAGTGTCCAGCTGGCAAAGTCTCTTCATTGTGAAAACAAAAGGCAAAAATTAGAATTTGCCATAACGGTAATGTTATAGAGTCCAATGTGTTGTAAGTGTACATTTTAGATTGTTAAAGTTCCATTAGAAGTGATTTGAGTGTTTGGCCAACCTTGAAAGTTCCTTTGTGAAGGTGGGCCACTTTAAGAGATTTACCATTTTCAAAGTACATTAGAGTCAGTAAATGTCCACATAATGTTCAGCTGCAAAACAAAGGGGTTAAGAACAGTCACATTTGACTTATAGACTACTATCAGAACCTTTATGTGTTATGCAATATGATTTGGGAATTACATTTTTAAAAGGGGCATAGGATGGATGGCTGGTGGTCAAGGGGTCAACCAAAAAGATGGAGAGGGGGCAATCTTTTTTTTATGTCTGGGGTCATCCGGAATTTCCTCCAGAACCTCTAGGACTGGAACTGTAACTAAGGTTGGGTTTGGTATTGGCCTCGTCTGGACAAGATCTCTACCTTCAGGATATGGCTCTGGATCTGGGATGGGAAATGGACCTGGAACAGGCTCAGGAGGTGGGACTGGAACCAGCTGGGCAAGGACTTCCCTCCGGATGTTGTCATCATGGGATGGTCTTACTGGCACGGGCAATGTTGTCTCCCTCTGGCCAAGTTTTTAGACCGGACCTCCTTGACCCAAGCATGGCAACAGGGTCATAAGTAGGTAGGCCTGGAATAAGCCTTCCCAGGCTCGCCTTTTATCCATGGATTTTCGCATTTATTATTCCCGATATCTAAATACAGAAAACAGGCCATCTGTTAACAATACATGTCCCTTCCCCAATAAGTGGGGAAGGGGTTATACAGTTGTATACTTAAAACCTCTAAACAACATTAACTGATTTCCATGGCACCATTTCTCAGTTGGCTGTGTTCCTTTTTGGCTTAAATGCTCCTAGTTATTCAGTAGTGTGGGTCCCTGCTACTGGATCTTGAGTACGTATCTGGTATGCTTCAGGTAAGTTTAGTAACATGGCACTATGAAACCTAGAAGTGTTGGTACAGGAGCAGAATCTAAATTCTGCCATATTATAGTTAGTGAGATTTAAAATCACAGGGATGTGCATAAATCACACATTATTTACAAGGGTACCTGGGAGTGATAATGCAACCAGACCACTAGTTGGTCTGTGTTTCTGCATTGGACATTGGGTAGGTTCATCCTTTGTTGGGAGAACCACAGTTGGAAACATGACAGTGCTAGCAATGGAATTAAGAGCACAATGCTGTCTAATAGTACCATTTGGAAAATGAGCACAAAAATTGGGTTTAAGGGTGCAGTGTTCATGTATAAATCTGTGTGTTGTGCTTGGGCCTGGTGTATAGACAGGGTATCATTAGGTGGAGCGTGTGCATGTCTGAAAAAGGCAAACTGTAAGCAACAAATGAATTATGTGTAGACAATTCTTTTCTGTGGCTTTGGAGGAAATATTGGTATACTTTCTTTATTTCTGGATCTGCCAGCTATGGCTCAGTCAGGTCCAGATGGACATTTGTTTTTGTTTGCAGCCACCATAGGTGTTGCACTGGAAGGGGGCACGATTCATATTCTCCCCCCCCAAGTTCCTCCTTTAGTGAAAGAGGCAGCTCAGTTATTGTGGTAATGGAAGGGTTTTGTGTGGATTAGCCAATGCTGGAGCAGAGGCCAGAGAACAAATTAATAAATTCTGAAACAGTTTTACATAGAGTTCAGATGACACTGTATTGACAGTAGAGGTGTGGATATTTAACTACAAAAGTATTTTGGCAAATTTTATTTGCCAACCAGTTTTTGCCTTAAAAAGTAGATGCTGACTAGATACTGATGGGGTAGCCCCAGAGTATCACAATGTTTTTTTTAAATTTTGACAGCATTACATTTTTAATTAGTCTACTTCATACATTACCAGAGGTGGATTGTAGGGTATTGAGTGTTGTAGCCCCTCCCCCACGAGGAGTTGATCTTATGTCTTGCTTTAGTCCCTGGCTAGAGGGACCCTTTTGTTTCCTGATAAAGAAAAATACAACACAAAGGGCAAAGTCTCTCTGTGATAGATTAGTATTGATTTTTAAAATGCTGCTGCATTAGCCTTATACTGATGTACGCCTTCGGCTACCTCTACCACCTGTGCCATTGGCAGGGTACATGGAGTTGTGGATTCCAGCCACACTTTGATTCCTAAAAATAAAATAAAATTAAATAAAATCAAAACAGAGATGGAAAGGCGTCCCTTTTTCTCTCGGTTTTAATTTACAAATACAGACAGTCTTAACTGAGTCACACAAAATCCTGTACATTTTATTTACATGTTAAATAAGTCACACCATACCGGTAACAAAAAGTGTTACAACAAGACAAAATGATTAGGAGAATCTTCCTATTTATCTCGGATGCCATTTGTAGATTATATCCCCTTGGTGTAACTTATGGGCACAGTAGGTAAATGAATTTGAAAAAAACAAACCAAAAAAAAACATAGTTCTGATATTTTTCTTTTACCAGTTAGAACTGCATAGCAAGTCAATCAATCAATCAATCAAAATCTTTATTTATCCAGGTGAACATCATTGAGCAGAGCTCTTTTACAAGATGGACCTGGTTAGAACAGGGTCGGGTAACATTCATCATAAAAACATATAAATACATGTAAATAAGTATATAAACACAAACACAATGGTATAGTAATAGGGAAGTCAATTGATAAAAGGAAGACAAGGCAAGCCATAACAGAGGAGGATTCAAATTCAAGGGGGAAGGTCCACCATTGAACCATGCAACTGTATATAAACCATGTTCTCTGTACAGAAATACCAGTTAGTTCATTTACCAGGGGTTGTCACTAGTACTAGCAATGAAAATGGCTTGGAGAACCACCAACTAATGGCAGATGGGGTACCAGGAGGGGTATGTAATATGTAAGCAAAGGATAAACATTGTGAGAAGTGAAGTCCGAAGGATAGGCCAGTAGAACTGATGCAGTGGTGGGGGCCTACGGGGAGAGGGAAAGGGGAGTTAGGACTTTTATAGTATGATTGCATGTAGATTGTGGATGAGTGCAGTATAGAGTTGTGAAAAGAAGGCTGGAGAAAGTGGGAAGATAGACCAATATCAAAGGGGGGACAGAGGCATCAAGGTGTTACGTGAAAGCATGATGACAGACCAGGGCCAAGGAGGAGACAAGCACTAGAAGTAATTTGTTCATGGTTAAATGGTACAGGTCAGCATGTTGACAATTCATGGTCATGGGAAACAATTGCACTGATCATTTCTGAGACATGAATATAAGAGCTTGAAAGATGAGATGCTGATGGGTGACATCAGTTTCAGTTTTTTTTTGCAATTTATTCCACAAGGAGGACACTGTAAAGCTTACAGCAGCCCTGCCAAAGCGAGAGTTAACTTTGGGAACCATCAGTAGGAGAGATTTGCAACTTATCAGGGCGTAATTGCCTGTTGGTTTTATAGGAAGACAGTCTGTAATGTATTGGGGCAGTTTTTTGGAGATGGCTGTCAGGGTCCATAAGGCTGCATTTTTATCACGCCTGAAACGAAGAGAACTCCACCCCACTGATTGATATAGGGAGCAGTGGTGAGTGGAATAAGGCAGGCCTGTGATGAACCTCAAAGCTCTATGATATAATGTGCCAAGTTTGGTGAGGTAAGAAATAAGACAGTGACTGTAGAGGATGTCAGCATACTCTATCAAGGATAGAAAGGTTGATTGTACCAGCTGTAGTTTGGCATCTCTAGTTAAGAAGTGGGCTATCCTAAAGAACAGGCCAAGTCTCTGTCGTAATTTTTTGAGTAATTCTTCAACGTGCTCTATAAAGGAGAGCCTATGGTCCAGCCATACTCCCAGGTATTTGAATTTAGGGACAAATTCCAACTTCTCACCAAGAATTGTAGTAATCTGCAGCACAGGATCTGATAGGGCTGAATTTACCATTTGGGCAGAGGGAGAAAAGAGCATTGCTTTTGTTTTCTTGGCGTTAAGTTATAGTTTTTTGTTTAGGAGTTGGTGTTGCAGCAGGTTGAACTCAGATTGAAGGTCATTACATGCAGATTGTAATGATGTTCGGCTTACGTAAAGAACTGTGTCATCTGCAAAGAGATGAATTTTGGCCTTAGTTATGCTTTCATCAATATTGTTGATGTGTTTGCAATAAGATCGGTCCTAAGATAGAACCTGGGAACACCTCTTAGAAGAGGTTTGAGAGTTGAGAGATCTCCTTCCGCTTTCACCTGCTGGAAACGATCAGAGAGGTAGTTGTTGAACCACTGTAAAGATAATGGGTCAGCACCTAGTGAGGTCAGGGAAAAGAGTAGCAGAGAATGGTCGACAGTGTTGAAGGCCTTGCTCAGGTCCAAGGATACGGCGCAGGTGTAATTCCTGTTGTCTAGCTCTCTTTGCCAGTCATTAGTCACTTTGGCAAGTGCTGTAATGGTGCTATGTTTAGCTCTAAACCCTGATTGGACTGGATTAAGTAGGTTATTAGCTTCTAGATACTGCCTCAGCTGGTTACTTACGACTTTTTCCAGTAATTTTGACAAGACCGGGAGAATCAAAATTGGTCTGTAATTATTTAGATCACAGGGATTTCTGGACTTGAATAGGGGTATGATGTGCTCTGTTTTCCATATTGAAGGAATGGATCCTTTTATGGGCACGGCTAACACATGGATGGCCACCTTCAAAAAACATGGGTCGAGGGTATCCGCACCAGCACTTTTTTTTACAAACAGTTTTAGCAATAGATCTTCAACTTCTTTCAGAGTAGTAGGACGCACGGAGAAGACTGAATCGGTGATGCTAGGATCTGCACCTTGATTATCCACCTGAGAGCATATCAAATTCGCTGGGGAATTGTTGAAGGCTAAGCCTGCAGTCGCAAAGTGATTATTGATCCAGAACTTCCAGTCTGTCACTAATGGTGTTATTGTTAAGGAGATTTCATCAGGTAGTGAGCCACCGGACATGTGACCAGACAAGTCCTTGACAGTTTTCCAAAATTTTGTAGGATTTTTGGAGGCAGAGAGAAATTCAGAATGATAGTATGCAGCTTTTGTATCTCTAACCATTCTAGTACATGAGTTTCGGGCCCTTCCGAACTTGCACCAGTCCGCAGCAGACTGGGTTTTGCGTGCTTTTTTCCATAGGTTATTTCTTTCAGTCAATGCAGATTTTAATAATAGTGTGAACCATCTATATGCATTTTTTGCTATTCGCACCTTAACTATAGGGGCATATTTATTTAGGGCATCTAGGATAATTTTGCTGAATATGTCGAATGCTGATTGCGTGTCTTTTACCAAATAGAACTCTTGCCAATACAAGGAGTGTTTCAGTTCATTTATGTAGGCAGTGAGATCAAAGTTCCGTCTTGATCTCTTTGCAGCAAACTTCGGCGAAGTAGTAGGTTTGTTGCTTGATCTTATGCAAGCAATAAATGAGTGATCACTAATATCACTGAAGAAGGTGCCGGCAAAGGAGAAGAGATGTGGTTTATTCACTAGGATAACATCTAGCAGGGAGCTGTTATCCACGTTCTTTTTATTTACTCGTGTTGGTTCGACAATGAGTTGCGATAATCTATGGGTGTCACAGAAAGCTATAAGAGGAGCGGCGGTTTTAGATAGCCAGTTTAAATTAAGATCCCCAAGAATAATTATTTCTGAGGATTGTTGTTCGATGATATTACTCAGATGAGGTGACAACTGTAGATCGGCAGAAGAAGGTCTATAGCACCCTATGATACATAATGTTGAAGAGTGCGAGATGGTGACTTGAAGAGACAGACATTCATTAGCATTTGCAACAGATAAAGCACTCAGACAGGATGCCGTATACCTATCCTTGACATAGATGGCAACCCCTCCACCCCGGAGTGTCTGGCTGCTCTAAATAGTAAATAGTTAGGGATATTGACTTCCCTGTTGGAGGTGGCCGGTCTAAGCCAGGTTTCTGAAACCACTAGGATGTCTGGTCAAGTATGGAGGACCCAGGCCTGGATCATGGAGAACTTTTTTAACAGACTGCATACATTAATGTGGAGGAAACTCATGCCTTTCAGTGTAGCAAGGTCAGAGGGCGATGTGATTGCAGCTGATGGCCCCAGATTGAGCTCCACATTTCCTGAGCACAGGAGAAGAAGGAGTAAAAGTTTTCTTAGCGTGACAATAGTAAGCTTCGTACTGGTAACCCCTTTACGTCATTGTGGGCCATTGTCCTGGGGGGTACGCCCCAACATTTTTTGCCCTTCCCACCAAGAGTGGCAGAGATGAGTACTCTGACTGCTATCTGTAGAGGTGATGCCTCTATGATGTTGGCAGAAGTCATAAGCTGAGGTGGTAATTCATTTCGTGTACCATCGGTAAAGGTAATATGAAAATAGTGTTGAAGAATTGGGGAGTTGAAAAGGCATATATCCATGTAGGGACAGGAACTAGTTACAGAGCAGATCAGATTAGTATCCACAGTAATAAAGGCTTGAGGTGGCATATATTGGGCATGCGATATGAGATAGAAGAAGGATCAGAACAGGATCCACGATTTGACACACATAGTAGAATAAGGATGGGGGGCTAGAGAGGAGTGAGCTAGAAAGCCGGGGCAGGGTTTATGTGTATTTAATCAGGACTGGGGGGGTGTGTGGGTGGGTGAAAAAATTGGCAGCTAGGGCTCCCTTTCTGGAGATAATCAGTCCCTGAGGGCAAGTCCGTACCTGCGTTTCTGTGAGGGGCTGGTGGCTTCAGACCTGGACTGTGGGTGGCAGTCTGGTAGGTCGGGTTCATCAGAGAACCATGGCTGTGGCTCTCAGACTACCTGGAAGAAGAAGGCAGAGGAGAATTAAATCAGAAATTCAGAGGGGGTGGGGCTGCTTGTGGAGCTAAAAAGAAATGCAGACTGGTTTAAATGGGGAGGGTGTTGGAGACCAAGATGTTAGGCAAGGTGCCTCCAAGTCTGAGTGAGCAATAACAGGGCTATTTAAAACACAATACTAGCATAAAAAGGTGAAGGGGGTGTTTCAGAGGCCTGAGCTGAGATCGCTACTGGTCTTATGAGGAACACAATACAGGCATTTACATTAAATCAGAAAACTTCAGCTATAAAATACAAGCAAGACAGTTTTAACAGAAAACATAATCTAGAACAATATAGTCAAACATTAACAGTGCAGAGCTATATGGAGTCAATCGGAGTGCTCCTGGGGCTGACTGCAGTCAGTGGGCCACAGCAGTAAAAGACTCTGGATTTAAACCCAGAGACAACTGTCCTCATGTAAAGAAAGCAAAAATTGGAAACTAGGGCTCCCTTCCTGGAGGTGATCAGTCCCTGAAGGGGCAAGTCCGTGCCTGCGTTCCTGTGAGAGGCTGGTGGCTTCAGACCTGGACTGGGTGGCAGTCTGGCAGGTCGAGTTAGTCAGAGAACCATGGCTGTGGCTCTCAGACTACCTGGAAGGAGAAGGCAGAGGAGAATTAAATAAGAAAGTCAGAGGGGGTGGGGCTGCTCGTGAAGCTAAAAAGAAATGTAGACTGGCTTAAATGGGGGGGGTTGCAGACCAAGATGTTAGGCAAGGTGCCTCCAAGTCTGAGTGAGCAATAACAGGGCTATTTAAAACACAATACTAGCATAAAAAGGTGAAGGAGGTGGTTTCAAAGGCCTGAGCTGAGCTCGCTACTGGTCTTATGAGGAACACAATACAGGCATTTACATTAAATCAGAAAACTTCAGCTGTAAAATACAAACAAGACAGTTTCAACAGAAAACATAATCTAGCACAATATAATCAAACATTAACAGTGCAGAGCTATATGGAGCCAATCGGAGTGCTCTTGGGGCTGACTGCAGCCAGTGGGCCACAGCAGTAAAAGACTCTGGATTTAAACCCAGAGACAACTGTCCTCATGTAAAGAAAGCAAAAATTGGCAGCTAGGGATCCCTTCCTGGAGGTAATCAGTCCCTGAGGGCAAATCTGTACCTGCGTTTCTGTGAGGGGCTGGTGGCTTCAGACATGGACTGCGGGTGGCAGTCTGGCAGGTCGGGTTCATCAGAGAACCACGGCTGTGGCTCTCAGACTGCCTGCATTTCTGTGAGGGGCTGGTGGCTTCAGACCTGGACTGCGGGTGGCAGTCTGGCAGGTCAGATTTGTCAGAGAACCATGGCTGTGGCTCTCAGACTACCTGCATTTCTCTGAGGGGCTGGTGGCTTCAGATCTGGACTGCGGGTGGCAGTCTGGCAGGTAGGGTTCATCAGAGAACCACGGCTGTGGCTCTCAGACTACCTGCATTTCTGTGAGGGACTGGTGACTTCAGACCTGGACTGCGGGTGGCAGTCTGGCAGGTCGGGTTCATCAGAGAATCATGGCTGTGGCTCTCAGACTACCTGCGTTTCTGTGAGGGGCTGGTGGTTTCAGACCTGGACTGCGGGTGGCAGTCTGGCAGGTTGGGTTCATCACAGAACCACGGCTGTGATCTTGCTTTCTTTTTTTCCTGTGAGCTGTCAAAATAAACAGCTTGTTATGGATGCTGGGGCGCTATAAAATCCATGTCTCCCCCTCTGATTGCCTTGCAAGGGAATCACGTGTGAATGGTACTGGGGAAAAATTTAAAAAAATATACATAAGCCGTGGTGATGAACCTTTGTGGAGGAAGATTATACATAACGGTTGGCATTTTTAAAAGATAAGCCAAAGGGTACTGGCAGTAATCCCAGGAGAAAATGGCCCTTCTCCTTTTTTGGACAGAAACGAGCATGAAGCGTATGCTTTTACATAAAAAAAAGGTACAATTTCAGAAATCACTAGTTAATGTGTGTTTTTGAAACACTTGCATAAAAGGAAAAAAGAAAATTGTTTAGTCAGGGTAGGCACACCATGTCCAAGCTTTTGGGGGTATGTGGTATGGGAATACAAGGAGGTCAAATGACTTGCCAAAGGTCACACAGCATGCAAGTAGGGCTGGAGGGATTCAAACCGAGGTTACCAGGTTTGTATCTGAGTGCCGTTGATAACTGCATTCTACTAGAAGTCCACAGGAGGTTCATACCTCCCATGGCAAACACTGTATTTAAAAAAAAAACATTACATAGAAATGTAGACGTTGACGGCAGATAAGGACCGCAAGGCCCATCCAGTCTGCCCAGTTCTTTTTCTACCTTATAAATGTGCCATCGTCCTTTGCTCTGTCAGTGGCCTATCTATTCATACTCATCTGTATTGGTCCCTTATGCCCATCCCATGTCTGTTTGAAGCCCTGCATTGTATTCATAGCCACCACTTCCTGAGGTAGACCGTTCCATGCATCCACCACCCTTTCTGTGAAACAGAATTTCCTCACATTCCTCTTAATCGGCCTCCCTCTAATCTCATGCTGTATCCTCTTGTCCTGCTATTTTTCTTATATTTGAACATGTTATACTCTTTCACCTTGTTAATGTCCTTAAGGTGTTTGAATGTTTCGATCATATCACCTCTCTCCCTCCTTTGCTCAAGGGTATACATATTGAGCTCCGTTAATCTTCCTCATATGTCTTCTGATGCAGTCTCTGCACCATTTTGGTTGCCCTTCTCTGGACTGCCTCAATTTGGTTAATGTCTTTGTGAAGGTGTGGCCTCCAGTACTGCACGCAGTACTCCAGATGGGGCCTAAACAGTGTCTTGTAAAGAGGGATTATTACCTCCCTCTTATGACTTGTGATACCCCTACTAATACACCCTAACATCCCCCTAGCCTTACCTACTGCTTTAGAGGTTTGCTTGGATGATTTCAGGTCATCGGTGATGATGATGCCCAAGTCTCTTTCTTCCTTTGTGACTGCCGGCAACTCCCCTCCCAGCCTATAGGTGGCTTCAGGGTTTCTCTTCCCTATGTGCATGATCTTGCACTTCTTTGCATTAAATCCCAGTTGCCACTCTTCTGATCATTTTGCTAGTTTATCCAGATCTCTTCTCATTCTGCCCACCCCATCTGGATCATCTACTCTGTTGCAGATCTTGGTGTTATCTGCAAACAGACAAGCTTTACCCTCTAGTCCATCTGCAATGTCACTAATGAAGATATTGAAGAGGACTGGCCCCAGGACTGATCCCTGAGGTACCCCACTTGTGACCTGCATCTCTTCTGACTGCATACCATTTACCACAGCACCACTCTCTGTTTTCTGCCCTTCAACCAGTTTGCCACCCAGTTGACCAACTTCTGAACCACACTGAGCCTACCCAGCTTATTTATCAATCTTCTATGTGGAACAGTGTCGAAAGCTTTGCTGAAGTCAAGGTAGGCGACATCAACTGCTCCCCTCCTTGGTCCACCACTCTGGTTACTCAGTCAAAGAAATCTATGAGATTAGTTTGACAGGACCTTCCTTTTGTAAACCCATGCTGTCTTGGATCCTGTGCCTCTATGGACTCCATAATCTTGCCCACTACTGAGGTAAGACTGACTGGTCTGCAGTTCCCTGCCTCCTCCCTGCTACCACTCTTGTGGAGCGGGATCACATGAGCCCTTCTCCAGTCTGCTGGGACCTCTCCTGTGCTCAGAGACTCACTAAACAGTTTTGCTAATGGCTCTGCTAGTTCCACCCTTAGCTCTTTAAGTACGCTGGGATGCATGCCATCAAGTCCCATTGCCTTGTCCACGCTGAGCTTAGCGAGCTCTTGTAGGACCCTTTCTTTTGTGAAGGGTGTAGTGCTCACCTCCTTCCCCCCTGTGTCCATGGTGCTGAGCTGTGGGCCCTGCCCTACCTTCTCTTCAGTAAATACTGAGCAAAAGTATCTATTTAGGATAGATGCTTTTATTGTATAGTAAACTGTAACATGGGTGTGAGAGAACAAAGCTGTGTTATCAGCTAGTTAGTCATGACTCCTGGCCTGGCTAGCTGCCACGACTGATGATGTGGTGTTAGGCTGACGTTATCAGCCAGTTAAAAAAAAAAAACAACAAATAAACATATTTTTCTTTTTGAAAGGAGAGAAACAAAAAAAAATATTTTTTTAAACCAACAAAGGCATTTCAAGCTGCTATCAAACCACACTTAAACTGCAAGTTCCTTGCACAGACTTAATCTTTCTGCATCATAAACCCAAGACTGTCACTAACTCAATTTCACATACATCTCAAACCAGTTATAACATCCTTTAATCACTTTCATTTCCTTGCACATAAACCAACCAATCCAATTCTCCCTGAACAAGTCCTATTATAAAAACAAAAGAATTTGTGAATAGGGATTCTCCCCATATCTTTCTAGGGACAAGATTTATAAAACAATTAAACAGCAATGGAAGCAGCTGAACCCTCCTGCATGGACTTAATCTTAACCAACTCACATATAACCTTGATGCTACAAAATCACATAAGCTTCTTTAATGTCATTTTTTTTAGTAAACAAAGAGAAAAAAAAAACATTTAACACTATTCATAGTTACATGGCACTTTTGAAAACTGCTAGTTTTCAGAACATTTAGATAAAACAAGAAAGAAAACCAAACTCATTCTTTACAGCTTGTGTTGTGTATGTATTATGTATTTTGTTTTGCTCTGAGCTTATCAGGCTCATAAGCTAGAAAAATAGGTTCTTAGAATAAAGAAACAGAAAGAATAGTTTAACTGGCCACCCTTTTTTTAGAAAGAAGAAGAAAAAAAGTTTAGCTATAAAGTTTTGTTTTTAAAGACTGCATAGGGCAGTTATGCAAAACATTATGCAGCATATTACATTTAAAACCTTTCAAGGCTGATAAACACATATGGCAAAGCATTTACACAACCCTTTTCAAATGCATTTTACATGACTAGTTTGCTGTTTATGGACATACTCTTTCCTTTACAGTGTTCTCTGCAGGTGGGGGCTTGCTGGTGACTTGGGCTAGGAGTGGAGTTCTACTAGGACTCATGTGCTCAGGAGAGATGGGAGTTCCATTTCCCTCTCTGGCATCACGCCTGGGGTTTCTGACACCCCGAGTGGGCTAGCCTTTGGGCTCATCGTTGATCGTTTCATCATCCTTCGATGAGGCAAGATCAATGGGGGATACATATAAAGAGGCTTTAAACAAGATCCTTAAAGAGCACCTTTCATGATGCTCCAAAATGCTACAGCTTGTAGTCATTATATGCAATAATAGACCTGAAAGGGTGTGTACATTTGTTATTTTTGGCCAAGGTTTACTCTGCTTCCATAATTTGGACTTGTTTTGGAGCCCTGTTGCACTTGATTTTGCTGTTTAGCTGCTGGGCTGTTGGCTCCTGATGACATCACTATAGGGCAGATGAGTGACTCGCACTGTGCAGTTGCAACATTGTTGCAAGGGAAAACTACCAGTACTCAGTGTACATACTGCGTTCCCCCTTTCCCAAGACACCCTGTTAGCAATGCATTATGCCAAAATCCAAATGCCTTGTCAGGTTTTTTTGTTAAATTTACTCTGCCCTATAGTGATGTCAGCAGTACAACCCTGGGCCCACAGCAACACCAGGCTTACTATAGAAGCTCTGGTACACCCTGCAACTTTTAGCAGCTCAGAATACAAAAACTAACTGCAGCGGACAGTAAAGAATTACAGTTCCAGAATCAATGCAAGAAGGAGTAATTTATGCATGAAAGTCAAAAGGACCATGA
Source organism: Neoceratodus forsteri (assembly GCA_016271365.2). NCBI lineage: Eukaryota > Metazoa > Chordata > Ceratodontiformes > Ceratodontidae > Neoceratodus > Neoceratodus forsteri. The sequence goes on along the minus strand of CM057459.1, from coordinate 738,623,166 downwards.
AAGGTGTTCTTTAAAAATTGCAAACTTGTCTGGTACTTTTTCCCACATAATTTTACATTCCTACCTATCTCTCTGGTTGCTTGGCTACAATCTTGCTTCAAGGATAAATTCTCAGCCTCCAGTGGATGAATCTTGGAACATAAATCTGAAACAATTAACCCCTATGATCCTGTTTTTTCCTCATCGCATGTTTAGTATCCAAATACAGTGGGCACAGGCACTGTATTAGAACACTGTGTGTATGGGCATTGAAAGCAAAAACACATTTTCCATACAAAGTCAAAAGGTTAGAAATACATAGTCTAAGCTCTGAAGTACTACTATTAGCAATTGTGTTTGTAATGGTCATTTCGAGAGCACCTCCCATATCTTGTTCACTAACAGAAATAAAAAGTGTATCGGTCCACCCTTCACTCTATATCTCGAGCAGTTTGCCTAGCTGTAGCAGAAACTGCTTCTGCCTCTAAATCCTGTTCTAGTCCTCCGTCATAATAATAATAATAATAAAACATTTATTTTTAAGGCGCCTTATCTATTGCCAAGGCGCCTAACAATATAAAAACAAATCAAAAACATATAAATATCAGAACATCAGCTCAGTTACAAACACATTAATAATAAATCAGAAAAAACAGGATAACAGAAACAGAATATTCAGTTGGCTGGAAAGGCTTGGTGCCACAGAAAGGTTTTTAAGCCCTGCTTAAATCCCTCCACAGTTGCGCACTCCCGTAACTAACAGGGTAGAGAATTCCAAAGGGTCGGGGCTGCATATGCAAAGGCCCTTGCACCAGATGATTTCAAATTCACCCTTGGAATCTCTAACAACCCCTCATCAGCTGAGCGGAGTGATCGACCAGGGCAGTAAGGAACCAGGAGCTCTTCCAGATAGTCCAGGCCCTGTCCATGTAGGGCTTTGAAATTCAGTAAACTGACTTTAAAGGTGATCCGCCACTGTACTGGCAGCCAGTGCAGTTCATGCAGTCCCAGAGTAATATGACAGGATCAAGCAGATCCTGTCAAAAGCCGGGCCTCCATGGTCACCAATTATGTTGGGTATTTTGCTGGGCTCTGTTGGACACCCTCTGACTTCATTATTATGATCTAACAAACCCTTAGTTACCTGCAGGGAAATGTAACCTTCTGGGGAACATCAGGAGATCACTACACCATAACAAAACATACAATACCCCTCTTACAGGTTCTAGGACTGAGAAAAGATAATAAAAAAAACAAGACAATTATAAAAGCAACATAAGGTTATTTTTTGGCCCTACCAGCTTGCCTATAGGACAGTCATAATACATTGCATATTAGTTATGTAACATACGTACCTGGGAGTCTGGTTCTCTCAAACACTGCAGTGTCATGCAGGGTCTGCCTGCTATTTCCTTGGAGAGGCTACGGGGTTTTATACCCTAATAACATCTAGTCTGGTGATAGATACACCAGCTCATGTGCGTATAAAGGTCGCACTTATTATTACTCTTATTGGTTAATTTGGTGGGCTGATGGGGTATCATCTTAGTTGCCCTTTTGAATGCTACAATATTGTAGCTTTCTACATGTGTAGCATTCTATTCATAAGAACATGCTTATGTCAATGACGTGTTCTTATGGATGAAACATTTTTGTAATGTATCATCATATTTCCTGAAAAGTCTATTCATAAATTATAGCTGAGACTGCACAACACCTTAGCTGTAGAGGGGAAAACCAGGACTTCCTTTGTCATTATACGTGCAGTGTCAGTGGCTCAGCAGGTAGCACACTCGCCTCTGAGGCTGGGAGATCAGAAGGTTGTGGGTTCTATCCCCACACCAGGCACTTGGGTTAATATCCCAATGTTGACACTGTAGTGCAGCATGAGGTGTCGCCTTTCGGATGAGATGTTAAACTGAGGTCCCATCTGCCTGCTCAGGTGGATGTTAAAGATCCCATGGCACTTCTCGAAAAAGAGTATGGGAATTTTTTTATTCAAAATATCAAATAAAAACTACAGAAAAGTATTACAGCATACAAAATTATAAGAAAACACAAAAACCAGAAACAAACAGTTCAACATACAGGAATGTCAAACAAAATGCATAAGACTACAACCCCCCCAATAATAAGCAATGAGCAGACAATGATAAAAAAAAAACAGTGAAATAAACAATTGGGTGGTACGTTAGAAAAGTCAGGTAATAGGTACATCAGAGTCCGGAATCCAGGGAAGGTTTCTCCATGCTTGAAAAACCCATGAGGCAGTACGAACACTCAAGTCTGTCCTGTATAGAAGCTTAAGTTCCCAAGTTATCTTTTCCACAAGGTCAGTATGAGACACTGATTTTTGCTGTAGGGTAAACCAGCAGCAGGAATTCCAGACATACCATTTCACTACTGTAAGAACAACCTGTAGTGTAGACATATCCCAAGCATGCCAAGATGAGGGAAAGGAACCATACAGTAAAACATCCTTGTAACATGGCAATAATCAGACTGGTGGAATGGGCAGCAGTGATTGGTGAAAGGGCATCACGGGGTCCAACTTGGAGCGGGTATTAATCCACGATAGATGCCGTGCCTGAAATGGTAGTACCAAAGTGAGCCAGACCCCTAGCTTAGCAGCACTGGGCACAGGTGGGGAGTGAGTGTAACAGGCGCAAGACTGGCACAGCGAGAGGGAGACCAGCTACGCACTGACAGAAACAGGGGGGGACAAGAACGAGCGGCGCACAGAACTGAGAAATAGGACAGTGAGAGACAGAAATAGCGGACGAGTCAGCGAGTGGCAAGGGGAAGTGACCGGGGGCTCCATGCAAATTTTGAGGCGATCGCACACCGTGGCGAGTGAGCAGTGCACTGGAGACCTCCAGCGCCATGTATGAAGCTAATACCCATGGAGAACGGCAGAATTTCAGGACTGTGATGTGAGCCGTACTATCTTCTTTACTTACACCTGCTCATTATGTTGACTGCATCAGTATGTAAATATTGTTTTGTTCGAAGATTTGGAAGTGCAGTAAAACTCTTTCCTCGCAGCCCTGACTCCCTGTCTTATGTTGTTCAACGCACATTAGGCAGCCTTCTGGTGATGCTACCATCACGCAGTCCATGTTACAAGCGCATTAAACCACTCCAGTGGTGGCATCTAATGCGATTGATGTGTGTTTGAGTTGTTCGCCCTCGGCCTCCAGCCTTGGGCCACAACCCTCCCAACCAAGCATCAATCCAGCATTAGATGCCACCTTCGTCGTGGCTTAATGCTTACTTGTAACATGGCATTAAAAGAGAAACACAAAAGAAGCAGTTTCTTTCATTAAAATATACCATGTGGTACATCAGCAACCATGGTCTAATACCATAGTAGACCATGGTTTGTGATGTAATACCTTGGCAATCCACTAGAGGTAAAAAGCAGTACACAAGTGAAAGTAATATGCAAATAGTTTGTAGTTGGTCCAGTTTATTTTTGCTAAGGTTTTTCCTGGCACAGGGTTTTTGACATTTTCAAGATTGTTCTATGTTGTAACTGCCACACAAGTTCATGACTTACTAAAGATTGTACATTTAAACTCCACATATACTGTTAATTATGCTGCAACAATATTTCTTTAGAAGTGAACATTTACATACTGTTACCATCCCTTCTGATCTACTGCTTTCTAAGCAACTGTGCGAGCAATGCATTGTGGATGACTGAATAATATTATCTGTCCTAGCCTTTTCTTGGTGAATACACAGTGGTAAAGATGAGCATGCAGCTTCTATAACCGAAAGCAAAAATAACAGACAGTGAGATAAGCAAAGCAAAATCAAAGAGAGAGGATACTTCTGTGGGTGAAAAGAAAAATAAATTGAGAGGAACAAAAAGAAATCAAACAAACAGACTAACAATAGTAGTCAAAACAAGTATTTGAAAGGTGAAAGCAGTAAACGTTATGTTGTTCTATGCCCTGCTGAGTTAGATAGTTTAGAGAGGAAAAAAGTGAAAATAATATTCTGCAAAATAGTAGTTATTCAATAATGTGATTTTCAGATTGGCTTAATTCAGTACATTTGGAGAAACGGTGCTTGTGCTGCTAGGATTGTTTGACAGCCACCTATTGGTCTGCAAAGGAACTGCAGGAAGAAAAAGAATATGTACCATAGCACACTCCCATCATGCAGTGGAGCCCATATCTTGTAATACCCACAGAAGAAAATCAAAGCACTGAGAATAGAAAGTGAATTGCAAGTTTTTGAAAAGTTGTAAAATATGTTTTGATTTTAGAAAGCTTAAAGCTTGTAAAATATGTTTTGATTTTAGAAAGCTTAAAGCTTGTAATGAAAGTTATTTTAACAAAAGTGAACTAGCAGCCACGATAATTCCAGTAGGTGTGTTCCAATTGTTTTGAAGTATATGCACACCATGTTTACCAGCTTAACATACAGCATTCTGAAGATAAATCAGTCTGACTGTGCTCATTTATTCAAAGACTATTAGTCATACAATCATTACCATGTTTCAAGTGGATTAAGCCACTCGAAAGGATGGGTTTACAGTGGAATTAATCCATGGTTGGTTGGTTGGTTGGTTGGACCCACTTGGTCTTCGGCCTCATGGGCCAACCCCCCCCCCCCAACCATGGATTAATTACACAGAAGACCCATCCTTTCTCGTGGCTTAATCCTTACATAGACATATAATAAAAAGGAGGCATTTTCCAATCAGCAGCCAGAATAGACCAAAAACAAGGCATATAGGAACATGAGAAAAATAAATGATACATTGTTTCTAGCTGTTGAACACAATTGGGTCAAGAACAAAATTTTTCTAAAAGCTGTTTGTGTTTCTGATGTTCTTTCACATTTAATCGGTTATGGCAACAGAGCCAGTGAATGTCCCACATTTTCTCAGGGATCCTAGAGTTATTTAAAAATTCTAACATACCTGGCAATAAAGCAGGAGGACAAGCGGGGAAAGAAGTCAGCTCTCTGAATTTAGTAGAAACTATCTGTTTATATAAAAATTTCCTATGTTTCTCGTACCATAGAAACAGTCAATTGCCAGCTTTTAATTTTGATGAACACATCACGAATGTAAGGAGGACAGAGATTCGAATACTGGAGCACCCAAAGTGAAGCAGCTTCCCATTGAGGAAACCAAGGACTACAGGTAAGGACATATAATGGGATCCAGGACCTATTAACATGAGTCAACACTGGTCTGAGGTTAACCATAATATACAACACGTGAAAAAAAACTACAGGATTTACCATGCCCAGACCATCCTGAGATTTCGGTAAATACAAAATATTCTGTTTCAAAAGATTCAGCCTGCTGTCCCATACAGCCTGGAAAAAATTGCTAAATAAGGAAGTCTCTAACGATCGGGTTGGGGGGTGGAAATAACCAACTAATATGAGTAAAAAGAGGCAAAAAAAAAAGTTTTAACAAAATGCACATGTTTCAATTTTCCCATATGCCACTTATTCCACGCTGCAACCATCCGTTGGGCTTGAGAAAGTTTATGACTCCAATTCAAGATGTCCAGGTCCTGGTAACCAAAACTATACCCAAAATAGTAATAGGAGCCTTGGACAGGACAACTCCTGCTATCGAATCTAGGGGAGGTTGTGGCCGACCAAATTGTCTCCCCACACATTTAAGCATGTTGAGAGAGGTTCCAGATAAGGAACTAAAGGACCTGTAGATAGTCATTACCCATGTTGCAGATATGGCATCTCCAATCAAAATAGTAAGGTCATCCGCATAAGCCAAGGCTACTTCAGGCATAATATAATTATCTACACGGATGTGTGTCAAAGAAGGTGCAGAATTCAAAGCCAGCAAAAGTGGATCAATACTAAAAACATAAAGTAGAGGGCTAAGAGGGCAGCCCTGTTGAACTCCACATTTAACTGGAATCATGGGACTCACCCAGCCATTAATAAAAGGGGACACCATAGCTACAGTATATAGAGATGTCAACCAGGAAAGAAAAGAGTCTGGTATACCATACCGAGCAATCACGTCCCAGAGGTAACTATGTTCTACAGTATCAAAGGCTCATCTCTGATCCAAAGAGAGCAGAAACCCAGATAAACCTTTGGCATTATCTCTTTCAATGAGTTCTCGCAAAAGAATAAGATGATCACTTATACCCTCCTTGGAATAGAACAGGTCTGAGTAGGGGAAATCTGATGTATGGCCACCTGTAACAATCTGGTATGTAAAATTTTTGCAAGAATCTTAAAATCTGTGTGAAGAAGACTAACTAATAGGTCTCCAGTTAGCTAGATCTGTTTTATCTCCCTTTTTGTAAAAAAAAAAAACAAAAGACCCCTAGCCATGTCCAAAGGAACTGAGGCAGTATTCAACAAAAAGGTGAGCACCACCGCCAGTTCCTTAGAAATCAGCAGCCCAATCAATTCATACAATTTGGGAGTGAGCCCATCTAAACCTGGGACTTTATTATTATGCAAAGACTTGATGGCCTGTACAACTTCAGAAGCAGAAATGTCTGCAGTGAGTTCAGGCACCAAATACGGAGGACAAATGGGAGTATGTGAAGCAGGAAACAATATATCGATAGAATCAGGTGATTGAGAATGTGATGAAAAAAGAGATGTGGTATGTTAAGAAACTATCCGAAAAATGTTCCATTTGTCAGAATATTCTCTCCCATCTAAATCCTTCAGACTATCCATCACTTTATGCTTAACATCATTGTGACAATATAAATAAGGACAAATTACCTCAGCTTTTCTCCTGAGTGCCAAAACATTGATGTTTCTTCAGACTATCAGATTGCCGTAGATGAAAGGTTTGCATATCATGTTGTAACACTTGGATTTGGGCTCTGAAATCATGTGTGGTAGTTCTAGCTAGAGATTGCAGTTTCTGGAGGTGCTTACGTTGAGTAAGGTACTGAATATAGGCAGTATTGTGAAGCTTTTTACTCTCAGATTGTAACATTCTTCTTAAATCTACTTTAACAGCTTCCCACCAGAGGGCAGGAGAGTCAAACATTTCAAACACTGAACATTCATGCGCCATAAAGTACTGGAGATTCTGAACCAAAAAAATCTGGGACAAAAAAAAAAAGAATTACATTTCCAGTAACCAGGGGCCTGAGAAAATGCCACCGGTGAACCTAAACTCAAATGTAGTAATTTATGATCAGAAAATTCAATTTCCTTGACCTGTATGGTAGAAATAGGTAATGACACTAAAAAAAAAAAGAAAAAATCAATCCTATTGGCCAGGTGACCCTTCTGAAAGGTCAGATGGATGGTTTGGTGGGTAGAGAAATAGGCATCTTTCAAATCTGATGTGGAAATCACATTATTCAGAGTAGACATATCACAGAACACCTTAGTAGTGGTGGGCTGTACACCCCAATCATGTTTATCAAGACCACAATTAAAATCCCCTCCTAGAATCACAGCCTGAGATGATAGCAAATAAGGCTGAATAGCTTTAAATAAAGAGACCCTATCGGCTTTAGTTTGGGGTGCATAAACATTAACAAATCTATAGTAACAGTTGTTAATTTTCGTATCAAGTACCAAAACACGCCCAGGAATCAGATCAATCAATTTAAGTAATTGCACCCGTAAGTCAGACCAAACAAAATCTCTACCCCTGAACAGACATCTGAGCCAATAGACCAGTATGAAGGACCAGCATGCCAAAGTTTAGTAGCAAAGCCCAAATCTGCAATGGTATGCAATCTGGTGTCCTGCAAAAAGATGATCTGCAAGGAGCTGGTCAGGAAATAAGACATGGCCATACACTTCTTTCTATGTCCCTTAATACTATTTACATTCAGGGTACCCAAGTGTAAAGGGAACATAGAGGCTGAAGAGGGAAAAAGCTAACAAACAAAAATCAATCAGGGGGCTTTTTCTTCGTCTGTCGTGAGCTTCGTTGTTGGACCACAGGAGGTGGATGAATAGCCTCAGATTCAGAAGGGGGGTCAACCTGGGAAGACCACAGGGAAGAACCCTTTGAATCAGCATCTGAAAGTTCAGAGGACTGGAAAGCTTCATACCTATTACTTAAAGGTAGATCTGAAGTCTGGGACATTTTAGGAGCTGGTTGCTCCATAACCTGGGACCTTCTAGAGGATCGCTTGCTAACTTGGGGAGGGGGGGCATGACTATAGAAGAAGTCTCTCCCAAAACTATCTCCTCAGAAGGAGGAACAGCAACACCATCAAGGGAGGACTGTGGAGGGGGGGACGAGTCTCCACTGTATGTAAGGCAGGTTCACCGGGAACAGTAGCGGGGGGGACATAGCAGGAACAGCAGGCCTACTAGGGGAGATGGGAAAAGATTTATGTTGAGCTACAGCTATCAGCAGCCTTTGTTCAACATTATCAGAGGAGCCAGACTGGTTGTGAGCTGCCCAGGTACATCTCTGATATGTGTGTCCCATGGAGTTGCACAGGTTACACTTAGGTTCATTAAGACAATTACCACTAGTGTAACCCAGTTCCTGACAGAGGTTACACTTCACCTCATCACAAAGACTGCTCAAGTGAGTACAGGAGCCACACTTATAGCAGGCTTTTGGCTGACCTGCATAGAATAACACACCTCTATCCCTGCCTAAAAAAAAAAAAAACAATTTGGAAGGTGTCTCAGACCAGCATCAGTGGCATGGAGCATATTCTTCACCTTCCACCCCCCAATCCAAATGTGTTCATCATCAAAGATTGCCTCAGGGGAACCCAAAACTGAACACTGCTGTTTCAACCAGTAACCCAAATCGGTAACACTGACACCTTCATTATGAAAGAGAACCGTAATAGTTATATATGCAGGTTTAGTGAGAGGAATGACTTCAAATGGGGCCCATAAAGGAGCAGTTTTCAAAGTGTTAAATTGAGCCCAAAACCTCTGGAACCCTGCGAGCTTGAAGCTGTTATCAAATGTAGACTCCCCAGACACATGTATAAGGGCATAAATCACATTAGCAAAAAATTGCATAGTACCTTTCAACAAAGTTTTAGCCACAAACCCCCTGTCTGGAAAGTCTGTCATTCCCCCTTTATACAAAAGACGATCAGCGTTATGACGCTTAGCTGGATAAATGGGTTGATGGACAAGAGAAGCAAAAGGTGTCTGTGTAATCACTTTGATCTGATTCAAATGTGCAGCAGGAGGCCCCTTAGTTGCTGCTGTCATAGAAAAAGTAGGCAAAGCAGGCTGCGGTGCTGCAGCAGAGTCCAGGTCAAGAACTGGGTTATCAGTCAGCTGTAGGTCCAAAGAAAGGTGCAGGGGAGAAGGAGTGTCCGAGATATTTTGTTCACATTTTGGCGCAGAGGGAATAGAAGCCACAGTAGAATCAGTAGGCTGGTTAGGAATTCAACAAGCAACTGGGGATGCAGTAATTGGAGTAGGGCCAGACACCCACTGACCCGAGTCAGACTGTATCCACCCCACATCAAGAAGAGCAGCAGAAATGTCCTCATTCGTTCTAGGAAGTGGTTCAGCAGGGGAGCGTCTTAGGCTGGATTTGCAATCCAATAATGCCATTCCCAGCGCTCCCACAGCAGTAGAAACAGGGCTGACAGGCTCGTACGCATGAGGTTCATGTGCAGGAAATGTTGTAGATAGAGGAGAACTCGCTCTAGTACCATCAGAGTTCTCAACAGCAGGAGGCTGTAAATCAGAAATATTTCAGGTATTTGGTACAGAAGAAGGGTCCGGACAAACCGAAGCTTGCAACTGAGCCGAATTCAACGCTTTTTGTAACGCCAGACTGCGGAGTGCATAGCACTGTTCCTTAGCCCGTAACTGCAGTTCAAGAGAATGAATCTCAGAAGTCTCAGCAGTAGCAATAAGAAGAGGTAAGGAGTCACTCACCAGGTCGAAATGCAGTAAATATGAAACAGATGTAGCATCCATAATTAAAGGATCAGAAACTTGTAGAGGAGATGTAACTGAATCTGATGAAATAACAGCAGGCATAACGGTCTCTAATCGAGAAGAAACAGGGGAAGAGACCATTTTCCCAGCTTCAGTGGCATCCATCAACTCCTCCACTCCCTCAGCGGCCGCCATCTTGGTCTGGAACCAGGATGACAGAGGTTGCCCTACAGAAGAGCAGGGGAATTTTTTATTCAAAACTTAAAACAAAATATGCAGAATCATATAACTTCATACAAAATCATAATGAAAGAAATCAAAAACAGAGATAAGTATTACAGCATACATGAATTACAAAAAAACAATCCGTATTGGTACATAACCCCCATCCCATCCCCACTAAAAGAGTAGGGGAATTTGTAATGAAACCATAAGAAACAAATACAAATCAGGAATAAATCAGACACGCTCATTAATAAAGAAATCAAAAGACAAAAAAAATGCCATCATACTGTAAAAAACAACGAAATACAGAACAGTGATACAGCATACAAAGGAAAAATCAAAAACAGAAAAGTATTACATCATACTAAAACCCCCCAACAAAACAACCCCCCCCCCCACTAAAGAAGTAGGGGAACTTTTTACTCAAAAACTGAAAAAAAATATACGAAAGTGCATTACAGCATACATAATCTCAAAAACAGATTTAAGCGACACTGCTTGACCGGGTCTGGTGCTAAGTTACAAAAAGGCAACCAGCCAAACAAAATACCATGGCACAAAAATGAAGCAGCACCAAGTGTGTTTCTGCAAAAATATCTTTTTGATAACAAAGTTGAAAAATAAAAGCAGAAAATGAACACACAGCAGTAATACAAACAGCAACTAGACGCCCAGCTCTTCGACAACATTTTTACAATCCAGATTGAGGAGACTGAGAGGCCTCCAATTCTTTATATCAGACCTGTCACCTTTATTAAAAAAGGAGAATCATGATCGCATCAGAAAAATGATGAGGAACAGAATTCGTAGAGAGCATAGTATTAAAAACCAAATCAAAACAGGAGAAAAAAATCCAAAAATCATTGATATAATTCAGCAGGGAGGCCATCCATACCAGGAGAGGTATTCCTTTTCTGACTCCGAATGGCAGACTGAACCTCCAGCAAAGTAAATGGGACAACAAGAGCATCAAGGCATTCTTGTGGAACAGAAGGAAAGGAAATGTCAGAAAAATATGCAGCAGGAGAAATAACAAGAGAGGGGGACCTAAAAGTTAATTCTAATTACGCTTAATATCAGATAAATTATTATGCAACGTATGAGTAATAGGATCAAGAAGGTGCTCCATGTGGGAAGCAGCTATCCGACCAGCACAACTTCTGTGAACATCAAAGGAAGCTTTAGTACCCTGTGTACCAGATCGAGCTTCAAAGGCAAGAGAAAGTGCCCTATTATATTGGAAACGCGCCATATCAGACTTTAAAAGTTATATATCTTGAGAAAGATCAATACCAAACTCAAAAGCCCTAGAGATAGCAGTATAGAGTTTCTGACGCAAGCGAAGGTAATTTAAATAAGTACTCATAGTCTTAAATTTGGCCTGTTGCAAAAAAAAAAGATCTCAAGTCACGCTTGGTATCCTCCCACTAGGACAAGGAGGAGTGGTAAGTATCCAGGATGGAAAATTGAGCCCTCAAGAGCTCGAGGAAGAAATACAGACGTCCAACAGTAAAGAAGTATTCAACTTCCATCTGGAACAAGGGCGAGGAGGAAAAGAACAACCAGAGGGAAAACAATGAAATAAAAGAGCCACGTGGTCCGAGGTTTCACAGGGCAAGACCGTAGCACTATGAACCCGAACATTCTGGGAGACAAATAAAAAATCAATACAAGTAGCAAGAGTCCCCTTAAAGAAGGTCTTAGCCCCCACAGTATGCACTTCACAGTAAACATCCTTAAGAGAAGCATCCCTAATGAGTGCTCCCAAAGCAGCCATGTCACCAAAAACCTTTTGAGTGGAACCTCCCCTGTCTGACAGGGAAAGACCACAATTAAAATCACCACCCAAATACAGCTGACAACAAGTGTATAAGTAAGGCTGCAAAAGACAAAATAAATCGGTACGAGCTGCAATGCTCTGCGGAGCATAGACATTAATAAGTTGGAGAGGAGTACAAAGGTATATGCAATCCAGGAGCAGAGCTCTACCCAGGAGAATGTCAACAAGCCTGGTAACCTGGAAATCAAACCCCTTGAACAAAATGCCCAGACCATCACACCTGTCCTCTCCAGCAGACCAAAATGAAGAACCCACTGACCACCTGCGTCGCACTTGACAGAAATCCTGTCTGCTCTTCAAACGCGTGTCCTGAAGAAAGTAAAAATCTTGACCAAGATCCAGTAAAAACTGTAATGTAGAGAGCTGTTTTCTATGGGATTTCAAACTACACACATTAAGTATCTAACAGCGGAGAGAAGGAACCAGAGACATGTGAAAGAAAGAAGAACAGACACAGATGTGTCGGAGTCAATCAGGTCACACCAGAAAGCTTTTTAGAAGGGGAAGGATCCGGCTGGGAATCAGAAGAATATTCCATTTTGGAGGAGGTCTGAGAGGAGTCTGAGTCAGCCTCCTCTTCCTCAGTATCTCCCCACTGTTTTCTCTTATGCGAGGCATTATACTGATTCCTAGTCAAAATAGGAGGTTGAGTAACTGAACTAAGGGCTTTCCGTTTCTCCCTATCTCGCTTAGTGGGGGCAACTACCTGAAATGGCCCATCCTTCAGAGACTGGATCGGAGGGGGGGGGTGGCATAGATATCAAGTCAGAGACCTGGGAGGGCCCCGGAAGGACACTATACAAATCAGGGGGCACAACAGCAGACCTGTTGGGCTCAGAAGAAGGGGAAATAACTGGTCCTGTACCATGAGGGCCCGGAGATTGAGGAAGCAGGTCATCTCCCATGCATAAAGAAGCCTGATTCTGAGAATCAACAATCAACGCCAATTGATCCTGGGGTGGGCAATCTAACTGGTTGTGATCAGCCCTGGGGCAGGTGTGATAGGAATGCCCAGACTCATCGCAGAGGTTACAACGTAAGGGGTCTGGACAGCCCAAACTGACATGTCCGTATGCTAAACATAAACTACATCGAGGCTTGTCACAAGTATTGCTAAGATGTGTCCAAGAGCCACACACATGACAAGCATGAGGTTGACTCTGACAGAAACACAGACCCTGGTCCCTACCTATGTATAAACTACCAGGCAGGTGCACAATACCCCGATCATTTTGTTTAAGTTGCACCTTCACCTTCCATCCCCTGTCCAAATGTGGTTCTCATCCAAAATAGGTCGAGAGGGCTCAAGCAAGTCGAAGCGCTGCTTCAGCCAATACTGGACATCCGCTATACTGACCCCTTCACTATGAAAAACCAAAGTTAAAATTTTAACAGTTGGTTTAGTGAGAGGGATGAGCATAAAGGAGTACCAGAGAGGCTGGGATTTCACCAAATCATACTTAGCCCAGAACTTTTCCAATACAGAAACATTTTTGAAACTCAGATCATAAACAGACTCACCATGCACATGGATAAAGGCAAACAGTTCCCCAGCCCCAATACCCATTGAGTCCCATAACATGGAATGCAAAATGGTCTGTCTGGTAGGAGCTTTGGAAATGTCATCCAAAAACTTTAATCTGACAGCGTTCCTACGCTGAGCAGGTTGTCCTATGTTCTGAAATAAATCACTAAGACGGAATGAAGAAGAGTCTGTAGACTCAGCAGCTGGACGAGAGTCAGAGGGTGCACTGCACTGGGGAAGTGTAGAATCATCCTCGGAAGAAATATGTTTCGCGGAAACCGAGGCAGGTAGAACAATGGCAGGACCCATAGCAGGATCCGGTAATGGAGGAGGACGAACAGGAGAAGCTGTATCAATGGTCTTAGAAGCATCAGGCAAAATAGGGAGTGTAGCAGAAATAGCAGGCAGAGCAGGTATCGAAGCAGTCTGAGCAATCACAATAATGTCAGCAGCACTGACCGGCCCCGGAGATTTGCAACTGGAATCCAGAGCGGAAGAAGTCCAGCCAGCCACACGGAGAGCGGCTTTAGGAGACCACAGAGAGGAGGACCAGGAACCAACAGGCAAGCCAGCACTTGTAGACTGAGGAAGCACAGTACCATCCGATAACTCAGAATCAACAGGAGCAACCACCCCCGAACTGTTCTGGAGCCCAGCAGAGGAACAATCAAACACAGGTAAAGCAGTAATAACCGGCAAATCCTCTCGCAGAAGCTGCTGTACGAGGTGCTTATGTGAAGTCAGCAGAACCCGTAACTCGTCCTCAGATAAGATAGACCATTCAGGTGTAGAGGAAACAGAATGCTGTAAATCAGGGTCAGGCTGCTCCGTAACAGGAGTACAGTTAGGAGAGGAGGAATCCATCGCGATGACTGTAGGAGAGCCAGAAACGAGGAGAACGAATCTCAGTTCCTCCAAGCTGTGTAAGAGCAGCAACAGTCATAGAAATTTGCAGAGAAGGGTCAGAAGAAGCAAGGCAACCAACACCAGCCTCCGGGACGGCAGCCATCTTGCTGATTGACTGCCAAGGGGGTCCCCCTACAGCAAAGTATGGGAATTTCCCCGGTGTCCTGGCCAAATTTCCCCCCATTCACTAAAAAAAATAAATACCACCAACAGCTTAATCTGGTTCAAGGTCAGTTGGCATTCAACTGTATCCCCTTCCCCGGGTCGTGCCTGAAAATAGGCAGAGTCTGTCTAGTGCACTTACCCGGTCAACAAAAACTAAATAAATAAATTATGAGACATTATGGCAGCTGACAGCAGTATGTGTCTGTAGAGAAAGCATCATTCGAGATTGCTTATTCTTTCCCTATATGATCACTTGTAGGACAAAGGTCTTCTTTCAACAGCAGTGCATTGCATATCCTGTTTCTAAGATAAAGGTTATTCTTATTAGCAGCTTTCTATATTATATACGCAAAAATAAAGTGTTACCTAGCCTTGTATCTATGTACAACCCTATAACTAACTCTTTGTGTGCATCCCTAGAGCTATGTGAGAAATATGTATCCCCCCCTCCAAGTCTATAATCCTAGCTCTGTATTGTAAATGGCATGTCTGTGTTGCTATCCCATTTATGGCTGTGCGTTATGTGTAGCTGTAAATACCCATTTATAGACATGGGTGTGCGTGTCAGTTTCCCCACTTATGGCTGTGGGCGTGTGTGTAAGTATCCCACTTATGGCTTTGGGCTTGTGTGTATAAGTATCCCACTTATGACTGTGGGCTTGTGTGTGTAAGTATCCCACTTATGACTGTGGGCTATGTACTTGTGTATAGAAACATAGACTTTGACGGCAGGTAAGGACCGCTTGGCCAGCCTAGTCTGCTCATTTCCCTACCTACAGGATAAGCTGCAGATCCTAGTTAACCAACAGCCTATTTCTTCTTACCCCCCACAAGAATTGCCTTATGTCTGTCCCATGTATTATTGAATTCTCCCACAGTTTCAGACCCCACAACCTCCTCAGGAAGGCTGTTCCATGCGTCTACCACCCTCTCTGTGAAAAAATACTTCCTCACATTGCCCCTGAACCGCCCCTCTCTATCTTTAAATTGTGTCCCTTTGTTCTTGCACATCCCTTTTTCTGAAAGATACTACACTCTTGGACTTTGTTGATTCCACTGAGGTACTTAAAAGTTTCTATCATGTCCCCCTCTCCCTTCTTTCTTCAAGGGTATACATATTAAGCTCCTTTAGTCTCTTTTCGTATGGCTTCTCTTGCAGACTCTGCACCATTTTAGTTGCCCTTCTCTGGACTACCTCTGTCCTGTCTTATGTTCTTGCGGAGGTGGGGTCTCCAGAACTGGACGCAGTACTCCAGATGGGGTCTCACCAACTGTCTGTACAGAGGGATAACAACTTCCTGTTTTCTGCTGGTGATGCCTCTCCCTATACATCCCAGTATACCCCCAGCCCTCCCTAGTGCCTTCTCACATTGCTTGCTAACCTTAAGGTCATCTGATATGATTACCCACAGGTCCCTTTCCATTTTTGTTGTTGTTACTACCTCCCCCCCATTGTGTAATCTTCCCTTGGATTTTTGTTTCCCAGGTGCATTATTTTGCACTTCTTTGCATTGAATCCAAGCTGCCATACTTCTGATCATTCCTCCAACCTTGCCAAGTCCCTTCTCATCCTTTTCATGCCTTCTTGTGTATCAACCCTGTTGCAGACCTTTGTGCCATCTGCAAAAAGGCATATCATCTGCATGAGCATACAGGTAATCATGACGCACCTTGTGCATGTCATACGGGTCTAGGTAAGCTTTGTAGTGACCACGTACCTTGTGTACATCACGTGTGTGTAGGTAAGCATATCTTGCAACACGCATCCAGATATAGGTCAACCCTCTGCCGATCTGCTGTTAAATCCTTACCTCTCTGCATATCCTTCTTGTTTTCTCTCATGTAATCATCGTGATTCCAGCTCAGCACTTTTACCTTCATCTTGGAAACACAAACAAGTCTTCATTGAGATATAACATAAAAGCTGTGAATTTTACAAGTATAGCATCAAACACGTTTGGATGATGGGAGTAGAAGAAGCTGGTTTGACCATTTCCATTGCATACCTGTTCCTCTGCCTGTTCACCACCCCCCCCCAAAAGCAACATGCACAAAAGCAAATGTCTTCTATAATTTACAGGCACAAAAGGCAAGGGAAACAGAGTTTTTTTTTAAATTTACTTTCTTTCTTCCCCCTGGGTCCCAGGTAGGCATCCATCCCAGCCCCCCCATCCAGCCCCGCACCTAGACATCAGGCTGAAGCCCCTCTTCTCCCACGGCTTACCCTCCAATGGCGGGGTAGCGAGGAGCCCCCTCATGCTCTACTCACCTCTATCTGGATCCAGTTCAGGAAATGCCATACGGGGTCGGAGCCTGTGGTGGGTGGCTGCCTCATCAAGCTGACCTGGGAACATTTTTCTCATTGTCTCCCCCAAAAGTAGGGCGTGCAATGTTGTCAGGGGAGGGAGCGCACACATGCTCCTCCTGGCACCTGCCCCACTCAGTTGCTTGTTTGCAGCCTTGGTGCTCTGTCCCCCAGCTGCCGCCAGGGGACAGAAGCGCACCGACAATGGGAATCCCCCCTCCCTGGAGAGAGAGAGACAGAGAGAGAGAGCAGTCCCTCAGATGCTCAATCCCTCTCCGCCCCTGCTGACCCCCGGTGACCCGTGCTTGTTCCTGAACACAGGTTGCCAGCATAGCACGAGGTAAGGCAACCAGCGTCTAAGCCCTCAGCATCACCGGGCTGGCTAGAGACATTTTTTAAGTTTAATGATTTTTATCCATACAAAAAAAAAATTGGAGGTAGAATTTTCCTCTTTATGTGTATTGGTTGGGGGGAGCGAACAGGTACGAAAACGGCACCAGATGGAGAAGGGTCAAACTGGACACAGGGAAACATTATTTATTATACAAAGTCACTCCTGTATACAGTAAAAATTGCATTTACGCCCGCAGATTGTCTGATGGTTAAAGATCAGCTGATGCCTTCAAGAGAACTTCAACAAAACATAACATTTAGACACAGTTCGGATTGATTTCACATTAGTTCTGCATTCCTCCTCCCCACTATTTACTACTGATGTAATCTGCATGAAAACAGGATCTTTTGCCCTTGCAGAGTTCATCTATTCCTGTTGCTGTCTCCCTACCGGATGTCATAATGCACTACTTATGACATCACAGTTACTCCCATAGCAACAGATTGTGCTCTCACAGCAGAGGATTATGACTTGAAGTAGGGAGTAAGCTATAGAGGCAGGTGAACTCTGAAGGATTAAGATCATGTATTCATGCAAATGTCCTCAGTAATAAGTAATATGGAGGCAAAATCTATAGAATATATACGGAATGCAAACTGAATTATACCTAAATACAGTCAGCACTCAGATATCCGTCGCCCTCCGTTCCCAGATCAGGTGACGGATATATGAGAGAAACGATTAAGTGCATCATTTTCTGTCTGATGGTCATGAATCATGGAAACCATTTAGAAATGCAGGTAGAGTTTCTGGTGATACTGCAATTCTTTAAGGACTCTAGACACCAAATAAAACATTAATAAAATACTGTTTAAAATGAAAAATTATCTTTATTTCTTATTTTTATCATGTTTTTTATTGTTTTTACTCTACAGTAATGTATTTTTATGTTTTTCACTTTTTAATCAAAACAGCCACAGAACAGGAACACTGAGTAGCACACAAAACACTGTACTGTATGAGCAGTACAGTACCTAGAGCAAACCACAATTTGCATTTTAAAGAATACTGTACTGTAGCCCCTACCACAAAGAAATCATGGCATTTTTCAGTTTCTGGGAAAACATTCCACCACACCACCACAAAAGTATGGCACCCCCACACACACACACACAGAGGAAAGCATGTCATTGCTTCTCACTTTAAAGGACATCATTCCCCCACATGCCCATAGGAAAGCATGGCATTTTTCAGTTTCAGGAAAACAGTCCACCACACCATCACAAAGGCATGGCATCCCACACAGGAAAGCACGACAATTTTATGAAACAAGGCACTTGCAATTAAACCCCACATGCCCAGAATAAAGCATGGCATCTTTTTACTTTAAGGAAACACATTCCACCTACCTTCACAAAAGCATGGCATCCCCAGACACACAGGAAAGCATGGCATTTTTTCAGTTTCAGGAAACACATTCCACCACACCATCATAAAAGCATGCTTCCCACCCCACCCCCAGGATACTGTAGCTTGTTTTTTTTTTTCCGCTTTAACAGACAAAAGTCCCCCACATGCCCACAATAAAGCATTGCATCTTTTTTACTTTCAGGAGAAACATTCCACCACACTATCACAAATCCATGGCACCCCTCCACCCCCAGGATACTGTAGCATGACTTTTTTTTTTTCACTTTAACAGACAACATCCCCCCACATGCCCAGAATAAAGCATGACATCTTTTTAACTTTCAGGAAAGGGAAAGGGGAAATTGTTTAGCCAGAAAGGCACACAAAGCCAAAGCTTGTTTCCAGGTATGACCTGGGAGCACAAGGACGTTAAAGGAGAAGTCTTTTAAATATTGCTTCCAAGCTGCTGTTGTGCCGTTACTTACTTTTTCCGTTACCTTATGATGTCTTCTTTCGAATAACCTGTTGCCCTCCACTCGTAGTGCTGCTCAGTAATTTGTATTGCACTCGTAAAAACAGTGTGTTCTGTGCCGTTTTGTTTCCAGCCCATGCCATTTTCCGTCTAACGCATGCGCATTTGTGCAAGTTCCACACTCCGAACACGTCATCGCTGCAATAGCATGAGCGTGTACCCTTTTCCACTCCAGTGAAAAGTACAGTGACCAGCTAGGTGAGCGAAGCACCGTAATAATGAAGTGCAATAATAAAAGAGTATGAAATAATGTAAACGGGGTGTGAACTTTAAAGTCTGTGTTTGTTTATTGTGCCCTCCTGCCACATAATCTTCACAAAAAGAGTACAGGACAGTAAAGGATTACTTTGACTGCACGGAAGTCATGGATTTGTCTGTCAGCAAACACCAGCACCAATTAGCACATCTGACCACAGAAATCATTAAATGTACATATATCTCAGTAATGTTGCTGAGATGTGTTATTGGTCACTGTAATCTGATCATCACTGTACAGAAATGCAGTTGGTGATGGTGCCATAGGGAGTATGTAACAGCCAAGCAGACATGGTGGTGGGGTGGGGGGTGGAATGCTGATACCATAATGACATTGCCCTCATTGGAAGCAGCACTGGCACTTGCCCCACAGGACCCGCAGTCCCTGGCAGTGTGCTCTGGGCAACAGCTGGCCACCACACATGGGGGCTGTGCAATACAGGAATGTTGTAGTGTCCGGGGCAAGTCTTCATTCCCTGCATGCACACTGCCACCTGCATCCACTGTCATGATGGTCTCACCATGTCGACTCCCCCACCTGCTCCACTTGGCTCTTAGGTACTCTGTATGGTGCCTCTGCCAGGTGCATGTTCTACACCCTTTCACTGCTGCATTACCATGGGAATGTTGTAGTCCCAGTGGTCTCTGTCTCTGCATGCATGCTGTCACCAAAACTCAGTGCCATCTTGCTCATGTAGTGGGCCAGGTGCCTCCTCTGCAGCCTTTCACTGCTGCATTGCCCACATTGAACTGGAACCTGGGGATCATTTTACAGTACTGTACCTGTTGTGGTACCTGGTCATCACTGTACAGAAATGCAGCTGTAGTGGGACTGTAACCTGGGTATCTCTGCTCAGCAATATAGCTGTGGTGGGACTCAAACCTGGGGATCATATAACAGTACTGTACCTGGAACCTGGGTATCACTTTACAGAAATGCAGCTGTTATGGTACCGCGCACTGGGCATCACTGGACAGATGTCCAGCTGTGGTGGGACTCAAACCTGGGGAGCAGTGTACAGTAACGTACTAGTTGTGGGGCACAAATTGGTGGATCATATTACAGCAGTGTAGCTGAACTGGTACTGGAACCTGGGTATCACTGTACAGAAATGCTGCTGTGTTGGGACTGTAACATGGGTATCAATGCACAGATGTTCAGGCGTATTGGTTCTCAAACATGAGGATCACAGCACAGTGATGTACCTGCTGGGCATGGATCTGGGTATCATATAACATTAATGTACCCGTATGGTTACTGGAAGCTTGCTATCACTGTACAGAAATGCAGCACTGGTGAGATTCAAACCTGTGCTTCACGGTGCAGTAATGCACATGTTGTGGTGCTCGATCCTTGGGATCATCTTGCAGTAATATACCTGTAGTATTCCGACATGGTTATCAGTGCATAATAATGCAGCTGTGGTGGTACTCTAACCTGGGGTTCAGTGTACAGATGTGTGCTTGTTGTGATGCTCGAATCTGGTGATCACTGTACAGTAATGCAGCTGGTGATGGTGCCGTAGGGAGTATGTAGCAGCCGAGCTGACATGGTGTTGGGGTGGGGAGTGGAAGGCTGACACCATAATGGCATTTCCCTCATTGGAAGCAGCACTAGCACTTGCTGCGTGTCTGCACTGGATGGCATCTATAGACCGTGCCTAATGTGCTTTTGTAGCATAGAGCTCCATGTGATAGGGAGTGGTAAAAGGGAGCAGAGCTGTGCAGGACAGCAGGCATGTAACTGGATGCATGGGTTGACACTACAGTTGAGGTCCTGTTCCACTTGGAGCTGATTACCATGAAATATAGTAGTCCTTTAAGGTGTGCCACTATCCTTGTAGGTGAAATGTGTTCCACTGGTAGTTACAGCTACTGACAGAATGGCCCCCAACCCTCCTGACCTGCACAGAGGACTGGATTTTAGATGGAGAGTGGACAATGGGGCCCCCAAGGAGAGTGTGGCAAGATGGGGGAGTATGTAAGAACTACGGCAGCACCTCAGGCAGTGCATAACCTGTGCCACCTCTGTGGGACCGCCACACTGCAGAGATACTATAGTGAACTATGCACTTGTTGGCCCCCAACCGGGCCACTCACATAGCTGCATGAGTGGTTTGGGACCATGTGCAAAGAGGGACCACATCCATCCATGTTTCAGGATGCACAAAGTTTTCTGCATGTGCATAGCAGGACTTCAGTGCATGTCCATCCCATGTAGGTCCAGCTGTGAGTGCATATATGTATGTGATACAGGTCCTTATTCTATGAATGACCTTGTGTTCTTTATAAATTCATTTAAAGACATAGGGCATGTGCTAAATGTTCATTAGATAATGATCTAGATGGCCAGCTCCATGATGCCGAGTGAAGGTGTGTCCTCCAGTAACAGTACTGCAGGTGTTGAGCCAGATTACTGCAATAACATCTAAGTTACTTCCATAACTTATTCTTATTTCATGCAATCTGTATGTCTAACCTCTGATTTTTTTTTTGTCTTACACATCACATTTTATCTCCCACTTCTGGCAGGGTTCAGTGGTGGTAGTGCTGACCATCTGTGCTCCACCCCCCCAACCTTATCATGGGATCATGCTTCCCGACAGTGGGAGCTGGAGTTTTGCACTTTTTTTTTACCCTCCCATGGCTTTTATTTTTGGTCCCCGAAACACAGGGTTCTATGCAAGCCAACCCGACAGCACAGCAGCAGGCCAGCTTCTTGTGATGCCAACGACCTCAGTTTGGGAAGGAGCTCAGGTCATCAGAAGGCCCACCGGGGGGGGATCAATGTTCTCTGTAGATGTTCTCCCTTTCTGGGGAGTGAGGCTGCCATGTTTGGCATGAGTACTGTCAACCTGGACGACCACAGGTAGAAATACATCCAGGAACAGCAAGAGGATATGCATACTGGCTCTGTAGGGTACTGTGCAAGTACATGCATGTGCACTGCAACCCTTGATTGCTGCACAGTATGCTGTTCATATCTCTGGTCACGTGCACCTACCATACTCCCTCACTATCCTTATTGCTCCTGCGCAGCCCTACTTTGCCCTCACTACCCATAGTGAGTCCCATGGGGTGCTGGAGGACTGAGACTCTGGCAACATGCACCCTATTATAGATTGAGAGAGTCTAATCCAATTCATGCTTCTCACCAATCAGAGTGCTCCTTTCTCCTCGCGTGATCGCTTTTTTTTATGTGAAGAGAGTATCACACGCAGATGCACTAAAAATTGGTACGTTCCAGGACATTTTTTTAAACTTTAAATAGCACTCAGCGTTTCTCTCTAATATCTTAATACACCCCCCCTTACCACTTGTTGTGGGTGAGATTGATTTGACTTGCCTATTGTTCAAGCTACAGCAGGTCACCTGAGCTGTTCTCTATCAAGCAGAATGCGCATAAAACCAGTCTTATTCCACAATGAGTGGCTCTGGGGGATGTATTAATATATATAATACCCCTCAGTACCCATATGGATCCCCAGTGGTGGTAGTGGCACTTGTCTCATACAGCCTGTCATATTACTCATTACCCATATGGAACCTTGGTAGGGGGACACTTGGGCTACATGCAGCCTACCATAGCCTTCACTATACATATGGGACTTTGGAAAGGTGAGGGAGGGGCACTCTTGCTCTGCGCAGCCTATCATACCCCACAATAAATATATGGGTCCATGATGAGGAAGGAGGAACACTTGGGACATGTGCAGCATACCATACCCCTCACTACCAATATTGGTAACAGGTGGGGGAGGGACACTAAAGCCCCTCTTGAACCGCTGTACAGTATCTGCCTCCAACGGTCCTTTGGGCATGGCATTCCATGGTTCCACCACCCTGTCAGTGAAGTAACAGCTCCTTCTCCGCCCCTGAGCCCCCTTCTAGCTTCCACCACCACCACCACCCCCAGGTCCATGTCAACCTTCCAGACTTTTGTAGTGTGACTCCCCCCCCAGGCAATACACTTGGCCTGGGTTGATGGCCCCCAGGTGCACACCCTGCATTTCCCTGCATTACATGTTACTTTCCACTTATTCGACCACCTCTCCACAGCCTCCAGTTCCTCCTGCCGGGTGTCCCCCTGGATATGCCTCAACCCCCCAAAGTGTATACATGATCCAGGTGTTTTGCCCCCAGGTGAAGAACACTGCATTTTCCAGTATGAAACGTTGCTTTCCAGGCACGTGACCACCTCTCCAGATTATGCAGGTGCTCCTGAAGAGCCAACTTTCCCTCCTGCACATCCACCACCGCCCACAGCTTTGAGTCATTGGCAAAGAAGCTCATCCCACTCCTGATACCGCTGCTGATGTCTGACATATAGATGTTAAACAGGAGTGGGCCCAGTACTGATCCCTGTGGGACCCCAGTAATAACTCTCGAGGGGGATAAGACCTCAATCTCAACCAACACCTTCTGTACAACCCCCCCACACTAGCCAGTTTCCTGTCCACCTGACCATCTGCCCCTCACCCCCATATCCCTCAGCTTCTCCAGCAGCCCGGGATGTGGCACTGAGTCAAATGCCCTGCTGAAGTCTAGAAAGAGGACATCAACAGGCCAGCCCTGATCCACGGCTCTTGTCACTCCTTCATAGAAGTACACTAGGAAGGTCTGACATGATCTGACCCTAACAAAGCCATGCTAGTGGTCATGTAGGTGGCCCCGTGGCTTCAGAACTCCCTCCAGCCTCTCTTTCCAGATGACCTCCATTAAATTGCCCACTACCGATGTCAGGCTAACCGGCCTATAGTTTCTCGGCTCCTCTCACGAGCCGCAATTTTTGCAGCATCCATTTTACATGTATATGATTTCATTTATTGATTTATTTTTAAACAGATATCATGTCATCTTCTTCAGAATCTGACTTTGAAGAATACAATTATATAGGTGGTTATGCATTTGAATCAGAGTATACAATGGAAGAGCTGCAACAACTCGAGCAGCAGCCTGACGCTAATGACATTAATACAGTAGAAGAAGACGTTACTGATGTCTTTGAAGATCATACAGTACAGGATCCTGGAGAATGGTGCCATTGTTCTGAATGCATAACCATGCCTACATACTCCGAATACTTATGCTGTGCTGAAGTACCACCATGCAGCGACATGAAAGCAGATGAAGCTATTGCATGCATTTGCCAGCATTTAGACTTTGAGGCAGTATGTCTGCGTCGCGCAGTTTTGCTTAGTGTCATGACACTACGTCATTTTGCGTACATTGAGTGAATGCAAGACAATACCCCGAACTTCAAGGCGTTTAGACATACAGCATACCGTCAGTTTATTTACTGGTCTTATGGCTACTTGGGTAGAAAAATTTGTAAGGTTGTTCCTTCTTGTGTAGTTAAATATGTCCGAGAAAGATACCCTGATCCGGATGGACAATATGTAGGATTTCTAGATGCAACACATTCTGATATTGAGGATGCCCTTTCAAGTTCTGATGAAAGTGACTAGTTGTAGGAAGGAGTATGGTACATTATAAACTGAGATGATTACTGTACTGTAGGCAAACAATGTATAACTTAGTTTTCCTAACTTTCAGGGGTACTTCACTTCACTTAGTTTATGTGGTAATGCAAGGTCACAGTAGGCAGATAACATTCAACATCTGTTCAAATGAGTCAATGCACAGTTCTTTGTTCAGTAATAATTTTTACTGTTTTATGCTAAACATAGTAGAAGTCATATGACACTGTTCAACAATTAATAAACAATACTACACAGCAATGATTTCATGTTCTCTTACATAGGTTGAGAAATAAAAGTTATATTGTGCAACAAGCATAACGTTGTGGATGGAAATCAATGCTGTTTTGTGACAAGGAATAGCAACATACTTTTGTAATATTACCTTTTTTCATGTATTTAAACTTATTTCGTGATTATAAAACTATAGACAGAAAACTGAACATGACTGACTGTGCTTTTGTTATGGGGTGAAGACTGTATGCAATTGTTACCGTCTGCGACAACACATTATCTGTGTTATATGCAGCACACCATTGTTGTATATACAGAAACCTACTGAAAAAGTGCTTAGCTAACAGGTGTGGGGTGTACCATGATAGTATAACTAAATAAGTATGGGGAGTAACAGTGAGCACATTGTCATTGGTAGGTAGTAAAAGAACCAGTTAGAAATGCAATGGTCTACTGGTGTCATCGTGGTCTGCAAGCTTCATATCATCCAGTACGATCGAGAATCAAGTTCATTACAACTTTGACCATGCTCCAATCAAAGAACCAATACCAGCATTATACAAGCACAGAGATGAGCCATGGGCCAACCGGCATACAGATTCCGGAATCACTCAATCCTTGAAGCACGAGTACCGAAGAGTGTCAAGCAGATTCGGTTTATCAAGGCCTGATATCCGTCCAGGCACATCAGGTTTATGGAGTGCTTCTGGGTGCCTCATTCTCCTTCGGTCAACCACTTGAGTCATGAGTATAGGAACATGAGGATATGTTTTGTCCTCCATCATCTTTTTTGCCACCCAGTGATCACGTCCCTTTGATTGCACTTGAGTGAACTGTGGCAAATCCTTTCTGGCACCTTTTTTCCCACGTTTCTGCTGTCGATTGGCATGAATGTTGTGGCCCAGTGCGCACAGCTCCATTCAGCACAACATTCCATTAAAAAAAAAATGTTTATTTTTAGGGACATAGTGTATCAGCTCAGAATGATACACCTCTAGTGGTCCAGTGTGGCAGAACCTGCTAAGTTTCACTATGTCCCTCAAAATATTCTTGTCTCTTGCCACTGATGCTAATGCATCCATTGCTGGTGTGTCCGGCTGTAGCCATTTCTTCTTCCTCTGCTCATCAGGTTGCAATGACGCATGCCCACAGGCATGGAAAAGCAACTTGTCAGTCCACTGATGTATATTTTGAACATGGTCAAGTACAGAGGTCCATCTCTCAATGAGTAAATCCTCACTTCCCTTACAGCCCGCTGCAGAGAACCACACATGATTCTTTACTGATTTAATCCAGCACTGTAAGGGCCTTGTACTAACTTTCTTTGCTTTGTCACGTAGTTTTGCACCAGTACTTTTGGCCATGTGCCATACATCATACTGATGGAATATTGAATTGTACTTGGTATTCATGACCTTGGCAATTTGAACATGGCGCTCTGTTGCAATGCATTCAATTTCCAGGCCCTGATCTAGCACATGATCCACGCACTCTGTGAATGCTGCATTCTCCATGTTGACACTTTTTAAATTGGGTCCCACTTGCTTGAAAATGAAATGCACAATTTTATTTGTCTCACTGTCCATCAAGCTGTAGGTTCCGTATTTTGCAGAGTACCCAGGGTAATCACAGCGTCCATCACCAGACAGAGTTAATTTTTTGCCTTTTAGTGATTCAAACAGTTCTGCTTGGTGACTTAACCATGCATTATGTACTACAGGGAACAGGTATAGCTCCTGTGTCTTATTATACATAGATTTTGAAAAAAATTTAAGGTTAAGGAACTTGGCGAATTTTGCAATTCATTGATAAGTGTTGCCACTAATTAGAATTGCTGCTGCTGAAAGTAAATTTCCAACAGCAGATCTATTCTCAATTGGCTGCGAATTCCAGTAGAATACATGATTTTTATCACATGAACTTCTTATACGCAGCAGTATGCCTCTGGCAGTCTTATTACGGTCAATGACAGCAAATCTAATGCCGCATTGAGGGCATGGAATCATTTCAAATAACTGTTTTATGCACTGCTCAAAAACAATATATTTGTTTTGTGACACAAAGTCGTTTGAGTCTTTATCACCACTTACAATTTCTTCAAAGTAATGTTCTCGATTATCTTGTAACACTTCAGTGAGGCTGTCGTCAGGGAAGTAATCAGGGTCACTGTCATTGTCATTGTCTGAAAGTGTTCCAGAAGAAAAATCAGAATCTATGAATGAATGAATGACACACAGATGAGGTTCGTCACATACTACTCATTATTGAAATACATTTCAATCCTAACAGCTCTGTTTTTGCAATACGCGCTAATGAGGTATAAACGTAGAAACAGAGAGAACTGGTTTCACATATTGAATTGCTTACATAACCCACTTCAGGTGTGTGCTGTTATTGGGGAACTACGCCACACCCTGGGTGCTGTGAGGAATCTCTGCCTGCATCCTCGTACCTCACAATGCAGCTGGGGTGTTGACTACTCCACAAATATCTGCCAATCCTGTCATGGGTTATTGCTTACGTAACCCGCTTCAGGGTGTGCTGCTGTTGTTGGGAACTAGTCAACACCCTGGGTGCTGTAGGGACACTCGGCCTGTGGCCTCTTGCCACCCAACGAAGGGGGTTGATTAGTGTCCAGTGACAGCAAACCATTTTATTGCTTACATATTTCTCTTACTCTCCAACAAATTAGATCTGCACCATCACTTTGGAACAGATGTTAGTTTACCATAATCACTAGACATGCATCACTGTTAATTTTTTATGACACTACTTACCAGACTGGTGTTCTTTGTCAGCAGTGCACATATATGTAGTGTCTGATGTTGTTTCATCAAACTGTTTTGGAGAAGATAATAGTAAAATGTGAATTTGTATTTTTAATTGTACAAGTAATGAAGATATCAGATTTGCTGTAAACATCAATCTACCTTATGTTAATCTACTATTATTATACAATTACATCCTAATCACATCAAGACGAAAGTATTACACTGCTGAAAAACACTTCTCTTATTATAATAGCAATAAGGAACTCCCATTGGCCTATGGCAGGGGTTCTCAAATGGTGAGGCTAGCCTCCCTGGGGAGGCCCCAACCTGTTCCAGGGGAGGCTCAAGCAAGTCTGAAAAAGTACTGTATTTAAATTTTGAGTTTTATGTATTTTGTGTGAAGAGATGAAGCAAACTGAAAGAGGATAATAGTAGGTGAATTTTATGTATTTATTTACTAATAGGTGATGAGGGAAGGTGAATGAGCCAAGGTTCATTTCAGGTGTAGCGGGAAGGTAGGGAGGAATACATTTCAAAAGGTAACTGCACAACAATCAAGAAATACACAATGAATAATAGTGCAAACAAATATGAACAATAAACTAATAATGAGTGGTGGTAATTGATCAATTTGTAGACTGATGGCAGAGCAGCCCAAATACAAGGGTTGAGCATAGAAGTGCCAAGAGCAATAGCAGGAAGGAGCAAAGTAATCCCGGAGAAGTTGCTTAGGAGCAGGGAAGGATGGGGAGAGGGAAAGTATTTAGGTAGGTTATTTCATGTAGAGAGGAAACAGAGAAAGTAGTCTGACACATGAAGGTACTGCAACAAAGGGTAACAATGGTTCAAGAATGAAAACAGTGGAGCAAGTAGGCTGGCGGGGGGGGGCACAATAAGCTGAACAATAATATTTGTTTATTTTATTTATTTATTATTCGATAACACCTTTGAGCACAGGAGCTCTTTTTCAAAGGTTCTAAGTCAGTATAAGACAAAGAACTGAAAGTAAGCCAAGTACTCAAATGGGTTTCAATTTATTCATGGTGTACTGTGCAAAGTACAGTATGTTATTTTTCTTTGGGGAGGCCCACGCTTATTTCAGTTTTTGGGGGAGGCTCAAAATCTTTTCCATGGATTTGGGGAGGCTCACTGTGACAAAGTCTAAGTACTATTGGCCTATGGTAATGGTTAGGCTGGAGATTGATGCATACCAGAAATGAGAAGGGGTGAGGAGTGGATGGCAAAGGGGGAGGATCAGACAGAAGCAGTGAATGAATACTTTTGCTCACTGTTCCCATAAGATAGCACATGTAGTACCATTACAGAACAGTGGACCAATGGATGAACAAGATAATTATCATCTGTTAAGTCTCACCTCCATGGTGTGCAAACTCATGGAAATGATACTAACAGAAAGAGTGTTAAAAAACCTGGAGGACAATGGTCTCTGGGATGTGAGGCAGCATGACTTCATTTCACAGAAGTTTTGTTAAACCAACCTGATACAATATTAAGACTGGGTGACAGGTGAGATGGATAAGGGTCATGCAGCGGATGTTGCTTACTTGGACTTCAGCAATGCTTTCGATTCGGTGCCTCATGGGCGGCTTGGAGTAAGCTAAGTGGTGTAGGGCTAGGGGCAAGAATGCTGAAATGGATTGAAAGATGGCTGAGTGGGAATCTGCGACGTGTGGTGGTGACATGGGAAGTCTCAGTTGCAAGGCCGGTGAAGAGTGGTGTGCCACATGGCTCTGTGCTGGGGCCAGTATTATTTGTCCTCTTCATATAGACATTACAGACAGGGTGGTGAGCAAGATAATTCTGGTTGCTGATGACACCAAAATTGGGTCAGTGGTGGATGGAGGTGAGGGATGGAAACACCTGCGGGGGTACCTAAGCAAGGTAGAGGACTGGTCGTAGATGTGGCAGCTGGATGTCAATGCAAAGAAATGTAAGGTTATGCACTTTGGGGTGAAAAACCCAAGGAGAGAATACTGGCTGGGGGGTTAACCTGGGGATCACTGAGGAGGAGAACAACCTAGGGATAATAACAGGGACCATAAACAACAATGGCCAGTGCAAGACAGTAGCTGCCAACCAAAAAAAATGCTGAGGTGAATAGCAAGGGCATTTTCGTCCCGGTGAAGAGAGGTGGTCTTGGCCCTCTGCACATCACTGGTAAGGCCACACTTTGAGTATTGTGCAGTTTTGGAGGCCATACCTAAAGTGTGATATCAGGCCACAGAAGGGGTGCAGAGGAGGGAAACAAAGATGATATGTGGAATGGAGGGGAGAGACTATGAGAGCAGGCTGGGAGACCTGAATATGTACACCCAGAAGGACAGAAGGGGCAGGCAGACATGGCACAGACATTGAAGTATCAGGGGAATCAACAAGGATAGGGCAGATGGGGTGTTTAAGTTAAGAAGGGGGAGGGGCACCAGGGGACATGGGCTAACAACACAGGTAGGAAGATTTAGGAAGGAAATGAAGAAACACTATTTCACAGAGAGGGTGATAGCAAAATTCAAATTATGTGATGATTAATTTTTTTATTATTACCTTACATTTCGTGGCGGTGGTTGCAGCACTATATTGTCACTGAATTCCAGAACACATCCTACTGGTACTTGCTGTGTCTCTGAGAGACGGTAGCTCTGTGACACATTGAAAGTCTGGATTCTGATAAGATTGATGTACTGTGGCTACAGCAGGTGTCATTGTTTGTAAACACACATGTGTGTCATAACATTTGTTCTTTACATAAGATAGGAAACAAAGACAATATGAACAAAATGTGTTGTATGAGTGGTGGACAGATATGATGTTATAAAATGGTGCTCAATAGATCATAAATGCAATTCTTTAAATAAGCACTAATGACACCATGTCAGGGTGTGCGGATATTGGTGATGCATCAACACCACATGGGTTGCTGCGAGGCACGATGCTGCAGCAAACACCAACAAGTGACACCATTGACTCCGGCTCCTCCAGCACTCATAGTGCCATAACCCACCCAACCCCACCCCTTCCTGCCTTTCCACCACATTAACCTGCCTTGAACTGCTGACTACTTCCCCTGCATCCTCTGAGGATCTATCCTCCCTGGTGTCCACCAGTGGCAAAGACCTACTTTACACTAGAATTGCCTCAGCTGTATGCACAAAAGATATCCCCTCCTGTGAGGCGAGTTCACTTGCCATGGTTATATGAGGTCATGTTACCAAGCTGCCTGTACCTCTCACCTTCTGCCCTCTTCCACCCTAGCACCCACACAGTCCACTGGACCCCTTCTCCCGTGTCTGACCCCATGGCAAGTCAGCTGCAGCATGGGATCTGTTGTCACCCATACCTGCACACCTACAGTTGACAACACCATCCCATCCCAAGATTCCTGCATAACCAGCCTTGCATTCATACCCTCCACCCAGCTGTCCAGGACACACCAGAGTATGCACAACTCAGCCTCCAAGCCCATTATCACAGCACATATAGGACAGTGCCATAGCCTCAATAGGGTACTCATGGCCATTGCAGCTCCACATCCTGCAGCCCACTAACCTCTTCTCCCCCCATCCATTCGTAAAAAGATTTAAAATCTGTTTCTTGTATTGTTTTTATTTATAAAATTTGAAAATCAGTTCATAATAGCAATGCATCACTCAAGGGTGTGGTATATCCTGGGATATTGTCAATTCTCTGGTGATTGGATGCACTCAGCATGCGGCCTCATGCCCAACCAGCTGAGGTGTGATGATATCCCATGATATAACACACCATGTTGTGCCTTATTACTTAATTATAAAAAAGGGTCTAACAATTTGAGATTTATGATTTGTTGTAAGCATTCCATTAACCATATGTTAATGTTTGATTAATATACATGTGCAACCTAATCACAAATTGAATATGTTGTAAATCTATTTATATTTGTCTGTATTATAACTGCAGTATGGCACTCCCAGGGGTTATGTTCCTGGTCAGTTTATCACCCTGTGGTGGCATGTAGCACTTGGCTATACCCCATGCCACATTACACCACTAGAGGGTGATTAACACACCTTTAACATGTCCACTGGTCATGCCTTATTGCCTAATTACACATGCTGTGCAGTGCATTACTGCATCTATCACATGCAGTTAGTGAAATGTTTCCAAAAAACCGGAAAGACATCTAAAATGTTAAGACTGAAGATTTGGTGTAGTATCCTTCAACCACTAACAACAGTAATAAAGTTTTCAATGACCAAAGTATCACAGCAAACTGATTTAAGACTGGCGCTATATGTGGAAAATAAACAGAGAGACAGACACGCTGTCATTTTTCTGCCTGCCAGTGTCCATGTCACTCCATCACAAGCAATATCTGTTGAACTCAAATGCCTTCGACTGCCTTACCTGAATCTATATGTTCAACGTGGATAACCGCTGTTAAACACTGCTGACTCCCTTACTTCAGTCCATATCCTCAACCTGGATACCCTCTATATGTGTCTGACCTTTCCTCCTGTTTTACCTACCCTGGACCACCACCTGCTATCCCTAGCCACCCCCACAGCTCCCTCCAACTCCCTCCCCTACATACTCCCCCAATACCTCCCCTTTCCACCCACTGTCCCCCCAAGATATTCTCCTTGTACCAATCCCTTTCTCTGTGTGTGTGTCTCTCTCCCTCTTGTCCTCTCTTTCTCTCTCTAATCTACCCCTCGTACGCACTCTTCCTCTTTCTTTCTCTTACCCTTTCCAATGCTCTACCTTGACAGACCTCTCAGACGGCACATATGCCACGCATTGATAATTTTGAAACCTCATTTGCGCCTCCCCATTTCTTTCTCCTATCCTTTCCAATACTCCACCTTGACAGGCCAACCTGGAGAAGCTATGCCTCGTTGTTGATTGGGAATCTCCTCCGCTGTTTCATGTAAGTTGTATAGGTTACTGAAATGTATTATTATTTATTATTTATCTATTTTCTGTATTACATAGCAATCTTATGTTTTGTGCTAACTGTCAAGTTTTTATGTCATGTCTCTGCTTGTTTACATCCTGATGTGGAACCTTTATGAAAGAGTGTATACTCAAGGGTTCTTTCCAAATATACAAATAAGTAAATAATACAATCTGTGCTATGTCTTTGTTATATGTTAAATGTGCAGTCTCTCTGTCCATGTGTTGCTAGCAGATCAGCATGTGCGCATCACCGATGTTCATGAGCACTGATTGACTCCTGCAATCCAGGACTGCCTCTCGCTAACATTACCACCTCTCTGCCTTTTCTTATGTTGTGTCTGTCTTTCTGTCCGGCACATTGAGCTCCCCGTCTGCCTGTCTGTTGCACTCACTCTGTCACTCCGTCTACATTACATGATATGCAGCACTTTCTCTCCCAGCCACACACTGCAAAGCAATGCACAGCCATGCCACACAGAATAGCGGGGAAAGTGGAGCTCCATGTGCCATGGCAGTGGGTAATCCTGACATTCAATGGACACAACAAGTATTTCTTTCTGACTGGAGAAATGAACGTGAAAAGCACTGTTTTCCATCAATCACCCCCCCAAGTTGCTCTCACTAAGATGAATATAAAAAAGGGCTGCTTCCCACATTCATTCCATCAGGCAAGAAACAACAGCTGCTCAGCACACTGATTCTTGCATCTTCACACAAACTGTGTGTATACTTGGGATTAATCCACAACCACATACAGGGAGTGAACAAATGGGATGACACATTTTCCAATAACTTTCAACGCCACATGTCATAAAAGTACTTTAACCACAGGACAGTAATATATGTCTTCACCTGCTCAGTGTTTACATAACTATGATCTGCGACAACTTCAAGTCGATCACCTTGCAAGATCATACGATCATACATCAACATATAATTCATGTCTATATCTGTTTGCATGGATATTCCCGGTATTTCTAGTTCTGGAACTATGTTATCTGGCAAAATGTGTTCTGTTGTCAGTTCCGATTCCATCGATGAATTACTTTCAACACAGTCGCCTGGTCCGTTCACTTGGGGCACTTCATTAGCAAGAAGCGACTGTAGCACCTTCAGAAAATGACAGACAAGAACTTAGGACACACAAATACTGGTTGATGCAAGGCAGAACACTACACATAACATACTGTGTGTGTCACTGTTATAGAGCTCTACACAAACACAGACATACACACACATACGCAAGTGTACTTAGTTTTTAAGTGATGCAGAGGTAATGAAAAAAGACTGAAACTTGCTAACATGTGTGCTTTATTCAAATGTTTGCAGCACACAACACTATGGCTGCAACCTCCCTGATATATGGAGGGGGATATATGATTATAATATTGCCAGTGTACCATTTGCCAGAGGACGACAAGTTCCTTAGTACTCGCCTAACAGGCAATCTTTTGTCTGCAACCTTAGTGATGGCATGACATTTCAACTGCAGTACGAAGTGGTTCCTCTATATGATACACTACTTGTGGTGCACTCAGAAGGTTGGTAGCTGTGCTGTGTTATGATCTCCACTATCCACCTGTGATACTCACACTTTGGTCATGATGTCGCTGTGACTCTGCTTTACATTGTGCGTATTTGTCTTTCACTCTTTTTTTTTTAATATTTCTTTAGGCTACTCTGCTCAGTCCCCAGCTGACCTACCACCACCCCAGCCCTGTCACCAAAAATTGCCAGTGCTTACCTTGTGCCTGTCCCAGGAGTGGAGCCTACAGGGAGTTGGTCTTCATCCTGCTGCCAACATTGTTGTCCTCCAGTTTTCTCCCAGGGGCCACTGGAGTAGGAGCACATTCGTGTGGAGGCATGCATGCACCTTACAGTTCCGGTCAGAACCACTTTCCACCAACCCATGGACTACCACTCCACACCCTCTAAGCCCTTGCCACTCCTAGTCTCCAGTAGGGTCCGCCATTGCCAGAGGGATGCTGCGTCACCACCGAGGATAGCCTGCCTGCCAGCATCTCTATGCAAATTGACCCCCCAACCCCTTGCTGATGATTATTTTTAAGTCACAGCTGTGTGGTTACACACCAACACACCAGCCCACCATATGGTCCTGCGTATACTGTGGCATCCTACAAAGACTGTTGTGTGGATCAGCACTGTGCTTTTTTTGTCCTGTGTAATGTGCCCTTATCCTCTCTGCGCAGACACACACACCATCTGAAGAATGAAAGCACTGCTCATTCACCAACTCACACATTCAGCACTGTCACAGCAAGGCTCAGTATGTAATTCTAGACATCACATGAATTTAAACAGTATGACTACTATTCCCAAGGGAAACATACTTGATAAAATAGTTATGCCTCATTTTATGTTACTTTATTTATACAAGTCTTTAGTGACCCCATGTTTATACGGTATATATACCTCTTCGTGATCCCTCTGCTCCAGACGGCACAAGGTATGTAGTCTCAGAGTACTCTTCTTCTGATTATCCAAAATAAGTGTTGGGACAGCATCAGCACAGAACATTTTCTTTGGAGGACTACCATATACTTGAGCTTTCAATTCAGATTCCATCTCAAAGCAGTCTTCAGTGAAATGCACAGAGCACACAACATGATTCCTGGACCACTTAGTCTTTTTAAGACAAAGGTCTTTACGTCGGATGTTATGAAACCATTGTTGTGCCAGAAGCTTGTCATTCCTTGGGAAGGGCTTATAAAGGATACCAACAGTACGACCTGTCATGTTACTGCATCCTGGGACCATGCAACGAGGCATGCTTCTATATATTAGAAGTTACCAATAGTAATAAACAGGACTCAAAAATTAAAAAATTAAAAAAAGTGTAAACTTTGTCTCAAACAAGTATAACAAATACTGTACTGTCTTTTAACTGAGTTTTCCAAAAAATGATCATGCTGTAAATCACCTAATAACACACACATTCATTTATAATCCCTAGAGATCTGTCAAGTTGCACATTCTGCAAATCTGACTGTCTGACCAGTATTGGAGGGAAAATCATGCAATATTCTAAAAGATCGAAACAAAAAAAAATGTGGGAATATCTGACCAATTACAGCACATCATACTTGACAGAATGTTATGTTGCACTCCACACCAACAGACTCTGTTACTACTGCTGAATTATTAAAAGAAAGGACAACAGATCTTCATTATTTTTTTAAACTTTATTACATAACAGTTTGAAGAAAAATGTGCAGCGAGTCATACACTCCTTCACACTGTCTTCACAGCCGATTGTAATCACTGCCAGAAACTGACTGCGCATCACTGATTTGGTTCCCCATTCACACAGGGGGAACCAAAGTCAGCCAGGAGTTGTGCTGAGTGGGAATCGGTTTACTGTGAGGCAAGAGTCAGGCGTTGCGGTGATGACGCTGATTCTGATGTGATGCGCGAGGACCTAAAATGGAGGAGTTACATTTTAAACTTTTATTTTGCATAAAAAACCTTGAAAAAAGTCTGTTTTTACCGCGGGATGCATCAATTTAATCAGGAAATGAAGCGGAACAACATGCACTGCAAAGACCACAATTGGAAGGCAGTAAGTACAGGAGTCTTCTCCTTTAAGTGACTTGCTCAGGGTCACACAGTACGTAAGTGAGGGCTGTGGGATTCAAGCTCCAGTCTCCAGGTTTGCAGCTCAGAGCCTTAAACCACTGCATTATACTGCCTTCTAAAAACATTCCACCACACCATCACAAAACCATGGCACCCCCCAGGATACTGTAGCATGGCATTTTTATTTTCACTTCGACAACAGTCCCCCACATGCCCAGAATAAAGCATGGCATCTTTTTTACTTTCAGGAAAAACATTCCACCACACCATCACAAAAGCATGGCACCCCCCTCCCCCACAGGATACTGTAGCATGGCATTTGTTTTTCACTTTAAAAGACAACAGTCCCCCATATGCCAAGAATAAAGCATGGCATCTTTTTTACTTTCAGGAAAAACATTCCACCCTACCATCACAAAAGCATGGCACCCCGCTCCCCCACAGGATACTGTAGCATGGCATTTGTTTTTCACTTTAAAAGATAACAGTCCCCCACATGCCCACAAGAAAGCATGGCATCTTTTTCAGCTTCAGGAAATACATTCTACCACACCATCAAAAAAGTATGGCACCCCCAAGAAAAGAATAGCATTGTTTTTCATTTTAAAGGACATCATCTCTCCACACCCCCACATAAAAGCATGGCATTTTTTCAGTTTTAAGGAAAACATTCCAACACATTCCCACAAGAAACCATAGCAAACACCACCTGCTAAATCCAGTCCTGAATCCAGTCCTGGGACTTACCAACTGTGCCATAACATCACAATGAAATGGTTTGAAGTGTCTCTCACAATTCAATATCTTCATGATCTGTTTTAAAGAATTGCTCAATCACAGTCTGACGTGACTTCTTCTGACCCACCACGCAAATCTTTGCAATGAGGGCTCAGATGCAGTCAATATCCTTTATGTCAAAGAAATCCATATTCTGTTCAGCATATCCCAAGGCGACTTCCAGTCCATGGTGGGCATCCACTGCTGTCCATGTGACAGGTGGTTCTGTGTCATCGATGCAGTCAGTGTCTTCATCTGAATTTTCTGCTGCATTGGATGGTTGCACCATCTGAATAATTTCCTCATCATCTTAGTGCTGCACAGGTTTCAACATTTCAACATTCTCATCAGCCTGCAGGATGTCTACTGCATTGACATTTGTAGTGTCAGGCAGTTGGTCAAGAATGGAGATGGATCACACCACAGAGTCAGTGGAGTTGCTAGGTTGTTCTTGGATGGCACTGAGCAACAGGGTACAGAATTTCAGTATGTTTCCGGCAATTGACGATTGTTGTTGTGCTCACATTGCACCAGCTGTCCCGTATGAAATACAAAGCCTCCTTGATGTTAACATCTGATGGTTTGCCATCATCCAGCCAGCTGACATAGTGCTGCAGTTGCTATCGTCAGTACAGAGCCTTAAAGTTCTGGATTATCCCAGCATCCAACGGCTGGAGTTTAGAGGTAGTGTTTGGAGGGAGGAAATGAAGGTTATGGTGGTGCACTGTGTTGGAGTTCAAGGAAGCATGGTCAAGCAGCAAAATCACACCACATCTCTGAAGACGCATAGATTGATCAAAGTCCTTCAGCCATTCTTCGAAAATCACAGTTGTCATCCAGGCATTTCTGTCAGTGTACCAGTAGCAGAAACTGTTGGGATCAAAGTCCTTTCCAAAGCACCGAGTGCAGTTAAATTTCCAGATGACCAGTGGCTTACATTTGTCTGTGCAATTTGCATTTGTCAATCTATCTGTATTTTTCTTTTTTCTGGACACTGGGCCTGTTGCAAGTGTAGCATTGGGTTCCATCCAAAAGAACGGACCAGATTCATCCATGTTGTAATTGTCATTAGGGCCATACTCTTTCTTCAGCATCAAAGCGGCAGCAGCTAAGTGGGACGGCAAAGTGAAGAGAGGAGTCTGACCGGAGTGTGGCAGGTTCTGTGACTGGCTATTTCCTCTTATCTTTTGCTGATAACACTCTATCGGTCAGTGTTGCCATCTGTGAGTTACCAATGACTGCTGTGAATTACAATTTCACAGCCTGCAAGCCTGTGAGTGAAACCTGAATTGCTGTGTTTGACCTGTTTTACCCTCCCCTTAACTCGTAGACTGATTTTAACTTTAATCACATTGAAGCTGCTACAGGACCTGAAGTGTGCTGCATAGACTGCTGTTTGAGTCTGCACATAGTCATCTGTTGTTGAGAATTGTATATGCTAAAGTTCTGTGGAGCTGTGACTGACTTGGGTTGCTAGGTAATAGCACAGTACCTGACCTGCTTGCAGCATTATTGCATCACCTGCTTTCATTGAATTCTGTTCTGGTCTCCACATTTTCCAGATGGTGGCAGCTCTGGGAAGTGGAGGGGGCGATTTCAATATAAAGGCTGCCTTCTACACAGCGGCAGCATCAAAGCGGCAGCAGCTAAGTGGGATGGCAAGTGAAGAGAGAGTCTGACCGAGTCAGACTGGGACGGACTGGGCTACTAGAGTTTGTAATATCTTGCTTAGAGTTAATCATTTCTTTGGGTTTGTACCTATAGATTAGTTATGATTAACAGAGGATATTGTTGTGTGTAGTCTATACACTTTGTGTTTTGTGTACTGATGGGTTATTTTGTTCTATGTGTGTTAATAATGACTTTAGAATGTATGAAAATAATCAGATTCTGGGTTCAGACTCAACTG
Source organism: Neoceratodus forsteri (assembly GCA_016271365.2). Taxonomy (NCBI): domain Eukaryota; kingdom Metazoa; phylum Chordata; order Ceratodontiformes; family Ceratodontidae; genus Neoceratodus; species Neoceratodus forsteri. Next base: position 738,584,105 of record CM057459.1, on the reverse strand, counting down.
TTTATTCCTAATTATAGTCATTTATTTGTGTAAAGGTTAAATACATGTGTTATAACTTGGTTACAGTGTTAGGAAATATAAGACACGGAAATGTGTTCTGCCTGTTTGCATAAGAACCTGGTTACATTGCTTTCTCTGCTAATTCGATCTGGCAATGTTGAAAGCAACCCTGGTCCTTTAGCAAACGATATGGCAGATAGTGATTTTTTTTGCAGCATTCATATGGCCTCAAAATTATGCATTTTAATGTATTAAGCTAACATCTAAATTTCATGAGGTGGAGTCATGGATTAGTTTATATAATCCGGATGTTCTGGCACTGACTGAAACCTGGTTAACCTTACCTGTTCTTGATACTGAACTTTGTATACCTGCTTATAAACTTTTAGAAAGGATCGTGCCACTGGTAGAGGGTGGGGTTTTGTTTTATGTTAAGGAATATTTAATGGTAAATGAGACCACTATATTTAACAGTAATTTGGAATATTGTGAACATATTACTATTCAGTTATTGTTGGGATTTGTCAAAAATTAACTATTTGTTGTGTATATCTTCCACCTAATGGTAGCAAATCAGGCTTACAAGAACTTGTAAATGCTTTGAATACTGGGGTTTCTAGAGTTAATACTACTGGGGATTTTAATTTAAATTGGATGGGTTCAGATATAACAAAGTTAAATACGGTCTTGTCTCAGTCTGGTTTACAACAGATTATTACTTTGCCCACTCGACACAATAATAGATCAGGAAATCACACATTGCTGGACTGGATATTAACAAATAGACCTATTAATATGATAAAATGTGGTTTGACCTCTGATTCGTTAAGTGATCATCATCCAGTCTTCTGTATTTGGAAACATGGGGACTGAAGAAGTCTAAGCCAATTATAAGGATTTGAGATCTTTTCTAAATTTGATGTACATTCTTTTGTACAGAGTTGGGTAAAATAGATTGGTCTTTTTTATATTCTATCCCTGATGTGGATTCTGCATTGCATTTTTTCATTACTGAGTTTACACATGTTTTGGACCAGTTAGCTCCCCTTGTTAAAAGAAGGGTCCGAGGAAAACTTATGGGTGGTTAACACCTCCTTTGATTAAACTTATGAGACAACGAGACAAGGCCTGGAAAACGTATAAAATGAACCATTCTGCTTCTGGTTATCATGCGTATAGGACTTTAAGGAACCAATGTGGCTAAGATAAGGAAGGCTAAAACAGACTATATTCGCTATAAACAATGTGAAGGGTTATCTAACGCTACTACTTTTTGGAAAACAATTAATAATTTCATAAGGCCTAATGTTTGTCAACCAGGTTCAATGAGGTTGAATGGTGACTTGTTGTCTTGTCCACTGAAGATAGCTAACGAGTTTAATTTGAAATTTACTACATTGTCTGATTCCTTTAGTGACCAGTCCAAGGTGAACTACTTGGGATTGACTGAAGATTTTACAGTTAATCCTAAACTGTATTTAAGGACTACTACTCCGAAGGAGGTAGAGAAGTTGTTGCGTTGTATTAAGAGGGACAGCACAGCTGGTTCTGATGGCTTATGTCCTAGTTTATTGGCGGATGCTGCCTCGGTTATAGCACTTCCAGTTAGTATTATTTTCAACTTGTCTTTTGTTACAGGTACTATACCTAATATATGGAAACATACTTTGGTCACTCCTATATTTAAATCTGGTTCACAACATGAGTTTTGTAACTACAGACCTATTTCTATCTTGTCTGCTTTAGCTAAAGTTCAGGAAAGAATAGTTTATAATCAGTTGATTGGGTATGTGGATCGTTTTGGATTATTGTCTCAGAACCAACATGGTTTTAGAAAGGGAAGGAGTACTGAGACTGCCTTGGTCGAGTTCACGAACGCGGTACTTAATGGCATGGATAAAGGGTGTCTGACGGGTGCCGTGTTCGTGGACTTGACCAAGGTATTCGACTCAGTTGATCACCAATTGTTGATTTCTAGACTTGGGTCATTGGGAGTTGGTGAGTCTTTCTTGGACTGGACGAGGGATTATTTAACAAATAGGTTTCAAAGGGTTAAATATAGGGGTGCTGTATCAGACTCTGTAATGGTTAAGTGTGGGGTTCCACAAGGTTCTACTTTGGCCACTTTTGTTTTCTTTGTTTTTTGATCAACTAGTAAGTGTGATTAATAATGCTTCTTTAACACTTTACGCTGACGATGCAGTAATTTATATGCAGGGTTTGTCATTTGGAGATCTAGGTGTTTCTTTAACAGAGGAAATGTGCAATTTTCAGTCTTCACTTATGGCCTGTAAATTACTCTTAAACAAATCTAAGACAAAGGTGATGGTTTTTGGTACCCCACCTAGACTGAGATCTGAGGTTGGTACTTTGGAAGTTAAATCTCTTGATGGATTACTGTTTGATTATGTTGATACATTTCAATATCTTGGGGTATTACTAGATTCTCATCTAAGTTATGAATCTCATTTTTGAGGTTACCTCAAGAATACATTGTAGATTAGGTTCTTTGTACAGAATCCGCTCATTTCTTATTCCTGAGTCTAGGCTTGGTTATTTCAAATTGCTGCTTACTTCCTATTGTGAACTATGCAGCTATGATTACTGACACTGCTTCTGTGACAGTGATTTCAAAGAAATCCACTTTACTTCACTTGATAGCTAAGTTTGCTTTAAATTGTTCTAAGTCATCTCATCATTGTGTGATTTTGAAAGAAATGGGCTGGTTACCGGTTTCATTAAATTTCCAATACTGTGTGGCCAAGTTCATATATAAAGTTATGGACTCTGGAATTCCACATAGTATTTCAAAGTTTTTGAGACCATATATTGATGGTCATTATTCTAGACATAGGTCAGACAGTAGGTTTCTAGATTCCTTTTATGAAATCTAAAAGTGGACAAAGATCCTTTGCTTATATTGCTCCATTCATTTGGAATGAAATTCCTCAAGATATTAGGTGGTTGTGTTCTGTCAAAAGTTTGCCGATGCATTAAGGATGTATTTCAATCTCAATTTAATTGTAACTGTTTTTATGAATTTTTTTTATGAATTTTATACGTAACAAAGACATTTTTGTCTGCAATTTGCTGCATTGTATATGTATGTTTGATTATGTATTGTCTGTATGCAATATATGTGGGTCGCACCTGTAAAAGGAACTTGTTTCCAGTGTGCTTACCCGTTAAGCGAATAAACAAACAAACAAACAAACAAACTCTTTCAAAACTTGTTGCAACTGCAGACGCCCAGCAGATACAACTCCTTCATCCACACTTACAGCCTGACCGTGCAATTTTGTAATGCTTAATGTTGTGACACTGTTTAAATCTCTGCAGCCACCCCACTCAATAGAAAAAAGAGTCTGGCACACCTAGACACTGGCCAAGTGATTTTGCTTTGGTTAACAGGACATCACTTACAGTCACTTTTTGCATCCTGGCATCTGTGAACCATAAAAATAGGGCACCCTCTTGTTGCTTATGCTGAGGCTTTCTTACTTTAGTGGAGGCATCACAAGACGAACAGACTAACCACTTGTCCTCGTCTCTCGAAATGTCTGAAATTGTTGATTTTCCAAGTGACAGTTTATGTTCCTCTTAAACATAAGCAACTATGTCAGACCTTGAGCATTTTGGATTTTTTGATATGGAAAACACAAATGCTGTGTTTCATATTTGCAGCAATGGCTGTCCTGGCCCTTTTGTTTGCAGGCTCCAGCTTATAGTATGTAGTGTACAGATTACTGTAACCACTTCAACCAATCTGTTAAAAAAAAGGTTGCTGTCATTTACTGTATTCTTTACTGTGCCCCTCTCCTCTGCCTTCTGTCCCCCACATTAAACAAAAAACTGCTCAACACTTACTGAAATCTGCAGTTTTTCCAGCCAAAAAGATGTTTCAGGACTAGAGTGCACGGGATGAAGTTGGAGGGAGGGCAATTCAGAGGAAATATGAGAAAGAATTTCTTCACAGAAAGGGTGGTGGACAAGTGGAACACCCTGCCAGAGGAAGTGGTGGGGGCTGAAACAACCACGGGATTTAATAATGCATGGGATAGACATAAGGGAATTCTGGAGGTCAGGGGTAAGGGGCAACAGACTTCTAGAAAAACATAAAGTGAACTTACACGCTCAAATGGGCAGACTGGGTGGGCCATAGGCCCTTATCTGCCAATGGGCAGACTGGGTGGGCCATAGGCCCTTATCTGCCAACAGTGTCTATGTATCTATGTTTAGGGCTGCTTTGCCTGCTTTGGTCTGCCTACACCAAAGGTCGAGGTACTGTATAGTGTATCTAAAATTGCAGTACTGTACTGTACAGTTTTTTACTGTTTTTTGCACTCAGTTTTAGTATTTCTGTTGTGTTTCTCTGATCTTCAGGATGACGTTTCTGATTGTGCATGTAAAAAGCTCTCTGATGTGGCTGCATTCTCCTTGATGTGCTACTTCCTCTGATTGTTCCACCAGGAACACCTAGAAGATGTGCTGAAAAATCACAATGTTACCCCAGCAAAGTCTTGGGAGAGGTCGGTTATCTGAGAGTGCAGACTGTGAGCCGCCTAGGAGATAACATGCAGGATGGGTGACAGATAAGAATAATGCGAGTGACGGATAAGCTGGTGTTAACACAATGGGGGGGGTGCAGCCAATGATGGATACAAGCGTGAGCCAGTTAAACGAGAGTCAGAAAAATGAGTGCTGACTGTATTAGGTTTTTCAAAGTTTTCTTTGCAGCATCAGCAGCTCTTTAAGCATTTTTGCCTTGACTTGCACCTAAAAACAACAAAAAAAAACCTCTGTTTTCCTTGCCCTGCATGATTCAGGAGTGTGCAGTCTGGACAAAAAAAAAAAACAGACAAAAAAGCAGCCTTCTTCCATTCCCATTTCCCCCTCACAGGCACAAAAAGAAATCATTAATTTTTTTTTTTTTTTGCCAATATTTTCCTAACTGGTCCAAAATCGCAAACAGAAATGGGGGTTGGGGGATGGATAATAACATCAAATCTGTGACCCTTTCCATCTCATACCTGTTCTCCCGCCTGTTCATGCCCCCCAAAAGCAACACACACAAAGGAAAAAGTCTTCTATCATTTCAGGCATAAAAAGGTGAGGGAAACAGAGGTGCTTTTTTAGGTTTAATGTTTTTTATCCTCACACTCGTATACAGTGAAAAGTGCATATGAGCCCAGAATCTGCTGGTTCAGTGTTTTTACCTTGACTTGCACCTAAAAAAAAAAACCAAACAAAAAAAACCAAGCCTATTTCCCCTTGCCCTGCCAGACTAAGGAGTGTGTAGTCTGGAAAAATAAAAAACAAGGACAGAAAAGCAGACTTTTTGCTCATATATAAAGACTGCTACTGGATAGAGATAACCAGTTAACAGATTGATAGAGCAAAAAATGATGGGTTTGCTATGGAAGTCCAATGACAAAATGAACAGCACTGTGATATAAAGGCTCCAATATGGACTGCAAATATTTTGAAGTAGTACTATAAACACAATTTCCATAATCACTTATAGAGAGAAAAACAAATGAAACCAATTGTTTCTTTACAGAGTCTGAAGAAGCAGATTAAGTCTGATAGAAAAGCACAAAATCAGATTGGTTGCAAGTACTATATGTGACTGCCAAAAGAAAAAGAACTGCCCAAGAAAACTCCAACATATTTATAAGAATGAGACTGAGTGAACTGAGTATTATCTAAGGTATAGACAGAAGGTAGATCAGATAGCTTGGACAAGGACTTCGAAAAAAGAACTCATTAAACTGTTTTTGGATTGAGTCACAAATGGAGATCTATTCTGCCGTTCTGTGTGTTACTAAAATTCTGCTGATGATTTTGTAGTGCAGTGACATGCCAAATATGAGCTATATAAAGTATTGTGACTTCAGCATATGAAAACATACAGTAATTAACAGACCGTTAAGACAAATTGTTACTATACATTGACAAAAGATTCTCAAAGACAGAGCCCTGGGGGGACACCCTTTTTTAGAACAGCAAATTCAGGGAAAAATTGAAGCACAAATATATTGCACCCTATTATGACAACAGGAGAACCCAAAAAGAAAATAACAATTTAAGCCAAACACATCAGGTTTAGTAGCTGGGATATTACGGTGGACTGTGTCAGATACCATAGTAAGAGTCAATGGTTTATTATCAAAAGAAGTATGAATGTCATTCTTGAGATGGGAGACCACATGAAAATATGTCATGGATGGAATCCAGATTGAAAAGGAGACAGTGAGTTATATTTGGATAAAAAAAGAGGAAAGTTCTTTGTAGACACGTTTTTTCAGCAAATTTAGTACAAGGAGGTAATTTAGAAATGTGCATTAGAAATTAGGGTGCCTGAGCAGAGCCTCCTTTGAAGAAGATGAGAATTACATTGGCAGATTTTGGGTCTCTGGGCTCTCACATAGTTCAGTCACATTAAGAGAATACATGACAAAAAAAATCAGACTTTTAATACAGTAAATACTTTTTGTGCAGAAAGAGACAGGGAACTGGTTCACAATTGCTGGAAGCTGCAAGAAAGGGAAAGGTGGTAGTAGTGGGGAACTTTTAACTGCCCATGGTGGACTGGGGCTTACCGGCTACATTCTGTGCCAGGAGCCATCTGATCCTGAATGTGATACAGAGTGGGTTTCCGAATCAGGGTGTCACTGAGTCCACCATGGAAGAGGCAATCCTTGATCTCGTGCTCACAGATGGGGAGCACATTCAAGATATAATGATCAGAGAACCCCTGAGAGGTAGCGACCACAACGCAATGCAGTTCAAGTTGGATATGGGCAGGGGAAAGCATCACCAGCAAGACTGGCAATAGGTGCTGCCCTGGAGGTAGCACGTGCCCTACTGGCAATCGGTGGTGCCTTGGAGGTAGCACATGCCCCAATGCCAATCAGTGCTGCCCTGGAGGTAGCCCATAGATCACTCCCAATAAGTGTTGCCCTGGCGGGAGCCCATAGACCACTGTCAACTGGTGCTGCCTGGAGGCAGCACATACCCCACTGGTAATCAGTGCTGCCACGGATGTAACGCATGCCCCACTGCCAATAAGTGCTGCCCTGGAGGTAGCCCATAGACCACTTGCAAAAGGTGCTGCCCTGGAGGTAGCCAATAAGCAAGGCAAATTTTATTTATTTCTTAGGCGCCCAATCCAGGAGGCTCTGTGTGCCTTGCAAATACAAACAATCAAAGAGATAAGACAGTACATAAATACATAAATATAGCTAAAAATTATAATTATAATAAAATCTGTAAACATAGTACAGAAAGCATGCGTTAAAGATAGATCAGATAACAATTCTCTACACCTCTATATCTGGGGAAATCCAAAGAAAACAAAAAGATCTTTAGGCGGCCCTTGAAGACCTCAACTGAAGGGGCCTCCCTGACAGCAGGTGGTAGCGAATTCCACAGGATGGGGCTGGCAACACTGAACACCTTGTCGCTGGCAGTTTTTAACCTTGTCCTGGGAATCACAAGGAGGTCCCTAGAGGAGGAATGGAGGGAACGAACAGGAGCGGCAGGTGTAAGGAAGTCAGACAGACAGCCAGGGCCTAGTCCATGCAGGGCTTTAAAAGTGAGCAAGCCCACCTTGAAGATAGCCCTTCACCTGACTGGCAGCCAGTGCAGTTTGCACAGCACCAGGGTTACATGACTGAACTTAGGAGGTCCCGTCAGCAAACTGGAGGCAGCGTTCTGCAGTAACTGCAGCCGGCAGAGGGTACCTCCAGAGACCCTGTAGTAGAGTGAATTACAGTAATCAAGCCTGGACTTCACAAAGATATGTACCAAGGTAGGAAGGTCCTCAGGTGGAACTAGGGGTTTGATCCTGGTGATATTCCTCAGATGGTAAAAACTACTTTGGACAATGGACGACACCTGGGGTTCAAATGTCAGTCCGTCATCTATGAACACACCCAGACTGTGCACCCTACAGGAAGCCATCAATGGTGTAGGCCCCAGGAAAAGGCCAGCTGCCACACCAGAGGCAATTCAGTCAAGCCTTTGGTTTGACTCCACAACCAGGACCTCCATCTTATCAGGGTTCATTCTTTACCAGCTGGGGGACATCCAGTCATTAATCTCAGCTAAGCAACTATTTAGCATTTCCACAGCATCAGATGTCCCAGGGGAAAAGGAAATATACAATTGGATATCATCTGCACAGCAATGAAAAGCCAAGTTGTACTTCCTAATGAGCTTACCCAGGGTCAGTATGTACACAGTAAACAACACTGGTGACAAGACCGAACCCTGAGGTACTCCGCAGGACAGGAGGCTCGAGGAAGAGAAGAAATTCCCCATCACTACTCATTGCCTCCTGTTCATGAGGTAGGACTCAAACCACCAGATGACAGTACCATCAAGCCCACAGTACTCCCTGAGACAGTCAAGCAACACAACATGGTCCACTGTGTCAAATGCTGAGGCGAGATAGAGGAGAATGAAATTTACCCCTCTCCGCTATCTCTCGCCCTAAGGAGGTCATTGTGCACCTGAACAAACACTGTTTTGGTGCTATGCCTAACATAAAAACCACACTGGAGTGGCTCACAAATGTCAAAGGCCACAAGGTGTTCCTCAAGCTGTTGTGCCACAATCTCCCAGAACACCACCCCCTTCCCCCGTGGAGAAAGGAGGTCGCGAGGGCCAGTCTCGAAGCCCTCCCAGCCAAGAAGCCCAGCCGACCCAGAACACCACCCCCTTCCCCCGTGGAGAAAGGAGGTCGCGAGGGCCAGTCTCAAGTCCTCCTGCCAAGAAGCCCAGCAGACCCAGAACACCACCCTCCCGTGGAGAAAGGAGGTCGCGAGGGCCAGTCTCGAAGCCCTCCCTGCCAAGAAGCCCAGCGACCCAGAACACCACCCCTCCCCGTGGAGAGAGGAGGTCGCGAGGGCCAGTCTCAAAGCCTCCCTGCCAAGAAGCCCAGCCGACCCAGAACACCACCCCTCCCCGTGGAGAAGGAGGTCGCGAGGGCCAGTCTCAAGCCCTCCTGCCAAGAAGCCCAGCCGACCCAGAACACCACCCCTCCCCGTGGAGAAAGGAGGTCGCGAGGGCCAGTCTCGCCCTCCCTGCCAAGAAGCCCAGCCGACCCAGAACACCACCCCTCCCCGTGGAGAAAGGAGGTCGCGAGGGCCAGTCTCAAGCCCTCCTGCCAAGAAGCCCAGCCGACCCAGAACACCACCCCTCCCCGGGAGAAAGGAGGTCGCGAGGCCAGTCTCAAGCTCCTCCCTGCCAAGCAGCCAGCCACCCAGAACACCACCCCCTCCCCGTGGAGAAAGGAGAGGTCGCGAGGGCCAGTCTCAAGCCCTCCCTGCCAAGAAGCCCAGCCGACCCAGAACACCACCCCCTCCCCGTGGAGAAAGGAGGTCGCGAGGGCCAGTCTCAAGCCTCCCTGCCAAGAAGCCCAGCCGACCCAGAACACCACCCTCCCGTGGAGAAAGGAGGTCGCGAGGGCCAGTCTCGAAGCCCTCCCTGCCAAGAAGCCCAGCCGACCCAGAAAACCACCCCCCTCCCCCGTGGAGAAAGGAGGTCGCGAGGGCCAGTCTCGAAGCCCTCCCTGCCAAGAAGCACAGCCGACCCAGGTAATTAAATAGCCCACCTGTATTTTGGCCCTTTTCCAACGGCTGTGGTCACAGCCCTGCCGCCGTCCTCGCCAAATCCAAAGCGGATTTCTGGACCGAACTTCTGCTGCAGGGAACTGGAAACCAGAGTTCAGCAGCTTCTGATAAGCCTGCCTGCTACCAACAGATAGTAAAAGCTGCATATTTCTGTTCTCAGTGCTTGCCAAATAATGTAGAGAAAAAGCTGTTAATTTTGTTTTCCTACTGGACTTGAATTAATTGAAAGTAAGGTGCAACACTGTATGTAAGGCAGAGGGATTGTGTGGGACTGCAGCAGGACCCGGTTGTAATTGAGTGACTCAGGGCAACGCAACATGGGCTGCGGGGGACAGATTGCTTGCTATACCATACGGGACCTGGGCAGTTAAGTACACTAGGGACTCGCAGTGGGAAATTGGGCAGGTACTTGCCGTGCAGAGCCTCTGAGTTCTCGAGGCCAGGCGCTCGCAGACCCCCTGATCCCTGCAGCATTATCCAGCTCCAATTACACGCTGCACCAGCCAATCTCAGACTAATCGCCTCCCTTTCTGCCTACTTAAAACGATTTGTTCTCCCTCTTTCTCTCCCCAGAACACAACCCCCCTCCCCCGTGGAGAAAGGAGGTCGCGAGGGCCAGTCTCGAAGCCCTCCCTGCCAAGAAGCCCAGCCGACCCAGGTAATTAAATAGCCCACCTGTATTTTGGCGCCTTTTCCAACGGCTGCCTGGTCACAGCCCTGCCGCTCGTCTCCTCGGCCAAATCCAAAGCGGATTTCTGGACGCGAACTTCTGCTGCAGGGAACTGGAAAACCAGAGTTCAGCAGCTGAAGCCCCGCCGCCCCCACCACCACCCTTGCTCGGCTCTTGAATATATACCCTATAGTAGGTCAGGTGACACGTAAAATAAACCTATCAGCCCACTTCTCCAGCTGCAGGTTATAGAAATCCAGCCATAGAGGCCGCTGTCTCGCTTGGCAGACCCACTATGTATTTCACCCTATTTACAATGCTAATGACCAGCAGGCTCACTCTCCTTGCTCATCAACCCCCAGTGGCTCCTCCGCCCCATGACTCCACCACCAACCCTGTTCCCTTAGCTTTCTCTGACAATTACCGGCCCAACCATCCCTACGCTGCAAGCCAATGCCCTCTAGTACTAACCCACCTTCTTGCCTATACCCTTGCTCACACCCTCACTTCAACTGGGCAAACACTGTACCACAGTTTTTCCCCAACTTATAACCCAGCCCCCTCCCAGCTACAATGACTTATTGCTACTTCCCCTCATCGCTCCCTCCCTTCTTCCCGGCGACATCTCTAGCTTACCAGTGCCCACCCACAACAAAAAAACAAAACATTCTCCATTGCGCTCACAGCATGAGTCTCCTTTCTGGAAACATTCATCCCAACCCTGGTCCCCCCTCAACAAAAACCTCCCCAAACAAACCACAGGGAAGACTACTGCTGGCATCACTTAATATCTGTAGCCTTCCCAAGAAACACACCCTACTGCAGGGTTGGATTGCCCAACATGCCCCAGACATCCTAACCCTCTCTGAAACCTGGCTATCAAATAAAATCCCCAATGATGCTGTTTCCCTAAGCAACTATAACCTCCTTAGGGCGGATAGATCCGGTAAGCGAGGTGGAGGCTACGCGATATACATTAAATCAACGCTCTGCGCCACCATCGTTGACACCCCTCCCCCCAAACATGAGGCCCAGACTCTTGCAGTCAAAATTAGATTGGGCTCTAAAACAATCATCATCATCTCAGCCTATATCCCCCCGAGAAACCAGAAACCCGCATTTGAATCCATCCTTCACACTCTCACACACCTCCCAAATACTAATGAAACCATATTAATGGGTGACTTCAACATCGACTGGGCATCCCCATCCTCCTCCGTCTTCAGTGATGCTGCCCAGGCTATCGGTCTCTCCCAAATTATCACATCCCCAACGAGGCGCGACACAAGAACCGGGACATCCTCACTACTAGATCTCATCTTTACCAACAGGCCAAAAAATATTACCCAGGCTTCAGTGCTCCCTGACTCTATCAGCGACCACTCCCCGGTTATCTGCTGGTGGTTGGGCAAACTGCCCACTGCACCACCCAAAACTACATTGCACTGAAAAATCAAAAAAGGAGGCATAAATAACCTCAAAGAATACCTAGCCAATAGTTACTGGCTTCCCTTATATAACGCACAATCAGTTGATGCCGCTCTTGCCCACTTTATAGCTACCTTTAACAAAGCTCTGATATATATGCTCCCTCACTAGGCAGGTTGTGAAAACCAGGTCCACACCATGGATAACAACCTCCCTCCTAAAACTCATGCAACACAGGGACAACCTCTGGCACAGGGCCATAGACTCAACGCTCCCAGGACAGACAACTCTACAGGGAGGCTCGAAATAAATGCACCTGGGCCACACGGCAGGCCAAGGCCGATTACTATCAGCACACCCTCTCCTCCTCCTGGGGAGATGGGAGAAAGTTCTGGAGAAACATACATGAAATTAGCGGCAAATCACTGCCCCCACCCTACCTAACTAAGTCTGAACGGGACGTTACCCAAGATCCTGCTAAAATTTACTGAAGCCCTCAATGAAACTTTCTCAGACCTCTCACATATCCTCCGCTTCTTCTTCCACCCCCAAACCTCTCTCTACTCCACTTATGGCAGAACAGCCTCCCTCCTCCTTTCCGGTTCCATGCACATCCCTGCTCCTTAGCCAGCGTTATATCTCCAAAGCAATCGCTAACACTCGCTTCAGCAACGACTCCCTGGACCTAAAACTCATAAGGCTTACCCTTGATATCACCATAACCCATCTCACACATATCCTAAACCTCTCGCTGCGCCTCAGCCAATTCCCCACTACCTGGAGAAAAAAGCCGTGATCACCCCTATCTTAAAGAGCGGGGATCCCACCCTCCCCGGGAATTATAGACCAATCTCTATACTCCCTCCTCTCTCCAAAGCCCTGGAAAAAATAGTCTCTGACCAACTTACTGAGCATCTAACAAAACACAACCTGCTCAGCAAGGAACAGCATGGGTTCAGAGCTGGCCACAGCACCATCACGGCTCTCGCCGAGCTCACAACATTCATCCATGAGGCGCTCGACCAAGGGTCACTAGCAGGGGCTATCTTTATAGACTTAACTAAGGCCTTCGACACGGTCAGCCACGAATTACTCCTTCAAGTCCTGCCGCAACTAAATGTAGTCTCCGAGGCCGCTGCCCTGGCTAAAGGACTACCTCACAGAACGCTCGCAGCAAGTAAGAATAAACTCCACCATCTCCACTCCCAAGCCCGTTCGCTCCGGTGTTCCACAGGGGTCAATCCTAGGCCCACTGCTCTTCACTCTCTTCCTTAATTCTCTCCCCAAAGCCTGCAGTGGTCATCTCTTACTCTATGCCGATGACGCGGTTCTCTACTGGAAACACCCCAACCGTCAGCGTGCTCAGCACACCTCCAGGAATACTTCCGGAGCTGGAAAACTGGTTGCTGACCACCGACTGATCATTAACTATTCCAAAACCAAGGCCATGACCTTTACTCACCGCCCAAGCCCGCACAGCCAGATGGCTCTTCACATTTCCAATGCGGGTGGTTCCTGCTGGAGCGCCAATCACTTCAAATACCTGGGGGTCACCCTGGACACCTCCCTCTCCTACCACAGACATGTACGCCTCCTCTCGGCAGCAATCAACTCGAGAGTGGGTACCCTCTACAGAATCAAAAACAGTCTGCCCGCTCATGCCATGCAGATAGCTGTCACATCCTCCATCCTCTCCCTAATCGATTACGGGATTGTAATCTACGGCACTGCTGATAACTCCACCCTAAGCTGCATCACCACTGCTCTAAACAAAGCATGTCGCCTTGTCTCGGGCAGTGACAGACTCACCCACACCTGCGACCTATACCGACTGACTGGCTGGCTTAATTTCGACCAAAGGCTCAAGTACCACACCTGCATTCTAGCAAAAAAGATCCACCTCCTGCTAGCGCCAACCGCCCTTCACCACATCATCAAACCGGCCCTCTCAGGCGTAATTACCAGACTCACAGCTTCCACATCCTTCGTGGTTACCCCATGTCGAACGCCCCTTGGGTGCAGAGATCCCTCCGCCACTGCGTCTCCCCATTTGGCCAAACACTCTTCTGCCCTCCCTCTCCCAATCCCAGCATCCATCTCTTCAAAGCAGGCCTAAAACCTTCCTAATGGATAGCTCAAAATGTGCATGCTACGTTGGCCTACCTGTCTCTGCTCCCTTCCCCCACACACCCACACAGGGGCCCTTCTGACCTTTCTAACCCCCATGCTCAACCCAGGGTCGCAGGTATGTCTCTACCTGCCCAAATGAGAGAAAGAAAAAAAAGTCCCTTTGCCATGATACCGACAATTAACTCAGTAATGCCACTTGTTTATTATGCCTTGAAAGTTGCCTTCCATTGCCTTTCTGTCATATGTCTCTCACCATCTGTAACCACGGAGAGCTAATGTTACTAAAATGTGATTTGTACATAAAACTGTAAATAATTTGTGCCTTATATAATCTTGCCTGGCCTGTTGGTCTGTCTTCCCCAACTCGTGTTCCCCCCCTCCACCCTTTGTAACTGACGTGGAGCCTTTGCAAAAGAGTCTTTGACTCAAAGGTTTGTAATTCCGAATTTCAGTAAATAAAATAAATAAAATAAAAATAAAATAAAGAGGGAGGTTGGAGATAGGTCGATAATTCGCCAAGATGTCAGGGTCTAAGGATGTTTTTTTCAGAAGGGGTCTCACCAAAGTCTCTCAAGGAATCTGGGAAAACCCCCTCCGAAAAAAAGCACTGGACAATCAAGGTGAAAATCGGGGCCAATGTAACCGACACATCCCATCAAGAAATGTGTCGGCACCGGGTCCAGTTCACAATATGTGTGCTTCAGCCTGGAAGCGACTCAATGACCTTGGCCACCTCCACCAGTTTAAACTCACCCCAAACAGGCGGAGTTCCTCATAGACCACTGACAACAGGTGCTGCCCTGGAGACAGAACACACCCACTGTCAATAGGTGCTGCAATGGAAGTAGCACATCCCCCACTGCTAACAGGTGCTGCAATAACATCAGAGGCGACTCCCCTATCCACAGTTTTAGACTGTGGCCAACTGGGGAACATGCATGATGCTTTGACAAGGCAGTGCATGTGGCATGGCAAAGTTGTGGCAGTGCAGGTGGCACAGTGTGGCAATGGTACTGCACATGGCACACTGCGGTGACAGCCTACACGTGACAAAGTGAAGTGTTGCAGTGCACGTGACATATGACAGTGTTAGTAGGGCACCTTTATTTCAGAAGTGCTTATTGAACAGTGATGGCACTGTATTTGGCAGTATACAGAGGTACACGTTGTACAGCGCAGTGCACTGTCAACAGGCCCCTTTGCTCAGAGAAGCAACCAGTAATACACATGACACAGTGTAGTCAGCAGTGCACATGGCAAGGTGCAGTTCTAGCACTGCCTGCAGCACAGTGCAGTAACAGAATTATGTATGGCACAGTGAAGTACAGTGTTGACTGGTTAAGTGGCACAGTGTGACAGCAGGGCATGTGGCACTGTCTGGTGACATGCTGTGTGGCACAGTGCAGTGAAAGTCTACATATGGCAAGTGCAGTGTCAGCAGTGCATGTGGTACTGTTCTATGTTGTGTCATCTGACATACCATGACTGGTCCCCCTCCCCCCTTGCACTTCTGTTCTATCCGTCCTGCATCCCCCTTACCCCCTCCGGAGGGTGTGGCCGGCCTTGCTTGGATGCTACTGTTGACCATGCCTGTCCCACTTTATCTGCCTTATGATGTAGCCTATGAGCCTGATGCTCTATGTACCCTGAATTGACTGATCCTGATGTTTTGTACCCTGTTAATCTACCTGATGCTCTTTGTACCCTGATCTGACTAATCCTTGTTTTACCTTGTTATTCTTCCGGGTCGCCAGGAGACTCCTGTTGCTCATGCCTGTACTTTGCCGCTTGCTACCTCATACAGTAATCTATGTACCTCATTGCTGACTTTATCAATGTGCTTGATCCTATTATAATTAACGGTCTCCATTTTTTGCCATAGACAAAACTGTGTGTTAAATACCGTAACACTTGAGTAGGTGTTACGGCATTCACGCGCTCCCTTTCCATACCAAAGCGCTCAAGACAAGTAAATAAACAGAGCGGGAGCTTCCAACTGTCCCTGTTTCCGCAAACAGTACTGACGAGAAAAACACTTACTTCTCTGCATTACCTCCATCCCAAACACACTCTTGTGCTTCTAGGCTCACTGGTAAACTGAGGTACTGCAGAGAAGTAAGTGTTTTTCTCGTCAGTACTTTTGTGGAAACAGGGACAGTTGGAAGCTCGCGTCTGTTTATTTAAACGGAGTCTTTCAATTATATAATATGGGGAGAAGTAACAACTGACTTCATTACTCGTTGTTGATGGCACTTCATAAACCCATCGGGCTTCGCCCTCGGGGTTTATGTGCCATCCAACAACTCGGGTGTGTGTTAAATTCTCGTAACACACCTCTCCCCCATACTTTATCCTATATGTAATCTATGTACCTTATTCTTATGTTACATATGTGCCTGATCCTACTGTATGTTAACCCTGTATATGCCTGATGTTCATGTTTATGTGCCATTGTAACCCTCCCAGGTCGCGCCTGAAAATAGGCACTTGGTTGTCCAGCGCGCTTACCCGGTAAACAAAAGCAAATAAATAAATATGAGAATTGCAGGTTGCAAAGTGCAGTGGCATAAGTGCATGTGACAGTGCAGTAAGGCACAAGGCACTTGGCATTTCAGGTGGCAAAGTGCAGGGATGGCAGTGCATGTGACACAATGCAACATAGGTCACATGACAGATCAGTGCCAGTCAAACATGCAAAACACAGTGACGCACTGCACGTAGCACAGAACGAGGTCAGTAGTGCACTTGGCACAGTGGGAGCAGTGCTCATGAAACTTACTCTCTGCTTACCTCTGCTGCTGGTCACCATTCTATGCAGGTACAGCCACTTGTATTACACTTGCATTAATACACTATGAACAAAGTTACATTTATAAAGCAAGTTACTACTTGACTGACACAGAGGCTACAGCAGAAGGTGAGTGCTGGCTGCATATATTGAGGACAGCAGTCAGTAGTTATTAAAGATAGCTTTAAGTTGCATCCCACATTAATTAAAACTATTTGCCTGATGCCATTGATCACTTCCCAGTTGTTGCAGCTTCCATCAGCAAAATAGCACACTCCACCCTGGTGGACAACCATGGAGCAGCATATGTGTCACTACCCTGGGACTATTCTTCCCAGACTTGTCTATGAACCAGTCCCCACCCAAACTGATCACTCTACCTGGAGGTAAATTAGCACCAGACCGCCCCCCCCACAAGCCTGTAACCTGATATGACAAACCTCACGGAGCACGCTTCACACCCATGGACAGCCTGCCTGGTGACAATCTCCCTGCAGCTGGAGCACACCCATCCACCATCCCTGCAACTGCACCAACCTTCCTTCCCAAAACTAACCTTCACAAAGCTGATCAACCTGCCGGTGCCTGGGACTGCTCCATAGCCACTAGAACCTCTCTGCAGGTGGATGACCCCAACTCTGGACTACATATTCCTCCAACAGACAAGCCACCCCCATTATACCATCCACTCTCCATGCAGCAAGAACAGTTACCAAGCCCCCAACTTCCTATAAGCCGAGCACCATCACTGGCCCACTACAGACCTTGAAACTGCATCTCCCCCCCCCCGCTGACAACACTCACTATAGGTTGACTGTCCCTCCCCCAAGTGTGATTATGCCTGTACCACCCTCCCTGTCCACATGGACCAGCCTCAAAAAACCACCCTGCAGATGAACACCCCCCATCCAGAGGGAGTAGAGATAATGCAGAGAGCTTTACAGAGATTCAGGTGTGACCCCCCCCAACCCCTGAGCCCAGGGGTGTGCAAATCCTATTGCCCCCTGTTCGGGGCAAGTAAATTCCTTAAAGGGCAAGTACAAAAAGAGAGCTAATGTCATTGTAATCTATAGGGGCAAGTGAAAATTTAGCTACAGTCATGGCTGGGCAAGTCCTAAAAGTTTGATTTGAACACCCCTGCCCTGAGCCTCTCCAGAGGGTTATGTGGCCCATCTAGCACCGAATAAAATTGTAGCGGATGTGTTCCCCACTCCATAGCCCATTTTCAATGTTCATGGAAGCTACTACAGGTGGCTCATAAACATGATAAACGTGCTGGATGCAGTTAGCATAGCAGACAAAATTGAGCTTGGCAGAGCGTCTTTTTCTTGCAGATGCAGTACTGACATTGCTCCCTGGCCCTGATCAGCAGTCTGAAGGTGCCCAGAAAGCAGTAAGATGGGCATGGAAGGTTTGTGGGAGCCAGAGACAGTTAACAACTACCTACTGCCACCAAGCATTCGGTGACTGATTGACTGATTGGTTGTATTTATCTTAATTTGAGAAGTGTGTTCTGATGTCTGTCGTATTATCTAAGCTGCTGTAATGTGTGTAATATGTGTATGTTTTTAAATTGTGTTCGGTGCCTTGGTGTTTGAAAGGCACCATAAAAATAAAGTTTTATTATTATTATTATTACTGTAAGGCAACATGCATACTAGCAGCAAACCAGACAGAGAAAAACTGACTGCTGCTGCTCCCTAGAATAAATACTCTCAATGTGACAGGATTTATCCTTGCCAAGTACTGTGGCACTTGCAGAGCTATTTTGCTTGAAAAGTTGGGACTTCAGGCTTTTTACTTCTGTTGTCATCAATAAATAAAAGTGCAAAATCAGAAGGCAAGCTTTTTCCATGTAAATGGAAGTGGCAGAGAAGTCTTTTAAATCAAAATATGAATCACCGGTTCGGGATCCCAGACAGATAGCAGCACATACACTTATGAATGGCTATCGGAGCCAACATAAATGTGAGGAAAGCCAACAATGAAGGTGCTCATGATGTCAAATGTACCATACTTTTTCGTGGGTTAAATAACGCTACTAGCTATTCTTGTTATGAGTTTATGTATTTTGTGGACTGTCGTTTTCTCAGTAAGAAAACTAAGTATTCTTTGTTAAGAATTTTGTAAGCTGTAAGGCAGAGTTCAGCTTAATCATGAGATATTCAGACAAATCATGGACAAACCTAGAAGTTAGAGTAAGTAGGCATGAAGGAGTTTGATAAACCACAAAAATGGAAAGATAACTACAGAACGGATTTACAGAAAAATATAAAATGTAAAAGATGTATGATGTGTCACAAACCCATTCCTGAGGGTCAGGTTCACTGAGCTTACAGTGTCCACCCCTAAGTGCAATCTGTGACAGGGAGAGGGAAACAAGGGATACCCTCTTCATGTCCTTCTATAGTGCTCGCTGTGTTCACAACTGAACACTCACCACAAAGTTCCAGGGTCCCCTCTTTACTCTGGATCCGGGTACAATACTAGTCTAGAGTCTTGCAGCTAAATATGAACCCTTCTTGGTTGTTACACAAAGGAGGAAGATCCAGGCGTTACAACATCTTTGGGGTAGCGTTGTAACCCTGATTCTGCCATCTTCCACAAGGTGTGAAATAACCTGGTTCAAATCCCCACAGACCTTTGCTTGAGACTGTAGTATTCCCCCATCTTTATCCAGATTTTTCCCTTTCCAGACCCTCTGTTCGATTTGGTAGCTTTTGATGGCACCCCTTAGCAATAACAGTTTAGTCACAGATTATTACTGAAACAACCCATAATCACACACTCAATATAGAAATCTGGCTCAGGCAGGTTTCTTAAACAAAATAAATGGCTTTATTAAATAATTATCATACATTACAACAAAAAGGTTTGATCAGTTTAGTCACAGAATAACACACATAAAAAAGTGGACATGTACATACAAAACAAAGCAAAACAAAACAAAAAACACCTTAAAACTGTTAGCTAAGTTCTACCTGAAGTTCAGGAAAAGTAAATGAAACTTTCAGTTTCCTTTGATAGGAGTCTTGCTTCTTGTGTGTGAGGAGAAGAGTGTCCCTTGAAGATGCTCGGCAAAATGAAAGAGAGACCCTGGTTTTCAAGCTGTTTATATAGTGTCAAAAACCCCTGGTCTGCCCTAACTTTTAGGCCAGTGGATGTCACTCTTGCGCTTTCCCAACAACACAATTTTTGGCTACCTTGTGATGTCATACTTCCCTGACAATTATGACACCTGTAAGAGAATTTGCAACAGCCTGCCAGAATGGATATTTCTGTCCTTTCCTCTCATCAAAGGCAATATACCAAGACAGTTTCCTGGGACCAAAGCATCCTGCCTTTGAGGTGAAATAGGGCCATCTCCTGAACATTTTATTTACCTATGTTTCCCTCAGTTAGTTAACCAGGTAAATACCATTTGATCAGCTACCCCAGGCCTTTGACAAGTAATTGTCAGCTTCCTGGCAAGTAAGCTGGTTCCTCTCTGGTCACAGGAAGGTCAAACATTTTAAAATAAATCCAGTCTCTCTCACTATCTTAGGAGACCTTTCCTTAACACTGGCATTCTTGTGGCATGTACACATACATAAAATATAACAGAATATAACACCATATACCTGTAGATCTGACTGGCAGTGGCACAGCTTGAAACATCCCTCTCTCCGAGGCTGAATTTGTGGGAACACCCCCATTGCATAGTAAGGTTTTCACAAATTCGGTTACTGTTCTAACTGGTGAGATAGGGCACATGTGTTGGCATTGGCCTATCTGACCCTGCAAGTAATTGACATGTCGTAGGCCTGTAAGACTATACTTCGTCTTAACAGATGACCATTTATTTTACCCATCTGACTTAGCCACACCAGGGGGTTGTGATCGGTCTGTACCTTGAAGCATCTCCTGTAGAGTTACAGCTCTAATTTCTCCAGGGTCCATACCAGTGCAATGCATTCCTTTTTAACTGTGGAATATGCCTACTCCCGAGGAAGTAACTTTTTGCTCAGGTATACGACTGGGTAATCTTTTCCCTGATTAGAGGTCTGGTTGAGGACTGCTCCAATCCCCACATCTGAGGCATCTGTCTGAACTACAATGGCTTACTGTAATCTGGACTGGCTAACACAGGGGTACTGCACAGTGCCTCCTTTAGCCATATGAAGGCTAGTTCACAGGCTGGCTCCCAGTCTACCGTTTGGGTCTTTCTTTTCTTTAGTAGGCCAGATAGGGGAGCAGCCAGGGTACTGTAATTTGGAAGAAACTTTCAATAGTACCCAGCGGTCCCTAGGAAGCCCCTAACCTGCTTCTGGGTTTCAGGCATAGGCCACGCCTTTACTGCCTCAATCTTTGCTTCATTAGGGTGAAGCTGCCTCAGCCCCACTACATGGCCTAGGTATGCCACCTCCACCATAGCCACCTGGCACTTTTCAGCACTGACAGTGAGCCCTACCCTCTGTATCCTTCTCAACACTTCCTTCAGGTGGGACAGGTGTTCCTTCCAACTGGTACTGAAGATGGCAATATCATCCAGATACGCCACTGCGTACTCTTTAGTATCATGTAACACCTGGTTGACCAAACTTTGGAAGGTGGCAGGGCCATTCTACATTCCAAAAGGCACTACCCTGAATTCAAATAGCCCTACTGGAGTAATGAAGGCTGACCGCTCTCTGGTTCTGGCAGTTAACTCCACCTGCCAATATCTTTTTGTCAAGTCAATGGTGGTAAGGTATGACGCCCCCTCCCAACTTGTCTAGTAGTTCATCCGTCTGTGGCATTGGGTGGGCATCGGACTTCGTGACTGTGTGATAGTCCACACAAAAGTGAGCAGAGCTTTGGGAACGAGGACTACAGGTGAGGCCCCGGGACTGTGGGATTTCTGGATTACCCTTAAATCCAGCATTTCCTCCACCTCCCTCCTAATGTCCTTTATGACAGCCTCAGACACCTGATAGGCTGTCTGCCATATGGGCGCTTGTATCCCCATGTCTACATCGTGTGTTGCTAAGGGGGTTCATCCAGCCTTAGCCATAAACAAAGGGGCAAAGTCCTCTAAAACCTCCCTCACTTTCTGGGACTGTTCTGGGGTCAACTAAGGTTACAGTTTGATTGTCTCCACAGAGGACTCCTGCTTGCTTTCCACCAGCAAGTCCAGTAGGAGGTCTTCTTCATCCATACCCTCCCTAGGACTACACACTGCAAATACCATGTCAGCCCTATTTGCATATGGCTTCATCATGTTGATAAGGTACATCCTATGGGTATGTCTCCTGTCAGGCAGTCTACAATGTAATTTACGTCTCTGACCTGTCAGACTACCTTATATGGTCCCGCCCACTCGGTCTGCAGCTTGTCCTTCAAGACTGGGATTATGACCATGACATCCTGACCTGTACTGTACGAGTGAGCTCTGGCTCCGTGGTTGTTCCAGACTTTTTGCTTCTGTTGGGAAACTGACAGGTTGTTTTGGGTTGCCCCCATAAGCTCCTTAAGCTTCTCCCTAAACTTAAGGACATACTCCACTTTGGGAGTTCCCTGGGTGGCTTGCTTGCCTTCCCAGTCTTTCCAGATCAAGTCTAGGGGCCCTCGCACCCTATGTCCATATAAGAGTCTGAAGGGGGAGAACCTTGTCGACTCTTATGGCACCTCCCTGTACACAAACAACAGGTGGGGAAGGTATTTCTCCCAGTCCCTCCCATGCTCTTCAGCAAACACTTGGAGCATCGATTTTAAACTACCACTAAACCTTTCCACAAGCTCACTGGCATGTGGGTGATAAGGTGTTGTGCGTCTCTGCACCAACCTGCACTTCTCCCACAAACACTTCATCAGGTCCAATATGAAGGTACCCCCTTGATCAGTGATAACCTCCTGCAGAAACCTGACATGGGAGAAAATCCCTAGCAAGGCGTCTGCCACTTTGTCCTAAGTGAGGAGAGGGCAACCACCTCTGGGTATAGGGTGACGTAATCAACCACCATCGGGATAAACTTTATCCCAGAGGAGTTTGGGGTACTCAAAGGCCCCACAATATCTATTCCTATCCTCTGGAATGGCTCCTCCACAATGGGCAAGGGAATTAGAGCAGCTTTGGTTTTACTACACACCTTCCCTATTTCTTGACATCGATGACAAGACTTGCAATACTCCCTCACCTGCTGGGTGAAGTTGGACCAAAAGAAATTCTGGGCGAATCGCTGCGTGTTGCGTGCGATACCCAGATGTCCGGACATGGGGATATCATGAGCGATCTTGAGCAACCGCTTATGGTACCCCTGGAGAATGACAAGCTGCCTGCCCATCACCCCTCCCTCTGTCCTCACATCCTGTGTATACACAACAGTCCATTGTCCCAAAATACTCTATGTCTTATGTCACCTCCCTGTGTCCCATCAGATTTTGCACAAGCCCTCAGCCTCTTCAAACTAGGATCAGTTCTCTGAACAACTGCAAAATCTTTACATTTTCCCAAGGCATGGGACATGTCCCCTTCATTTCCTAAACTGGGGTCCATAGCACTGGCGCCAGGGCATTCAGGGTCACTGCCATCCTTAACCTTCTGACCATTGGTTACCCCTCCCTCGGAGTAACCTTCTGTAGCCATCTTGTGAACTGCTACTTGGGGAAGTTCTACGTCCCTTTCACTACTTTTCATGTCAGGAGAGACAGGTTGGGGAACCAGCCTCCTATTTTTTCCACAGGGGCTTCTATGGGGCTCAGGGAACTACAAGCGGCCTTTGCCGTCTGACTGCAGGTAACTGCACACACCACCCACTTCTGGGGATTGTTCCCTATAATCACATCCACGGCGAGGTTGTCTGCCACTGCCACTTTTTGCACCATTTCTCCTTCTCACCCCAGTCCAAGAGAATGCTAGCAAGTGGTAGAGTTTTCTTCTCCCCAGTGAATTCCCTCACTGTTACAAACTGATTAGGTATAAGCTGTTCAGACCCAACCAAATCCCCTTTTACTAAGGTGAGAGATGCCCCTCGTGTCCCTTAACGCACTGATTTGCATCCCATTTACAGTAACTGGGTATATATGCTCCCTCATGTTTACAGGCATGCTTTCAGGGATACATAGTGCACTCAACTCTGCTCGAGCACCACTTTGCCCACTCTGCACCTTTTTAGGACACTGTCTAGCAAAATGCCCTGGCTATTTACAAAGCCAACAGTCTTCATTTCTTTTATCCGAGAAATCCCTTTTTTGTAACCTGGGGCTTCCACCTTTCTGCAGAGGCTGTGAGGGTTTTAGCTGCCCTGAAGGTGCCATTTTCCCTTTTGGCCCTGCCACACCTGCCCCACTTCCTTTCAGACAAGGCATGCTCCTGACATAGCCATCCGAGAGTTCAGCAGCCTGCTGTGCTATTTTTGGATCTCGGTTCTCTAGCAAGGTTTTCAGCTCTGCTGGGCAAGCCTAAAAGAAGTGCTCTAAAAATATAACCTCCTCAAATTTTCCCTACAGAGTTTGCTTCCATCAACGCTTTAAAAACTGACGTTGCTTTGTGACTAGTTCCTCAAAGCTCATGTCAGGGCTTTTTTTGAGTTTATGGAATTTAACCCTATAGGCCTCAGGAGTCAGTTCATACTTGGAAGTTTCTCATAGGCTATCATCATTATCCAGTTGGTCTAGTGCCCCATGCCCTTTACCCGTAAGCAGTGGAGATAGCTGGACACTCCCTGACTCCCTGGGTACCTTATCCTGGATACAGACCTTTTCAAACGAATTCAAAAATGCATCCATATCTTCCCCCTCTTTAAATTCCCCTATTAATCTGGAACTTAATTTACAACCCAGCCCTGGAGTTTCAGGTGTATCCTTGCCACTTACCTCCTCTGGCGTTGGTCATTGGAGTCTTAGCCTTTCCAGTTGAAATTCCCTCTGGCACTCTTTTTCCTCTCTCTCAACCTCTCTCTCTGGCATCATCTTTCTTGTAACTTCATCTCGAACTTCCCCAGCTCAAATTCCAGTTCCAGTTTCCTCAACTCCAGCTGCAGCCTGATCCTTTCTGGCCCCAGCTCTGTGGTGACCATCCTCTGCTGCTATGTCTCTGGGTTCCTTCTGGTCCTGCTGTCCTCCTCCCTGGGACTAGACTCTGCAATGGACCCTGGCACCCTCAACGCCCAAGGTCTGGACCTTTTTAGTCACCTGCTGTGACTCAAGGGTCGAGACAACCACTTGCTCATCGGCTGCCACAAGAGCCTCCACAAGGAGCTTTTTGGTTCACCCTTCGTACTGGACCCCTCTTTCCTGACACAACTGCCTTAGGTAGTCTGCAGTGTACTCACTATGGTTGGAAGTCATCTTCTTCCCTAACTATTACTACATTAGCTTACACTAAAAAAAGAAATGAAAAACAGGTAGGGAACTTTATACTGTAACCAAATTATTTTTTTTTAAATCTCTGCCTTGATTGTGTGTGGGTTGTTTTCAGTTTATCAGTCTGATATACTGATGCCAGACCAATGGCGCTGAGGGTTGATGCGCTGGACGCCAAACCTCATGCCATGCCGGTGACCTGGGTTCGGGAGCAGACATGGGTCATCGGGGAAGGAAGAGATTGAGCGTCGGAGGTCTGCTCTCCTTTCCTGGGGGGGGGGATGTTGATCCTGCTGTCCGGTGACCGCCAGTGGAGCAGTTGGGATCCTTGAAAGGGGACTGGCCGTGTGGGTGCTCCTATGGACATGTGAGGGAGCGTGCAAGCACCCCCGGTGGTATGCACTGCACTGCCGGATCAATGGGGGGGCTAGAATAAGGAAAATCCCTGGCACCCGCTAGGTGATGACGGGTCCAGTGGTCGGCCCCCATGCCATATGCCATGCCTTTCATCTCTGCCTCCAGCACTTCCTCCAACTCGCTGGTCACTCAATCAGATTTCAGATATAGTGCCAGGAGGAGTCGGCAGTCCTGCTCCAGGAGAGGGGGTTCAGAGTGGGGGGGTGTGGTGACTAGGAGATGCAGAGGGAAATAGACCCATATTGGAGAGCTGAAACCTGCTGGAGAGTGTTCGCGTAAGCTAGAGATCAGTTGGGGGAAAAAAATCTGATACATTGGCCTCAAATCCAACTGTTATGCCTGTGTCACCAATATCTGTTGGAGGAATGGTCAGACATATGGCAACTTAGATTCAATGCAAAGAAGTGCAAAGTAATGCACCTGGGGAAATAAAAATCCAGGAGAAGAGTACACAATAGCAGGGGAGGTACTAACAACAACAATAATGAAAAGGGATCTGGGTGTAGTCATATCAGATGACCTAAAGGTGGGTAAGTAATGTGAGAAGTCAGTAAGGAGAGCCAGGGGGATACTGGGATGCATAGGGAGGGGCATCACAAGTAGAAAAAGGGAAGTGGTTATCCCTCTTTACAGACAGTTGGTGAGACCCCATCTGGAGTACTGCGTGCAGTTTTGGAGATCTCATCTATGCAAGGACATAGACAGGATGGAAGCAGTCCAGAGGAAGGCAAGTAAAATGGTGCAGGGTCTACATCAGAAACCACATGAAAAGAGACTGAGAGAGCTTAATATGTATACCCTTGATGAAAGGAGGGACGGGGGGACATGATAGAAACCTCAACCTTTTAAGTACCTCAAGGGAATCAACAAAGTCCAGGAGATAGCATCTTTCAGAAAAAGAGATGTGTAAGAACAAGGGGGCACAATTTAAAGTTAGAGGGGGGATGACTCAGGGGTAATGTGATGAAATTATTTTTCATGGAGAGAGTGGTGGACGCATGGAACCGCCTTTCTGGAGAGGTTGTGGGGTCTAAAACAGTGGGGGAATTCAAACATGCATGGGACAGACATAAGGCAATTATAGTGGGGTGTTGCAGGAAGTACGTTGTTGGTTAATTAGAATCTGAAGCTTACCCAATAGGTAGGGAAATGGGCAGACTGGGTGGGCCAAGTGGTCCTTATCTGCCGTCAAAGGCTATGTTTCTATGTTTCTATCTCTTGCATCTCACTGCTGCCAAATCTCTCTGATCCCACCACTGTGCACCAGATCTGTCACAAACCCGCTCCAGAGAGTCAGGTCCACTGAGCTCACAGTGCCCACCTCCAAGTGCAATCCATGACAGGTAGGGGAAACAGGGGATACCCTCTTCGTGTCAAGGTAAGGCACATTTTATTTTTCCAGGTGCCCAATCCCAGAGGCTGTGGGCGCCGTACATTAAAATACACTATCCACATGGTAAATAAAAACTAAGAATAAATATAGCAATATTATCAGCATAAAATAAATGTGTCCTGTGGCAACACAAGACACAGCTAAAATTGGACATGGGGGGGACCCCTAAGAGATTAGTGGACTAGGTCCAGGAAGGCCTGGCTAAATAGGAAAGCCTTGAGGTGGGCCTTGAAAACCTCAGCTGAAGGGGTCTCCCATATAGCTGATGGAAGTGAATTCCAGAGGACGGGGCCGGTGACACTAAATGCTCTGTCGCTGGCCATTTTAAGCCTCATCCTGGGAATCGCCAGGAGGCCCCTAGAGGAGGAGCAGAGGGAGCGGACCGATGCAGCAGGTGTAAGAAGGTCCGACAGATAGCTGGGGCCCAGCCCATGTAGGGCATTAAAGGTGAGCCAGCCCACTTTGAAGAGGTTCCTCCACCTTACCAGCAGCCAGTGCAGTTCACACAGCACCAGGGTGATGTGGCAGTATTTCAACTGCCCCGTCAACAGCCTGGCTGCTGCGTTCTGCATTAGCTGCAGCCGACGGAGACCCCCCAGAAACCCCAAGGTAGAGCGCATTACAGTGGTCAAGCCTCAACAACACAAAAGCATGCACCAAGGTGGGGAGGTCCATGGACGGAACTTAACCCTGGTGATGTTCCAGAGATGGTAAAAGTTGGTCCGGACAATGGGCGACACTCAAGACGTAAATGTCAATCCGCTGTCAAAGGTCACGCCTAGGTTACACACCTTCATTCAATGGCACAGATCCCAGAAACAAACCAGTTTCCACACCAGAGGCCATCCTGCTCTGCCCTCAGTTCAACTCCACCACCGGTACCTCCATCTTGTTGGGGTTCAGTCACAGTCAGCTGGACACCATCCAGTTGTTGATCTCTGCAAGGCAGTTATTTAGTACTTCCACCACACTGGATGCCCCGGTACAAAGGAAAAATACAGCTGGGCATCATCAGCACAGCAATGAAAACCCAAGCTGTATTTCCTAATGAGCTCTCCCAGGTGCAGCATGTACATGGCAAACAATGTTGGTGACCTGACCGAACCTTGAGGTACTCCACATGACAAGAGGCTAGGGGAGGAGGAGAAATTCCCCATCACTACCTGTTGTCTCCTATTCGTGAGATAGGACTCAAACCAACAGAAGACAGAGCTGGTGAATCCACAAAATTCCCTCAGATGATCAAGCAACACACAATGGTCTACTGTGTCAAAAGCTGAAGAGAGATCGAGGAGAATGAGAACTGTCCTCTCCCCCTGATCCCTAGCCCTGAGGTGGTCATTGTGCACTCGAACAAGTGCAGTTTCTGTACTATGCCTCTCACAAAACCCAGATGAGAATGGCTCACAGATCAAAGGCCATGAGGTGCTCCTCCAGCTGAGGTACTCCTCCAGCTGAAGCGCCACAACCTTCTCAATAACTTTCCCTAAAAATGGGAGGTTTTCACAACTAAAAAGTCACCATGAAGTCCCAGGGTCCCCTCTTTACTGTGGATCAAGGTACAATACTAGTTTCGAGTCTTATAGCAAAATATGAAGCCTTCTTGGTTGTTACACAAAGGGGGAAGATCCAGGTGTTACAACCTCTTTGGGGTAGCATTGTAACCCTGATTCTGCCTTCTCCCACAAGGCATGCAATAACCTGGTTCAAACCCCCACAGACCCTTCCTTGAGACTTTGGTATTCCCCCATCTTTATCCAGACTTTCCTTTTTCAAACCCTTTGTTCGATTTGGTAGCTTAGGATGGCACCCCTTAGCAATGACAGTTTAGTCACAGATTATTACTGAAACATCCTATAATCACACATGCAATATAGAAATCTGGCTCAGGCAGTTTTCTTAAACAAAAAAATGGTTTTACTAAATAATTAAATAATTATCATACATTACAACAAAAAGGTTTGATCAATTTGGTCACAGAATAACACAAATTAAAAAAAAGTGGACATGTATATACAAAAATTAAAAATGCCTTAAAACAGTTAGCTACGTTCTACTTTAAATTCATAGTGGACTGAAGTCCAGGAAAAGTAAATGAAACTTTCAGTTTTTCATAGCAGTTTTTCTTCTTGTGTGTGAGGAGAAGTGTCCCTTGAAGATGCTCAGCAAAATGAAAGAGAGCCCCTGGTTTTCAAGCTCTTTATACAGTGTCAAAAGTCCCTGGTCTGTCCTAACTTTTAGGCCAGTAGATATCATTCTTGTGCTTTCCCAACAACATAATTTTCTGGCTACTTTGGGATGTCATACTTCCCTGACATTTATGACACCTGTAAGAGAATTCGCAATAGCCTGCCAGAATGGATATTTCTGTCCTTTCCTTTCATCTCATCAAAGGCAATATACCATGATAGTTTCCGGAACCAAAGCATCCTGCCTTTGACATGAAAAATGGCCATCTCCAGAACATGTTATTTGCCTCTGTTTCCCCTCAGTTAGTTAACCAGGGAAATACTCTTTGATCAGCTACCCCCAAGCCTTTGACAAGTAATTGTCAGCTTCCTGGCAAGCAAGCTGGTTCCTCTCAGGTCATAGGAAGGTCAAACATTGTAAAAGAAATCCAGTCTCTCTCACTATCCTATTAGATCTTTCCTTAACATTGGCATTCTTGTGGCATGTACACCAAATATAACAGAATATAACACCATATAGCTATATGTCTGAGTGGCAGTGGCATAGCTCACCACATGATGCAGTAAGTTTGGACATGTTATATATCTATACACACATAGGAAGACACAGCACCCGCATGCCCTCCCAGCAGTGACCCATGCTCCTTTTTCATGGCGCCCTTGTTGGGCCAGGATCCTTGCCGTATCTAGAGCCAAAACACAAGCTCTGAGGCTTGGTGAAGACAAAGTGCCCATATGTCCTCCCAGCAGTGACCCAGGCTCCTTTTCCACTGCGCCCTTGATGGGGCCAGGATCCTTGCCACATCTTCAGTGGCACAGGTCTCGGAGCAGAAACCCAAGCTCTGAGGCTTGGCAAAGACACAGCACCCAAACGCCCTCACACTAGTGTCCGAGGCTCCTTTACCATGGTGCCCTTGATCACGTCAGGATCCTTGCCGCATCTTCGGTGGAACAGGTATCTGAAACCCTAGCTCTGAGGCTTGGAGAAGACACAGCACCTGCACACACTCCCAGTAGTGACCCAGGTACAGAGCGCTTCTTTAGACCCAATTCCTGCCTTTCTTTCTGTTCTCCCCACCCGCTTCTCTAACCCCCTCCCTTCTAGCTTTGGAAATCTCTCCCTTCAATTTAGCCAGACAATAGAAGCCATTGTAACTTTCCCCCTTACCTCTCCCTGCAGGCTCTTTTTCCATGGTGCCCTTGATCAGGCCAGGATTCTTGCTGCATCTTCAGCGGCACAGGTCTTGGAGACGAAACCCAAGCTCTGAGGCATTGCGAAGACACAGTGCCTGCACGCCCTCCCAGCAGTGACCCAGGTACGGAGCACTTTCCAGTTGGTGCTGTGTGCCGGCTCCCCACCCACTCTATCTGGACTCTTCCTTATATAGGCAATTATGATCAAATGGTGGAAACATACAAACGTTAACAACGTGTCCAGTTTCCCCACTAGCTTATTGTCAAAACTAAACACTAGAAGCAGTAGTACACATTAGCAATTTTAAAAACTTACGCTTACACTGCCCACTCCCTGCGCATCCTATCATTTTTTTTGATCTAATATTATTGTTTGCCAAGACACTGGCATGACCACCCACTATAACAATGATCACTTTAATCTTGTTACTTAGCTGTACAGCTATTATGAACAATGTAGTGCAGTGAGTCTGCCTTTTCTAGTCACTTAATTTCGTCACACTCTAACCCATTCTCTCAAACCAATCCCCACCTTAGATGGGATAAACGGATCAGAGCATATGTACTCACACTTATTTTTAGTTACTTTAAAGCATTTAAAAAAGTTACGCTTTTTTGTGCAACCACACACTATTTGCTTTCTACATACAGATCATGGGTTGTGACTGCTGGTAAAAGGCAAAAGAAATATCTTAAAACAAATAAGTTGTATTTGAAAGGGTGGATCTTACAAATAATCTTCTTGGTCCTCCTAAGCTCAGGCAATATAGAGCTTAACCTAGGACTTGCAGCTCCTCTCTAGTCCCCTGTCGAATTCTCCTCTGCAAAGGGCTTAAAAATAATGCTCATTATCATTTTCAGCCCTCAAAAGAAATTCACAGACTTGTAAGCCTGGGTTCCTCACATGATCCCAGATAGTCTAGTACTGACAGAAACCTGGCTAAAAAACACTGTCACAAACCAAGCCATGGCTTTACCAGACTACACCCTCCATCAAGTTGATCAGGCTTTCAGAGGGAGTGGTGTGGCTGTATATGTTAATGACAAATTATCCACTGATGTCATTGAGGCTACCTCAAACCGAAGGAATCTGAATGTTTAGCATTGAACTTATCAGTCTCTGCTGCCGAATCACTAAACATTATTGCCAGCTATAGACCACCTTCAGGGGGTATGGCTATTCTGCCTCACCTGCAACAATTCTTGGATAATCACACTAACAAAATATTAATCTTAGGTGACCTGAAACTGGACTGGCTCAATTCTAAATTGGCTCCCCTGAAAAACCTCTGCGATGAACTTGGCCTGACCCAAATAGTTACCGAAATCACCAGAACATCTCGCTTAAAACATATGTCAGGATCATTCTTAGATGTAGTGATCTCAAACAGACCCCATAAAATGTTACACAATTCTGTTCGGCATGATTTCAGTGACCATGATATTGTGGTTTGTATCAGGAACTTAGCTAAAACCATAAACCCCAGCAGGGTTGTTACCAAGGCAGCATTCAGGAAATTTATTCCTAGCAACTTTGTATCAGATCTGAGAGACATAAACTGGCAGCTATTTTATTTAGTGTCTATGTCTTCTGTTGGCACCCTTTGCAAACTGTGTGAGAGGCCTTTCGGCACCATGCAATTCTGCTTAAAGTTGGACCAGTATAACATTCTGTGGTGATTAGCATATGCAGCCCATGATGCTTTGCATTGTGGGGGCATGTGTGATTTAGTATTTTCTTGAAACTTGGCTTCCCAGCCAAATGCCCTTTGGGGTAACCCTTGCCTCAGTGTTTGCGCACAGAGGTTCTTTGTCTTTTAAATAGTTTTTTATTTTAATGGGTTCACCACAATATATCCAAGGCACACTTGCCTTAAGGGTAGCTGGTCCATACCACTGGGGTGTCAAACAGATGAGGCATACTGATGAGTCCTGGTAGGATGAAACATGTGTCTATGTCTTCTGTTGGCACCCTTTGCAAACTGTGTGAGAGGCCTTTCGGCACCATGCAATTCTGCTTTAAGTTGGACCAGTATAACATTCTGTGGTGATTTGCATTGTGGGGGCATGTGTGATTTAGTATTTTATTTAGTGCCCACCATTGCTGAAGCACTTGCTGTCTTTAACTGCTCTCTTAGTAGTCATAAATAAACCTGCGCCACTGATTAGTTGCAGAGTAAAAAAAGCGTCTTGCCCATGGTTTAATGGAGAGATTAAAAAAATGTTGCTAAAAAGGGATTCCCTCTGGTCACCTATAAGCATACTAAGTCCCCAGCAGACTGGACTGCTTTCAGGGCATGCCACAACACCTGCACTAAACTGATTAGAAAGACTAAAGAGAATTACTATTAAAATATTCTTGAGTCTGCAACCGGCAATCCCTTGAAAATTTGGCAAACCGTTAAACAGGTTGATGGTGGCAAAGCTACACCTTCACTGCCAAATAATTTCCAATGGTACCTTCATCACTGACAAATCCCTGATTCTTGACAAGCTTAATGAACATTTTACTAAGGCTGGTCTTGCTTTTAACACCTCTTCTTCAGCTTCCTTGCGAGCATCTATTCTTAAAATAGCAGAACCCCTTCCCCCCGTGACAGTACCGCTACCACCTTCTCCTTCTCCTTCTCGCTCATTACAGGTAGAAGACCTACTACTCAAACTAGACATTAATAAGCACGCCAGTGCTAACTTTGATCCACTCTTCCTGAAAACTGGCTATTATTATCTTACAGCCCCAATTACACACCTATTCAATCTATCCTTGGCAGAAGGTGCAGTGCCTCATATTTAGAAGGTAGCTCTTCTGCTGCCCCTTTTCAAGTCGGGGGATGCCAGTGATTCAAACGCAGTGCTACGTCAACATCTTACCTCTAACAGTTCTTGTGACTGCTACACCTAATCTCCCACCAGCAAGCAGGCTCTGCCTCTATACACCCCCTTTTACCCCATTTCTGCAACCCTCCCCTGCCCTCCTCCTGACAAGGTCTCCGGCTGCCTCTCCCTACCTGTATACTCCCAGCCCTCCTCCCTTGCATTTACTACCTCCCTACTACTCTTCCATGTTGACAAGACCCCTGGCTGCCTCCCCCATCTTTCTTGTCTCCTCACTTCCTCCTCCTTTGTTCTACCCCTTAGTTATAGCTTCACTGCCCTGCCAACTTGCTCTCTGCTTTGACTTACTTGTTTGTCTCACGTTTCACACCTCCTCAGTTTGTTCTCACTTCTTATGATATGTCACTTGCAACTGAGCTTTCCATCTTAATGATATCTTATTCCAAGATTGTTCAATTACATAATCATATGCAAATACGTACATTGGTAGAAATTTAGTACTTTAAACCTAGTAAACTGTTATTCTTACAACCCTGTAATTTGTATTACCTTTGCATGAGACAGTGTGGCACAGAGGATTAGGGCTCTGAGCTACAAACCTGAGTTTGAATCCCAGTGCCCACACTTGCATACAGTGTGACCCTGAGCAAGTCACTTAACTTCCTTGTGCTCCAAGGTCGCACCTGGAAATAAGCTACTGCTTAGTGTGAGTTTCCTGGTTAAACAATTTCCCTTTCCTTTCCACTTTCTATGTTTGTTACCCTTCCCCACTGACGTGGAACCTTTGTAAATGAGCTTTTAGCTCAAAGGTATTATAATCCTAGCTTTAAATAAATAAATGAAAGAAACCATTACAGCCCCATATATTTATCCCGCCAATCCTATCTAAGCTGCTTGAAAAACTGGTTAGTATGCAAGTCAGGGAATTTCCTGATAAATATCAGTTGATGAGCCCCCTTCAGTCTGGTTTTACACCTCTTCATAGTACATCGGCATTATCAAAAGTCACTAGTGAATGGCTAGAAGCAATGGACAACAGACTTGTCACTGGTAAGGCCTTGGATACAGTGGACCATCTTTTGCTGTTAGATAGCCTCAAAGATCCTGTTTTTTTTTTTTGTTCCTGCTATAAAATGGCTCAATAGTTATATGGAAGACAGAAAACATCGTATAAAAATTGATGGAACTTTCTCTTTGCTTCTCCCATTAGTACAAGGAGTTCCCCAGGGCTCTATTTTAGGACTACTTCTTTTTTGATTTATGTAAACAACTTAAGCAACAATATTGAATACTCCAAGATTCATTTATTTGCTGATGACACCGTCCTTTATGTTTCAAAACCCTCCTTTACAGAAGTCTGCTCAACACTTCAATCTGATTTCAACCATTTACAGTGCAACTTAATATACCTTAATATACTCTAAACTTTTACTGAATGCTAAAAAAATGTTAAAAAAACAAAGTATGTTTTTTTACCCACCTAATTCTGCTCCGGCTGGTACTCACACTAACTCACCTTTCCCAATTTCTACATTATCAGGAAATACACTTGAGGTAGTAGTAGTAGTAAAAATATTTATTCATAAACATATTTATGAATTTAGGATAAAACTCGATTGAATCACAGACTCATTTACAAAGAGGTCCTCTCAACTATTACAAACATTATAAAAATATGTTATACAAAATTAGTTCATACACATGAACAAGAATTAACTAATACAATAGATAGTGTGAAGCACACATTAAGCATGGGGCTTAATGTTAAGCTGTCGACCCTTTAAGAGCACTTAGAACTTACATGTAACAATTTGTTGCACTGCCTGGCAGTGCCATGTAAACCTGTCAGTCAGAGATTTTGTCAGTCTGGGGCTTGTCCTCATGAAGAGAACATCTGCTGTACAGCAAATAAACCTGCCTTATTCTTTATTTTATGCATCCGACTAGTTATTCGCACGTTCCAGATGGGAGCACCACCAGCAGCAACCGAAGGGTCTGGCAGACCACAGAGAAGGTAGGGGGTCTTTTAGTGGCGGACCAAATAACCAAAATGCCACACATGGTGGAGAATGCGGCCCTTCTTCTGTCCAGACCCCCATCTAGTTGCCTGCGTCGCTGGTTACCCCAACACACTGTCCCACAAGCCGAAACTCCACCAGGCTGCACTGAGGCACTATAACAAACAAAAAAAAGCAATAAATAAACCAGAAAGGGAGCCATAAATAAAACAAAGAGTGCTGAGAAAGCAACCAGAATAAAGCACTAATGAAATAATTGGGGGCAAGGCAACTACAAAGGACCAGAGAGAAAAATAAAAACCAAACTCAATAGGGCAAAACAACATGGCCAGGATATTCAGACTGCGGCAGGCTGGGGCGCAAGCCTGGGCGCAGCACAACTGGGATGCGCCAGGGTGTGATCTGGGCGATATTCAGCAGTGCTGTGCCATGACTCAACACTGTTGAATATGGCACCGTGGCCGCCACCATTACGCATAGCACAGTGGCACCGCGCCGGCGTTAGTGGCAAGAGAGGAGCAGGGGGATACACCAGTGCAAGTGCATTTGCGCTAGGCGCAGGAACGATATTTAGTGGTGGGTATACAAATGGGGTCATTATGCATGCAAGGCGCAAATAGGGCCATTTGCATGTCATTATGGCTCCATTTACATGCATGTGCACCGATCCCCAGCGACTTGTGCCTGGTGCTCTGCCAGGCTGCAGCCGTCGGGGACCGACGCCCCCTGCCCCTCGGTGGCAAAGTGCCCCAACGCCCGATCGTGGGCATTGTAAAAATATTCTTATCCCTGGTAGTCCAGTGGACCTGCTCCCCAGCCCGATCGTGGGCGTAGTTATAAGAATAGCATCCCTGGTGGTCCAGTGGACCAAATCCAGCCCGAACGTAGGCTTTGTGAGATAAAATGTATCCCTGGTCATCCAGTAGACCTGCTCCCCAGCCCGATCGCAGGCATAGTTATAAGAATAGCATCCCTGGTGGTCCAGTGGACCGAATCCAGCCTGATCGCAGGCTTTGTGAGATAAAATGTATCCCTGGTGGTCCAGTGGACCCGCTCCCAAGCCCGATCACGGGCTTTGTAAATTTGACAATCCCTGGTGGTCCAGCGGTACCCCCTTCCCCACCCGCCCACTCAGTCCTGCCACCCTGATCCCCCGGTCAGTGGCGGCAGCTCCCCACCTGCAAGCCGCCCGCTGACTGACAGCCGTACAGTACGGCTGTACACCCATTGGTCCACAGCGTGGGCTAATGGGCATACAGACCGTACTGTACAACACAGTCCCAATATATAAATGGAAGTCATACACATATCGGGACTGTGTAGTACAGTATGGTCTGCACGTCTATTGGCCCACGCTGTGGACCAATGAGTGTACAGCCATTCTGAACGCTGTCAGTCGGCTGGCAGCCGGGCGGCTTGTGGGTGGGGAGCTGCCGCCCGCTGCTGACCGGAGGTGGCGGGACTGAGTGGGCGGGTCAAGAGTGGGGTGCCCCTGGACCACCAGGGATTGTCAAATTTACAAACCCTGTGATCAGGCTTGGGAGTGGGTCCACTGGACCACCAGGGATACATTTTATCTCACAAAGCCCGCGATCGGGCTGGATTCGGTCCACTGGACCACCAGGGATGCTATTCTTATAACTACGCCCCCGATTGAGCTGGGAAGCAGGTCCACTGGACCACCAGGGATAAAATGAATTTAACAATGCCCATGATCGGGCTGCAAAGCAGGTCCACTGGACCACTAGGGATTATTTCTATTTATGTAAGCCCGTGATCGGTCTGGGGAGCAGGTCCACTGGACCACCAGAGAGCGGTTCATTCTACATAAGCCTGCGATCAGGCAGTGCAGTAGGGTCCACTGGACCACCAGGGATTAGGTTTGTTTATTTCAGCCCGCGATCGGGTGGTGGTGGGGGGGCATGATGCCCGGCCTGTGTCTGGGGAGGTCGGGTGGCTACCCACAGCAGGCGGCTGCCGTGCTGCGCCCAGCAGTACAGTGGCCGGCCTGTGGGTGTCCCCCGACTTGTTCCTCTTTTTTCGGGCACATCTTTGCGCCCCCCTGTGCAGTGCAAGGCAGGTTTGTGCCTGCATATGTGCCGCACATCCCGGGCTGAATATCGGGATGTGCCACATATCATAAAACCTCTGCACTTGCACCACATACATTACTAGTGGCCTGCATTGGGATTCATGCAGTGCAACATCCCCTTTAATATCACATTACAAGATCAGTGGGTTGCGATAGTGCAACCCCTTTGAATATCCCAGCCCATATATTTAAATGAATAAAATAAATACAGAAATTCCCCAGCCTTTTTGGTCACTCACCACAATAAAACTCCCGCCATTTTCACTGGGGAAGAAGACAGCAGGGCGGCAATCACCATTTTACATATTGCAGAGCAGCCAGGCAGCCTCATGGCAAGAATCCTCCATCTTGAGCACATCACAAGAAGAAGACAGGAAGTGACCCTTAACCCCTGCTGGTGGCCATCTTGTTACAGTCAGGCCAGTCAAAACCACAGGAACTGCATGTCACAGCTCGGCGGCCATCTTGTGAAGGGCACAAATTGACCTCACTCCATTAAAATCAATGGGAGTCCTATTAAAATGAATGGACACTGTTACAAAAAGCTGACTTTTACAACAAAACCTTTATTTAAAGGAGAAGACTCCTGTATATTTATGATTTGGATATATCTGATGTATTTATTATACATTACGTCAAGTACTGTACATATGTCAATAAGAGATCAGCCATTTCTTCTGTTGCAACACATATATAGAGTTTGAGGCTCTGACACAAGGTAGTAAAATGTCA
The DNA here is from genome assembly GCA_016271365.2 of Neoceratodus forsteri. Classification (NCBI taxonomy): domain Eukaryota; kingdom Metazoa; phylum Chordata; order Ceratodontiformes; family Ceratodontidae; genus Neoceratodus; species Neoceratodus forsteri. The sequence continues at coordinate 738,546,259 of CM057459.1, read as the reverse complement.
AGCAAGCCTCCATTTACATGCAAATGAGTCACTTGTGATACAGCCCTTCCCATTCCTTGATGTCACTGCAGCAACAGTGCAGAACAAAACATAAGGGTATCAATGCAGTCTAGCCTGATTTTAGTTTAAGTTTGCAATGGCTTAAGGCAGTTCTGTCATGCAACTCACACAGGGAGTAGTACCTGTAGCCTTAATACTGTATGTGTAGAGCAAATAATACATCTAATAGTATTGCATTCACAGGAAACAAAATCTGTTTCTGTGTACTGCTCATTTCTCTCTGCGACAGTTGTAACATGTTGTGGAAAACAGTAGACTTAATCAGTTAATCAACCAATCAACCAACCAATCAATCAATTGAGCAATCAGTCACTCTGTAGTGAACCAGGTGAACACCCTTGAAGATTCATTACAAGGTGAGCCTGGGCAGTTTACCAAAGGATCATACAAGACTGACTTGTACACATCCCCTTTTAGCAGCCTGAAAGTGGAGAGCTAGATCATTTACTTTATAAAGTGTATTGCTATACATTTCAAATGCTCCTTAAATCTGAGTTTCTGACTGGAAATACCAAGACACAGAATGCATATGACATGGGAGGAGTGAGCTAAGCAAATACAGAGCACTACAAACACTAAGACTGATTACTTTCTTTACCTACAACAGCTGAGGTGTTGCATCTGATTTGTAAGGGACATCCTATTTCAAATGCTGGCATTACAAAGCGAGCGGGGGGGGGGTGGCTGCCACAGCTTATCCTTAGTACCTTGAAAGTGAAGTGTTGTAGCTCTCACATCACTGCTAATGATTTATAATGGGAATTGGGGCACTTTAAAAGTGATGGACCTGAGGAGCCATCACAGTTTCCAAGGAAGTCAGGTGAACTTCTTAAGGGTTAGAGAGTAAGGGACTCTAGTAGGATTTGAACCAGAGTCCCCAAGTGTTTGTGCTTTAACCATTAGATTATCCTTCTTCTATATGCTGCTTTCCTGGTAACCTATTCCTTGATATAGCTGAATTCTTTATTGCCTTACAGCAGCCATCCAATCACTGACTGCCTAGTTACAAAGGGAAAAGGGCATATTTGCAAGATTGTTTCTCACTGCTGGTGTCAATCAAAACAGAGAATGCTATCACACACACACAATATAATGCAACAGCTGTATAACACCACTTAAAACTATTGCTGTACCTAGAGTCATTTATTGGGTAAACTGTTTTTGCTAACAGAAACAGTAACACAACACATGCAAGCACTTCCTTATATGGATACTGTATATACCTCAAATCAGTGCTGCATCACACTCATATGGTCCTAGTCCCTATTAGACCTGCACTTCAGGATGTGCACAACACTTAAAGGGTTCCTCCATTACTCAAGTAGGGAACCAAACATTGTGGGTTTGGTTTACTGGTGGAACTGCATTTAGTGCAGCACCATTATCTGTTGCTCTGATGACATCATCCTCCAGCAACATTGATGGTAAAATGGAGGACAAACACATTGATAACTTTTTGGGGCTGTATATTTTTATGTTTAATCTAGATCCGGACAGCAATAGGACTGCTGGCAACTGGAGGAGGCACTCAACAGTTACACATAAGGAGTTGGGAAAATACTGGTGTGAAACTATGGAAGACTTCCCCTTTAAATAGCAAACAACAAAGAATTGAGTGGGAAGTTCCTTATTAAGGTGTCATTGATGAACTTTGCTACAACAATTTGTACTTTTGTCTTCAAAAATCATTTTTGCTTGGCACTTCATCTATGACACACTGTCCTGTCTCCTGCACGACGGCAACTCCTTCTCACCCGTGTGACCTTTGCTGAGTGAAACAAAGCTCATCTTGAACCACGATGTCTGACGAAAACACAGATATGGGCGCCGGAGCATCCGGAGTCCTACCTTCACCCACCTCAAGGGTGTGGGGCTACAAAATCGAAACAATCCTCCATGACATCCAGTCATCTATTTCTGCTCAAGGAGCACCACCTATGCAAGCTATTCAAGATGACTTGGTCTACATTAAAGCCATTTCACCACATTCCACGGTCCATACCAGCCTATAACCAGTACCCTTCTCAGCCCTGCCTCACAAAGACGCTGTTGACTGGCTGGAACACTTCCAAGCATGGATTTCCTTCAATGGTTGGACTGATCCCTTGCACATCTCCAATGCCTTGCACTTGCTTCTGAGAGGGACTGCCATTTCCTGGTTCAACGCACTTCCAGACCAAGTCAAGGGAGATAGTGCCACACTGTACACCACCTTCAAAGCCCATTTCCTCCAAGCACATCCACCCTGGTTATTGGAGCAACAGCTGTGGGAGCGCACCATGCAACCCACTGAATCTCTTGAAACTTTCATTGTGGACACTGAGACTCGATGCAAACGCCTACAGAAAACAGAGAAAGATCAAATAATAGCCTTTGTCTGGAGACTGCCTCCTCAATTTTGTACCTATGTCATACAGCAAAAGCCAACCACCTGGACAGACACCATACAAGCTGCACAGCTAGCTCAAGAGTCTGTTTCAATGTTACAGTCTGCCGGTGCTCAGGTGCCCCAAACCTCACGACTGGCTGCACTTGCCACGTGTGTCCAACAACAAGCAATGATTGACAAGCTTATTTCTACTACTAATACCTTACACATCAGCTCAACTGCATTCTCGGCAAATACTAATGCTATGCAACCACCTCGACAGTGACCGGATCTACCTCCACCTTCCCGAGACTTGCCAGTGGTGTGGATTCAGGTGATACACTGCCACTGTCTGCCGAAAGTTAAAATATTACCACAGGACTCAAGAGGACCACAGACGCTCACCACAGCGCCAACAACATGATAACCACAACTACTCCCAGGATCAGGGAAACACGCGCTGCCCAACAGACTAGAGGCTTTTGTTGGGCAGGGGAACTCAGCAACTGACCACCCCTCTGACTCTCGCAATTCAACCAAAACACTTCCTCCAACTGTGAACTCTGGCACACTCTCACTTACAGGGGCAAAGGTACCTGTCATCTGATCACCTCTCCTAGCAAACTATGTACCTGTAACTATCGGAGATTGGTCTACGCATGTCTTAGTCGACACTGGAGCAGAAATATCAGTTATCAACAGCAGTATTCTAAACAACCAAGCTATTCGTCACATACCTAATGTCTCTCCAGCCGACATAAAGCACATTATCACAGCGAGTACAGCTACCGTAACTATCACAGGCGTGGTCAGTCTTGAACTCCACTTTGGCTCACAGAAAGCTACTGTCAAGTTTTACATAGTGCCTGATCTTCAACCTGCAATAATTCTAGGCCTGGACTTTCTCAAAGCTCACAAAGCCATCCTAGACTTTGCCTCAAACAAACTGTCGCTAAATCCTCGGAGGCAACTCGCAGCTATAGACTCAGTCACTGTGCCTCCTCAGTCGGAAATGGTTTTGATTGCCAAGATTCCAGGTGAACCACTTCCACAAGGTGTTGTTGGCATTGTCACAGGATCCCTCGCACTGCATTCATCAGGTCTCCTTCCAGGAAATACCTTATCAGCGGTGCATGATGGCGCAGTCTTCCAAAACTGCTGCAACTTCACAGATGAGCCAGTGGTCATTTCAAAGGGTGCCAACATCAGAAAGTTTGTCTGCTTGTCATCAGGGGACCTGCTCCATCTCATGCAAGAACCTCAGCCTGGTTCCACCAACTCTATTCCTGTCAATACTATCACAGCAACTCCAACTTCAACAAAGTTACCTCTCACTCAGCGACTATCCTCTTCCAAATTTCCAGCATCTCCAACAGAAAGGCAACAACTTTTGAAATTCCTGGAAAATTACCAAGATGTCTTAGTTGGTTCAGATAACAAGCTCGGATGCTGTGATATCCTGCAACACACCATCGAAGTACAGCCCAACCAGAAACCAATCCATCAGAGAGCCTACAAAGTGGGACATAAACAGAAACAAGTCCTCTAGGACATAATCAAAGACATGCTTGACCAAGACATAGTCGAAGAATCTACAAGCCCCTGGGGTGCACCTTGCTTGCTGGTGGTAAAAAAGGACAAAGGGTATAATTTTGTGGTAGACTACAGAAAACTCAATGCCTACACGGTGCAGGATGCTCATCCCTTGCGTACAACTGAAGATGCTTTAGAGAGTCTTGGTGCAGCCAATCCTGCTTACTTCACCACTCTAGACCTTCAGAGTGGGTTCTATCAAGTTTTCATTGATCCAGCTTCTTGTCCATACACACCATGGTGCTGCCACTTGGGACTTTTCCAGTTCAAACATCTGCCTATGGGTCTTCAGAACAGTCCAGCCACATTTCAATGTGTTATGGAAGCCGTACCACGTAGGTCATCTTAGAAATCTTGCCTAGTCTACCTGGATGATGTGACTGTCTTCAGCAGAACTTTGCCAGAGCACCTCCAACATCTCCAAGAAGTGTCTGAATGTCTCAGACAAGCCAATCTGAAGCTCTGCCCAGAAAAGTGTTGTTTTGCGCAGCACCAAATTCATTACCTGGGACATGTGGTTAGTTCTCAAGGCATCTCTCCAGATTGAGATAAACTCTCAGCAGTCAAAGACTATCCAGAGCCTAACAATCTCAAAGACCTTCGAGCTTTCCTGGGCTTGTCTGGCTACTACCAAAAGTTCATTTGCAACTACGCCAAGATTGCAACTCCACTGTATGCCCTCACAAAAAAGGGAAGTGACTATATTTGGACTTCTGAATGTAAAGAGGCCTTTGAAACCTTAAAACAAAACCTAATCTCCTCTTCAGTATTGGCCTACCCAAGGTTCGACCAACCATTCAAGCTCTACTCAGATGCCAGTTCCTTTGCAGTGGGTGCTGTGCTCTGTCAAATTCAAGATGGAACAGGACGAGCTGTCTTCTATGCTGGGCGTTCTCTTTCCTCAGCTGAGCAGAACTATGGCATCACAGAGAAAGAATGTCTAGCCATGGGAAGAAATTTGACTGCTACCTTCGTTACTCCTCCTTTACAGCTATTGTTGATCACTCTGCCCTCAAATGGTTATTTGAAATGAAGGAGTCAGTAGGCAAGTTCGCCCGATGGATCGCCATGCTGCAATCCTACAACTCTGAAATTCAATACAAACCAGGTTGAGTTCACACAAATGCTGATGGTGTAAGCCGGAGACGATATCCCTCTGCATCCTCCTCAACAGATGAAGAATCCTGCTTACAAGCTCTTCCCTTTCATGCCACAGATGTGCTTCCTGTGGACACTCCTACAGCACCTCAGGTTGCTTTGCTGCTATCAACCGCCTCCACAGAGAGACACACAAATCCTCAGTTATTGCAAGCAGCTGAAGAGCTTCTCATCTCCTCTACATCTGATTTGTCCCTGGCAACTGTTGGAAAGCAATAAAGAACTAACACTCAATTTATAGACATAATCTCCTACTAAGAGTCTGGAACCTTACAGCAACAAAAGAAACATCGTCAAGATGTACTTTTCTTTACTTCGCAGTACTTCCTCAATGACAGTGTGCTCTTTCACATTTGGACCAAGGAAGGTAAGGGTCATCGCATGGATAGAACTCATGTACAGCTAGTTGTGCCAGCCTCTCATCCCTCAAGTTCTTCTCTCCACTTTCGGGAAGTCATATGGAAATACACAGAACTCTGGAAATGACAAGGCTTCATTTCTTCTGGCCACACATGAACAGGGACATTGTCCAGTTCATAAAATCCTGCCAGCCCTGCTCCCAGAGAAAGCCTCCTGTCAAACCAACAAAGGCACACATCATCCCCGTGCCTGTAGCCACTGAACCGTTCCAAAGAGAGTCAGCACTGACATTCTTGGGCCTTTACCAACATGCTCTGACTCTGGTAACAAATACATCCTTGTCTTTGTGGATGATCTTATGAAGTTTTTGGAACTCATCCCCCTATGAGACATTAAAGCCACCACTGTGGCAAGTGCCTTCCTCACTACAGTCATTTGTCATCACGGTACCCCAGCGTACCTACATTCAGATAGAGGCACTAACTACCTGTCCACCACTGTCCGAGAAACTTGCAAACTTCTCAACACAAAAAAAAGACACACACCACAAGTTACCATCCACAATGCAATGGACAGAGTGAAAGAATGATGTCTACCATTCTCGCACACTCTCCAAGTATCTGGTTGAGACTCACGACACCTGGGACCATTTTGTTCCCTTTGTGCAGTTTGCATATAATACCAGCACTTGTGTCGACAGCACAGAATACACCCCCTTCTTCTTAGTCCATGGATGTCACCCAAGAACTCCACTGGACAGGGATCTCTCGCTGCTAGAGGTGCCTAAGTCAGCTTCTTCTTTCATTATCCCTCTTCTGGAACAGTTGGAACTTGCCAGACGAGTTGCAATCACCACATTGGGCCAGAGAAAATCAGCAATGCAAGAAATGTCTGCAGCCAAGGCGCATGAGCCTTCATTCTCTGTTGGGGACATTGTTATTTGTACTGACCTGTTCTTGTTCCGGGCGCCACCAAGAAACCGCTTTGCCCCTGAACTTGTCCCCTCTACATCATAAAAAAGCTTCCTCCAGTCCACATTCACCTGCGACGCAAGCTGGATGGCAAGCCGGTACACAACAAAGTCCATATAAACCGACAAAAGCATGGGTACCTGAATAACAACCTTCCAGACGACCCCAGTCCTCCCAAAAATTAAGCTGCCCTTGAGCTTGCCATCCTCTCTGAAGCTGAGATCCCTTCGGACAACTTGCAACTGGTTCCTACAGCTCTCCCCACTCCTGACACTTTCCAGCAGGATTCCGTTTTACCAGATGATTTGCCTGGGACTTCCTCTTTTTCTCAACCGTCTTCTTCTTCTTCTCAGTACTCTCGTCTACACACCACAGTGTACCAGATCGAGAAGATTTTAAGGAAGAAGTTTGTCAATGGATCCTGGACTTACAGAGTAAAGTGGTGTGGATTCGATAGTGGGCAGAACTCCTGGGTCGCTTTGAATGACCTGACCCCCTCCTGTCAGGAACTAGTGCAATCTACACATGCCTCCATTCCCACTGACTGGAGAAGTCGACGGAGGTCTTGAACTTTTGTTACCGGACTGGGTGTGTTTTTGGGACTGAATTTTCTTTCTCTGGTGATAATCTCTGTGTTTAATTATTTTGAAGTAAATGTTCTTGTACCTGTCCTATGCAACTGTTTCTTTGTTACTATTTACCTGCATTAATGCTTTTTCCCCTTAGGAATGTCTCTTTACATGGACAGTCCATCTGTTTGTTAGGCAACTGTTAATAAAAGTTTTGGCCTGCATTCTGGGTATTCTCCTGTTGCCACCCTTCCCTCTCTTCCCTTTTCTTTCCACCACACCTTAATGCTTGTGGCATGACCAAGTCTCAAGTACTGTTATGTTTCCTTACCTCTCTCGTGCTACTCTGATTGGTCCCCAGTGTAGTCCATGTTATCCTCCCCCCCCCCACCCGCAGTGGAATTCTGTTTAGTGCAACTAATGCCTTGTAATGCATGAAAATGTGTTTTGCCTTAAAATTTACTTAAAATATTTCTTAGAAACTGTTCTAGATTTATTGCTTGTTCGAGTGGTACTCACATTCACTGTTCCAGCGGTGATGTGAAGCACACATTAAGCATGGGGCTTAATGTTAAGCTGCCATCCCTTTAAGAGCACTTAGAACTTGCATGTAACAATTTGTTGCACTGCCTGGCAGTGCCATGTACACCTGTCAGTCAGAGATTTTGTCAGTCTGGGGCTTGTCCTCATGAAGAGAACATCTGCTGTACAGCAAATAAACCTGCCTTATTTTATATTTTATGCATCCGACTAGTTATTCGCACGGTCCAGATGGGGGCACCACCAGCAGAAACCAAAGGGTCTGGCAGACCACAGAGAAGGTAAGGGGTCTTTTAGTGGTGGACCAAATAACCAAAATGCCACAATAGGGTCAAACATTTTTATATTTCACATGTTAGCTTCATGCATACAAAACAGCTTCATACATACAGGGTGACAATGACTGTAAACATACATACAGCATTTAACATAATATGAAACGAATAAAGTTCAAAAATCCTTACATTTCTCTTATCTTCCCCACTTGATCTAATTAAATTGGGAAAATCAGAGCCTAGTATTCCATGCCTAGGCTATTGACAGCATTGTCTTCATTTTTTGCAGTAGCTCCCTAGCCAGATTTTAATTAGGTGCCAGGTTTTTTTCTGGACTGGGTCTCTTAGGTCAGGAGGGATTTTGTTGTAGCAGTGAACTTTAAATATTTGGGGTTCTTGCTTGACTCCCACCTTTCCTTCTCCCCTCAGGTTGAGGCATTGGCAAAAAAACTACGAATGAGGCTAAGATTTTTCTTCAGAAATAAATCCCTCTTCTCCCGGGACTCCAGAACGCGACTAGTACACGCTAGCTATATGCCTTCTTCTGAATTATGCTGATATAATTTACAATAACTGTTCTATAACAAACAAATTAGACACCCTTTATCACCAAACTATTTGATTTATTACCAGTGCTAAAGCCAGAACTCATCACTGCACTTTGCATAAGGAATTAAATTGGTCATCTTTGGCAACCAGAAGACTTTATCATTTACACATTTGGGAGTATAAAGCTTTTTTTTTTAATTTAGATTTTTGGTGGTTTTTGGGGGGGGTTCTCCTGTACACCCCCTCCCGGGACCCCAGCACATGGCCGTACGTGAGCGTGGAGGAGCACACACAAACCAGAAGCCAGCTCAGCCCCTTCCTTCCACCCTGCCTGCCCCATCTTACCCCACTGGACCTCCACCCCGTGGGGACGGGACTACGGGAGGTCGACAACCCACCCCCGGGAGAGGAGAGCAGCCTGATGGCACGCTCAATCCCACTCCTCCCACCCCACTCCATGCCAGCACCCCGATGATCCGAGGTTGTTCCCAAACCTGGGTCACCAGCATAGCGCGAGGTGTGGTGTCCAGCACCTCAACCCTCAGCACCATTGGGCCGGCTATAAAGCTCTTCTAAATAAATTACCACTACATATTACTTCCACCATACATCATTTGCATAGCTCATATGCACTCAGGAAATGCTCATACATTTCATTAAAAGTGTCAAAGTACCGTACCCGCTATGGTAAAACTGCCTTGACCTATGTCCTCCCGACCATCTGGAGTAAACTTCAATCTACACTAAAATTACAAGCTCTAATTCCCCTTAGTGCCTTCAAGAGGACCTTAAATAAAACTAACAGACATTTGCAATTGTCCATAACTTAACCCTCCCTTCTGTATCTGCCTTCCCGTCTGTTCTACCAGTCTATCCTGGCAAATTTAATGTCTTATTGCATTTATTTTTTATTGTGGCCACTAAATGGCTATTTTTATGTTTCTATTAGGGCTTGGACCCTTCAAACTTAAACTATGCCAACACCTTATTCATATGAGTACCTGCAGGTGCTACTGCTTAGTCATCCTACGCACCCACTGACTGACCCCAGCACTTCCTAGCCCCTATCCAAGGGATAGGCAAACTGCAACACTTAGCCCCATCTCCAACCCCTTTATCCCAGCCTACCCCCTTCTGTCCACACTGTCCTGTCTTCCTCTTTTCCCAAACTTCTCCTTCTGACGCAGGCTTACTTTGCACATTGCTGCAGTTACTGGTTTAGCTTGGATTTATGTACCCTTATGTTAATACTGTCTACTGTAGTCTCAATGTTTTATCTGTATATTGTCCTGAATACCTTGCATTGTCGTTTATGTACAGGATGTGGAACCTCTCAATGAGCATTCACTCACAGGTGTATCCAACATTTCAATAAATAAATAAAATATTATTCCATATATAGAAGTGTGATGGCAGAAAAGGACTGATAGGCCCACCTAGTCTGCCCATTTGTCTAGCTACCTTCTAGGACATGCCCCCCCCAACAATCCCGTGTTTGTCCCATGTCCTTGTGCTGTTTCATTTGTATTATGCACTTTCGTATGTTGTAGTGTAATTAACTAATTAATGTGAATGTATCATGCGTTGTATAGCTTTTGATATATGCTTTATAAGGGACCTCCTTGCAAATGAGCTTGCTCAATGGATCTATCCCTTCACAATAAACTTTGAACATAAATGATCTCTCTCTATATATATATATATATATATATATGTATGTACAATATTAGATGCACAATAGATTCAAAGTCGGTCTTTTAATAAGTGCATATCCGGGAAAAGTTGTTTTTCTCAGTCAGAATATTGAGGAAGCGTTCATTATACAAAGTCACTCCTTTAAATATGTGCATACGAGTCAAAAGTGTTTTTCTGTGCATTTTTTTCCTCTAGACTGCACACTCCAGGCAGAGACTTTTTTTCTAGGTTTAAGTTTATCAACACATAAAAAAGGTTAAGGTAGAATTTTGCCCTTTCTGTGTGTTGGTTTGGGGGGGGCGTGAACGGGTGGGAAAATGGGTATTAGATGGCAAAGGGTCAGACCGGGCAGGGGGAAACATATATAGTCATTCCTTTGTACCGCGATGTAAGTGCATATGAGCCAACAATATGTTTACTCTTCTTTCCATTTTTTTCTTTGACCAACCTGCTCACTCCTGATTCAAGCAGGGCAGGGGAAACAGATATCTTCCTAATCATGCAAAAAATTACAAACAGAATGGTGGAGAGTGGATAATAACATGCAAATAAAGTGCTTACTTTTTTTTTTAACGATACAAAAATAGAATACTTTACTTTTGCCCTATGTGCCTGTTGGCAGGTGGGACCCCGAAGGGATAGGAGAACAGCTATGAGATGGAGAATGGTCAGACCAGGCACAGCAAAGTCAGTATATCAGGGAAAGTGCATTTGATTTAGTGTCCATTTAGAAAGATATTAGAAAAACATATTGGCAAAACAAGTTAATGAAGACATATAATGGAAGAGTTTTGCCTTTGTGCATGTTTTGGGTGGGGGGACAAGTGGCAGAAGAGCCTTGGAACTGCTTGGAGAAAATTTAATCTTCCCAGTGGTGCAAGTGGTAGACAAGAAGTACAAGCGCTCAGGCATTTGAAATATGAAACACAAGAATGAAGTTCCTCAATCTGGACAGCCTCTCCCTCCCCCAGACCTACCCCTGCCCTACTAGGTCCAAACAGGGGTGTAACCCACTGTCTTCTCTGAGGACCTACTATATCCATGAGTGTAACTCACAATTTTGTAACATTATGTAACCTAAGTAACATACAAACTACTACATTATGTAACCTAAGCGTATCTATGTTAAATGTTCCTTTAACTGCACTTGTAATGTTATCCTGTTTTAATATATGGATACGTAAAATAATACCCTTGTAAAGTATACAAAAAATTCCCAATAATACCATCACTCCTGGACCGATAATACCACCGTTCATGATTGATAATACTATCGTTCAGGTGCCATAATACTATCGTTCAGGACCTGAAAGATAGTATTATCAATAAACCTCAACTGCGCAAGTGCAGCTTTGACAATGGCATCATCCTAAATGTGCCTTCCTACTGGCCGCTTTTCTAGTGTGGGCGGGCAGAACAATTTTGAAAAAGATGGTGGCTCTTTCACTCGCTTAGCGAGAAAACGTCCTCTGGCTAGCACCGTGCTATTTTTATTTTTTTAATTTTTCCTTTCCTTGTCCAGCACCGCGAAAAATATCTGGTTGATCCTGCTTTCACACATCTCACCACAGAAATGCAGGTAAGACTCAGAACAAGCGAGTCTTCAGTGCAGTGCAGAGTAGTAGGAGTAACAGTCGGGTGCTCAAGCCGAAGGCTTACCAAAGTAGTTGGGCGCCCATTATTTTCATAAGAAAAATAGTTGGATCTATATATTAAAAAAAATAAAAAATAGGTGACTGTGTATGACAGTAGTAAACATATCAGGTTCTGGGACAAAGGAACCTCTCAGCCGCTTCTCGAGGTTCCCTTGTCCCCAGAACCTCGAGATGTATTACTGCCTTGTAATACACACTCACCTATTCATTATTATATTTTTAATCTGCACTGTAATAACTGTCTTGATGTCTGCCCCCCCCCGCCCGTGACGAGGTGCCTTTGCAAATGAGTCTCTGACTCAAAGGTTGTAAACCCAATTTGTAATGAATAAATGAATCTGAATGATAATTGTATAGATACTATGGGATTCAATTAGGGATACTGAAGTATTTCTAGGAAAATACTGTTGTACAAGTCAAATTTTGTGATAGAATCCCTGATTTCAGGTAACAGGCCCAGAAACTGCCATTATTTTTCTGGTTTAAGAATTTCTGTTCCAGTGTCAGTGGGAGGAAGTACAGGAACTCTGTTCCCACTGCAAAAAAGGTACAGGAACTGAGTTCCTGTTCACTTTCATCACTGAGTCTTCCATCCTAAGCATGCGGCATGACGGTTCCAGGAGTAAACTGCTACCTTCTTTACATAGTACAATTACTATCTGTATTAAAGCTGCAGCGAATGTTAAAGGGTGAATGTTTGACCGAACACCTCTTCTGCGTCTTGTCTGGTAGGGCACCTACCCGGTTAACAAAAACAAATATTAGCCACTCCTGTCCCCCATTCCGTTTGTGATTTTGTGCCCGATTAGGAAGATACTGCCAAAAAAACGAAGAGGTTTTTCATGCGTGGGGAGGGGGACGGAGGAATGCTAGACGATAGCGGAATTGGCTAATTCAGCTTTTTCTCGCCTCGTCCTCCGAACCTGTGTGCTTACAGTTGTACAGCATATTTCATCAATGCTCTCAGTGAGAAAAAGGGACAAAGCTCTGAATGGGCTCATTCAGATTCTTCTCATTTCGTCCTCCGAAAGTGTATATGTTCACTGTTTACAGTTAAAAAGAATAAACAGAAACAAACAAAATTAGGGGCTCCACCTACCGATGAGAGTCCAACGAAAAAACGATAAAGCAGGGTTTTAAATAATTGATTAGCAGTTTTTTTTCTTGGGACTATACACTAACTGTACAGAACGTATTTGTATAGATTTTCTAGAAGTGCTGTGTTTGTTAAACACAGTGAGGCAAGAGCTATGCATTTTCACAAAGCTTTAGCACTTTTATGAGTAAAACGATAATCAATTTTTAGAATTAAATAAATTCCTATAAAAACAAGTTATAAGAACAGAAAAACTAAGCGAGAATAATAAAGCACGGAAAAAAAGAATGCTGATTTCCACTTATTGCTCAAAGTTGGCGCCGCAATAAAGAAACCAATCATATGTGCGCCAAGGGATGGCCAATAGAATAGCAGCATTAATGACCAATCAGAGGGGTGTAGAGAGACAGCCAATAGGAAAGAAGCGGGGCGTGTCTCAGAGGGGAGGCGCAGTGTGCTATGACGTCAGTGGTGGTAAGGCGCACGATTTCGTGTGTAATCTGTTAGGTGTGTGCCGCAGTCCACCTCTACTTTCCTTATGTGGTCCGTATGACCGTATCCGATCCCCAGCCTCCCCTCTGAGTTTCAGCACCTCCTGTCCACGACTTGCAATAGTATTTACAAGTGAGACTCTAAATGTACGACTCGACAGCACTAACTTAGTTTCAGTTCCTCTTGGCAATTTGACAGTGTTTTTTACTGATGTTGTTCTACATAAATCGAAAACATGTGTACAACTGTCCGAAGTAATTGTTGTTTACTTTGCTACCGCATCGGTCTTTGCACCTGTTGATGAACTGAAGAGGTGACGTTTCCTGAGATGTCTTTTCAGTTCACGTGACTACACTTCCAATTGGGGTTCGGGCCCGCCCCTTTACAGTGTAGACCTGCGCCCGCCCCTTTACAGTGTAGACCTGCGCAAACACGCCACTGCTTTGACCTACAATAGGAGCAGAAGATCAAGATGGCAGCGGCCAGGGTGGGACAGCAGGTAGGAGACGCGCTGGGACAGGGTGAAGCTTTGGTGTGCTGTTAGTCCTGGGGTGAGTGTATCGTGGCTGGGGAGCAGTAACCTGTCCCCGTTGACTAGGTGGCGGTGTTGTAACGAGAGTAAGGAGCTGGGCAAGGGGGGGGACCCATTCGTCTCCGGCGGAGCAGACTGGTAAGGCCTGCTGGTGACCGGTCCATTGCTCAAGTTCCTCAAGGTTTTCTTTCTATCTCCCGAGTACAAGGTGGTCCGACAGTTAAGCATTTACTGATCAGACGAGTTTTTTTGTTTTTGGCATCGGTAACGGATTACCAGCACATCGAGCTAGTCTTGGTAGATGGATGTAATGCTTGTTACTGCTAGAAGGGGTACATCTAATTAGTACCAAATCCATGTCCTTAGCCGGGGGACAAGACCCTTAAGGACTTAAAGTCCAGTCAAAATGTTTGTTTTTAATGGAACATAAACCCACTTTTTATGCATGTCTGTTTAGTAACTCCAGTGCGTTGTTTTGTGGGTGTTTGTTTTGAAATAGTCATATTCGGGTCCCTTTTGATTGCAGCCTTTTTCCAGCGTGATATTGGTGTTCTCTCCTCCCCCATCTATGCTTTTCTGCCTTCGTCCCCTGGTCTCAGCGGCACTCCCCTGCCCTTCTCTCTAACCACCGCTTAGACAGAGCCTCTTAGGTGGGCGGCCTATGTTGTATGTTGTCTGTTCGGTGGCTGGGGGGTGCCAAGCAGGCCACAGCAGTCGGGTAGTGAGATACAAGAATCGGGGACATTTGAGACAAAATGATAGTAATTATATTTTAGATACAACTTGCAGTTCTGTTATGGCTGACCCCTACTCTCTACTGCACTTGTCACTTGCACTTTTGTTACACCTTGGCCAACCTGTTCTGCCTGTTTACTCCTCACTAACTTAACCTAGATCAAACTACAACAATTCTATTCAGCCATTTTATAGCTACAGTTATGTCATTTAGTGTATGCCTAAATGTTATTTTGTGTTGTCTAGTCCAAAAGTGTTGGTGTAATCTCTATCTAGTTCAAAACTGTTAGAAACATAGACTTTGGCGGCAGATAAGGACCACTTGGTCCACCCAGTCTGCCCATTTCCCTACCTGTTGGATAAGCTGCAGGTTCTAGTTAACCAACAGTCTACTTCCTGCAACCCCCCACTATAATTGCCTTATGTCTGTCCCATGCGTGTTTGAATTCCCCCACTGTTTTAGACCCCACAACCTCTCCAGGAAGGCGGTTCCATGCGTCCATCACTCTCTCCTTGAAAAATAATTTCCTCACATTACCCCTGAGTCGTCCCCCCCCCCCGTCTTTAAATTGTGCCCCCTTGTTCTTGCACATCGCTTTTTCTGAAAGATGCTACCCTCCCAGACTTTAATTCCCTTGAGGTACTTAAAAAGTTTCTATCATGTCCCCCCTGTCCCTCCTTTCATCAAGGGTATACATATTAAGCTCTCTGTCTCTCTTCATGTGGTTTCTGGTGCAGACCCTGCACCATTTTAGATGCCCTCCTCTGGACTGCTTCCATCCTGTCTATGTCCTTGCTTAGATGGGGTCTCCAAAACTGCACACAGTACTCCAGATGGGGTCTCACCAACTGTCTTTACAGAGGAATAACCACTTCCATTTTTCTACTTGTGATGCCCCTCCCTATACATCCCAGTATCCCCCAGCTCTCCTTACTGACTTTTCACATTGTTTAACCACCTTTCAATCGTGATATGATTACCCCCACGTCCCTTTCCATTATTATTGTTGTTAGTACTTCCCCTGCCATTGTGTACTCTTCTCCTGGGTTTTTGTTTCCCAGGTGCATTACTTTGCACTGAATCTAAGTTGCCATACATCTGACCATTCCTCCAACTTTGCCAAGTCCCTTTTCATCCTTTCTACCACCCTTGTGTATCAACTCTGTTACAGGTCTTTGTGTCATCTGCAAAGAGGCATACCTTTCCTTCAGACCCTCTGCAATGTCACCTATAAAGGCGTTAAAGAGGACTGGACCCAGTACTGAGCCCTGAGGTACTCCACTAGTAACTCCCTTTCTTGGAATGAGTTCCATTCACTATTACCTTCTGTGTCCTGTTGTGCAGCCAGTTTGCTACCATGCTACCCCCTGGGACCAACTCCCAGGCTGGCTAACGATTATTAGTCTTTTGTGCAGGACTGTGTCAAATGCTTTGCTAAAGTCTAGGTAGGCCATATCCACAGACCCTCCCTGGTCTATTACTTTGGTCACCCAGTCAAAGAAATCAATTAGATTTGTCTGACATGACCTTCCCGTTGTGAATCCATGCTGCTTTGGGTCCTGTGCCCTGCTGACCTCTAGGTACTCAACAATTCTTTCTTTCAGAAGTGATTCCATCATTTTCCCTACCACTGAGGTCAAACTAACAGGTCTGTACTTAGCATCCCACTATTTCATTACTCCTGTCTGCTCATATTATTTGAATATACTTACCAGGTTGCGTTTTTTTCCCCCATAGGGAAACCTGGTTATAATGACTAACATGCGCTGGGTTTCCCTCACTGTGCATATGTGCAAGCTGGCAGTCTTCTGCTGCTGCATCACCACCCTGACCACCATTCTCTCTCGGCAGTAAGTAAAGTTGTCTTTTTAAATAAACACGAATGATTGTGGCCATGGTTCCCAACAATTCTAAGGCCTTACAAAAAATAAATTATAACCAGTCACAGACCACACTTGAGCCAGATGGGACTGCGGCTGAACAGGAAAGCAGTTTTATTTTCTACAATTGCTGTGTCGAAAAAATGCGACCCATCAATTATATAAAATAAAGGCTGGGTAGGGGTGTAAAACTCAGACTTTACACACCCCTCGGTGTGGGATGCCTTAATAAACCTATCGAGCTTCGCTCTCGGGGTTTGTTTGGCATACCACACCTGGGGGGGGGTGTAAAATCCTCTTTATAACCCCCTACCCAGCCATTATTCTCTATGCAGTCTACTGTAAATTTATATTGTGTACCAAATCTCAAACCATTCTCATGTCTCCCCCCCACAAAAAAAAAAGTCGAACCGGGAGACAGTGTGCCTTCCTGGTGAAACATTTCAATAAACATTTGTACAGTTTTATGATGGGGGATTACGTTTTTCTTATTTTTGTTTTTATTTTGTAATATATGGATTTTAAAAATAATACCCCTGAAAAGCATATAAACAAATTCTGTAACATGTTAGTCAAATAATACTATAGTTCTGGTCCTCGTAGTACTATACTTCCGGACCAATAATACTATACTTCTGGACTGTGCTCGTAATAGTATCGTTGGGACTTCATCGTCACAGTTAGTGTCTGAAGTGTTTTTATGTTCCTGAGAGAAGGGGGGGGGCAAGCAGCACAGAACCATCCCACAACTAATCCAAAGGTAAGACCTTGTCAGCATCTTGCATCCATATATTACAAAAAATAATTTGGTTCCAGTGAATCACTCTGCTGTAATTCCATCTCAAGGTTCTGTGGACTTGGGAACCTTTCGAGATTCACTCACGAGGTTACCTATGTCCCCAGAACCTCTTCATTGAGTTACAGGCATATGGGACCTCGGTTTAACGTCTCATCCGAAAGACTGCACCTCTCGTGCTGCATTACAGTGTTAGTACTGGGATATGAACCCAAGTGCCAGATGTGGGAACTGAACCCACAGCCCTCTGATCTCCTGGCCTCAGAGGCCGGGAGATCAGTCCAGATATGTTCTAATTCTGTCGGCAGCCTAAGGATTAAGTTACATCCATTGTGGGGAAACTGATGGACTCTATTCTTAAAGGAAAACACTGGAAAAGACACAGCTTTCCTCAGGCACTACATGAACTCTGTTAGTGCTTTCAGACAGTAACAGCTTTTTTTAATGATTTAAAACGACTACCCACAACTTCCACTTTCTGTTGCTGGCAGCCACCATCTCGTGAGCAGCAGTGAGATTCCTGAGCTCACTTTATGCTAATATGTCTGTTTGACCTCTGCTATTGGTTGGCGGGACATATTGGCATAAGTGGCTTCGAGCTTCTCTGCTGCTGGACGCAGTGGCTGTAATATAAAAGTGAAAGTTGAAAGCCAAGCGGTGCCTTCTGTCATTGGGGTGGTTCGCTGGTCGTTTTACTGGCCGCCGCCTGACTGAAGCCCGATACTCCTGCCGCCCTGATGGTCCCTGGAACTGGATCCCGCACCTCAGGAACTTGTGCCAGAGCAGTGCCTTCTGTCATCTGGGCGGTTCGCCTGGCCGTGTTACTGGCTGCCGCCCGACTGAAGCCCGATACTCCTGCCGCCCTCATGGTCCCTGGAACCGGGTCCAGCACCTCAGGTAGTACTGCTGATTCTACTCCGGGAACCAACACGCCTCTGCAGTCTCCCATTGGTGTGGCGTTCTGCAGGTGGATTCAGATTGGTCCGCCTGCATCCCTCGGCTAAGCCGATTGCTGTGCCTTTTTCATTGACTCAAACAGCAGTATCTCGGCGCTATTGATTGCCACTTCTGCTTCTTTTCTCTGAAAAGCCTAATTCTACTGTTTAAAATGTTTGTTAAACTGTTAGTGTTAGCATGCTATTGTGGATATTTCGCGTACTATTTTCAAGCCTTACATTGTTACTTCTAAAAGCTAAGTGTAGCCTAATGTTATAGTCCTGCAGTGCATGACCTAGACTGTAGCTTTGTGGAACCAGATTGTGCTAATTGTAGCTTATCACTGTCTCTTCCTGACTTTCTAACTTTTGCCTGCCCCCCCCCCCCGTTCTCTGTGGCGTCTCTGCTGCAATCAATGCTCTTTAAAAAAAATAAATAAATAAATAAATAAAGTCCCTCCCCCTCGCTAAACTGATAAGCCTACCCCCATTCTCTCCTCACTTACACCTCTCTATCCCTGGCCCTCCCTGTACCTGTTGTAC
Organism: Neoceratodus forsteri; assembly: GCA_016271365.2. Taxonomy (NCBI): domain Eukaryota; kingdom Metazoa; phylum Chordata; order Ceratodontiformes; family Ceratodontidae; genus Neoceratodus; species Neoceratodus forsteri. The sequence continues at coordinate 738,527,456 of CM057459.1, read as the reverse complement.
GTTGACTACCCTAGTTAATCTTTTGTTTTAGAGTTGATTAGCCCCCATCCCCTGCTGACGGTCTACAGCCAGCCTCCCACCCCTCACTGTTAGGCTGTATATTTAATTGCCTGTCTCCTTTACTCCTCAGGGACTTGCGCCAGAGCGGCGCCTTCTGTCATGGGGCGGTTCACCTGGCCGTGTTATTGGCCGCCGCCCGACTGAAGCCTGATACTCCTGCCGCCCTTATGGTCCCTGGAACCGGATCCAGCACCTCAGGTAGTACTGCTGATTCTACTCTGGGAACCAACATGCCTCGTCAGTCTCCCATTGATGCGGCGTTCTGCAGGCGGATTCTGATTGGTCTGCTTGCATCCCACGGCTAACCTGATTGGTGCGCCTTTTCCATTGACTCAAACAGCAGTATCTCCTCGCTATTGATTGCCGCTTACTTCTGCTTAGTCCCCCCCCAGCCTCCTTGAAATATGCTGTTGTGCCACCCACATTGGTGATCTCCCATCCTACTGGTTCACTCTATCCTGCTCATCTCCAGTCCCCTTTACAGAAGAAGCAGACCCAGTTAGCCACAAGCCTATACTTCTCTTTCCATTTTCTGCTCCGCCTATTGCATTGCCCTGCATATTTCCCCACCCTACCAGTTGTTTCCTCATTCAAACTACACAGTTCTAACCAGCCAGTCTCCTTAAACCAACCCAGTCAACTATAGCTTTGTGGGCTTTGTCTAAGCCTATTCTAGGAACTTTAAGGACTCTCACCCTATTAACCATGAAGAGGGTAGTTGAACTGGTCCAGTTGCAATCCTACCTCTCTTCCTTAATCCTCCAGGAGTCTCCTGATTTCCTCTCTGGCAAATCTGTCTGCCCTTAGGATATCTTACAATGAACCAATACTTACTACTGTCATTTCTTGCGTTCTCGCTACCTCTACTCCACCTATCTATGCCCACAGTATCCAGAGCTGCCTCAGCTAACCCATCTTTCCCGCCCTATGATTACCACTACTCAAACCTTCTTCTGATACCCACTATCCAATATGACTCCACTCCATGACATGGTTGCGTACACCCTAAAAAACTGTCACCTGCATATATACTCTATGCCCCTTCCTGCACCACAAATTATGGTATCTCCTCCTACTGGCCATATTGCTCTCAGGTGACGTTCACCTCAACCCTGGTCCAGTAAATACTATGCCCAGTCCTTTTACAAATGCCAAAAGTGCAATTGTGGCTCACCACAGTATTAGGAGCCTTGAGCACAACTTTGCCGATTTGGAATCCTGGACCTCGCTTTACAAGTCGGATACGATATGTTTAACGGAAACCTGGCTCAAACCCTCTACCCCGACTCACTTTGCTCCATCCCATTTTACAGTCTCCTGAGATGTGATAGACCAGCACCCAAAAAGGGGGGGGGGGTTACAGCTACCTACTTCAGAGATCACCTTCAACTCACCTCGTCTCCACTAACCCACTGTGAAGCACTACATGTCCTTCTCACTCTCGGCACTAAAAAATTACACATTGTATGTGCATACAACCCCCCCTGCTAGCAGCTTAAAAGGATTAGATGAGCTGCTGGATCAAACCTCACTTCTTTCTGGGAGAAATGAGGTACTTATGCTTGGGGACCTAAATATTAACTGGCTCGGTAACTTACAATGCACATCCCTGTCCAGGCTACAAAACTACCTGCACCAGCTGATCTGTGAACCTACCAGAACTGCCCTGCACTTGAACACAGGTACTTTACTGGACTGGATAATGACTAACCACCCTGAACATATAATCACATCAGGGGTACTAGCCGACGCCATCACTGACCACTCCCCTACTTTCTGTATCTGGGGCAAAAGCAGGCCATCTCTGTCGAAGCCACGTTTTATCACTTTCCGTAACTATGCGCACCTCGACTCACATGCCTTTCTTCTTGACATCGGTGATACTGATTGGTCCCCCTTTTCAAAACCAGTGATGCTTCAGCCGCTCTAAATCTCTTCATGACCCACTTTCTTTCGCTTCAGGATAAACACTGCCACCTTATTACCCGTCGGGTAAAAAATAGGCATACCCGTTGGCTAAACTCTGACTTGCTCTCTAAACTCAGGCAGAGAGACAAAAGCTGGATCCAGTATAAAAGCTCTGGCCAAATACCAGACCTAAATACCTATAGGGCACTGCGTAATTCCTGTAGAAAGGAAATCAAATGGGCCAAAAGCGACTGCTGCAAAGATCTAACTACCTCCTATGGTGACTCCAAAAAATTCTGGTCCAACATAAAGTTCCTCCTGGGTTCGAATCCAGCTCCTACCCCAAATGACATGTTGCTAAATGGGGTCCACTGCAACAATTCCCAACCATTGCATACTTTTTCAACTCGCAATTTTCAGACCTAACCAAATACACTTACTCCTTCACCACCCAACCTCACATTAGAACCCTGCCTGACTGTACAGGACCTAAATTATTCTTCAAATTGATCTCTAACCATGAGGTACTAAGATTGCTAAACATCTCTGATTTCACTGCAGTTGGGTCCGACAGTCTAGAACCTAAACTACTGAAACTGGCTGCTCCTCTAGCTAGGATTTTTACTCTCTCCCTATGCCAGGGTTTTGTCCCTGACATCTGGAAGATTGCTAGAATTACCCTTGTTTTTAAAAAGGGAGACCACAAAGATTCCTGAAACTATAGACCCATAGCCATTCTGTCAGTTCTCAGCAAAATCCTTGAAAAGCTTGTAGCTACCCAAACTGTCCAATTCCTCTACAAATATGACCTAACATCTGCACAGCATGGTTTCCACAAGGGTCACAGTACCACCACTGCCCTTTTCAAATTTACGTCGGATGCCCTAGCGGCCATGAACCCTGGTCTTCTCACAGGAGCTATTTTTATTGACATGACTAAGGCATTTGACCTAGTTGACCACCCCATCCTCTTGGCCACCCTCGCATCTCTAGGCTTTTCGCCCAGTGTAGTCAAGTGGTTTGGCAGCTACCTATCAGACACGACACAAATGGTTAAATTTAATTCCACCCTCTCAAATAAAACAACCATAAACGTTGGTGTGCTGCAAGAGTCTATTTTAGGACCTCTGCTTTTCACCATATTAACAGTATCACCTCTAACTTCCTGCAGACCACCTCCCTGTTGTACACGGATGACATTGTCCTGTACAGGAGTCGAAAACTGTTGAAGAGATCAACCAAAGTCTCTCCCAAGATTTCCAACTAATACAACAATGGCTGTTGAGACATAAACTTGTTCTGAATGAATCTAAGATCCAAGCCATGCTATTTGGGTACATTATGAAACTCAAAAACTCCAAACCTGAATTCATAGTCTTCTCCTTAAATGGCACATCTATCGGGGTGGTAGACTCATTTAAATTTCTAGGTATAACACTTGACCCGTTACTTAACTGCGATCTCCAAATACAACAGACCTGCAAGCTGGTCAACATGAAACTCTGTATTGCTTACCGAACCAGCTATGTGCGCACCCCCTCAGCAAGGCTTGCCATAGCACGAGGCATACTCCTACCAACCCTCACTTATGCCGTTGCAACATATGCATCAGCGGTTAAATCAAGTCTTAAGAAATGGGATATTACCTACAACATCTGTCGTTGTGTGTCCTCCTCTCACTGGCTGAAACATCACTGCCTCCTTTACTCTGATTTTGGGGTGGCTACCACCACAAGCATCACGGTACTACACATATGGCTCCATCGTTGACAACATTCAGACCTAGATACCCAAGCCCCTGGTAACACTCTTCCAATACCACACTTCCTGCTATGGCTTGTGACCGATGGACAATGCTCTTGTCCACATCCCCAGAAACAGCACCTCCAAAGGTGCGAGTGCATTTGGCTGTCATGCCCCCCCAGTACTGGAACTCCCTCCGTCTAAATTTACGCCAAGCCTCTTCCCATGCCACTTTCAAGAAGGAGCTATGTAATCATCTCACCACTTCCAGCTTGTGCTTCTGTTTCAACCCACCTTAGCTTACGTCTCCCTAATCTTCACTACCCTGGCCATTTCTGTTAGCCCCGCTTAACCCACTGCACTTGCTTCCTGCCTGCTCTTACTACCCTTACTCCAACTAATTCTTCCTCTTATCTTGCCCCAAATTCTACCCTATCCCACCCTCTACCCTCCATGCCTTATATTTTTTCTACTACATCTATCCTGTATTGATTATTTTGTAGATTATAGTCAGCATTGTATTATCCTCCCCTATTTTCTGCAGTATACTCATAGTTATGATTTAGTGTATTGCTATTATTCTTGCTGTATTTTCACACTATGTATTTCACCCTGTTTTGTTGTTTTACCCTTGCTGACATTGTTGATATGCTCTGCTGTTGTCTACTATGTACTGTAATTTGTTTTCTGTTGTTGCTCTGTACCCTCCCGGGTCGTGCCTCAAAATAGTCATTGCTATAGGTAGTGCACCTACCCGGTAAACAAAAACAAAATCACTAAAAAGAAATTGGAGGTAAATTTTAATTTTTTTTTTTTTTTATTTTAATGTTACTGTCTAAAAGCACTACATCAGGCGTTTTTGTAGCGCCTGGGTAAAGCTGTGCCTTTTCCAGTGTTTCCCTTCAAGGAAAGATTGTTAACCTTTCTGTCACTAAGTGCTCTCCAGGATGACGGGCAACATGGGTTTGTCTCGGGCAGATCATACCAGACCAACCTGGTAGACTTTTATAACTGGGTGACTTAAGACACCGGACAGGGGCCAAGTGGTGGATGTCCTATATCTGTATTTTAGCAAGGCTTTCAAATCAGTACCTCATGGGAGACTTAATTAGCAGGTTGGTGAAAGTGGTGGGTTGGGTCAGGAACTGGCTTCAAGGCAGACAGCAGAGGGTGGTTGTAGAAGGGGAAACTCTCAACTTCCAAGAGCTGTAAAGTAACACAAGGCTCTGTACTGAGTCCAGTGCTGTTTGGCATTTTTATTGCTGACATCTCATATAGGATTAAGAATAGGATCATCCTTCCGGATAACAAGATCAGGGCAGTGGTGAACAATACAGAGGGGTGGCAGGGTGGACAATACAGAGGGGTGGCAGGGGCTACAAGGTGATCTTGCCACATTTGGCAGCTGGGGTTCAACGCAAATAAGTGGAAAGTCATGCGCTTGGGAGCAAGAAACACAGGGAATTGCTATTAGTTGGGAGGGGTACAGTTGACCACTACAGAGGAGAAGAAGGAACTTTGGAGTGCTAATAATTGGGCAAATGAACCATTCGGCATAGTGCAGGAAAGCGGCAGCTAAAACTAATAGGATGCTGGGGTGTTGCGAGAGGAATCGCCTCGAGGAGAGGTCATCCTGCCACTGTACCAGTCACCGGTGAGGCTGCAGCTGGAGTACTGCATGCAGTTCTAGCACGCCTACTTAAAGAATGATGTCAGATTGCTAGAGGGAGTCCAGTGCAGAGCAACCAGTATGATCCTCGGATTGGAAGACAAACCGTACAAGGAGAGATTGAGGGAGCTCAGCTTGTACTCCCTGGAGGGAATGAGGGGACATGGTGGAAACCTTCAAATATATGAAGGCTTAAGGCTGGTGCAGAGGGTATTTTTAGATTGAAGGGAAGAAGAGACTAGGGTGCACAGTCAGAAACTGGAGGGTGGTATATTCAAGAGGGAAATGAGAAGGCATTACTTCACGGAAAGAGAGGTGGCAAGGTGGAACGCACTGCTAGATAAGGTGGTATCCTTAAAGGCAGTGGGCAGTTTTAAGAGGGGATGGGACAGGGTCTGGGAAGGGGTCACCTTGAGTACAGGGGAGGGGGGTGCAAGCAGCCAAGGGCAGGGAAGGGAGGGGCAGCTGCAGTATAAAGGAATGCTAGCTGCACACTTGATAGACCATATGGCCTGTATCTGCTAGCAATTTTCATATGTTCGTACGGTGAATGATATTAATGGTGTAGTTTAATATCACGTCTCATTCTTGATGTATGGCAACAATTGTCTGTATTTTTATACAATGTCAATTTAAAAAAAAAACTCATTCTTGTTGTTTTTTAGGTGCGTCACTTCAGCACTACTCTGGTTAAGCCTGCTCTAGTAAAGGTGAGTTTTAATAACCACTAAAAAAAAAAAATACGTTTCACTTAGGAATACCAATTCAAGGCTAGTGTTTTGTCTTACAGGTATTTAAACAATAGACATTTGAGCTAAAAGTAGATATTAGTGTGTCATTTTTTCAGCTTGTTTAGAATATTAAAACTCGAGTGCTACTACTCTGCATTAAAGCAGTAGTATTTGTTATAAAAACGCTTATTTAGTAATGTATTTTTAGAAAAAAAAAATGCCAATTTTCTGTTATTTCATTCCTGAACTGAGGTATATAGTCCGTAAAGAGTCTTAACAAATCTTTAACAGTATCTCCATCCATTGAGCCACACCTTTCGAACCGTGGGCATCTGAAATGTTTGCTCTTCTGGCTCTGTGCTTGGATCTTTCTGCTGTGGCCACTGCTTGCTGCTTTTTACCTGGCTTTGCGTCGTCGTCGTCCCTACCACTGCATTGTCTGTTTTACTCCAGGGACTGTTGGCTCTTCGCACTGTTGATGCTTTCACTGTCTTTCCCATTTGTGATCCTTCAGCTGTCTTGTTAGTGTCTTGGTCAATTGTGGGCTTTGATTTGGTTGTTTTATTCTATAGCAGCTTTTTTTTTTTATTTTTATTAATTTTTTTGCTCGCTGGCTGTCTTCTGGTTTCGCTTTGCAGCTGTTCTTTCTGCTCTTTCGACTTTTTACTGTGTTTCTCCAGGGAGTCTGGCAGACTTTGCCATTCACATTCTTGTCATTTGCTTTGCCACCTGTGCTGTTTTGTGGTGCTTGTAATTGCTGCCCCTACTTCTGTCATTTTGACGTGAAGGGGCCTGGGGTTTTCTGGGTGGCAGCCCGCTCAGTCCGTTCTGATGCCTGTTTGCCAACCTGGTGGTCTTGGTTACGTATACCAACATGCTGTTTTTTCTGGCTCCATCCACTAGGTTGCCTTTTGGCCCTCCTGCCTCCCTTGCCATCGTCTGTTTTTTTCCATTGATGTCTCCATCGTTACTTTTGTTACTGTGTGGTGGCTTCCTGGATATTGTGGTCGTTTTTTACAGTTCACATTGCTGACTTTAGTATCAGTGCCCCTTCCCCCGGCCACACTGTCGTTTGTTGGATGGTTGCAAATTCCTGTTCAGATAATATAACAGGCCTATTACCCCCTATTTTGATGATGCCATTATTTGCAAACACCTGGAGTCTCCTGCCTCTCTCACTGTCCCAGAAATTCATTTTCTGCTTGACCCCCATCTCTAGTGTTCTTGCTGTCTGGGGATTTGGCTGCCCTCATTTACTATGGGGTTTTGCTCCCTCTCCTGCAATTCTGGTTGGAATGTGGCTTTTGATCTTTCAAAGATGTGGCAGGCTGGCCCTTGTAGGCTTCCTCGCCTTTATGCTTCTGAGTCTGACTATTGTCTTACTGTTTTTCCTTGGAGTATACTACATTGGTTTTACCACCTTGTTCTAGCGGATACCTTTGCATGTGCTGTTTCGTGACTCTGGCCACTTGGCACTGTCTTGGTTCTTGCCTGCGTTTCGTAGAGCTGTGCCATTGTGCTAGTCTGTCTTTGGCCACTGCCTTCCCTGGCACTGGCAGATGGTTCTCTCAAACGCTCTTAAAACCACAGTGCCTTCAGTTTGCATACTATGCCCCGTCACAACCTTTGGAGCCTTGCTGCCATTGGGTGCCTACCTTTCGTTTTTGCTGCCATAGGCTGACATTTTGCTTTTTCCTTTTTCTCTGACTTCAGTCATTGCTGTTGCCAGTGGTGGTTTCTGTCTATGGCTCCTCTTGTGTTCGGCTTCTGTGATGGTCATTCCATGTGTGATGGTCCTTCCATCTATTGCCTGCAGCTCGACCTGGTTGCCCATGACATGCCACCTGGCTCTTGTTCCTTATGCTGCCTGCTCCTTACCACATTGGTTGCTTTTGGCACTCCCTGTGGTTTCTTGGTTCTGTTCATAAATGCACTGCTATTTCTGACCTCTATTACATGGCCTAGGGTTTGGTTGTGCTGGGTGGTTGGTAACCACAATCCTAATTGCCCACCCTACTTGCATGCTACTACCTTATGGGTACTGGGCCCATTTGCTTTTTGTGTCACCATGCTTCCTGAACAACCTACAAGTCCCTCTGTCAGTGTCGCCTGGGTGGTCGTCATCTCGGGCGTTCTGCGGCTGGATGAACTCTGTGCTGTGAGTCTTTTGGCTTTGTACGTGGCTGTTGTGTCCCACCTTGTTTTATGTGGTCGCCTCTTCCCCATTTGTCAGGGAAGGTTGCCTGTACATCTTGGTCCTGAATTGTATTGGGCATTCCACTGCTGCTGGGTCTGCTCAGTCTTTTCCTATAAGTTGTAACTACCAATTTCACCAGCTGTTCATCTTGTGAGTCATCTTGTTCCCATCCCATGTCCCTCTCCCCACATCCATATCAATCCTGCTGCAGGCCTTTTAAGGAAATTGTTCCTCAGACTAATGCTTTCTGGGCTTCAGAGCATATTGTCCCTCTCCTGGCCAAGTCCTTAGTCTCTACTCCTGGGGAGTTCAGTACCACTCTGTATAGCACTGGCTGCTTGATTTTTAGTGGCCATCTCTTCTAGTCCGATTATAGCTGTTGCCTTGTCTGTCAGGATTCCCTACCTCTGTTGGGTGGAAATTTTTTCTTCTACTGTGGGCTGTCTGTGGTTTCTGAGTCATTGTTTCTCCTGCTGTTTCCCGTTGGGCTCCTGCTGACATGGCTCTATACTGCTCTGAGATTTCCCCACTGCTTCAGATGTCCTTGGTGGCTTGGCCACTGTCTTCTTGGTACCCCTGCTCCCTGTTTTGGCCAGTGTCCGTATTTGGTGTGCCTTGTTCCGTGGGCCCCTCCTGCTGTCCATTTGAGTTTGCTTTGGCCCTCCTGGACTCTGATCTCTTGTGCTCTTCTGTGCGGATCCATACCTTAGGCCTCTCCTGCCTTTCCTGCCATCCCCGTAGGCATTGCTGTGACTTGGTTGGTGGTATCCTGCTGGTCTGATATGGTTTTGGAGTCCCTTCCACAGGCTTCATTGGTACCTACTCCTGCTTACAACGTAAATTTTTCTGTCTGTCCAGCACTTTCTTTTTATAAATATATTGCATTCTCTGTCTGGCCATGGCACTGTGTGCTTCTGTTTGGCTCATGTGTAGAACTGCATGCAGTCCTATCTGTGCTTTTGTCTTGTTTACCACTGGGAGGGCAGGCATGCCTGTTTGTGTCCTGCTGTTCCGAATAGTTGGAATCTTGCACTTCATTTTAGTTTTTGGCAGTCTGGCCAGGTGCTTCCTGGTCTTGTGTGTGGGTCTGTCTGTGTCTTGTTTTCATTTCGTTTCTGCTGCTGTGTGCTCTGCTGCCACATGGGCTTTGTTCTGTTATTTCACTAAATATCATGAGGGTCGTAGTTGTCAGGAAAGTCTCATCCCCAATGAGGGTCATTAGTGGGGTCCCACAGGGATCAGTCCTTTGTCCCCTTCTTTTCAACGCCTACGTCTCTGAGATAAGGACAGGTATCAGAAGTGAGATGAGTCTCTTTGCGGATGACTCAAAACTGGGGGCGGTGGTGGATGGGGAGGGTGGCCCTACAGGGGGACCTGGAGGCTCTGGAAAGATGGTCTAGAAAGTGGAAGCTGAGGTTCAATGCAGGGAAATGCAAGGTACTGCACCTGGGGCCAAGAAACCCGGGCCAAGTGTACACCCTGGGGAATGCTACGTCTCGATGGCTGAGAGGGACCTGGGGGTGGTGGTGGTGGATATCAAGATGAACAACTCAGAGACTTGTAGGAGGGCAGCAGCCAAGGCCAACAGGATGCTGGGATGCATCGCTAGGGGGATTACCTCCAGAAGGAGGGAAGTGATACTCCCTCTGTATAACTGCTTGGTGAGGCCACACCTCGAGTACTGCGTGCAGTTTTGGAGGCCACACTTAAAGAAGGACATTACCCTCCTGGAGAGGGTCCAGAGGAGAGCAACCAAAATGATTTGGGGCTTGGGGGACAGGACCTGTGGGGAGAGGCTGGAAGAGCTAAATATGTACACATTGAAGGGGGGGGACGGACATGATGGAGGTCTTCAGGTACATGAAGGGGGTAAATAGGGGAGGAGCAATCGGTGCTTCAAAGGAAGGAGGAGGGGGCGACTAGAGGGCATGGGTAGAAGCTGGAGGGGGAAGATTCAGGGGAGAAGGGAGGAGGTGCTACTTCGCTGACAGGGTGGTGGAGCCATGGAATGCGCTGCCCAGGGGGCTGGTGGAGGTAGAGACGGTGGAGGGGTTCAAGAGGGGGTGGGACAGGTACAGGGGAAGGGTTCTGGAAGCAAAATCCAGTGCAGTGAGAATATCTGGAACTGGGAAGGGAGAAGCCAGAGAAGGCGAGGGGGGCAGCAAGGTCGGCTCCCAGCGTGGGGGCTGACCAAACGAGCAGACACGAAAGACCATTAGGTCTATTCTGCTGGCATTTTAGTATGTTAGTATTGTGGTTGGATCTATTGTCCTATAGATGGCTGGCTTCGACCTTGCCGTCCTTTCAAGGCCTGCTGTCATTGGAGTTTTCTACCACCTTGTTGTGCCTGACTTAACTCCCACTTTGCAGCCTTATACTAATTTGTAATAGTTCCATAGGTGTGGTTTTATGGAGGAGATGTTCTTGAAGACAGGTTCATTACATACCAGTAACAGTAGAGCTTTGAGAGAATCTCCACAGAGCCACAGCTCACCCTCCTGCCTGCCCCTTCTGTGTTTTCAGGTGGAGTTCTCTGGAAGACATGCTAGTTACTGCGCACTTGCTCTTATCCCTTTTTGCACCCTTCCCGTAGGGTTTTGCTTTCCAGAACCTCCACCTTTCCTGTTGGCCTTGTTGGGGTTCTGGTTTCCCATTTCATGTTTGTATGGTAAACTCGATGCTAATGTCTGGCAGGAACACAGAGGCGGTATGGGGCAGCCAGTGATATCTAGGTGCCGACGATGTGTTATCATGGGCAACTCAAGCTGGGTAAAAGTTTCTGAACAGTCCTGACACATACTGCCTACAGTTCTGATGGAGTGGCTCTAGAAGGGAGATTCTCTTGTAGATCTATCATTACTGGTAAGTAATGAACCTTTCATGCTCTCTTACCCACACGGTTTGAAAAACTGAAAATCATTTTGCTTTTCTTAACTTTTTATTTTTTTTGGATTTCTTTCTCCCCACACTGGTCCCTTAGTTCTCTCTCCACCCCAGATGTCCCGCTCTGCCTGAAACCTCCTGGTGCACTATCTCTCTCTCTCTAAATCCATTCCATCTCGTCCAGGCTACAAGCCTTCCCAGCTCTGAGCCCCCCAGGCAAGGGCCGCCAACTCCTCCAGCGCCCTATCTATAGGGTCCAAGCTGGAGGCCGGAAGGCAGGAGAAGTGCCTGAGTGAGTCTGATGTCGAATGTGGTTAGGGAGTGGTTAGCAGGCCTTTTCCTACCCGGGTGCCAGCTGTTTTCCCTTTTTCTCGGTTGCCCCGGGAGATTAGACGTGCAGTGACGTCCAACACGAGATGGGCGCGCTCCTGCACCCGCCCACAGGACATCCACTGCATCTCTCATACCCCTACTTTGTCTCCGCTGTTCTGGATCTCCAGCCACCGCTAGGGGTCGCTCCTACAGCAGCCAACCTTACCTCCCCCCTCCCAGGAGAGAATAGTCTACGGATGCTTAGTTCGCCCCTGCCAACCCCCAATGGCCCGAGTCTGCGCGCGAACCAGGGTCTCCAGCAAGGCGTGAGGTGTGACGTCCAGCTCCTCAACCCTCAGCCTCACCTAGCCAGCACTTTTCTTCAACTTGCCCCTCATTTGCCCTACTGACCACCTCCCAGCCTTGTCTCTTTCACATAAAACAAATTAGAGTTTCAGGTATATCCTGTTTATATAATTTACTTTGATAGCAACAATGCTATGGCAATACAGCTTTCACGGAGCAAGGAAATGGTGCTAAATGTGTGAGGTAGAGAAGAATGGAATAGGTGGGTAGAGGCAGGAAATAAGACTGGTAACAGAAAGGAGAGTGTAACGAAGTTAGTAGATGCAAGGGCTTCAGTGGTGCTAGAACTGAGCTTTCTGAAAGGGGCACATTTTGAGGATATTCTTTAGATACTCCAGCAAAGTGTTCCAGGTGGCCTGGGCAGATGAGAAGTCCTCTCCACAGGATTTATGTGCCTCTAGGTTGATGCAGGAGATTTTTGGCTTCAGAGCGTAGGTGGCCGTTTTACCACCAGCCTTGTGAAGAGTCTGTTTGGATATGCAGGGAAGGTCCTGCACACATGTGAATGTGAGGAAAACATATGTTCCCGTCGCTTGTCCAAAGGAGGAGAGACATAATAATTTAAGGCTGGAAGGGTCTCTAGGTCCATAATGTGAAACATTTAAGCAATAAGGCACGACAAGGTGTGTGTTATCATGTAATAACGTCACTCCTGGGGTGGGTTGAAGCACAAGGCAAAGCAGAGTGCGTCCACCAGTGCAGGAGTGACGTTATTACACGATAACACACACCTTGGAGTGCCTTATTTTAATTATACAGTGGCTCGATGTTATACAAAACAATAAAAAAATTAATTTTTAAAAAGGTTTTAGTAGATTTTTAGTGTAGCAGTCTATTTTTGTTTCTGAAGAGGGATCCAAAAAATCCAAGAAATCAATACAGTTATGTTATTGTATAATAACATCACTGTCTCAGGCACACACTGGCCAATCAAGCCCTGGAAATTTTCTTGTTATTGTATAATCATAGATAACTTCTATGCTTGAAAGGACGTTATTGTAACTGTGCTTGCCTCAGTGGTTAAATTCCCTAATAAAATTGAATTTGGTCTCCCTGCTTCATAAGAAGATATGAAACAAGTAATTGTTTTGAAAGGTATGATGATGATGAGTTCTCTTGTTGCAACCAAGGGTTAATCAACATGTACTGTGAAGTGCTATTATTTAAGTTTAAAACTGTGTGTAAGCCTACACATAATGTTGAAGGCAACAATTTTCAGTAATGCAGTCGTTAACTGATCAATGCATGGCACCAAGAAAACGGTCTATGACCTTCAGCACCAGTCAGAAACTGGTCGGGCTGTCGCCCTCACCTGTCTTCTCTACACTGGATAGAACCCCTCTGAAGGTTGTCCCTGCCTTCAAGTACCTTGATAGCAAGCTTGACTTCTCTTCCCACATCAGTGCCATTCATGCAAGACTTCCCCTAAACTCCGTGCCCTGTGCTGCAGTAGGGACTGCCTCCCCCTCTGAGTCTTCCGGGAGTCTGTAACCAAAATGGTTCTCCCGAACTTCAACTTTGCAGTTGTGGTCTATGGCATTGGCCCTTCCTCTGCCTTAGCCAGACAGGATACACTCTGCAGTGCCTTCTTTCGCTACCAGCTCTCCCCACTGTACTCCACATTGCTCCCTCCATTCCTCCCTCTCCCTTCATGTCACCAGTCTCAGCGTCCCTACTTCATTGCTAAATACTGGTTACTCCTTTCCCCTGTCATCCCCTCCTGTTACATTTCTCCACTCCAGGGATTCCTGTACCTTCTCCATTCCCCACCTTCACTCCTCTTGTGCTGAGTAAGCTGCCTTCTCCCACTGCCTCCCTCTGGAACCTGTTTCCCTCTTCCTCTCCCACTCAGTCTCTGCCTTTAGACACCTGGAAAGGCATCTTCCTGCTCCCTCTAGTCCCTGTCAACCCCACTGCTGACTTTTGTTCCTCTTATCTGACCCCCCCCCCCCCCCGGCTGTTTAGGAATCCAACAAATCATGGCAAGTTGTGCTTTTGCCCTGGGATGTTTCTGTTCCCCAATAGCACTGTCTTCCTCCGCAGCAGGCACTGCACACTTTATTATACTCTTGCACGATTATCTACGTATCTTTGCGTTTAAGCCATGCTGTCGGGGGGGCCATCCATGAGTAAGATGTGGAGTGAATTTTCAGATTTGAAGTGAATTGAGAGGGATTAACTTCCTGCTGAGAAGCACAGCTATTTAACAAAAAGACAGTTGGTCATTCACTCCTACGTGGTATTAAGCACTGGTTTGTCAGTGTTGAAATTGCTAGCACATTTGGAATATGACTTTCCTTGGCCTATAGATATGTACAGATACCTGGGTATTCACAGGCAGATAGTAGATTGTTGAAGAAGAGACTGAAGTGAGCTACTTATGGTAGCTCTTAAAGGAACACCAAGGTTAGAAGCCGTCATTTTTAAAGCTGGGAGAGTATTTTGACCATGTCAGATATGTGTGTGTAATATCCGGGTCCTGGTTCCAACAACCAAGAACGTGCTCTGGTGTGTGCAACCTGGTCACTTGGAACCCAGTATACAGGTGGCCAGTCAGGAGTTGCCGGTAGTGTCCTTTCAGTGTTCCTGTGGCTATCTGAAGGAGTAATGCGAGTGAGTGTGGCAGTTAGGGGCACCCAAGGGTATGTACAAGAGATGGAAACGGATTTGAAGATATGTAAAAGTTCCTTCCCCATTAACCTGTAAGTATCCTGTAGAGGTTGAACGAGGTAAATTCCTTGGATGTCAAATTGGAAAAGATGGTTCCAAGTGACTCCACTGTCGAAATATTAAATCTAACTGCAGTGGGGTAAAATCTGAAATCATAAGCCAGGACCCAGCTGGACCATAAGGTCTTCATATTACAGGCATAGCAGATTGTCTAGATTTGTAGGGATATAAATACCCAGGTATTTCACTGTGGGTTTATTCCATCTAAACAGATATTTCCAATTGAGCTCAAGGGAAGAAACATAGTTAAACTGTAGAATTTTTCTTTGTGTTTTTAATACATTTATAAAATCTGAAACCGCTCCAAACTCTCCAATTCCTGGTGCTCTGGGATATGATCTGTGAGCTGCCTGTGCACCAGTTTTTTGAGTAATTTATAAAACCGAGATTGGCTAATGTTGGTGGGACCAGAAGAGGGACCAGACTTATGAAGAGAGGTGACTATGACTTTCTTCAGGTTTCAGGGTTTTGCCACAGACAGAGGGAAAGCTTGTAGAGGGTAGTAAATGGAAATTCTCTCTCCTGAGCTGGTCTCCGGGCTTCCTTACTCCTGGGGGCTGTACCTCCTGATGCTGATAGGTAGGCAGGAATCAGACCTCTGCAGCAGGGGACATCCAGCCCTCTACTTCCTGTCTTCCTCAGTTTATTTCCTGCCTTGCAGGGAGCAGGTACTCTGCAGCAGAGCTCTGTCACTGTGGTGACAGGGCTGAAGACTTCAGGACTGTAAGTTCGGAAATTTTTATTTTGGATTTAGGCATTTTTACTTTGGATATGCTCAAAGAGCAGGAATGAATGGATCAAACGACAAAACCCTATCTCTACTTTTGGGGGGCCCCAGTCTCAGCCCTGCATACTGCACAGACTGGCCCCCCCTCAATTTCCAGGAGGCAGCTATCTCGGCTCCTACAATTTCAGGATGTAGCTCTTGATGCTTCGAGGGGGTCGCAGCCTCAGCTGTGCATGCTGGTCAGACCGGCACTCCCACTCTTCTCCCATGCGGTCTCAGCCTCAGCCATGCGTGCTGGACAGGCTGTCCTTTCACTTTTCCCACACTCAGACTGTTTGCGGCGCTGCCTCCCCCACCCACAACCACCACCGCACCACTTCAGTCGGATCACAGGAAAAGATTAGAGGAAAATATTAGTAGCCCGCATTGGACTAGCAGATCACAGGAGAGGAAAAACAATTGAGTATTCAGCTGGGGGTGTCGCTCGGGGATTTTCCCGCACCGTCACTGAGTGGGTGAGCAACAGCAGCAGTGTGCTGGCACTTTCGCTCCGGGATCCAGAAGCACTTCCACGGAACACTTTTCCGTCGATGGGCTCTTCAGTGGCCAGGCTCATCGACTGAGTCCGAGTCAGCTGCCATTTTTAGCAGTCTGAGTCCTAACCCATCTGCTCTGGCACTCTTGGAAGTGTCAAGTTAGTTCAGAATTTCTGATTGTAGTATCTACTTTTTTTTTTTGCATTCTATCTTTTATTTTTATAAAACACGTCAACAATTCTACATTCTGTATGAGTATCAGCAGGGTCATATGTTTAGTTTATATACTCCAGTTTGCTGTTGATACCCCTACAGCTAAAAAACTAACATATATGGTAGAAAGGGAAAAAGCTTAAGAAAACAAGTTAACAGGTCCAGTTCATCTGCAATAGTATACATTACAATTTATTCTATCTTTACCATGTAGTCAGTTAACTGACTGTATTAATATTATATTGGTTGGTAGTATTTCTGTGTCCTATTGTAATCTAGCCTCTCTATCCCTCCTATGTCAAATCCCCCACCCCCACCCCTCTTCCCTCAGTTCCCCTTCCCATCTACCCTTGGCTCCAACCCTCAATAAAACCCTCGACAAAGCCTCATGGGCTGATGACTCCCTGCTGCTTGAGTGGGGTTTTCTATTCTTTTCCACCCCTGACTGCTACTTTCAGTGTACTACATCTCCTCCACTCTAACATACATAGTCCGTAGCATTCCCTACCAGTGCCTCATGTGAACCCTCTCAAGTCAGACCTATTCCTCTCTCCCTCACACTGCACTAATCCCCCACAGATTCTCCCTGTGCATATTTTTACCCCAGGAGTCCTTTAACATCAGTAACATTTTGCACTTAGCTGGCTAGGTGCAGTTGCCCTGGAGGTGTGCCTTTAAAAGATTTTTTAATGAGCGTAGGGCTGGCCAATCAAAAGACAGGATGGGGTGAGAACTGAGTGAGAGCTGTTGATTGCTTCAGAATTTTTTCTCCGTTGACTGAGCATGTTGCCTCTAAGGTGTCTCAACTTTTCTTGTTGACAGCCTCCTAGTGCTTATCTGAGTAAAGTTTTCCTCATAAATCATTTCCTTTAGTGTGCTGAGTGACAGCTTTTACTTTTTCATTAGCGCTTCACAAATTTTTTCATTTTTAGTGCGTTGGCGCTATTTAGACTTTATTTTTACCGTGACTCTTTACTTTAAAGCCTAATTTTATCGCGGGTGTTTATTTTTGACGGTTTCCTTCATTTTTGACTAATTTCTTGTGGGAACCGTCAAATTGGGGACAGTTGCCTTGTGTTTTACCTCGGACCTCGCGGGGTTTACCGCAAGGCACCTGCAGTAGACTTCAAACTTAAACAGTGCCTGGGGGTTTTCTCTGTAGATTGGCAATTATGAGGAAACCTTTATTGTTATTACTGGACCTTGTTATCATCTGTGTCAGGACTGTCTGTAATGGTCCAGCAGCCACCTGTGCGCAGTTGAGTATTACTGGTTTTCTATTAAGATTGGCACTGGTATAGATCCCAGTTTTACAACCAAAAAAAAAGGCACTGGCAATAGACAGTTTATTAACTGGGGCAGGACTGGCCGGTGGCATTTTCACAGAAACCTGCACTCAGTTCATAGGTCCAGAACTGGTTTGCTTTGCTTAAATTGGCGAACATAGCAGACATACCTTTGATAATTATGGCTGAGGATAAATCAAAGGTTTCCGATGAGGAGCCATTCAAAAATACTAATACCGAAAGCAGAGGTGTTGAGGAACCCTCCAGATCCCAGTCAAAAAATAAAGCTTCCAAAGATGAAGTTCCTCACAAATTGAAAAATAAGAGTGACGAAAAAAAAGGAAGCTTGATCAAGCCTCTGATGAAATGGCTAAAAAAGAAACTCTGTAAAGACAGATATGCTCCCATTGCTCCTGGGAAAGCCAATAGTGAGAACAGGCAGCTTAAAGCATTCAGAAAAAACAAAGCACTTACAAACTGCACAGGTTCTTCAGTCAGTGCAAGATATGGAAAAAGCATGGCAACTGTTTCAGACCCTTCAAAAGATGGGTCCTCAGATTACTGGGGCTGGCAAGTACTCTTCTACGGTTTTCTGTTCTGTAGACTGTGAGGGTGACACAGATTATCAATTCTATGATGCCCCTGACATGGCTTTTGAGGGCCTTGAGCCCCAGGAGTCCTCGGACCCTCGCCTTGGAGATCCCCCCTGGTGACCACGAGGGTCCTTCCTCTGTTTTCATTTATACAAAATATGCTGGATACCCTGGACCTCCCTACACAGGAGCCCAACCAGGATGTAGATGAAGATGAAGATTATAGGGAGATGAAGGGTCTTTCATCCTGAAAGACCCTGGTCATCCCTATCTATAATGCATTTAGAAAAAATACCATGAAGGTGCTTCAACACCCCACTTCAGTACTAGGGCTTGATAAGCGGCTTGAGAGAAATATAAATTGTCTAAAAATGGTACCGAGTTCGGCACACCCTAGCCACAAGAGTATAGTGCAGCAGGCAGCTTGTGAGAAAGCTGGAGTCTCCTTGTCGCCCTCTCCCCCTGACAAGGATTTCAGAAAATTGACTTTATAGCAAAGAAAATGTATGCCATAGCGTCCCTGCTTCTCGGGCTTTCTTCTTACATGGCAGTCACAGCCAAATATCAGAAAGCCCTTTGGAAATCTGCCCAGGCTGTTGCCTGCAACGGATCAGATTCTTTGGTACAGGAGCTGGTGGATATGTCAAAAACTGCCTTGGAAGCTACTATGTACCAATTCCGCATGGCAGATGACAATAGTGATGCAGCCTCTAGGGCAATGGCCCATGCCGTATCTCTGAGACGCTTCACCTGGCTAAGAACAACCAGTCTGACCACAGATATTTAGAACAAGGCCATGGATTTTCCCTGTGATCAAAATATGTTGTTTGATTACAGAACCACTGACTGCATGAAAAAGGACTGAGTACAAGGCCTCCTGGCAGAGCCATTCATCCAAGCCTAAACCCACCACCCCTCAGAGATCCCGTCCCAGGGGCTGTAGGGGCAGAACTTTTTGTTCCCAGGCCTTACAGTCCCTATCCTCAATCTGACTATAGCCAGTACAGGGGGTCTTTCAGAGGCAGGGGCAGAAGGGGCCAAAGAAGATCCACTTCTACCCAGCCATCTGCCTCTAAAGTTCTGATGTGAGTGTCCAGGTCGCCTCCCCTTTTCTGGTTGGAGGCAGACTCTCTCACTAACTTCAGCACTGGTCCCTTATCACGTCGGACAAGTGGGTGCTGGAGATGGTGGAGAAGGGTCTGTTATTACAGTTCAAGCAGCTGCCAGACCTCAAGCGTACCCAGGTGTCAAGACCTCTGTCACCATTACAGATACCGCTGTTGGAAATAGAGGTACAAAACCTTCTGGCTTTACGAGCAGTGGAGAGGGTCCCCACCCTCGAGAAGGGCAAGGGTCTCTACTCCAGATATTTTCTGATGCAAAAGAAAACTGGGGAGTGGTGACCTATCTTAGATCTCAGATATTTAAACAAACATCTGGAAAAAAAAAAAAACTTCAAAATGGTCACTGTCACTGGTCATACAGTCCTTACAGCAGGGCGACTGGCTAGCCTCCCTCGCCTTAAAGGACACCTACTTCCACATACCCATAAGGAGATCTCACAGGAAGTTTCTCAGGTTCAGACGTCCTTTGGGTCACTATCAGTTCATCGCAGTTCCCTTCGGTCTGTCCTCGGCCTCAAGAGTCTTTACCAAGTGTCTCGCAGTGGTAGCAGCACATCTCAGGAGACTGGATGTCGCTCTTTACCCCTATCTGGATGACTGGCTTGTAGTAGCAAAGTCACCTTGCCAAGTCAAGGAATCTCTTTCCCTCATAGAACGCACTCTGGAGTCTCTGGGTTTCCTGGTAAATCTCAAGAAGTCTCACCCGGAACCCACCCAGCTGCTCACTTTCGTAGGGGCCCAGCTGGACACTTGAAAGGGATATGCTTTCCTCCCACAGGAAATAATTGTTTCCGTTCAGTGGCAGATTCTTTCGCCCAGGGACAGCCAAGACCAGCAAGGCATTTCCTCGAACTTGTGGGACATATGGCCTCTATGACTGCAGCAGTCCCAGGGTTCAGGTACAGGATGAGACTCCTGCAAGCCTGTCTCATAGAAGCAAAAAATGTTCAAAGTTAATACCGGTGTCTGAGCAGTTCCTCCAGAATTTGCTGTGGTGGAAGGACCCTGCAAATTTGCAGGCAGGGGTTCCCTTTCAAGCTCCTCTTCCTACAAAGGTGATCAACACAGGTGCCTCCCTGTTGGGCTGGGGAGCTCATCTAGACTGTGCCTCAGTAAGCGGCAACTGGACTCCCAAAGAGTCACAGTTGCACTTAAATCTTTTGGAACTCAGAGCAGTCTTACTAGCTTTCAAAGCTTTCGCTCCCAACATAGAAGGGCAGGCGGTTCAAATTCAAACAGACAGCACCACTGCAATGTTATACATAAACAAGCAGGGTGGTACCAGATCAGGAATACTCTGTTTGGAAGCTCTGGTCTCTAGCATTCTCCCTGGGAGTCAGCCTCTCAGCTACTGTATTCACCTCCCAGGCAAACTCAGTACTCTGGCAAATGCTCTAAGCCGCATCGGTCAAGGTCAGAGCAAATGGACAATGAACAAACAAGTACTAGCCACAGTGTTCAGGCAGTGGGGCACACCAGTCATGGATCTATTTGCCTTGCCTCTCAATTTTCAGCTTCCTCAGTACTGTTGCAGGCCCCCACTTCCAGAAACACTTCCTCTGGATGCCCTGATCCTGGACTGGTCAGGGAGGTTCCTATACGCATTTCCTCCCTTTCCCCTGATATTCGGGGTTTTGCTGAAACTCGGGCAGCAGCCTGCATCCATGATCCTAGTGGCTCCAGACTGGCCCAGGCAAGCCTGGTACCCTCTCCTTCTCTGTGTCTTGCAACAGGCCCATTCGCCTGCCTCCGACTAGCTCCCTGCTGACCCTTCCTCAGACGGGAGTGCAATACCCAGACGTACACTCTTCTCCTCAAAGCCTGGTTCTTGAGGAGTTGGAGTTTCCATCCTCACAGTCATCTAAACAGGTCCTTAAGATACTGAGGATGGCTAAAAAAACGAACACTAAGAAGACTTCTGCAGCCAAAATCAGCTTCAGACCCTCAGCTGGTAGACTACCTGGTACCCCTACAGGTGTCAGGCTTGAAACCATCTTCACTCAGGCTACACCTGGCGGCAATTTCTGCCTACCTTTTGGTGGGAAGGAAAAAAAATCATTTTTTTTCCCATGCTATTTTTAAATGATTTTTCAAAGGCCTCTTGCACCTCCAGCCTCCAACCAGGGAGCCTTTTCCTCCGTGGAGCCTGAACCTTTGCATAGATGGACTCATGAATCCATCTTTCGAGCCTATGTCCACGGCCCACATCAAGTTTGTAACTTGGGAGACCATCTTCCTGGTAGCCATTATGTTTGCCAGGAGGATTTCAGAGCTACAGGCCCTGTGCACTGAGCCGAATTACATCATCCCTCACAACGATAAAGTTGAGCTCAGGACAAATAGGACATTTCTGCCAAAGGTGGTTTCAGAGTTTCACTTGAACCAGTCCATTACTCTGCCTGTCTTCTTTACTGAGCCATCCACTCCTGGCAAGCAAAAGCTCCACAGCTAGATGTCAAAAGAGTCATCTTTCACTACCTAGAGCATACTAGACAGTCCAGAGGCTCTTCCACTCAGTTGTTCCTCACCTACGGGGATGTAGGCAGAGGAACACCAGCTACCAAGAGAACTGTTTCTCGTTGGTTGGTCTCTTGTATTAGATTCTGGTATGAGAAAGCTGGTCAACAACCTCCAGTGGGGCTCAGCTGCACTGCAGCCTCACTTGCAGCAGCAAGGGACAGTCCCCTACTGGATGTCTGCAAAGCAGCTACCTGCAGATCTGTGCACACCTTTGTGAAACACTGCAGTTTGGATGTGCAGACCAGTTCTGATGCCAAATTTGGCAGGGCAGTTCTGCAGAGCCTTTTTCCTGAGTAGGTTCTCTGCCCGCCTCCCACTTCGTACTGCTTGGTAGTCTGCAAAAATTACTGATGCTAAAGGACTTCTGGGGTAAGATGAAAAAATTACTCACCGCAGTAATCTTCTTTCTTCCATAGGGTCCTTTAGCATCAGTAAGCTCCCACCCTTCCTCCCCGGTTCACCTGTCGGAGAAGGGCTCTTATGTCACCTTTACCAAATTTGGCGTTTGTTTTTGATGAATTTTACCTCATGTTGCTATTTCTATTTCCACTTTTGGACATTTGCATGTTTTTTTGAATCCTGTTAATTCTTTTCTGGGGCAATCGCACCTAGCCAGCTAAGTGCAAAAAGTTACTGATGCTAAAGGACCCCATGGAAGAAAGAAGATTACTATGGTGAGTAATTTTTTTTTTCTTGCCTGTTGTCCCAATCTGCTAGTATCCTGTGTCAATCTGCTAGTATCCTGTACAACGCCCACCCCATCCTGACTAGCATAGTCTGTAGCAGCACCTACCCGTGCCTATCTTGAACCTCACAATCTGACTTATCCTCGCTCCTTTATACTGCCTTAATTCCTCTCAGAAACTCCTTGTGCTTTTACTTGCCAGTTGACTTAGTCCACGCTCTGTCTTCTTACACTAGGTTTTAGACAAAACTTGGTATTAGCCTGCACTTAAAGGGAAACGTCCATCTCCCAGCCAGCCTCACCTCCATGTGAAGTGGGGCTTGATTAGCAACAGCATAACTGTTACAAAATGTGCCACTTACTGCTGATTTATTAATTTCAGTTCATATCTGGTTGACCCTGCGCCCTCCCTGCTGGCATTTTTAGTTCCAGCACCCTCCCCATCATGCCCACAAGCACCTGCTGCTGTCCCCAGGATGATGTGGCAGGCGGGGAGCAGCTGGGGTGTCTTCATATCCTGGCTGCATTTTCAAACTGCTCTGGTTTGGAGCCAGTGTACTTCCACATCATATGGAGACTAGTTATAGACAGCTAGCATACCTGTGAGTCTGAACCTGGTCTCGGTATTACAAGTACACCGATAGACTCCAAAACTGAGCTGTCTGAAGCTACCATAATACATATCTGTATTGCAGTAGCTTCAAATAGCTCTGATTTGGAGTCTATCGGTGTACTTGTAGTACCGAGACCAGGGGTACAGACTCACAGGTATGCTAGCTGTCTGTAACTGGCCTCCATATGTTGCGGCGGTACACTGGCTCCAAACCGAAGCTGTTTAAAAATCCAACAATGCAGCCAGCATATGGAGACACTCCGGTTGCTCCCCGCCTGCCACTTCATCCTGGGAACAGCCATGGGTGCGACGGGGAGGGTGGGTGTTGGAACTGAAAATGCTGCCAGGGAGGGCGCAATATCTACCAGATATGAATTGAAATTAAACAATCAGCAGTAAGTGGCACATTCTGTAACAGTTATGCATTTGCTAATCAGGCCCCACTTCACCCGAAGGTGGGGCCCACCGGGACATGAACATTTCTCTAAAGCACCACAGTAAACCAAAATTGTCATCTTTTTTTTTAATCTGTTTGTCATTCAGATGTGGAACCTATGTAATGAGCTTGTCCTCAAAGGTGTTAATCCGAGAGTACAATAAATTAAAAATAAACCCTCAGTTTATTATATACTGTTTTAACTGCAGTCTCCCCCACACTTCCAGAGACTCCCCAGCACCTTTTGGGTTACCCACTTACTAGGTCTTAATCTTCTCCTCCCCTTCCAAGGCTAACCTTCACGTAGAATTTGTTGCTCTCCCAATGACAGAGGCACCCAAGGACTGCCATGTTTTATAAAATAACGCCCCTTTCCCCTTCAGTATGTAAGCCAGCCTTTCCATTGCCATTGCTTGCAGAGTCGAGGCTCTCCATTGCTGTATTGTAGGGGCTATGCCATATACCCATGTGTTCAAAATGCAGTGTCTGGCTAGGCCCAAAAGTACTGTTGCCCACCGTGGCAATATATTCCATCCTTCCTCTCCTAAATCCTCAACACCAAATAGGAGGAGTAGCGGTGACAGCAGGAGTATTCTCCCCATTAATTTATCCACTTCCTCTAATACTTCTTGCCAGAAAAATCTCTAAGGTCAGGCATGTCCAGAAACAGTGATAATAGTAGCCTAGCTCCCCTTTGCATCTCGCACACATTGGTGATACTACTGGGTTGTCTTTATGTACTATAGCTGTGGGTCGGTATGGTCAGTGTATGAATTTGTAATAGAATTCCTTATACTTATTACATATCAGGATACTCATATGTAGTTTCAACAGAAGTTTCCAATTATCTTCTCCAATTTCTGTTCCCAAATCAGTTTCCTAAAGAGTTCTAGTTTTCCGAGTAGTGTCCGGAAAGTATTGCTTCCTGAACTGGGTGGCTCTATGAATTGCCCCTTTGGAGTCCCTCCGGAAGGCATAAACCAGTTGTTCTATTGGCGCCAGAGGTGACTAGGACATTTGTTCTTTACCCAGCCATTTGCAATATGCCCCAACTTGTAGGAACCAAAAAAAATGTGAGGGGCCCAAACCCAATCTGTCCTGCAGCATTTCAAATGAGCTTAGGCCCCCCCTTCATATGTCGCCCACTGATCGGATACCTTTCTCCTCCCATTCTTTAAACCCAACATCTCCGATTCCTGGTAGGAAGAAAGGGTTCCCCGATACTGGGATGAATAGTGTCTCTTCTTGCCCCACTTCCCCAGTCCTACCTATATATTCCCAGACATCCAGCACCGCTGTGACCAAGGGTTTAGCCCTCCCCATACTTAAATATGCTCTGCAACCTTTTTTCCCCAGATATGCTGAGTCTTCCTGGGCAGTCCAGGGTATTAAATAAGCTGCAAAAATTGATTGCCAGTTTCAAACGTGAAAATGCTGATCAGCTGTAAAAATGCATAGCACTTGGCACAGAATGGTTGGCAAAATTTAAACATATATTTTAATTTTTGTCTACTGTGCCATAGACTTGCTGAAAAAAATGGTTAGCAGTCTACTACTATGCATTTTTGGAAATGGTTAGCATTACCCCCTGTTTTGCATAGCATTTTGCTATGCTATACCAGCCATTTAAAAACCCTGCAGTCCCTTTCCTCCAGGTCTAGCCATCCCGCGTCCTTAGGGCAATTAACCCAGTCCTGTATATATCTATGCTGGATCACTGTGAAGTAGGTTCTCAGGTCTGGAAAGTTCAGCCCCCCCCCCCCCAATTCTGAGTGGTAGTCTTAAGGCAGGTTAATCGAACCCTTGGGCGCTTCCCCTGCCATATAAATGCAGAGAAAGCTTTCTCCAATCTTTTTATATCCGCCCTACTAAGCCCCACGTGCACCATCTCCATTATATATAAAATACGGGGTAACATTCATTTTAATTAAATTTATCCAGCCTAGCCATGAAATAGGTAGGGCTTTTCATAGTCAACTCTGCTTCAGTGGTTTTAACCATAGGGGTATAGTTCAGTTTGTACAAGGAGCTCATCTCCCTACCCACCTTAATCCCTAAATATGTAAAGGACCCCTGCACCAGTCACAGCCCCCAGTCGTCGTCCTGTTGGTCTCCTGAATTCCCACCTGTTTTTAACAACTCCGATTTCTCTATTTTAATTTTATATCCAGAGAATTGTGAGAAAGCTTCAACAATCCTCAATCCACTATGGTTCTCCAAGGAAGTGGCAGTGAAGGTTCAAGAGAAAAAGAAAGCATTCAGGAGGTACAAGGAATCACAGAAGGAGCAGGACAGCGAACTGTATCAGTTAAAGCAAAAGGAAGCTGGGAAGGCAGTCAGAACAGCAAAGGCCCAAACCGAGGAAAAGATGGCCAACTCAGTTAAGGGGGGATAAAACCTTTTATAGGTACATCAGGGAGCGAAGGAAGACCAAGGGAGGGCTAGTGAGGCTTAATAAAGAGGAGGGAGGGTGGGCAGAGGGTGACTGTGAAAGGCAGAGATACTAAACAAATATTTTTGCTCAGTATTTACAAAGGAAGTGGGAGGTACCTAAAACAAACAGTAGAAACACTCTGGATACAGAAGTTGATACCAGCCCATTTACAGAAAAAGGTTTCTGAAAGAACTCTTAAAACTGAAGATGGACAAAGCAATGGGGCCTGATGGGATTCATCCCAGAATTCTAAAAGAACTAAGGGTAGAACTAGTGACACCACTGACTACCCTCTTTAACAAATCATGGGAGGATGGGGTGGTACCGAGGACTGGAGGAGGGCAGATGTGATTCCCTTCACAAAAGTGGGAGCAAGGCAGAAGCAGAAAACTACAGACCTGTTAGTTTAACCTCAGTGGTAGAGAAAATGATGGAATCACTTCTGAAGGAAAGAATTGTTGAGTATCTAGAGGCCAGAGGGCTCAGGACCCAAGACAGCATGGATTCACAGCGGAAGGTCATGCCAGACAAATCTGATAGATTTCTTTGACTGGGTGACCAAAGTAGTAGATCAGGGAGGGGCTGTGGACATGGCCTACCTAGACTTTAGCAAGGCATTTGACACAGTCCCACACAAAAGATTAATATACAAGTTAGCCAGCCTGGGAGTGGGTCCCAAGATGACAGCCTAAGTAAAGAATTGGCTGGAGAATAGGACACAGAGAGTAATAGTAAATGGAGTCCACTCTGAAGAAAGGGGGGTTACTAGTGGGGTACCGCAGGGTTCAGTATTAGGACCAGTCCTCTTCAGTGTCTTTATAAGCGACATTGCAGAGGGACTGGAAGGAAAAGTATGTCTCTTTGCAGATGACACAAAGATCTGCAACAGAGTTGATGCACAAGGTGTGGTGGAAAGGATGAGAAGGGACTTGGCAAGGTTAGGGAATGGTCAAATGTATGGCAGCTTAGATTCAGTGCTGCTAAGTGCAAGGTAATGCACCTGGGAAACAAAAACCCAGAGGAAGAGTACACAATGGGGGGTGAGATACTAACAACAACAAAAATGGAAAGGGACCTGGGGGTAGTCATATCAGATGACCTAAAGGTGGGCAAGCAATGTGAGAGGGCAGCAAGGAGGGTTGGGGATACTGGGATGCATAGGAGAGGCATCACCAGTAGAAAACAGGAAGTTATTATCCTCTGTACAGACAGTTGGTGAGACCCCATCTGGAGTACTGCGTAAGTTCTGAGACCCAATATCCGCAAGGACATAGACAGGATGGAGGCTGTCCAGAGGAGGGTAATTAAATGGTGCAGGGTCTGCAACGAAGACGATGAAGAGAGACTTAAGGAGCTGAATATGTATAGCCTCGAGGAGAGGGGGACATGATAGAAACTTTAGGTATCTCAAGGAATCAACAAAGTCCAAGAGGGTAGCATCTTTCAAAAAGAGGTGTGCAAGAACAAGGGGCACAATTTGAAGATAGAAGGGGAGCTCCGAGATAATTTAAGGAAGTATTTTTTCACAGAGAGGGTTGTGGATGCATGGAACGGACTTCCGGAGGAGGTTGTGGAGTCAAAAACTGGTGGAATTCAAGCATGCATGGGACAGTCATAAGGCAATTCTAGGGGGTGGGGGTAGGAAGAAGTAGGCTGCTGGTTAACTAGGATCTGCAGCTTATCCAGTAGGTAGGGAAATGGGCAGACTGGGTGGGTCAAGCGGTCCTTATCTGCCGTCAAAATCTATGTTTCTATGTTTAATAGTTGTGGTTTAGTCACATATAGCAACATATCTGCATATAACTTAACTTTGTTCTTTTTCCCATCTTCCCTTGCACCCCGCCTATGTTGAGATTGTCCCTGATTGCTACTGCTAAGGGTTCAGTCACCATTGCAGACATCCCTGTCTTGTTCCTCTACTCAGGGGCAGCTTCTCCAGTAGAGAGCCATTGACCAACACCTGTGCCATAGGGGCCTTGTACATGAGCTTAACTAGGCCTATGAACTCCTCACCCAGACCAAACCAGGTCAGCACCACAAACGAATAATCCCACTCAGTACGATCAAACTCCTTTTCCGCGTCCATGGATACGAGTTGCACCTTGCTCTTGTGAGGCTCCCCAGATGACATTCAGCAATTTGCACACGTTCTGATATGAAAACCTGCCCTGTATAAACCTGGTCTGGTCTGGGTGAATCAGATCTGGCAGCACCCTGTCCAGCCTCCCTGCTAAGACCTTGGCCAAAATTTTAAGATCGCAGTTTAACAGGAATATAGCCTTGTATAAGGCACAATCTGAGGGATCCATACCAACCTTTGGAACCACGTAAACAACTGCATCCCTCCAAGAGGCTGGGAGCCCCCTCCTCTCGCCTCATTCATGGTTTCCCACAATATGTCTACCATCTGGTTTTTCATTAACTTATAGTACTCAGCTGACAACCCATCCAGTCCACTAGTTTTCCCATTTTTTAGATTACAGATTGCCTTACTAATTTTCTCTTTAGATATTGAAGAGTCTAGCCATTTCCTCTTCACCTCCGAGAGAAGAGGTTGGGTGATATCATTCAGGAATCTCTCCCTTAGCTCACTGGTACCCAAACATTCTGTCTGGTATAACTTCTGATAGAATTGTTTAAACCTCTCTCTAATACGTGGTTTGTCTCTTAACATACTCTCGTCCTCCCCCTTAATTGCCACCACTAAATTTAGCCCCCTTCTACCTCTAATCAGATTTGCCAACATTGGGCCTGGTCTGTTACCCCACTCAAAGAATTTTTTTTAACATATAGCCAGGTTTTCCAGCCTTCTCCCTGCAGCAAAGTGTTCAGTACCTCTCTTGTTAACAGCAAGAGGTGCGATGGGTTCCCCAGCCACCTTTTGTTCCAGTTCATAAGCAGTTCTGTTTTCCCACCTCTCCCTTATTTTCTTTTTGTGAGTGGCCACAAATTTAATGATTGCTCCTCTCATAAATGCTTTTCCTGCATCCCATAATATAGCTTTATTTGGGGCTGACTCCCTGTTTGTCTGGAGATAGTGCATCCATTGTTCCTGAAGATACTCTTTGAAATCTGAATTACCCAGTAAATAATTAGGAAATTTCTAGGGGGGTGGGGTCCCTCCCGTATCTCACTGACTCGTCATGCGCACCATAGCATGATCTGAGATATAGATTGGGGTATGTTGAACCTTGCCTAACCTGAAGTACCAGCTTCTAGGTAGGTATAGGTAGTCCAGACGAGACCATGAATTATGTTGGTGAGAATAAAATGTATATTCCTTAAAGGTCGGATTCTCCACCCATCTATCATTCCTAGGTTGCACATCCCAGTCTGCCAGTTTATGACAGCATTTTTAGGCGCCTTTCATTCTGGAGTGGTCTGATTCAGGGTCCATATAACAATTGAGGTCAGACACTTCCAAAACTCAAGCCTCTAAACTGTTCCTCGACTATTATTTTCATAATGCTCCTGATAAAAATTCAATCGACACCACCAGGGCATATATACTAGCGAATGTCACTATCTCCCCATCTAATGTTCGCTCTTCAAAAACATATCTTCCCTTCTTCCGGATCCACTACTATTCTGCTCATCTTAAAGGGTAATCTTTTGTGCAGGAGGACCGCCACGCCCCCTCTTATGTGAGCTGTAAAATGCTGCATAACACATGCCCACCGATTTCCCCAAGCCAACTTTGTATGCTCAGCTGCTGTCAGAGGTCTCCTGAAGCATTGCTACGTGGGCCCCCTGCCGTTTAAGGGCTGTTAGCAGTGATGTACGTTTAATCAGTGTTGATATCCCTCTCACATTCCAGGTTATCACAGTTAGTCCGAGTCCCAGCCATGATAGACAGCAGAGCATTTCCCATTCAGAAACAGCCTCATTGCATTTGCTCATCTCCCCCCTCAATTATATACCAAACACAGCCAAACCATTCTATTATGGATCCAAAAAAAACTCAAAACCAACACATACATTAAACAAGTAAAACATGAACATTTTCTTCCCTTGACAGACGTTATTTTTTTCGGTCCTTCCCCTCTCCCTTTTACCTCCCTCCCAGTATCGGCGAATTGTATCGTTCGCATGACGTGTCGTAAGAATTGCAACAATGCAAACATTTTTTACCTTGGCTACTCCAGTCGTAGATGGTGTCCCACTCTGCCCCTCACATTCCCTTTGTTAGAGTTATTAACATTCATCGAATCCCTATAAAGAATGCATCCTACGTTCCAAGTATTAATAAACATACAGATCATTTTTATCCCCGCTCTTTTCAGCGTAAAGGTTTCCGGCCTCTCTTCATCGGCCCCGTCCGCACCACCCTTGAATACTCCCCACATGCCTGATTTTCCCCAGTGGCTAATTTTCAGGTCTATTCTTGTCTTTTGTTGAGGACAACCAAGGCCCAGATGAGAGCCAGAGCAGTGCAAGCATAGCCACACACAGCACCCTCCCTCCTCTAGACCAGCCTGCCTCAGACTGAGACCTCTGGGTCTTCCATCCTAGGGGCTTCAGCTACATCCATAGTTCAGGAAGAGGAAATCGGGGGTTAGAAAGTTCTGGCTGACCCAGCCGTTGTTCTCAGCAGTCCTATCCCCGAAGCAAGCAATTCAGAAAACCTCTCCCCTAGCCAAACCAGTTCCGGATTCAGAGTTCAGAACGAATACGTTGGGCCGGGTCCCAGTGTTGTGACAGTTCTATGGGCTGCTTATATTTCGATTGGGAGCATGAGTTCTAGCTTAAGTTCTTTCAAGAGAGAAGTAAAAACAGGGCAGAATTCGGTTAAAAAAATTTAGATCCAAGAAAATAGAATACACGTGGTCCAGTTGCACGTGGGCAGCATTCTGTCTTTCTAATTCCTCAGCCTAGCTTTTTCCTCAACTCTTAGACAAATCCTTCAGCACTTCACAAAAGTAGTAAATCGCTCCTTCATGTTTAATTTTCAGCATTACCAGGTAAATCATAAAACATTCTACTTTCAGTTCTCTCAATTGCGCCATCACCCCGTTGAAAGCTCGTCGGCGCTTTAGGAGGCATGCAGAGTAGTCTTGTGAGAGAAAGAGCCTCTTCCCCTCATATTGCAGGTTACCAGAAGCATGACATACCCCCATCAGTTTCCCTGTCCTGATAACTCTGAAATGTCATAATTTGTCAGGGTGGTTGATCCGGATTAGGTTTGGGCATAACCGCCCTATGTGCCCTCTCAAGCTTATGTTTACCAATTTATAGTGACAGGCCCAACATCTCCGGTAGTTGCCTTGCACAGAAGTTCGTATATTGGGGTCCTCTTTCCCTTCAGGGAGTCCTCTCGGTCAGAGATTGACATCTGTGGTAATTTTCCTGGTAGTCAGATTGCTCTGTAAGTTTCTCTAGTTCCCATTGTAAGGCTGCAGTCTGCTCCAGTAGTGGGCCAGTGATATCCTCAAGGTCTGATACCTGCTACTTTGCTTCACTGAGCCGGGTCGCTTGTGAGGCATGTAAATCTACTAATTCCTGTAGCTTCCTATCGAACTTGGCTTCCATCTGGTCCAAATGGGGAGGCAGGACTGCCAGCTCTTACTCCGTTACCTCTCGCCCAAATGCATTAATCTCGGCTGCAGACAAGAATATCGGGTCCGTGTTTTCAACCTGAGTCATCGGTGGTTGCTTCTGTTGGTTCTTAGAGGCTGTCTGTGAGTTGTTGGCAGGATTTTGGATTGGAAACCCATCCGTGTTGTTAGTAGGAAAGTTCTTAACTTTTGGAGCGTCAACGATTGTTCTAACTTTAAAATGATTTCATTTCTTTGCTGTGAGAGACTGAGCTCGAGACAAACCTGTCTTTATCGGTCCCTGCTCATTAGCACCCGTTCTAGGCAGTAAGTAAGTAGGAGAAGAAAGAAAGGAAAAAAGAAAAGAAACAGAGGAAAGAGTAAGTATTCCAAACAGTTAGGGGGCCAGAAAAAAGACATGATGGGAGTGGTACAGTGGCTGTGGAGCAGCAGTCTTCCGGGAGACGTTCTGAAGGATGCCATGTTGTCCCATCTGCAGGCACCTCTCTGGGCTGAGAGAGGAGGTTGCTTATCTCCAGGCTGAGTTGGCCAGGATTTGTGGGACCTCCTCTCCCACCCAGGGACCACCAGGTCACTGCCGTCCTCAGAGGTTGCCAAGAAAGAGGAGCAGTTGGACCACAGTGGGCTCAGAGGGTGAGGGTGGTGGAACAGGCGTATCCCTCAGTTGTACCTCTCCACGAATTTCTATATGCCGTTCTGGAAAAGTGTGGTTCCTCGTGGAGGCACCCACAGTGGAGACCAAGGAGGATGCTGGGAACCTCCACAAAGAAGACCCACAGGAGGGTGGCATGGGACTCCACAGGGGAAGGAAACAACTCCTGGTGGGGGCTCCATTGTTAGGAAGGTAGAACTGGGGAGGAAGGGAGAGGGAGGTGCAGGCCTGCCTGGCGCCATGGCTTGAGGGACAGGAGCGAACTCAGGATCACATGGAGCAGCTGCACGGGAGCTGGATGTCATTGTCCACCTAGGGACAAATGACCTGGCTAAGGAAGGATCAGAGCAGTGCAAGAAGCATTTGTGGAGATGGGAGGGCCTTAGACAAAAGCACACACGTAACCTTCTCAGAGGTGCTACCTGTCTATGGCACGGATGAGGCTAGGTGTTACACACCATGGGATTCAATCAGTGGTTGGAAAAACTGGTGCAGAGCTCGGGATTTGGCTTCATTGGGGACTGGGGGTCCACCTGGACGGATGCAGGCCTATACTGGCGTGATGGTCTGCATCTGTCCAGGAGGGGAACCAGGATCCTAGGTGATAGGTTTAAATACTTCATTGGCAAGCATTTAAACTAGCCAAGGGGGGAGGCACTGGAAAGGAGCAGGGAAATCCTAGCACCCTCCCCCCAAAAAATCAGGGTACTAAGTGAGATGGACACCAACATAGAGATGCCAATAGGGAGAAGCGCAGGGGTAAATGGAGAAAGTGACAAACACAATAAGGACAGGGATGGGGCAAAAAGGGGTAAGGCCATCAAGAAATGGAGGGTAATGAGTACTGACGCCTATAGTCTGGGCAGCAAGCCCCTGAACTGGTGGCCTTGATGGAAGAGGGATGCCTGGATATTGTAGCAGTCACAGAAACATGGTCACAGAGAACCATGACTGGGATGTTAACATACCAGGGTACACAACATACAGGAGAGACAGGGAGGGCAGAAGGGGGTAGTTCTCATGTAAGGGAAGGGATAAAAGCAACTGAACAAAGCGTAAACAGGGAGGAGAGGAGGCACTGTGGTCACCTTAGAGACTGGAAATTGCACCACAATCTGCACAGGTTGTATACAGACCCCATGTCAGTGGGAGGAATGGACAAGGATATGATAGAAGGCATACTTAGGATGGCAGAGAAAGGAGATACTGTTGATGGGGACCTTAATATGCCAGATGTTAACTGGAGCACCTTTGCTGCAGCCACATCCAAAAGCAGGGCCATTCTTGATGCCCTTCAGGTGGCATGCCTCAGACAGCTAGGTTTGGAACCTACTCGTGAGGGAGCAATCTTGGACTTTGTGCTCTCAAATGGGGACAGAGAGAGGATCTCAGATCTAGAAGTGGGTAGCCATTTGGGAACAAGTGACCACCAAACAGTGTGGTTCATGATAAACTCTGCTACAGAGTCAAGCTGACTTTGGCAAGATGGGAGAGTGCCTTAGAATAGCACTAGCAAACAGGCTAGAAGGAGGGGTGGAGCAACAGTGGGGAAATATCAAAACTGCCATCACAGAGGCAACAAGCCTTTGTGTGAAGCGAATAAACAGATCAAAACGAAAGAAAAAGCCACTATGGTTCTCAAAAGAAGTGGCGGTGAAGGTTAGGGAGAAAAAGATAGCATTCAGGAAGTATAAGGAAACACAGAAGGAGCAGGACAGAGAACTGTACCAGTTAAGGCGGAAGGAAGCGGTGAGGGTAGTCAGAATAGCAAAGGCACAAACTGAGGAAAAGATAGCCAACTCAGTTAAGAAGAGGGATAAAACCTTTTATAGGTATATCAGGGAGCGAGAAAGACAAAGGGAGGGAGAGGAGGCTGAATAGAATGGATGGTGGTGGGCAGAGTGTGACAGTGAAAAAGCAGGGATACTGAATGAATACTTCTGTTCAGTATTCACAAAAGAGGAAGTGGGGGAGGTGCCTAATCCAATTAACAGAAGCACTCTGGAGAGGGATGGTCGATCCCAGTCCTTTCACAGAAGAAAGTGTTCTGAAAGAACTCCTAAAACTGAAGGTGGACAAAGCAATGGGGCCAGATGGAATTCAACCCAGAATTCTAAAAGAATTAAGCAGAGAACTAGTGACACCACTGACTACCCTTTATAACAAATCATGGGAGGATGGTGTGGTACCTGAGGACTGGAAGAAGGCTGATGTGATTCCCCTTCACGAAAGTGGGAGCAAGACAGAGGCAGGAAATTACATACCTGTCAGTTTGACCTATGTGGTAGGGAAAGTGATGGAATCCCTTCTGAAGGAAAGAATTGTTGAGTACCTAGAGGCCAGTGGGGCTCAGGACCCAAGGCAGCATGGGTTCACTGTGGGAAGGTCATGTCAGACTAATCTAATTGATTTCTTTGACTGGGTGACTAAAGTAGTAGACCAGGGAGGGGCTGTGGACATGGCCTGCCTGGACTTTAGCAAGGCATTTGACACAGTCCCACACAAGATTAGTTGTCAAATTAACCAGCCTTGGAGTGGGTCCCAGGGTGGTAGCCTGGGTAAAACATTGGCTGAACAACAGGACACAGAAGGTAATTGTAAATGAGCCCACTCTGAAGAAAGAGGGGTTACTAGTGGGGTACCGCAGGGTTCAGTACTGGGTCCAGTCCTTTTTAATGTCTTTATATGTAACATTGCTGAGGGACTGGAAGGAAAAGTATGCCTCTTTGCAGATGACACAAAGATCTGCAACAGGGTTGATACACAAGAAGGCGTGGAAAGGATGAGAAGGGACTAGGCAAGGTTGGAGGAATGGTCAGAAGTATGGCAGCTTGGATTCAGTGCAAAGAAGTGCAAAGTAATGCACCAGGGAAACAAAAACCCAGGGGAAGATTACACAATTGGGGGGTAGTAACAACACAAAAAGTAAAATGGAAAGGGACCTGGGGTAATCATATCGGATGACCTTAAGGTTGGCAAGCAGTGTGAGAAGGCGGTAGGGTGGGCTGGGGGGATACTGGGATGTATTGGGAGAGGCATCACCAGCAGAAAACAGGAAGTTGTTATCCCCCTGTACAGACAGTTGGTGAGACCCCATCTGGAGTACCAGGCCCAGTTCTGGAGACCCCATCTCCACAAGGACATAGACAGGATGAAGGCAGTTCAGAGGAGGGCAACTAAAATGGTGCAGGGTCTGCAAGAGAAGCCATATGAGGAGAGGCTAAAGGAGCTTAATATGTATACTGTTGAGGAAAGGAGGGAGAGGGGGGACATGATAGAAACGTTTAAGTACCTCAGTGGAATCAACAAAGTCCAAGAGGGTAGTATCTTTCTGAAAGAGATGTGCAAGAACAAGGGGACACAATTTGAAGATAAAGGGGGGACGGCTCATGGGCAATGTGAGGAAGTATTTTTTCACAGAGGGGGTGGTGGACGCATGGAACAGCCTTCCAGAGGAGGTTGTGGGGTGTAAAACTGTGGGAGAATTCAAGAATGCATGGGACAGACATAAGGCAATTTTTGTGGGGGGTAGGAAGAAATAGGCTGGTTAAATAGGATCTGCAGCTTATCCTCTAGGTAGGGAAATGGGCAGACTAGGTGGGTCAAGCGGTCCTTATCTGCCGTCAGTCTATGTTTCTATGTTACTTTTAAGGAGATATTACCTTGAAGGAGGGGACATGACCTCTGTTTTCTGCAGACTCCAGGGTATTGACAAATTGAAAAGGCATAACGTTTGATCTGGTGTCCAGGATGCTGGGATATGCCATAGAGCTCAGAGGCAGTAAATTCAGGGGCACTGCTAGGCGGTACTTTCTCCA
This sequence comes from Neoceratodus forsteri, assembly GCA_016271365.2. Classification (NCBI taxonomy): domain Eukaryota; kingdom Metazoa; phylum Chordata; order Ceratodontiformes; family Ceratodontidae; genus Neoceratodus; species Neoceratodus forsteri. Next base: position 738,491,665 of record CM057459.1, on the reverse strand, counting down.
GAGGGTGGTGAACCTGTGAAGCAGCTGACCAGCAGAGAGAGTTGATATGAAGACCGTGCAGGTTTTAAAGGTAAGCCTGGACAAGCTTCTGCTTACTGAAGGAACCACAGGGTACTCTGGGTAGCAGACTGGTTAAGGAAATCCCTGTAAATTATACATATGTGCACAGCATATTTATTCATCCCTGCTTCAGAAGTGGGCCTGGGGGTGCTGTCATGATGGACCTGGACTCCCTGCACTAACAAGGCCTTGGTTGGTTGAGGGTGGGGATGCTGTCCACCTGGTTAGAAGATTGGGAAAATCTTCTAGTGTACAGTGGGTATAGAAAGTTTCAAATGATGGAAATGCTCGCTCAGGGTGTTGGTGATTCCTGTGTAGTTGGAAGTCAAGGTTCACCTGATGAAGCGGTTCCCGAGTGCTGATTGCTGCCCAGAGGTTTTTAGGAGCCTTGCTGCATACAGTTACGGAAACAGCATAGACTACTTACCTTGAAAGACTAGGGTTTTGATCAAGGCATTGATTCAAAGGTGTAAAGAGAAATTCTAAAAGTTATGTATGTAGAACAATATGTGTGTGTGTTTTTTAAACTCATCAATTTTTCCCTCCCAACTTAGCCTCCAATTCAGGTGTATGGATTAGAGGGCCGCTATGCCACTGCTCTCTACTCTGCTGCCTCCAAACAGAAGAAGCTGGAGCAGGTAGAAAAGGAGCTGGGAAGAGTAGCTGTAAGTATTTTCCAACATTTATCTTAATCTCCTTCTCTTTATGCTCCTGTCTCCAGCACTGTCATCGATCCTCTTAAGCAACTTCCTTGCCCCAACATCACCATCTGTCTAGCACCCGTCCGCATTCCCTCTTGGGAGACCTATTGATTGATTGGGACAACTTCTACTCAGTGTCAGTGGCTCAGTAGGTAGCACACTCGCCTCTGAGGCCGGGAGATCAGAGGGCTGTGGGTTCAGTTCCCACATCTGGCACTTGGGTTAATATCCCAGTACTGACACTGTAGTGCAACATGAGAGGGGTGCTGCACTTCTGAGGTGCCGCCTTTCGGATGAGACGTTAAACCGAGGTCCCATCTGCCTGAATTGGTGGTAGTTCAGGGGATGTTAAAGATCCCATGGCATTTATCGAAAGAGTAGGGAATTCTCCGTGTCCTGGCCAAATTTCCTCATTCACTAAAAATACCACCAACAGCTTAATCTGGTTCAAGGTCAGTTGGCATTCATCTGTACCCCCCCCCCGGGTCATGCCTGAAAATAGGCAGGATTTGTCTAGTGCACTTACCCGGTCAACAAAAACTAAATAAATAAACTTCTGGCATGGGTATTGGTAGTACCTCAGTGTCATTTGCATGCTTAAGATTTTCCCCTCTGTCCAGCCCGGTGGCGTTGAGGGTTGAGGCACTGGACGCCACACTGGCGACCTGGGTTCGGTAGCGAGCCCGGGCCGTCGGGGGTTGGCAGGGGAGAGAGAGGATTGAGCGTCCGGAGGACTTCTCTCCTCTCTCAGGGAGGGATCCGGGGCTGCTCGGCATCCTTGCGACCCCCGGTGGCAGCCGAGGGTAACACAGGTATGCCAGCAAAAAGAAAGAGGGGCCGGGAGTGCGGCAGATGTCAACAGGGAAGCCGTGTGCAGACGTCATTGCACGCCGCACTCCCGAGGGGACCAGAACACACAGAAATACCCCTTCTCGCCTGTGGAGATGAAGGGGGTGCCAGGGACATGGCCCACATCCCTTCTGCCGGCCTGTCTGTTGGAGAGCTCCAGGGTCCAAACCCGATTCATACCAGGTACGATCTCCCTAATGACAGGCCGTCACAGGAGGACAGGCCCGCCCCTGGACTATGATCCAGGGGGTTAGGTCAACCTGGGTGATCGGGGGAGTTCCTCCAACAAGCGAGGGTTCAGGCATGGGAGTAGAGGCTGGGGTCGAGTGCACACCTCGGAAGGATGCCCAGGCTGGAAGGCGAATGAGTAAAGTGTGGGGGGGGGAAGATTTTCCCCTCTTGGTTGCCCCTCGTCCTGCTAGAATACTGTGTCTGATGCCACGTGTGATCATGTAGGGCTTGTCACTGCTAGGCCAGTCGTCGTCCTTCCTCCCTGCCAACATGAGCTGCTGCACTGCCACCACTGGTTGTCTAGGTGTCCGCCAAACAGCAGCATTGGTGACCCTCACTCCCTGGAAGAGGAGTCTCACCTCAGGAGCACTCGATCCTCCTCTCCCTCCAGCTCTCCGCTGCTCTGGACTCTGGTTGCCAGCATCGTTAGTAGTGGCCTCCCACCAGATTTCTGTAGTGCTCCACATTGTCGCTAGAAATTCTTGACATACAGATAAAATGCACCCTTGCAAGAGACTTGGGTACAACTCAAAGTTGTGACATCTGCACAGATGTTGGTGACGTAAGAATTCCACAGCCTCTAACTCATCAGTAGTTTCTGTGCCAGTGTGTGAGATGGCAGCATTTTTCAAGCAGCTCCTGCACATGAAGTAAATCTTCAGTTTTTAATATTGTTCTTCTTTAAAGTAACTATTAAGAAAATACTGTTCGTTTCCACAGAGTGTACTCTTGTAATCTTTGACTCTGGCAAATTACTTGCTTCCTATGATCCTAAATTTGGTGTGTTCACTATAGGAACGCTGTATCTTACTGTTACCCTGTTTAAAACATGTACTACTGTTTTGATGTACTTCTGTCCTTGTAACTGACGTGGAACCCATAAATGAGCAACTGCTCATAGGTGTACTCCAAGAACTCAATAAATAAATTAAATATAAAATTTCGTTGTTGACTGTTTTAAATTTATGTTGACAAGCCTGCTTTTCTCACAATGGACTTCTTGCTGAATGTCCGATTTATTTATTTTTTCACGCCAATTTGTCTGCCTTGACTAAAATTAAGTGTAAGAGCCTTTTCCACTACATTTGGTCTGCCCTTTCTTAGCCAGGGTTTTAAGGTAAGTCTGGGAAATGTTTTCCTTGACAGTCAGTTCCCCTTCCCTGTATGTCACCCTGCAGCTTGGTGTGCTTCTTTAGTGTTCAGCCATATGTATGTGTAAGGTTTTAACTTTCTGTGTTGTAAGCAGGAATCTATCAGTGAGATGCCTTAAAATGGCATCAGTCCACAGGAGTGTGCTGCCCCACAGATATAACTTTATGCAAATTACAGAATTTAAACTACAAGTTCAGACTCTGCACTGTGGTCATGCTCCCCCTGCTGTTATAACATCATTTTTTTCTCTGCTGAAGAGAGCAGTTGCCCCGAAGTCCACACCAGCCTTCCGGTCAACAACTTAAGTTTTATTTATAGTTTGTTTTGTAGTTTTTATAGTAAGTTTTCAAATACTTTGTGTTACGGTGTTTATTTTAATTTTTTTGTGGTGTTCCCAGGAACTGGAAAAGGCTGCTTGACAGTGCAGTTCCGTCTGAGGGAACCAACTGTGTTTTGTGTAACAGAATTTTAAAAATGAAAAGGTTAATTTTTCAGCTAAGCTTTGTGTCTGGGAACCATTTGCTTGATTAAATAGGTTTTGCACTGGCATGACTGATAGACCCAAAAAGAGAACAGAGTGCACAGGTTTTAAAAATTATACTAAGTGTTATTGGCTCCTTGCAAAGGCAGACTGTCATGAGCTTTGTCTAAAGTGCATGGGTCCAGATCACAGTATATAAAAAGTTTACTCTAAAATAGACTGATAAAAGAAAAAAACAAGAAAAAAATAAGCTGCTCAGCCATAGAAAGGCTTGGAAGGAATGGATGACATCAGGTGGTCTGATAGGTGGGGAACCCTGATCCCAGTAATGGCAAAAGTACAGGTAAATGCCATAGAGCAGGTGGTGGAACCAGTGCTTGCTAAGAAAAATGTCCATGCTGCTCCTGCTGCTGCAAAGAAAAAGGAGCAGGCAGTGGCTCAGAAACATATGCCATCAACAGAGGATGTGACTAAGGTATGGCAGGTTTTCTAAGCCCACGCCCCCAGGCACTGGGTCCAGACCACTTGCCTGTAGAGGGGGGGTTGTGTATTATGACTTGATGGCTCACCTGACCAGGAGTTTTTGTTCCTTTCCTAGACCAGCAGAAGATTACACTTCTTACCCCACGCTCATAAAAGATGGCAAACAACCTCAACATCCCCTCTCATGAAACAGAGAAAGATGAAGAAGAAATGGAGTCCATGGATACGATGGTGGGGCTAGCGCCCACGAGGAGACCACTGCTTGTCTCTGTCCGCAAGTCCCTCCAAAAGGCTGCATCAAAAATCATGTCTGTATCCAGTTTAGTCACTGGCATTGATAACAAAAGTTGAAAAGAAGTAGTAGGTGGACAGACAGGGTGGAATACCTATATGCCCACCCTGATCATGAAGGGGTGTTACAGGCAGCTGTTTGTGAGAAGGCCAAGGTGCCTCTCTCCACACAGTCTCTTGAAAAGGATTGCAGGAAACTTGATACTGTGACCAAAAAAGTGCATACAACAGCATCCCTTCTCCTGAGGCATTCGGCTTATTTGGCATACCCAGTACCAGAAAGCATTGTGGAGTGCAGTGCTGGCACCGAATGGTAAAGTAGATGGTGAAGTGGCACAGGATCTGGCTGCCACATGAAAGTCAGCCCTGGATGCCACTGAATACTAGTTCCATATGGCCATAGATGCTAATGACTCTGCTTCTTGAGTCTTGGCTAATGCAGTGGCATTGAGGAGGTTTGCCTGTCTGAGGACTGCCATACTTATCCAGCACACTCCGGCTAAAGCCAGTTACCGATTTGAGGGATATTCCCTATTTGGTGACAGCATGAGGCATACATGAAAAAGGGGACAAACGCAAGTCCACCTTTTTTTTTTTTCCCCCCCTCCAATATTTTTATAGAATTTCCACAGATGCACAAATATGCAGCAATACATACTGTATTGGAATAGAACCAGGACAGGCAGTAATCTGGTAAATACAAGGCAGAATAAGATTATAGATGAATTGTTTGATAATGGTTTTAAGGCCCCAAAGTGGTGTTCAGGTTAATCACTTCAGTGATGTAAATCCAAAGAATAATGGCACTCTTACCACAGGAGAGCAAAATATTCAGATCTTTGTGCTGGATTTCCTCACCCCTCGCTGAATAACAAGTCTGAGGTAGGATGATTTGTCTGAGATACAGTACAAAAAAACTGAGCTAGTCCGGGCTCAGAGAAGTTTGAACCATATGCATTTAAATGCCAGATAAAACACTGTAGGGGTAGGGTTAGGGGGAAGGAGATGCCAAAAGGATATTATTCATATTACATTATTGAAAGTTAACAAACTAATGGTGACGGGGTCGTGACCAGCTGCCTAGCTGTGAGGACGTGCTCTCAGATAGTTCCTGCTTCAAAATCCATATTTAGCTATTTTTAACCTATCTTTTGCCAGTTCCTAATTTAGAAATTGCTTGTGCTGGATCCTTAAGTTACAGATACCTGAGGACCCCAAATAAACCGAAGATGGGAAGAAAAAACACCAAACAGAAGGCCAATTTCTTTGCTCCGCGTGGTGGGGCTTCTGTCGCCATCTGCTCCAGCTAATTTGCCGACTGCAGACCAGACCGCAGATGAACCCGGTCCAGCAATGCTGGAATCTCTGCAAGTAGCAGTCCTGAATCTAACCAAAACAGTCCAACAGATAGATAAAAAAAAATGGACACCTACCAAGACAGAATGGTACAAGTGGAGCAAAAGGTGGAAGGCCTAGTGGAGACGGCCCAGGTAGCTGAAAGATGTGAGGAAAGAGCGCAAGCATCAACGGTCACATGTATTAAGGAGCAGACTTTGCTTCACTCTCGCTTGGAACACTTGGAAAATATAACAAGGGCTGCTAATGTAAGGATACTTTGGCTCCCAGAAGGAGTAGAAGTAGAGGATCTTGTTGGTTACCGAACTGCATGGCTTTAGGAGACCCTGGGCCTGGACCTGCAAGAGAGGGTGGTCTGCGCCTATCTGGTCAATCTCTGGCAAGCGAGCACATCAGTGGAGGGCTCTCAGACTGTAATGCTAACTGCCACCTCTGTGGTAGTTGGAGATTGCATCCTTCAAGCCACACAGGCTAGACTGGGCCTGGAGCACAATGGTGCAAGAATTTAACTTTTTCCTGATCTTTCGTACGCAACCCACACACAACATATAATTCTTTAGAATCTTTAATTTTAGAAATTAAAATTTAGATTCTTTGTCGCCACATGTGGGAATTGGATATCCTGAACAACCTCCTAATGCCGGCTCGTGTATATGTAACGGTTGGAAGAAGGACCTACACATATACTGATCCGAAGGAAGCTGCTAAATTAGCTGAGAAGCTGGAGGCAGAGAAAGCCCGGGAAGGAGATTCTTCTTCAGAATCAGAACTGGGAGATACATGAATGGCCCGAATGAGTGGGGAGAACTTCATCATTTAAGTAGCTTGAACAGTTTTGGCTATTCTTCCCGGAAGTTCAGTTAAAACCGGAGGTTTGAAATTGTCTGTCGGGTACCCAAAAGGACGATCAAAATTTTTTTGGGGGGGTTCCTCTTTCATGGCCTAAGGTTGGACAAAACAAATTGAGCCTCAAATGGATCACAGTTATAGACTGGTGATAAATGTTAAATTATCTCTACCTATTATTCATTTGTGGTTTGGCATGGTTTCAGTAATATATGGAGGTTGGGTGGCAGTTCTCAATTGATATTTGGTTGAAACGGTTTTGGATGTTGGAGTAAAATGAGAGAGAGTGTGTAGTTATTCTCAGAGGACTTAAGGGTGCAATAACCCATTTGTGCTGTATAAGTGAGTACATTTATAGTGCTATTTTAAACGGTTATAAACATTGACAGTGTTAACCATTGGATAAAATAAGAAAATATTATGGTATTCCCCCGATCTTGTATCAAAAGTAGCAATGTCTCATCTGCTTATCATTTTTACGTGGTGATCATATGTCAGTATTGCATTGCACAGAGTGTTATGTGTATTATTTTGATGCGTAAAATCTATAAATAAAAAGAAAATGCATAGTGCACCTGTAAATGGCATACTGTACCAGACCGCATTAGCAGGATAGGTGAACATGAGTGGCATAACATTGAAAACTAAACTGTAAAACAGTATGTCATTCACCCTGAAAAAGTATGACCCGAGTACACTATCAGGTAGTCAAGATATATGGCAGCGAAATTACCCCATTAAAGAGGTAGTGTAGTGCCTAAAACTGACAGTTTTTTGAAAGCAGTCAGCCATTACCTTTTATATCCGAGGTGTGTTTTCTTTTCACTTTGGTTAATTAGAAGATTTGTAGCAAACAGAGGCTGCACAGGGCTGGAGTACAGGGACAAATCAGGAAGTAAACGATTGCAAACAAGGTCCCACACTTACCACCCAAATAAGAAGCTACTCACAGGTATCCACGGTGCTTCATTTTATTCAAAGTGCAAATGTGCAGAAAGTGTCCTGATGCATTTTTGGAATTACATATTCTTTTCTCAATCCTCAGCCTCTTATTAGGGCGGTGAGTGTGGGACTTCGCAGTTGTTTAATTAGAAGATTTTTACCGATGTTAGTAGGTGTGATGTGTGGAACAGCACACTGCCTGGCACCTGACATATCTAGCCCTCATCAGTTACATGATCAGCATTGTGACCTCACTGACTGACCTCTCTGCTGCTTAGGAATAGCCACTGAGTAGCTGCCAAGTTGGTCACCTGTGATGTCACCTGTCTGTGAGATCACGATGCTGCTGATGCAGTGGGGGGTAATAGAGATAGATGGCGTCTGCTGCCAGTCTGAAAGCTATTCCTCACATTCAGCACAGTATTATCACGTAGAAAAGTTTCTGATAAGCACAAGAAAAAGAGAAGTACTTCAGAAATCAAAGTCTGTAATAGTTATAACTGACTACTACTTACAGTGTGTATCATTTTCCTGTCTGCATGGCTTGGTTCCATTAGCTCTTAAAGAGGTAGAGACAACTGGGAACCTGGTGATAATCCAATTAATTTTTCTCCATTAGGATCCCGATCACCCACGTCCTCTTGTCTCGCACCTTTCTGAAAAGCTCACCGCTGCCTCGGGTGGGGCTGTCAAGACCTGTGTTTTTTTGTTTTTAACAGTTACCTGGAGTCAAGCAGGGAAAAGAAGTTGTGCCACAAAACCTTTCTCCAGTAGTGTTTTCTTCACTGTTTGTAACTTCTGTTTACACTCTGGGGGCTGGGAGGACCAGCTTGCTACCCTCTCAATGCCACCTCAAGGTCTGGCAGCCTGAAGTGGAATTCTAGCCTCCTGTGCTACACAGTGTCACAGTGGCAGTCCGCGGGTGATCCGCGGTTTCCTCCCAGGGTCCAGATCTCCTGGGGATCACAAAGGTTTTCATCAGCTGTACCCCTGAATCTGGAGGTAGCAGAGCCAGATCTGTAAAGACCAGTTTGTCTACTGCGACTGGAAGTTCTGAACAGTCCACCAGGTATGTTGGGAACTGTAGGATTCTTACATTAGTTTGCTGCAGACCATTTTCCAGCATCTCTACTTCTACCACGTAGAAAACAAATGTCCCTTACAAGAGTTCTGTTCAAGGCCTGTTGTCTCTCTGCGCCCTGCCCAAGCTCCAAAGTTGCAACCTTATTTCTGGCAATCTGCCATCCATATGCCCAAGTTTACTAGTTCCAGATGCATTTCTGTGCCATCCTCTGTTAGCTTGATTTTTTTTTTTTTTTTTTTTTTTTTTTTAATTCATACAACGCTAAATCTAGTACATAAAGTAAGCGGTTGAGTATGAGAAGTGGGAAAGTATGAAAGTGGTAGCAATAAAGATGTGAAACTTGAAGCTCATAAACAAATGACCTTCCTGACTGGTGCTGCACAGCATTACCACAAGCCCCCTTTTAAAAGTAACACTGAGGGTGGGAAAAAAAGGCCTCCGCTTCCTACAGGCCTTACAAAGGGGAGGCAGGGGCAGAGGTTACTATCCAAGACACTACGTTGCTTATGAGTACCAGCCTCAAATAAGTTACTACAGAGGCAGGAGCTAGGGTAATCCAGGAGAGAGAAGACAGCAGTAAAAGGGGTACCCGTGCAAGTAAATAAAAGAGAGGCAGAGGAGATGAGGCAGAAGATAGTAGCTATGAAATGAAGCAGCGTAAAAGAAAAAAAGGGAGAAGGGCAATGGGTGGTGATATAATCTTGCAGAACCATGTATGCACCACTGTTAGAGGCTGAAAATGAGCAGCCTACAAGGGCAAGTCAGATGAGAAATCGAAATAGAAATTTGTCTACTTCCGGTGGCGTCATGCCTGAGGTAGCTGCATGATTTCCTAGCTCCGTCTCTGCCAAGGTATAAAAAAAACTCCCCAAATCACTATAAACTGCTACAGATCCTCTAAAACTGGGCTAAGTACACCTATCCGATAAGGATGCTTCGGAGAAAAGCAGACTCCCAAAAAGCAGCAACAGATAACACCGACCTGAACGGCATGTGCTCGGACAGCGACTGTTCACAAATCTCTAGCAAGGGTGAGTTTTCAAGAAGACTGCTCCATGGTGCCCAATTTTGCTAGGCAAATGGATGTAGTACTACAGGAGCTGTGGGATTTCAGGAGGGCAACTCGCTCTGCATTTACTGCCATACGCTTGGATCTCGGGGAAAATGGAGAAACGGCTGGATGAGATAGAGGAGCAGGCCACGAACACTGACTCTCAGGTGGACTGCACAGCGCATCCCATAGTGCACCTGCATCACACACTGCAAGGCCTACAGGACAGAGCTGATGATTCAGAAGCTCGGAGCAGAAGGAATAACCTGAGAGTCAACGGCTTCCCTGAAGGCTCCGAAGGCAACAACCCTATGCAATTTATGTAACAATTTTTTAAATCTAAGCTTGATTTTACCAAATAGTTGTTCCCTCAAATGGATCTGGTCCACCACACCTTGGGCCCTCGGCTCAATAACCGCCCTCGTGCTAACCTAATCCGCTTCCTTCAATACCAAGAAAAGGAAATGGTATTACACAAATCTTGACAACAGGGGGATTTGACATTTCAGGATCATAGAATCTATGTGGATAATGACTATCCGGCGATTGCACTGAAACGCATAGCATATGCACCAATTATTAAAAAGCTCAAAGAAGCAAAGCTCAAGTTTTGAACCCCCTACCCAGCGAAGTTGGTGGTTCAGCTGGTAGATGGCCCCAAGACGTTTGAATCAGCTGAAGAGGCAGCCCGGGAACTTACCAAAATCGGAATTGACATTTCACTAGCCCAGAGGCAATCCGGCACCTCATCGGCATCTAAGCTGGTACAGAAAGCGTGAACCAAGGTAACCCCAAGGGAGCAACGCAGACAAGAGGGAGCAGTGGCAGTCCACAGATCACCAAGGGATTGAGAAAACAAGCTATGACAACGCCTGAAAATCTTCTAAATGATCAAGAAGTAAAGTGAATGGATTAATGGGACATTATTTGTTTACCTATCTTTACCACAGGTAGGCCACTTTGGTTATCCCCTCCTCATTACCTATTCCCACCTGTGACTACCTGGAAGCTCTGCCTCCCCAGGGTTTCCCCTCTCCTAATGGGCCGTAATTAATGGCCATGGCTGATCTGGGGTGTTGTCCTCCCTATTTTGGGGTGGGTCATCTCTGGTTCCACTACTGCCTGGACCCAGCTGAGGCAAAGATCATACGAAGTAGCCATCTATGCAGCTGATACTGCTTAAAGGCCTAGGGATCGAGGGGGGAACATGGGTAGAAGGTTTGGGTGCGGGTGGGTTGCGGGGGAACGGAGGGATAGTCTACTTTGGCCCTGATTATAGATCCCCCTCCAGATACAAAACTGGACCTTAAAAACTAACTGATGCCCTTACGATAAAGCTGGGGGTATCTAGCTCCTAATATGCACCATCAGGCCCTGGACCCCACGAGGCCCTCTGGACGGAGCTGTCATTTTAGACTGAGGCAGCTCTTGTCACTTCACAACTGATGATCTTACTTCGAGATACAGCTCTTGCAGCAGGTAACACCATTAGGACTGAAGTCGGCAGGCGTCAGGACCCCACGGAAATCTCCTAGCTAGCAATCTTCAGCGGGGACCGCCCCTGACGTCAGACGTAGTACATAAGGAGGCGGTCCCGCCAGATTCCCCAGTTCTTTCCCGCCGTCTACTTGCATGTCTCGACCCTTTGGTTCGTTTCTAGCACGCGACGCCTGGTTAAGTTCTTCCTTCGGGAAAAAGTTTGTTTTTTCTGCTCAGTTTCTATCTGATGTCCTCTCCAATCTCCATTGAAGGCCATCCTTCAAAAGTGCGCCTGTGGGAAGCAAATCCCGTTCAAAGACCCGCATTCGGCCTGCGTCTGGTGCCTAGGCCCAGACCACGACATCCGGGCCTACTCCTTCTGCCAGGGATTCAACAGCCGGACCCGGATCCATCGCCAGAAGGCCCTTCAGGCATTCCTGCTCGAGGAGAAGATTAAAGCCATGGATGCAGCCTCCAAGGGGGAATCTTCCGACAAGGCCCGGAGACACCTCGAGAAGCATAGGGACAGAGTGAGATCCAGGTCCCCGTCTAGGGCCTCTGACTCCCGTAGCTCCGGCTCCCGGTCCGACCGCTCCCCTTCCCGGGCCCACTCTCAGGCCAAGACCTCCAGACCTTCTTCATCTTCAGCCACCAAGGCCCTGTCGAGGTCAGGGGACCGTCACCACCATCACAAGTCCGGTTCCCGCCATTCGGAACCAGACGCCAGGTCAGTCTCTTTGCCTCCTCCTCCCCAGTGGAAGACCAAAGAACTGACTTCTCTTAAGAGATCGTCTGACCCGATGCCGGCCCTTCCGACGTCGGCCAAACACCATCGGTCCCGTCGGGCGCCCGGTCGCGTCAAGCTTTCGCTCCACGGACGCTGGCCGGGACCGCGTCCGCACCTACTGAGAAGAGGACCCCCTCTCCTCCCACCGACGTCGGTCAAGAGGCGATCACGGAGGAGGAGCTAACCTAGCCCGAGGACCAGACGGGCGAACCCGGTCCTGTTGTACCCCCAGGGAACCCTCGCTGGAACCTGAGGCCCCCGGGGAGCTGATGCCGGAACCAGACAGCCGGCCATCGGCGGGCCTCAGCATATCCGAGGTCAAGGAGTTGTTTACTTACTGGTGGGACACCATAAAAAGGGATGTGGTTCCCACACCACCTCCTCCTCCTCCTGCTACTCCGCCGGCCCCCGCGCCCCCTACTTCACCCAGGGATGAGGGCCGAGTACCCCCCCCCCCAAAGGAGCCTTCGGACCCTCCTAGGGGTAGATCACAAAATAGGAGACCTCCGTCCAGATCTTTTTCAGGGTCACCCAGCCCCAAGAGACCCAGAAGACGCCGCCGTTCGCCTTCGACGGAGGACACGGGATCAGACTTCTCGGACGGATCCAGATCCCCCTCTCCGACCAACGTCCCTTCTCCGGACCCACGTGAGCTTCCAAGGTCTCCTCCGGATGACCCATCGTTCTCAGAGATTATGAGGCATATCCAAGAGAACATGGGCTTGGACGCAGAGGAATTAGACCCCGAGAGAGTACGCCTTGCCAGATATCTTTGGCAAAAAGATCCAAAGCCTGTGGTGGTGCCACCCTTGGTGGACACATTCGTGGACTTCACCAAGGCAGCATGGAAACGTCCACACTCGCTTCTGGCGATGCCGAAGAAAGCTGACCGCCTGTACAAGGCCCCTAGGGAGGACCAGTACTTGGCATCACGTCCTCTGGCTGATTCTCTGGTCATCACAGCCTCTCATGACCGGTCCCAGAGGCCGCAACATTTGAGCACCCTGCCACCGGACCCAGAGTCCAAGCAGCTGGACGCTATGGGCAGGCGCATGTATGCTTCCGCTACCTGCGCCATCGGATCCCTCAACTACTTGACCCACATGGTACAGTTTCAAATCCCTTGTGGGAACAGGGACTGGATCTGGCGGAAAAGATGCCAGAAGGTGAGCAGAAGGAGGAGTTGCTATAGCTCGTTCGTACGGGTTCAGACGTGGGAACCCAGGTGCTGCGAGCCGCGTATGATTCCGCGGACTCCTCGGCCAGAGCGGCAGCTTCAGGCGTATGCCTCCAGAGACACTCATGGCTCCCTGTTTCCGGATTCACCCCGGACGTCCAGAAGAACATCCTGGACGCCTCGTTTCATGGAGAAGTTCTTTTTGGTGAGTTTCGGAGAAGGTCCTCACCAAACTTCAAGAGGCCGGGAAGGCGGTACGGTCTGACCAGGCCATGTGCAGACCCAAGCTTAGTTCCTTTCGTAGGAACCAAAGCCGTTTCCGAGGCCGGACGCAGAGACAGCAGACCCGCGCCGGTCCGCAACAGAGGGGCTCCTTCTCCCGCAGAGCCCAGGGAAAGTCGTCCGCGGGCCGAAGCCAACGACCAGCCAAGTCGGCCCAGCCCGTTGGACCCTCAGCCGCCACGGCATGACTCCTTCCGGCCCCGCCCCTCAGGATCAACGGGACACCAAGGTCGGGGGCCGCATTGCGGACCACCTGCCAGGGTGGCAGTCCATAACCACCGACAGGTGGGTCCTTCAGTTGGTCGAAAGAGGCCACTTTATAGAATTCGTGGACAAGCCACCCACAAGGCCTCCTCTGCTCTCCCGTTACTCGGATCAGCACAGATCTCTCATCAGGCAAGAGGTACTCACGCTTCTGCAAAAGGGAGTGGTGGAGTATGTCCCAGAGAACCAGATAGGATCCGGATACTATTCCCACTTCTTCCTGGTTCCCGAAGAAAACAGGGGACCTCTGTCCAATCCTGGACCTCAGCGACCTCAACATGTCGGTCGCCTACAAACGTTTTCGCATGGTGACCCTCCAAGGGCTCATTCCCATGCTGAAAAACCATGCTTCTTAGCGTCCCTGGACATGCAGGACGCCTATCTGCACATCCCAGTAGCTCAAGCGCACAGGAGGTTCCTGTGCTTCGAGTTTCTTGGCCATCATTTTCAGTTCCGGGCTCTTCCGTTTGGACTGTCTTCGGCTCCCAGGGTCTTTACCAAGTGTATGGCAGTCATGGCAGCGTCTCTAAGGAGACAGGGCCACTACGTGTTCCCGTACCTGGACGACTGGCTTCTCATGGCCGCCTCTCCAAAGAGGCACTGTTGCTGGCTATTCAGAGCACCCAGGATCTGTTTCAGTCTCTGGGCATTCTTATCAACTATAAGAAGTCTCTCCTCATACCATCACAGAAGCTGCAGTTCATAGGCGCAGTTCTGGACACCGTCCAAGGGAAAGCATTTCTTCCCGACGAGAGAGCGGAACACATCAGATCCCTCATCAGGGATCTCTCTGCGAAGAAGATCGTCCCCGCCAGGTTGGTCCTTCGCTTGCTCGGACACATGGCTGCGGCCATTCCAACCGTCCCTTTGGCAAGGCTCCACATGCAGGTAACTCATTGGATGCTCAAGGTGCAGTGGGACCAAAGGCAAGACCACATGCAGCATCCGGTCAGGATCACGAATGCCGTGATTCGAGACTGGCAATGGTGGCTAGCTCCAGGGACACTTTCTGCGGGTGTCCCATTAACAGCGCCCGCCCCAGAGGCAATCCTCTCCACAGACGCCTCAGGGCTGGGGTGGGGAGCGCACCTGAACGGGGTGAGGTCCCAGGGAACATGGACCCCTCAGGAAGCCCACCTCCACATCAGTGTGCTGGAGATGAGAGCCGCCCTTTACGCCCTGCAGGCCTTTCAGTCAGAAGTCCCACCGAGTACTCTTCTGCTTCAGACAGACAACACGGCAGTGATGTATTACCTCAACAAACAAGGAGGCGCACACTCCTACCCCCTTTGCAGGGAAGCTATGAGAGTGTGGGATTGGGTAATCCGACACGGCGCGAGCCTGATTGCAGTTCACGTTCCCAGAGTGGACAACACAATCGCAGACGGCCTGAGTCGTTCCCAGGCCAGAGTCCACGAGTGGGAACTTCTCCAGGAGGTAGCAGAGGATCTCTTTCTTCGATGGGGCACTCCAGAGCTGGACTTATTCGCTTCCCCATCCAATGCAAAACTGCCAAATTTTTGCTCGCTAGATCCAGGGCCTGGTGTTTTCTGGCGAGACGCGTTGTCCCTCTCCTGGGCAGACAGATTCCTCTACGCTTTCCCTCCCTTCCCGTTGATCTAGAGAGTTCTTCTCAAACTGCGCAGGGAGCATGCAACAATGATCCTGATAGCGCCTTTCTGGCCCAGACAGATCTGGTTCCCTATGCTGACGCAACTGTCCTGGGAACCGCCAGTTCCATTGCCTTTCAGCTCCCACCTATTGTCTCAGGAGGACGGTTCACTGGTCCACCCGGACTTGCGCTCACTGAACCTGCATGCATGGCTCCTAGAGACATAGCCATTATGCGATACGGGGTCTCGCAAGAGGTGGCGGAAGTCCTTTCCGCGGCCAGAAAGCCAGCAACGCATGCAACGTACGCCATGAAGTGGCGCCGTTTTTGCTTGTGGTCACAGGCACGCGGCCTTTCCTCTTTAGAATGCCTGGTGAAAGTGGTGCTAGAGTACTGCTTTCCCGATTTCATTCGGGTCTCGCCTACTCCTCCATTAAAGTGCACCTCTGCGCGATTTCTGCATACTGCTTCCCAGTGGGACAACGCACAGTGGCACAGCTGGATGCCTCTCGAGACTTCCTGAGAGGGGTGTTACACCTTAGGCCACCCATCAAGGATCCCGTTCCTCCTTGGGACCTACTCTTTGTCCTGGAACAACTCACGCTTCCTCCCTTTGAACCTGCCGCGGATTGCGAGCTGCGTTTTCTGTCGTAGAAAATGTTATTTTTAGTTGCTGTCACGTCAGCAAGGAGAGTTTCCGAGCTTCAGGCTTTCATGTGCAAGGAGCCTTATTTAATTTTCCACCAGGACAGAGTGTCTGAGGATGAATCCTAAATTCCTGCCTAAGGCGGTCTCTGCCCTCACTCTCAACCAGGATATCGATTTGCCTGTGTATTTCCCCAAGTACTCTAATAGAGGAGAGGCGTTGCTTCACACCCTGGATGTTCACCGCTCTTTAAGGTTCTACCTGAACAGAACTAAACAGCTTCGTAAGTCGGAGCAACTATTCGCTTCCTTTGCTGAGAGGATGCTGGGCCAACCCTGCTCAAAGCAGACCCTTTCTCGCTGGCTTGTCCAGTGTATTTCATTTTGCTACAACAATAAACATAAGCCTCTCCCGGGTACAGTCCAGGGCCATTCGACAAGGGGGGTGGCTACCTCTTTTGCAGCACTACGCAACGTTTCCACCTCGGCCATTTGTGCGGCAGCTACTTGGAGCTCAGTGCACACATTCATTAGGCATTATAGCCTGGATATTACATCACGGCGGAGAGCCGATTTCGGCCTGGCTGTTCTACAGGGTCTCCTGTCCTAGAGTCAGGGCTTGTTCAAGGTCTCTCCTAATTTCCTCCTCCCTTAATGCTTTCAGGCGCTATTGCTTGGGAATCTGTCCTAATGGTGTTACCTGCTGCAAGAGCTGTATCTCGAAGCAAGATAGTACAGTTACGTAAGAACTTACCGTAACAGTAGATCTTCGAGAACAGCTCTTGCAGCAGGTACCTTCCCGCCCACCATTCCCCTTGAGGAGGTATGGCCTACCAGGCCTGGGCAGGAGCTAAGCTCTTTTCTTCTGATGGCGGATCCTCGGTCTCCCCTTCTGATGTCATCCTGCAGCCGGGAGTCTCCGCCGGGAGAACTGGGGAATCTGCCGGGACCACCTCCTTATGTACTACGTCTGACGTTGGGGGCGGTCCCCGCTGAAGATTGCTAGCTAGAAGATTTCCATGGGGTCCTGACGCCTGCTAGCTTCAGTCCTAATGGTGTTACCTGCTGCAAGAGCTGTTCTCGAAGATCTACTGTTACAGTAAGTTCTTACGCAACTGTACTTTATGTGGCCCAGTGTCATGGGCATGCTCTACCTAACCATATGCTGCACCAGTAGGGGGATGGGGGAGTGCACCGGGCCCCATAAGCTGACACGCCAGGGGACCAGGAGGACACAACAGGACTAGGCCTGGAACAATGAGGTGTAAATGAGGGCCTTGTTAATATGAATGATGACATGAGAAGGAGCAGAAAACCCAGAGGATCAGACGGTTTACTTGTATACTCCTCGGTGGAGCACGAGGCATGGCCACCACCTTCTCTCTCCCCCCCACTCCTCCTCTCCCCCAACAGACGTATGGCAGTCCTGGTCCAACCTAGGTTAGACCCTGCCAAAAATATTTTTTGGCACACCTTGGAAGCTGGTCACCCTCCTTTTTTTTTTTTTTTTTTTGGTCTGGGCTGACCAACCTCATGGAAGTCCACGGTTGCAGCCCTTGCCCAGTTGGCAGGCGCTTGTAGTTTAAGGTTTACCCAGTTAGTTTTTAGGGTTAACACTTATTTGCAGTTTGAGGAAGTTCCTCCTCACTTTTCCCCATATAGGCAGTCACATCTTCTTGTAATTGAGATAAAACCTAACAGTGTCTATAAGCTGATGCTTGGAGGAATGCACAGCAATATTATTTGGATTTTAGAAATGTGTAAAAATGGCTGATGCACCACTGCAGATTTTGTCTTTGAATGTCATTGGGTTAGGTAGCCCTGTCAAAAGAACAAGAATGATGTCTTTATTTAAGAAGATCCATGCAGGTAGTGTGTGTGTGTGTGTGTGTGTGTGTGTGTGTGTGTGTGTGTGTATATATGTGTGTATGTATATACAGTATGTATATATGTGTGTGTATGTATATACAGTATGTATATATGTGTGTGTATGTATATACAGTATGTATATATGTGTGTATGTATATATAGTATGTGTGTGTGTATGTGTGTGTGTATATATGTGTGTGTGTAGTGTATAGTATATATATATATATATATATATATATATATATATATATATATATATATACATACACACACACACACACACACACACACACACACACACACACACCACATATGAGGAAGGAACATGAAAAACTCGCCGGGGGGGTTCTCACAGGTGTTTTCCTCCTCCTCCTTCACTAATGGAAGGGGGGGGGGTCGCCATACTGATTTCTAGCCTTACTGCTTTCAAAGCTACTTCTGAATGGGCAGACCCAGAGGGACGATTGGTGGTGGTACAGGGTATACTGCAAGATAAGGAAGTTACTCTAGCCAATGCATACTTCCCCCAGGATCTACTACGCAGACTCTGAGGTTTCTCCTGAATAAAGTGGTACAGCTGACCAAGGGCACCCTGGTCCTGGCAGGCAACTTCAATATTTCCCCCAATCCTAATCTCGATACTGCTGGGGCAACTAGGGGTACACAGCCTGCTCCACACACATTTTTTTAAAAGATTTGTCCATGAGGTGGGCTGGGCTGATGTATGTCGGATCCTTAATCCTAGAGATAGGAAATATACTTTTTATTCAGCGGTCCATGGTTCTTACTCTAGGATAGGTCACTGCTATACACAGAAAGAATGTCTGGATTCTCTGAGAAGTAACTATAGGTGATATTGCCCATTCCGACCACGCTCCAGTGTTCACAAAATGGGAAATGGGCCTGGAGAGACGAAATATGCTATGGAGATTTAACCCAATCCACCTAAAAAGTACCCTATTCCATGAATTTCTTGATGAGAAAATACAAGAAATACAGAGAGACAATTCAGATCCTGGAATTTCCAGGTGAGATACGTTTAAGGTGGTCCTTCAAGGTCACCTTATACAATACTTGTCAACCCTGACAAAACAGCGGAAAGAGAGACAAATCCACCTGGAGCAGACTCTTCATTTCCTCCAAACTGCACACCAGTAGGGGGATAATTCGGTCATGGCCCAACTTAAACAAGTTAAACAAGAGTTGGTCTCTTTGGCCCGGCAGAATACAGAAATAGCCCTAGCCTTCCTCAGGCAAAGATATGGCAAAATAGGCCAGAGGGCCTCGCGCCTACTTACCTTCAGGCTACGTAAACAGCATCTCCGTGCCACCATAGCTGCTATCGGGGACCCCACGTCAGGCAACATGTGCACTAGGATGGGACATGTTTCCCAGATCTTTAGTGATTACTACAAAAAAATTATGTACTCCGGACCACCTATCGGACCCGGGGGTCATTGAGACCTTTGTTTCCCCCCTTGATCTCTCTAAACTTAATGAGGATCAGCGGTGTTCTCTGACCTCCCCTATAGTGTACCCCAAATTAAAAGCTGCTATCTCTCGAACCAAAACTATGAAAGCCCCAGGCCCAGACGGGTACAGCACAGAATTTTATAAACACCTGGAGTCAACGCTCTCACCACCTCTTTTGCGGGTATATAATGATGTGGTGCTTGATTTATCAGATCCCCCACCTAGCTGGTCATACGCAGTGGTATCTCTTATTCCTAAACCCGGTAAGGACCCACAGTGCTGCGCATCATACTGCCCAGTCTGTCCTAAATGTGGACTATACGCTCCTGATGTCTATCCTGGCTAAATTCCTGGACACAGTTTTATCCTCAATAATTAATCTAGATCAGATGGGTTTTGTCAGTAATAGATCCACCACAGACAATACCAGAAGGGCGCTCCATCTGGTTCAGGAAATGCAAGCCCAGGCAACCCCCTCTGTCCTCCTCAGCCTAGATGCTGAGAAGGCATTTGACAGGGTCTCATGGCCCTTTTTGTTTGCTGTTATGTCAAAAATGGGCTTTTCCCTCGCTGTCATTTCTATGATTAAAACACTTTACTCCAGGCCCCAGGCATGTGTGAAGGTTTCTGGACACCATTCTCCCTGTATAGGGGTACCTGTCAGGGATGTCCCTTATTCCCCGGTTTATTTGCTATTTTTATTGAACCATTGGCACAGACCATCAGAGACTGTCTTCAGATAGAGGGAGTACAGATGGAAGGGACGGAACACCATATAGCCCTATACGCTGATGACGTCCTGCTTTTCCTGGTTAACCCAGCCCAATCCTTCCCAGCCATTTTTGGCATACTAGACCAATTCGGTGGTTGCTCAGGGTATAAACTGAACACCACCAAAACAGAAGCACTGACTTTTAATTTTACCCCCCACCATAGCATTCAAACAAAGGTTCCCATTCCATTGGGATTTAGATTAAAGTATCTGGGCATCCATCTCTCTCTCATCAGGCACCTGACAAGATGAAAAATAACAGACACCTTTTTTACCCAGCTTCGGTCTGACCTGGCACGATGGAGTATTCTCCCACTGAACTTACTCCAGAGAGTCAATGTTATTAGGAGGGTGACCCTCCCCCGAGCCCTTTACTTATTTCAGAATGTCCCAATATGTATCCCAAACAAAACATTCTGAATATGGAATAAATCCATTAGCAGATTCATATGGTCTGGAAAACATCCCAGAATTAAACTACCTATTCTTAACCTCCCAAGAGGAATGGGTGGGCTTGCTCTCCCCAGTTTCAAACTGTACAACTGGGCTTCACACCTGTCCTTTCTCATGTACTGCCTTGCCAGGACCAGTCCCGCCCTGTGGAAAGAAATGGAGGAGGGTCTTATACCCTTTAAGAGTTTGGTCAAAAATATGATGTACCAAACTCTGGCCCCCACCCACCCTCAGGAACAGATACCAGTGAACCCTTGGATTACACATCAGATGAAAACTTGGAATGCAGTATGCAGACACCCATCTCTCTCCCCATTCCTCCCATCTATGTGTCCCATAGCTCTCTTAGAGGATTTCCAACCTGCCGTTTATGACCATACCTTTACCTCCTGGGAACGCCTGGGGCTCTCCAACCTTATCCAGTTTCAAAACTGAGGTGAATTTAAATCTTTCCAGGAGCTATGCCAGTCTCACGGCTTGAGACGCCAAGATTTTTATCGGTATATACAGGTAAAACCTTTTTTTTTTTTTTTTTTACACCCTGCCAATCCAAGCACGAAATCCTGAAAATTTCCCCCACTGATTTCCTGTTTCCATCAACACATTGACTCCGGCAGTACTCCCCACATCATATCTGTTTTGTATAGGGTACTCTGGGATACCCTGGGAATGAATACTGAGAGTATATGTGCTAAGTGGATCACGGAATTTGACTTTGATATTCCTACACAAGAATGGTACAAGGGTTGTCTTTCAATAGCTAAACTTACATACTCCCACAGCTGGAGACTGTTCTCCTGGCAAATACTATCTAGGTATTTTCGCACTCCTGTCACAACAGCTCATTATTCATCATCAGGGTCGGGGGCCTGTTGGCGTCAGTGTGGTGAGCCTTGGGCTCACCATACTCATATTTTTTGGTTGTGCCCGTTGATAAAGCCCTTTTTAAATTCGTTACAATCTGAATTGGGCGGCCTTTTTGGCTTCCCAATAACCCTTACTGCTGACTTATTTATCCTCCATATTTTTCCAGCAGAATTTAAGGACTCGCATACACGTTACCTGCCGGGGATCTTTTTTTTTGGCTAAAGGCTTTGACATGTTGCTTGGCCCTCCCCCCAGCTCCCCACATTGTCAGCGCTAGTGACATGGGTCTTAGGTCGAGAAAATCTGCTACCATCTAAACGATAAATTTGATTTATTTACCTTGAAATGGACCAGATGGGTACTGTATATTGCGCCAAAGGACCCCACCTTTGTCCCCTAAGAGGTTTGGGTTAGAGGTGGGGTTAACCTAAGGGGTTGGAGCCAACCACATCCTGCTTTTCTTTCACCGGTTAGAAGTTCTGGGGCTTACAGAAAGTCAGACATGGGTCCTTCATGTTTTTACAGTCCATAAGTTATAATGTGTATCCTATGATTTATAATTTAAAACCTGTATCTGTTAGGCTTAAGCAAAATAAACTCTAACACTATCAATTTTAGACAGGGGGAGTTGAATTGCAACACAAGGCAACCATTATGGGACAGGCTCATGCACAAAACAGTAACATGCATAACAATAGCAAAGAAAACCGGGTTAAAGTTAACAGAAAACATGGGAGAATAGTGATGTATTCATGGACTTCGAAACTAAAGACACAACCAACAGCACTAGGAATGCACAGAATGAGGCAAGCTGTAATAGTGGAAAAATGGTGTATTTCGTAGGCGACTCCATTATCAAGTACATGGATACATATACACATTATGTAAGTAAAGAAGCTGTAACAGTTATTTTTCAGGGGCAAAGATAGGGGATATTAAGAACATGATGAGATATGATTAGAAAGAAAGATGGAACTGCTACTGTAATATTACATGCTGGGGTTAATAACGTAAGAAACCAAAGCTTACAAGAAATGATCATGGAATTCAAAGACATACATACAGGGAAGCAAAACCATGAATTGTAACAGTGTTTTGTGAAATATTGCCAGTTCCCAGAGCAGGGCACCAAAATAGGGAAAAACTGAAGCAAATAATCGGCTAAGAGAATGGACCCTAAAGGAAAATATCGGCTGTATAAGACATTGGGAGAACTATTGTGACAAAATGGAATATTATAGTATTGATGGACTGCACCTGAGCAGACATGGTAGTAGAAAACTGGGTGTGACCTAAGAGATTATGTAGGAAAGTGTTTAAACTAAAATCCATGGGGAGAGGGGAGTTGGGGACCACAAATAAATGCTGACGTAGCTGGTTATCAGAAAAACAAGGAAGAAATAAAAATCTGGTCACTCAATGCAAGATGTTTAAATAATAAAAAATCCGAACTAGAGGTATTTCTTTTCCAAGAAGAGGTTGATATTTGCATGATAACTGAGACGTGGTGGGATAGGAACATTGATTGTAATACAGAAATAGATGGTTGTAATTTATTACATAAGGATAGGCTACATATAAAGGGTGGGGGCATAGCTGTATATTCAGAAGAGAGAATCAATACAGCATTATGGACAAAACTACCTGAATCATAAGTTTAATCTCTATGGCTGACTGTGCAAAGACCCCCAGAGAAAAAATTATTTATAGGAGTGCATCATAGACCACCTTCTGCAAATAGGGTATTAGACAATATTATAGAAAGTGAAATCTAAGAAATGGCTGTGATGGGAGATGTACTAATTACAGGCGGTTTTAATTATCTGGAAATAAATTGGGGACAGCAGATTAATACATATAGTGGGCATTATCATTTTGTGGACATGATCCAAAACGCTAGCTTACAGCAGTTGGTTCATCTACTGACGAGGTAATAATGTTTTGGAGCTGGTCTTGACAAATTGTAAGTGAATAGTGAACAAAATAAAAGTGAGAACAAAGTAGTAATAGTGATCACAACATTATTGAATTTATGTTGTCACAACAGGTTCAACAAAGAGTTAGAAGCACAACTATAGTAAATTATGGAAGAGCAAACTTTGAAGGCATAAGACGAGAGCTATCTAAATGGAATTGGCTGGCCCGAATTAGAAGGAAATAAATGATATGTGGACAATATTTAAAAACAAATTGCATATATTGAAAGACAAGTATGTGCCTAATTTGAAAGTATATACAAAAAAGGCAAACTGCCTGTACGGTGCACCAGTAAGATCCTGAAATTGAGTACCCAAAAAAAGAAAGTAAATTAATGAAAGAAAACAACTTGGAAGGGAATATTATACAATATAAAATAAATTTGAAAAAACTAAAAAGTGAAAGAAAAAAGGCAAAGTACCAAACAATTTAAATTATTGCATACTAAGGATGGAAGAAAGGGTTTTTATGGTTCTTAACATGAGAAGTGGGGGGTAATTTGGGACCAATCATAACAACAATGAAGTAAGAGATATCAATGAGATGTGTTACATTTAATGAGTATTTTGGCTCAGTATATGATGATAAAACTATGAATCAAGGTAAATTTAAACTTAAAGAATATGGATGTTTGGAGTGTGACACTTCAGCCAGAGAAGCATACGATCTGTTGATGAAGTTAAAAATAAATAAGGCATCAGGCGTAGATGACCTCGGCTCAAAACATGTAAAGGAGATTGCTAACCATATAAAATACCCTGTTTCATACCTGATAAATATATCATTTAAATATGGCAAGGTACCAGAAGATTGGAAAATGGCTGTAGTTATACCACTGCTTAAAAAGGTAATAGGAGTACAACAGGAAATTACAGACCAATAAGTTTAACCTCTACATAGTGCAAGGTGGCAGAAACCATTTTAAAAAACAGAATAGAAAAGAATTTGGAATTTAGGGTTTGACAGTTAACATGACTTTAAGCAAAACAGAGGTTGCAGTAACAATCTAGTAAGCTTCTGCGAGCATATCTGTGAGGATTTAAACATACCAGTGGATGTGATTTATCTGGACTTTGAAAAGGCGTTCGATAAAGTGCTCCATAATGGTTTAATAAAGAAAATGAGTGACCTAAATATTGATAGTAGGATAATTATGTGGATAAACTGGTTGGATGGAAGAAGTCAGAGGGTGAGAGTGGTGGGACAACTTGTCCGATCCAATAAATGTGACCAGTGGTGTGCCACAGGGATCAGTGTTGGGACCTGTCCTATTCATAACATAAATAGATTGGTGATATTTGCCGAGGACATCAAATTTGGCGGACCTGTATCTACAATTGAACAGCAAAATGAAATGAAAAGCGATCTGGAAACAATTGAGAGATGGTCAAACGAAAACATTATGTCTTTGAATGTGAATAAATGTAAAGTGGTACACATGGGTAAGACGAACACAAAATAAAAATACATCCTACATGATCAAGTTTTACAGCCCTCCAAGTTGGAGAAGGATTGTGGGATATGGGTGGACGAACATCTAAACTTTAAATCCCATATAGCATCTGTCACACAAAACAAATTACATGATTAGGAATATAAGGAGGGGGTTTATTAAGTATGCAGTGTCTTATCCCATTGTACAACATTTTTATTAGACCACACTTAGATTATGGCTCATAACTATGGAGCCCGCATATACCGAGCGATATAGACAAAATCGAGTGGGTACAAAGGAGATACATGGAACTGATAAAGCCAATTGCTGTTCTGGGGTATAAAGAAAGACTTGGGATTCCTAACGGGACT
The DNA here is from genome assembly GCA_016271365.2 of Neoceratodus forsteri. Lineage (NCBI taxonomy): Eukaryota > Metazoa > Chordata > Ceratodontiformes > Ceratodontidae > Neoceratodus > Neoceratodus forsteri. The sequence continues at coordinate 738,466,675 of CM057459.1, read as the reverse complement.
GTTCATACTACAAGAAAGGAGAAAGCGAGGTGCTCTATTATTATATAGAGTTATGAAAGATGAAAAATTAAGAACTGAAATGGGGATAGTTACAAATAAAACCCACTGGACTAAGGCCACAAGCAACAAATAAGACTGTACGGCACTTTTTCCTTTGTAAACAGGACTGGCCGAATTTGGAATGTACTGCTGTCTAGCACAGTAGAAAAATCTCCCTTGGCAAAGTTTAAAAAAAGATCTTGATGAGTTGAACGGGTATAACCAGGGAACTGTGTACCACTGATGTGGAGAATGGTTTATATGGGCTACAGCCTCCTACCATTCTAAGACCCAGTATAAGGAGGTGCTCCAGGCATGCTGCGGCACCGACCCCCATGCCACAGCCAAAATCATTGCCATGGGCCTGACCACTACTTTCAGGAATGGCTTTAAAAGAAAAAAAAAAAAAAAGCACCTTCCTGTTCATTCAACAACAGAGAGAATTCTGCTTGAGCTGGAAGTAAAGAAACTACTGCAGGCAAAAGCAGTAGAAAAGGTCCCTACCCAACAATGGAGAAAAACGCCTTTTTCAAGATACTTTCTGTCCCACAAGAAAAATGAGGAGTGGCAACCCATTTTAAACTTAAACCTTGCTGTGCCATGGATTGATATGGTCCAGAATTCCTATACTTTTTTTAATTCTGTTGGCAGCCTAAGGGTTAAGATATTTGAACAATTAGCATATCAAAAAAGAAAAGCTGAAGATGGCCGCACTGTTCGCAATCATACATTCCCTACAGTTAGGAGATTGGTTAGGGTCACTGGATCTGAAGGATGCCTGTTTCCACATTCCAGCCACAGAAAATATCAGGTTCAGGCTGGGGAAACTGGTCTGGGTAAACAACGCTGAGCAGTTTCTGAGGATGAGATGGGGCAGCTGCAGTATAGGGGTGCTAGCTGCGCATTTGAACAGACATGATAGAATGTGAGGTGTGTTTCTGCTGGCAAGTTTCATATGTTCGTATTAGTTTGCAGTTCTTCCCTTTGGTCACACCTCAACACCAAGGGTGTTCATAGTATACTCCTGAGTGGAGGAGATTCTCATATTGGTGTCCCCCAGGAAGATAATCCCACTGCAGGCAGGGCTTGTCACGGTTCTTCTGAACTACCTGGTATATACTTAGTCCTTATGTCCAAGACCCTTGACAGCTGTCTCAGTCTCCATATCAGCAGGCAAAGACAAGTGCTTGACCTCACAACCTGTTTGTTTTTGAAATGTTCTTTAAGGGCCTGAATAATGTGCATCACCCAGTCCCTCCATGGGACTTGAATATCTGTCTTGCTCGGCCGATGGAGGCTCCTTTCAAGCCTGTGATTACAGCTGACTTAAAATGTCACATGTAAAACAGTTTTCCAGATAGCCATGACATCTGCCAGAGGGGTAAGCAAACTGCCAGCCCTCTGTACAGATCTAAACTACATAATCTTCTACATGGATAAGGTAGTCCTAAGGACCATTAGGAAGTTCCTATCTAAGGTGGTGTCAGAATTCCTCTTAAACCAGTCAGTTGCTGTTCCCATACTTTATCCTGAACATTCCAGTTCGGATGAGCAAAAATTGTATTGTCTGGATATAAAAAGGGCATTAGGTCACTACATGAACCGGACAAGGAATGTCCGGTCCCAAAGCACACAGCTTTACCTATGGAGAGGTTGGCAAAGCTAAGCCAGCAGCTAAGAAAACAGTCTCTCCTTGGGTAGTCTCCTGCATACAGTTCTATTATGAAAAAGTCCTGCATACAGTTCTGCTATGACACAGTTGGCTAGGCACCCCCAAGAGGCCTGCGGGGCCCTTCTGCCTCTGTGGCAGCCACAAGGGGCATCCTCCTTCAAGAAATCTGTAAAGTAACTACCTAGGAAAACACTACACACCTTCACAAAGCACTGCTGTTTGGATTTACAGTCCAGAAAGGATGCCAGTTTTGGAACTCCTGTCTTGTAGAACCTGTTTCCTAAATAGGTTCTGGACCCATGCTTCCAAAGTACTGCTAGTGAGTAAGCCATTTATACGGCATCTCAGTGATGGATTCCTGTCGTCTGAAGAAAAACAATTACTGTGGTAGTGTAGTTTCTTCTCGGGGATTCTTCAATGAGTCTTACAAACCTTGACCCTACTTCTTCTAGAACCTGAAAATAGGTTCACACTTGACATCTTAAGGTTGCTTGAGCATTACTTAGTGCAGTTCCTCAGCAGTTGTTAAAATGTGACAATTTTTATTTTACACATTTGCTTTAATTTGGTTGGATTTTTCAAAATTGTATAATGTTAGAAAATGTCAGTAGCCATTTATCTAGTTTTAGTGATCACTGTTCCCATGGCTATAGAAACCTATCTGACATTAGAAAAGCAGGAGGAATGTGACCACAGTGCAGAGTTTAAACTTGTATTTTAAATTCTATAATTTGCATAACATTATATCTCTGGGGCAGCACACTCCTACAGATTGATGTCATTTGCAAGGCTGATTCACAGGTGTCTTTTTTTTTTTTTTCTCGAGGAGCTGGTCTGCATAGCACATTAGTTTCTTTTGGGGTCAAAGTCAGAAAGTGTTTGCAGCTGTCCCATTGAAATGCTTAGAAAGGACTGGGATGTGCCTTTTTTGTGGCTGTCTCCCTGCAGCTGTCTACGTAGTAACAGAGTGTGTAGGCAGAAAAGGACCTGTAGGCCCATCTAGTCTGCTTTATTTACCTAGCCTGTTACTACACCCTATTTGGTGATGGGTGTCCATCCCTCCTAGCATTGTAACGCTTTGCTAACTTTTTGTTTGCTGCCGAGGAGGAGTGTGCATGAGAACCTGTTGAGCAAGTGGCCACCATCTTGTACACATGCAGCTGACCTAGGTGATGACGCTGAAGAAATCCTCCGGTTGTTTAACCTAGCCTCCCCATGCTGTGATGACAAGAATGACCATGAATGAACTCTGCGAGAAAGCACTAATAAACTCAGTCTACAGAACTTCTTGAAAGTTAACCTTTATTTTCAATAAATACAAATGGTCGCCTGTCTAAAACAGAGCATTTTCATGCTGCTTAATTATTGCAGTGCAGAAGGACAAAAATAGAACTGTAGCACCATTTGATGCTTGCAGGAACTATGAATTATCTTACCAGCCTCTCTGAATAAAGAAAAAAATATCTGAGCTTCCAGTCACTCAGAGTAGCCTGGTCCGACATTGGGGAAAAGAAAAAGGCGGGGGGATCAGCTATTGGAGCAAGAAGAGGCCCGGGAGAGGAATTTGAAAAACACTTTGCCAGCATAAAAACTTTTTAAATCTTATCATACTTGCAAGGAGATATTTCTAGCCTATCAAATCCCATGCATGCTTATACTACTGTTAGATAGTAAATTGTCAGGGAATGATGGTCTGGTACCAAACCCAGCTCATCAGGGAATAAATAAAATCTGCCCCACTCCCCCAAAAACAAACTACCTGACAAAGAACTGCAAAGCACACCTGGCACCTAAACCTCAAGTAGGTTCCATTGGCCAAGGAGACATCCAGCAAGATTGAGCAAGTTTACCAGAGCATAGGTTTGTCTGGCCAAGGGAGATATCCAACATGGTCGAGCAGGTTTACCAGAATACAAGGAAGCACTTCCAGATTAAAAAAAAAAAACAGACTGTTTCCAGGCATGGTTCTGCCCTCCAGCCAGATAACAGTGACTGATAGTAAAACGTCTGATTCTAAAGGTTTTGTGAGTAGAAGGAGAGGGCGTCCGAGGAGAAAGGTGTATAGTCAAAGATCCGAGACTCCCCGGTACCCTTTTATTTTATCCACAGTTTTACCATCTTTTTGCTGTGGCTCTGACTGTGTTTTCCTCAGCGGAGTGGATGACTCCAAGTTCTGCCCCCCTCCAAAAAAAGACCTGTCTGGTTCATGAGTTCCCTCGGATATACCCCTGTGGCAGGGTAGAGGGGAGCTCTGCTGCCCCAAGACACTTATCTAGATTGAGGTCCTGCTGTAACACGGCCGAGGGGAAGGTGGGCAGGGCTTCATTCTTGCCTGCTCCTCCCCATTTTCCACTTTACTCCCTGGTCCCCCTCCCCTCCCCCCGGCTGGGGGTAAGTTAGTCTCACAGTACCCTCCTTTCACATCACACATACTGGCACTGCCACCAGGCCTCCACCTGGTGACAGTCAAGCGACAGGCCTCTCCTCCTGGGTCAGTGGTGTTTTCCTCATTTCTTAACTGAAGAAACCTGCAGATCTCTGAAGCTGGCAGAGATTCAGCCCGCTAGCCTACTGCCCATTAACCCAGTCTCGTCGAACTCTGGAAATGCATCCAGTGTGTATGTTGGGAATCCTGGAAAGATTGTTCTCTTCGCAGATGATACCAAAATCATTGGCGGGGTGGATACAGTGGAGGAAGTATGGAGAATAAAAAAGGGACTTGGACAAACTGAAAAGAGCTCTGAAAAATGGCAGCTTAAATTAAATGATGAACAAGTGTAAAGTCGTGTACACTGGCAAAAAAAAAAAAATCTAGAAACAAGAGTACTGGTTGGGGGTGAGGGAGGAGCAGATGTTAGAAGGTCACCTGGGGGGATCGTTACTAGTGACACTCACATGCCCAGTGCCAGAAGGCTGCAAGGGAATCTTAATAGGATGTTGGAGTGTATAGAGAGGGGAGTTTGCTTGTGGAGGAGGGGAGTGATACTGTCCCTGTACAGATGTTGGTGAGACTACACCTGAAGTACTGTGCATAGTTCTGAAGCCCACATCTGAAGAAGGATAGGGACCTCTTGGAGTCTGTTCAGAGGAGGACCACGAAGATGAAGCAGGGCAAGACGTACTAAGAGAGGCTGTAAACATTGGAGTCCGGATGGGAGTGGGGGACATGATGGAGCCCATTAAGTACCTAAGGGTATTAAAGTGGACCAGCAGTGCCTTGTCCACAGGAAGCGAGGGCAGGGTAAAGAGAGTTCACTGCTAAAAGCTAGGGAGAGGGAAATTCAGGAAGAATGAAGTTCTTTACAGAAAGGTAGTGAAGAGTGGATTGAATTGCAAGATGTGGTCGACTCTCGAGTTCATCAAGAGCCTCAAACAAGTAGAATAGGCACGGGAATACTACAAACCAGAGAAGGGAGGAAGGGTGGGCAGTCAAGGGAACGGGTGAGTGGGATGGGGGATGTTGAAATAGACTATCTCTGGGCCACGTTATGTTTGTGGTGTTGATTCAGGCAGACTTGATGAGGCAGTGGGCCTTTTTCTGCTGTCAACATGTATGTAACTATGCAAGATATTTTCCAGTTTGCCTCTGTCCATCAAAAGAAATGTATTCTGTATCGAAGGTTAATTCCCCTGGATGCATTTGGAACCGAGCTGGTAGTGCCTTAGTAAGCTGTTCCTAGTGAAACTTTAAAAATGATGCATGTAGCATAATACAAGGAATAAAATAAATCCAGCTGAGCCAGCCCTATCAGTGCAGTAGTGACATTGCCACTTGTGACGTTGGCGACCTGCATTCAGGAACAGTGCCAGGGCATCGGAGGGTTGGCAGGAGGGAAGAGAATTGAGTGTCCCAGTGGATGTACTCTTCCTTCCAGGAGGGAAGGTTGTTGCCTCTGTTCCAGCACTACAGCCTGGGTGGCCATGAGTGCAGTGCAGTAAGAGGCACTGCAAAAAGGGGTGACGTCACTCGAGTTTGGCATCAGCCCACTGTGTGCACAGATGTCTAGAGTTCTTAGAGTGCCAGTGTCCAGGGAGAACCGGGGTTAGTTCTGGGGCCAGTCCTATTCAGGATCTTCATTGCAAATGACACTAAGATCTGCAACAGGGTAGACAGTCCATGAGGGGTAGAATAAAATGAGGAGGGACCTAGGTAAACTAGAGGAATGGTCAAGAGTGTGGTATCTAAGATTCAATGCAAAAAAAAAAGGTGCGAAATTGTGTATGTGGGGCTCAGGAACCTAGGGGAGGCTTACATGATGGGGGAGGGGGGGATACCAACTCCCACCAAACTGGAAAGGGATCTGGGGGTAATCGTATCAGATGACCTAAAGGTGTCCAAACAACATTCTAAGGTGCTGTGGAGAGTCGGTGGGGTACTGGGGTGCATAGGGAGAGGTATCACCAGCAGAAGGAAGGAGGTGGTGATGCCTCAGTACTAATTGGTAGTGAGACCTCATCTTGAGTACTGTGTCCAGTCCTGGAGGCCGCTCTCCGTAAGGACATAGACAAGGTAGAGGCAATTCAGAGAAGGGCAACAAAAATGGTGCAGGGCCTGCACCATAAATCATATGAGAAGAGAGTGGAGGACCTCATTATGTATACCCTGGAGGAGAGGAGGGAAAGGGGGATATGATGGAGACCTTCAGATATCTCAAGGGCATAAGTAAGGTACTGGAGGGTAGCATCTTTCAGAAAGAGATGTTCTAGAACAAGGAGTTGTGACATAAGGCTGGAAGGGGATAGACTGAGGGTACCATGAGGAAGTATTTCTTCACAGAGAGAGTGGTGGATACATGGAACAGCCTCCCAGTGGAGGTGGTGGGGGCAAATTTGGTAGGGGAATTAAAAACTGCATGGGATAGCCATAGGGAAACCCTGGTGATAGGAAAGAGATCAACGCTGGAGACCGAGTAGGGCCTATGGTTTCTGCAGCAGGCAGAAAAAATGGGCAGACTGGGTGGACCTAGCTGTCCTGATCTGCTGTCAAGTTCTATATTTCTAGGTCACTAGGGTCATGATCGATAACCTTACCGCTATGTCAGTGGCTCAGTAGGTAGCACACACTCTTCTGAGGCCAGGAGATCAGAGGGCTGTGGGTTCAGTTCCCACATTTGGCACTTGGGTTAATATCCCAATACTGACACTGTAGTGCAGCATGAGAGGGGTGCTGCACTTCTGCGGTGCCGTCTTTCAGATGAGACGTTAAACCTAGGGGCCTGGATTGGTGGTAGTTCAGGTGGATGTTAAAGATCCCATGGCACTTATCGAAAAGAGTAGGGGAATTTCCCCGGTGTCCTGGCCAAATTTCCCTCATTCACTAAAAATACCACCAACGGCTTAATCTGGTTCAAGGTCAGTTGGCATTCATCTATATCCCTCTCCCCCAGGTCGTGCCTGAAAATAGGCAGGATTTGTCTAGTCCCTTCCCCTGGATCACACCAGGATATAAGCCTTTGCTCACTATGCCTTTTCTGATCAACAATTTTATTGTGTTTTTTTAGTTTGTTTTGCTTTCTGTTTTTTGCTCTTGTTGCTCCTCTCCAGCTGTCAGGTCAGTAGGGCCCTACTGTGACGTGGTGGATGGGGTGGCTTCATCTACTCAAGGCTGCTTTTTTTTTTCTTTCTTTTTTCCTTCTCCCACTTACCCTCCCTTTTCCAATTCCAAGGTGCGTTTCTGAAGAGCAGCCTGACAGAATGCCTATCGGGACTGTCAGAAGGATAGGGGAACCCTGCCGTGCCTTTGAAACTCCCCTGCTGGCCCCACTTTGGGCATGTGACAAGTCCATGTCACTCTCCAGGTGTGTGGTGACGTAAGGTTGCTCAAGAGGGATCACTTACTCATTTGCACATGACATCCCTTCCCCTGGGCCAGTCATGCAGTGGAATGAAGTTGCCCTCCCTTATCAAGGCAAGAGGCATCCAAGATGGATGACAGATGCCCACTGCATTGGTTGTCACCAGATGTCTCGGTGCGCAAACCTGGGTCGTCTGGATGGTAGACAGTACTGCTACCACTGCATTAAGCCGGTTGGGTTGCGTAGTCAACACATTCTGAATAAATGACTTTTCTTTTGAGATTTTCTTGGTGATGTTGGGTGGCTCCTACAGCCCTTAACAAGCAGTTGATATTCTTGTTGGCCCATTGACACATCAGTAGTGCTGCCGCTCGTGATGCTGACAACCCAGGCACGGAGGTGAATCTGTGGTGTCAGGGCCCAGCGGGGAGGGAATTGAGCATCTGTTGGATTGCTCTCCTGGTAAGGGGGGCAGAGTCTGATGCTTACCTGGCCTCTAGTGGGAAAGGCAGCCTGAGCCAGGAAAGTTGGGAGCACATGACGTGCACCATGAAATCATTGCATGCCACGCCTGCTCCAGGACAAAAACCAGAAAAGAATCCAGTGGCAGGATAAAGAGGAATGCCTGTAGGTCCTGTATCTGATCAGCTGGGCACACTGGCCTCAAGTGGATCTGTTCTGCGGCTGAGCTTGGGGAACCCCGTGGGGGGGGCATGCCTTGGTGGAAGAAGTCCAGCAGATAAGTCCCAGCAGACGTTGGGGTGATGGGGCTGGGGCTCTGTTTAAAAGGAGGGCTGTCGGGAAGGGGAGAAAAAATGTATGTTCTTCAGGATGATGCATACCCTCTCCAAACGAATCCACTGAAAGGAAAACAGATTACTTTGCCCTTACATAGAAAATAAGGTGTAGAGAAAAATGACACTTCATCAATCTCTGATGGTGACATTAATGGAAATAGTTAGCTGTCTCTAGGTATCTGCTGTCAAGTTCCTCATCAAAGCCTTCCTCTGGCGGCACAGGGTTTCTCTTTTCCATCTCTCTCTCTATTCCTTTCTATTCTTTCCCATTCTTCTTTAATTAAGATCATATCTAAACTCTCTACGTATGGGCCCAGATATTCAAACTGTGCCACAAAAGTGCGCAACAGCAGGAGCAAGCGTAAGTCCACTGCGCCCTTGCGCAACGCGCAATATTCAAACACTGCACAGGTCAAGATGCGCCTGCGGCACACTACTGAATATAGTGCCAACTGCACCATAGTGCAACCAGGGATGTGCAGTGGCGCAGGTCAGATTCGCAGTAGAAAAACCAGGGACGCCTAGTGGAGCAAGACAGCAGCGCAACAGCACAACCAGGGATACGCAGGGACAGGATGCAGGGACCCACCACCCATGGTAGGGATGGGCAGAGGAGCACTCAGCAGAACAGACATCGCCCCCACACCACTGGAGGAGAGTAGGAAGAACCAATGGCCCAGGGACACCAGCAAGAAACCTACCGCCGTGGCATGGTGCACCAGCACACTCCCTTGCAAGCTGGGACTGTCTCACATGGATGCCCGTCCACCCCATGCCACACCATCCCACCAATGTAGAGCACACCCTGCACCACGATCCCCATACACCCTGCCCAGGAGTAGTGCCCAACAGTGCAGGACACCCCCGGTAAAGCTGTGATGCCACCACTCCCACTGTGACAATACAACCCTGTGCACCACAGAACCATGCAAGGCAGCACCACCACGAGCACCCAGCAGCGGGCAGCAGCAGACAGCAAAGCAACAGCTGCAGACACAGTGCCACCACGCACGCGCCCCTCTGCAAAGCTGTGAGGCCTACCATACGTTAGCACACGAGGTACCACACACGTGACAGTCATGCCCCGCAACCCACCACCAGTGTCACAGCACCCTGCACACCCTCCCAAGGACACACCCCATCCCAGCACTGGCCACAACAGCCAGTGCAGACACCCACAGTGTTGCATGGAAGCATGTGCCACACAGGATGTAACACAGTGCACAGACAAACCGCCACCCATACCCAAGGGCACACCAACACAGGGACACGGTAGAGGGTCAACCAAGCCCTCGGCATGTGACCACGGCAGCTGTGTACACACGGCCAGAATCCCTCCACGGCACAGGTGTGTCAGCAGCCCTGTGCAGGCACCACGACGCTGTATGCCACCAGCATGCAGCTGAAGCACAGGTGACAGCATCAAGGTGGGATAACAACAGCGGAGGCAACAGTGCCACCCGAGGCAGACATGCACCACACCAGTGACAGGAGGCAACCCGGCATCGCACTGGGTACAGTGGTAGTCCAGCATGGGCAGCCACCACTGACATGCCAGTGGACTGTGCAGGTCACAGACATGCAAGGGTGGCAGCTGCACAGGCCATGGACGGTCTGACAGGTGCGCCATGGACACAGCGCATGCACCGTGTACCACTGCACACAGTCATCCATTGCACAGGGAACAACACAAAAACCACAGACAGTGACTGAGAGCTATGCCCACACCACACTTGCCTCCCCTATGGACACACACACACACACACACACACACACACACACACCCATGATAGCACCACCCCTGACACCATGCACACCACTGCAGCTGAGCACCATTAGCCTGCTGCAAATCAGAGACCACAACAGTAGGCATAACTAAACAAATATATTAAAAAGGTAGTAACAAAACTATGTACAAATATATACATTTGAAAGGGGTGCGGGCCACAAACTGGGTGGAGGTGGGTAAGGGCAGGGTGAACAAATGAGAGAGGGAAGGAGGGGTGTGAGGGTGGGTCGGGGGGTTTCAGGTCAAAGTGCAGTCCATCTTCATCGGGAGCCCCGCTCCCCGCTTCTATTCCACCTCCTGCCATGTCGATGCCTCACACCATGGCGATCCATCCTTTCGAGGATAACCAGAGAGGCCCTGGCCACCTGTAGCAGCTCCTGCAGCGCCCGCTGTATATGGACCATTCTCGGTCCACCTAGGACAAGGGAGCAGAGTCAATAGGTGTGAATGCACAGCCCCCCTGCAGCCCACCATTGTGCATGGCATACAGCCATGTGACACGCCCCTGTGATGGTGTGTGACCACCCACAGTGATCATGTCCACAAGACCTGCCCACCAAGGTGCACACAGCCATGCGGACCGCTGCACACACCCACCATCCAAGTCCCGAAAGCACCACTGTGGCTGTAGAGTGACATGGCTTTGCGGTGCGAAGGCAGTAGCACAGCCATGTACCCGGTGCACGCATGGACCACCAGTGACGCACTCCCAGACATGCAGTGCCACTGGACAGTGCTGACTGTACTATGTTGCACGGACGGCAGTGGTGTCAATGGATGGTGGCCATGCCCCGCCGCCCACCCTGCTGCACAGCATGCACAGAAAATCCTGGATTTAAGGCACTCACCATCATCAGGCTGGTCCCGGCGCTGGGCTGGTATGGGTCCTCTGGCATCTGGACGTGCCTCACGCTGCAGCTGCTTCTCCTTGGCACGCCATCGCTCCTCAGGGCCTAGGGTGCAAACATGGAGAGAGGAACATCAGTACAATCCAGTAGCAAAGGCTCCCCGGCCCCCGGGTGTGTGCGATCCCACACAGCCAAACCTATCTGCCCCCCATACCACCACCACCACCACGGCCAACACTGGACGGACCACCCACATGCGGTGGACACATGCCCACTGCAATACCCGTATGACCGTAACCAGTGTATGGATGGGGCACCTACCTGGCCATAGAACAGCGCCCCTCCTGGCACGTGTCCGCAGGCGGGCAAGAATGTCCAGGTCATTGCTCCACTGTGCGCTGGATCCCTGTCGCCTCCTCCAGGGCCACCGCCACCTCCTCCCACACGGCACTCCTGGCCCTGTCCAGGGGTGCCTCCCCAAAGAGAGGACCAGCATGGGGCTCAGCTAGGGACACAAGGTTAGCCAGTTCAGCCTGGCTCCAGATTGGTGCCCATCTCCGTGCCATCTTTCCACCATTGAGTATCAAAATGGCGCTCCCTAGCGCACGTCTGCCACGTGTGGATGCTGCGCGGTACTGTGCCGCCATTACCCATCGTGCTGTCACCAAACAGCGCGATAGAGGTGCACCCATGCGGACGCATGGCGCCTAGGGGCAAAGGTCGCAAGGGTCGGGGTCCTCGCGGCACGGACAGCCACAGCGCAATTGGTACTCGCCGCGTGTAGCACGCCTGTGTGGCACTTCCTGTAGCGGCTTACCGTGCTGTGGCACTACGGCGCCCCAGTGCAAGAGTGCTATACATGTGAACAGCGCACTAGCGCCACTGGCACAGTGGTGGACATGCCCTGCACTGCCTCCCGCGCTCAGCACGTCAGCAGCGTGGCAGGCGTCGGTGTCTGCGGCCCGGGCATGCGCCGCTCGGTGTCTACTGCACACGTCACAGAGCTGCGCCCTTGCCTGAGCACGTTCAACACAATTGCGCAAAGCACAACAGCACGATATTCAGCCGACATATGCAGATCAGCTCATCAGCAATTCAGTGGCGCAGCTACTGCATTAGCATCCACTTAAAATTGAGCCTCGCCTCATTTGCGTGCGTTGCGCTATATAAATGTGACTTTGGACTGCAGAGGCCATAGTCTGGTATTGCAGTCTATTGTGGTGAGTTGCATGCTGTTTGCCAGTGTGGACTGTGGTGTGTGGAAGATGCATGGGACTGCACATTCAGAGGTAACACCTGTCATTCCCACAGGATCAGTAATGACCGAACATGCGGTGGTGGAGGAGGAACAGAGATGTGGGAGACAGAGGAGGCCCAACTTCACCAAGGCAGAATCAGATACCCTGTTTGAGGCCTACCTTGACCAGGAACCGCTGCTCAGCGGACAGCGGGGAACACCACATGCCCGTGCTGCGGCATGAGGTGAGGTGGCGCATGCCGTCAACCAGCCTGGCAGCCACCAGCGGTCCATGCAGGAGTGCAAGAAGAAGGTGGGCACAGACAGCAGGAGGAGGAGGATTAAAGATAAGGTGGCTGCCATCAGGGCAGCACGGTCTGTGACTGGTGGTGGACAGCCGGCTGTGCCACGCCTGACGCCACAGAAAGAGCAGGTTGCTGGCAGCATGTGGTGTTGTGCCCTCGAGGGTGTTCCAGGTGGTGGCTGCATGATAGGTCCTGATCTGTCACTGTGTGGGGGGTGGGGGGAATGCCACAGGGTAGGGCAGAGACATTAATGCTGCTGTGTTCTCTTACAGCTCCTGAGCATCTACATGGGTCAGCGGTGGTGGGCTCGTTCACTGAGGGTGTTACCCTGGCCACAGAGGTACGCCCATCCACCTCCTCAGGTGTCCGAGGGTCAGGATGACAGTGGGCCCGCCTTGCTGTCCGGACTGAAGTTGGTGGAGTTGGTGCGGAGGAGGCTCTGCCCGTGTCCCACCATGACAGCGTCCATGGATGCCAGCATGCTGAGACTCTGGCTGGTGCCGGATCAGTCACCGATGATGATGGAGCTCACATCATGGACAGTGATGCATGTGGGCCGCAGGATGGCCGCACAGCAGGTAACAGCACAGGCATAGCTGTGGGTGGTGCCGCCGTGGAGGCCTGCGTGACATCACAGTCCCAGCCTGTGCCTGTCTGCACCAGTGGGGCAGCACTGGTGTGCGTCCAGGACAGTGGGGCTGTTGCGACTGCTGCGACGGCACCATTGAGCCCCAGCGAGCGGCGGCCGGAGGGGCAGTGTCAGCAGTCGACCAATGGGGGGGGGGGCGGCGTTAGTGCACTGCCTGTGGACATGCCCATGCATGGCCCTGGTGTGCAGCGCCCAACCTCAAGGGTGCTGCCCAGCACGGCCACGAACACCATGCCGATCAGGCAGATGACCTCTTAGATGAGCACACCCGCATACTCCATGAATCAGTGGATCAGCAGTTGCGGCTTGTGATGGCGGTGGATGCACTCAGTGCGGTCCTGCGCTAGGCAGAGGAGCGGCGCAGCAGGGACACCGGTCTGCTCCTGACAGGTATGGACTGGCTGTGGGAGGATGTGACCGCCGCCATTGACAGGCAGACACAGGCATTCACAGCTGTCATGGCCACAATGGGCACACAGTTATTTGCCCATGCTCCGCAGACACCGCGCAGTGCCATGTCCACCCCCCCATTCCCAGCGTCGTGCAACACTCTCCATGTTGACACCGGGTTCAGCTGTGGGCATCCCGAGCACGCCTGACGCAGGCATGTTCGTTGAGCTGCAGACCCCTGCTTGAGAACGGCCGTGCTCCCGCAGCGGCACCCTTGGGGGACCGTCGGTGCCACCCCATGAGGCCAATGGTCAGCCTGTCATGGCTGACGGGTCTCGGCGGGGCCGCCCACGTGGCCATGGCACTGTGCCGCGTGACTGACCTGTCTCCCACCATGGCTACTGTCTGATGCCGTCCTGTGTGCAGTGTGTTGTTCAACGTGCAGTGCACGGGTGGGGTACCCAGCCCTGCACATACACACGCTCCATGTGCACACCCTTCCAGCTGCTGGCCGCTGTGGCGTGTGCATGATGATGTCTGCGTCGCGCTGTCCGCCACTGTGCAATGGTGCCAGCGTCTCAAACACGCCAGTGACGGCACTGGGCGGTGGTCTGTGTGTGTGTGTGTGTGTGTGTGTGTGTGTGTGTGTGTGTGTGGTTAGGGTGGCGGTTGGGGTCTGCGTGCCTCCTACCCTTTGTGCATGTCTTTGGGGGGTGTGACCCGCGTGCCGTGTTAGGCCTTGCTCATTCCTGACAGCATGTGCGGTTCCACGCTCGGCCAATTCCCTTTACACCATGCGCCCCTGCGGTTTGTCCATGCGTGTTTGTGGGTTGTGCCCTTGCCATTGGTGGTTGCACATGGCCCCATGACTTACCTGGTTGGTTGAAGTGCTCCTCTGTGATGGTGTCCTGGTGCAGCTGCGACATCCGGATCAGTCAGGGGTTCCCTTCGACCAAGGGAGGGGGCTGCCCATCACCATCTGCACCAGCGTCCTCATCATCCCCATTGCTGTCCCCCTCTTCGACCTCTACAGCTATCCCACAGTCATTGGCCATGTTGTGCAGGATGCAACAGGCCATGAATAACCCACAGGTCTTCAAGGGGCTGTACTGTAGGGCACCACCAGACGTGTCCAGGCTACGGAGACGTGCCTTCAGCATCCCGAACACCCGCTCTATGACATTGCGTGTGGTGGCATGTGCCTCATTGTACCATTGCTGCAATGGGGTCGCAGGCCACCGGTATGTTGTGAACAGCCAGAGACGGAGTGGATAGCCACTGTCACCTGTGTGTAGAGGGTGGACATTAGTTTGGTGATCAGCGTTGCCCTGCCATGGGCCATCTAGGCCAGTACCCATGTCGCCTCTGACTATGCCCCTTCCAAGATTCATGTCTTTCTGCGTGAACCTGTGGCACAGTGCAGACTGGTGCCAGATAAAGGCATCATGTGCTCCCTCAGGGTGCGTGGCACAGGCATTGGTTATGCGCCCCCTAGCATTGCACACCACCTGGCAGTTGATGCTGGCATAGCCGTTCAGGTTGATGTACCCAGCACCTTCCGGGCCAGGTGGCATGCGGATGCCCCGAGCACGCCAGGCATACGTGCTACCCTCTAGAACTCTTGTATGTGTGCTGTGCGCTCCGCCGGTGTGCTGGGGAAATGGATGTACTCCGCAGCATGTGGCAGCGGTGCGCTGAGGAATTGTGTGAGTAGGCGTGAAGTGGCCGACTGGGTTATGCCTGTTGTGTCCTTCTTTTGGTCTCTGGAAGGTGCCTGTGGCGAGCAGGCACATGATAGCTGTTACCTTTGTCTCCACTGACAGAGCATGGCTCCGTCGTGTGGGTGCATGCATCTCATCACTGCACAGCTCACAGAGCTGCCTCATGATCGCCCGGTTCAGGCGGTACCGGCCCACAATCTCTGTGTCACTGTAGTGCTCGAAGCTGGTGTGGGCTCAGTACCGCCTGTTGGGGTCATACCGCCAACGGGCCCTTCCATGGCCGTGCCCCTCTGCTGCCTGCCTTCTCACACCCCTCATTACCGCCTCCATCTGAATGGTGGGCACAGGCCATGTCCCTGCCTCATGCTCTCCCCGCAGCTGTAATCCCGTTCCCTCCGCTGTCCTTTGTGCTACTCCCCCTGCACCGGGAACACCTCCAAGCTTTGGCTGTCCTGCCCACTGCCATTGGCCTCGGTCCACTGTGACACAGGCTCCCCACTCCTGTCCTGTTGCCCTGTGTTCCCCGGTGTGCCCTGTCCTGCTCTTTTCCAGTCCCACTCACTGCTTCCCTCTCTTCTCTGGCTTCCCTATAGCGTTTTTGTGCCTCTCTTGTTCCTTTTTATTTTGGATCATTTCCGCTATCACGCAACTTCCGCTTGCTCCCCTATTGCGCATGGCGCATGCTGTTGAATATCGCACTGCGCCATTTATTCATGGTTCCTCCCCCTTCAGTTGCACATGCATTCATTACCATTGCGCTCTTGCGTATTGCGATTTTGGGGGGGGGGCGCAGCTGCCTCCTGCTGAATTTTGCAGAATGGCGCATTTTCGGACTTGCGTTGGCGCATCTCTGCGCATGGTGCAACCCTTTTGAATATCTGGGCCATTATGTCTCCGCTCTTTACACTAGAATGTATAAACAACGCTAGTCTGTGACTGAGTGAAATTGTTTAGAACCTTGCCAAGTGACCTTGTAGTTGATTCTTGTGACATTGCTATTTTTCTGTATTGTATGCCCTGTCTAGAACCTTTGTAAACAAGCTTCCAGCTCAAAGGTTGTTTCCAAATCGGTAAGCTTGAAACTTGAAGTTAACCTGCACTAATTTTCAAGCCTGTTATGCTTGTCTGAAGTCTAGGATTGCATTTTTTCCCTTCCAGACTACTCTGAAGGATCCCAAGATGTCGGCTGTTGTCCTGAATCCTCACATCAAGCGTGCCATCAAGCAGAAAACTATCAATGACTTTCTAGCTAAGGACAAGCTTTAGCCCCTCACAGTCAACTTCGTTAGTGAGTACTTGAGTTTACTTGCTGTAAAATGCTTTTCAATGTAACTGTCCTGTAACCCCCACCCCGCAACAACTGAAAACAGGATACCATCCAGCCCACTTCTCCCAGAAAGCTAAATCATTGCTGAGCTGTATGGTACCAGTCTTTCACACTTCTAAATGAGTACTGTGTTCCCCACTGTGAATGTTGGAATTCACCTATAATTTACATTACAAATCCTGACATCACTCCTAAACATTCAGGTATTCTTTTATAAGAGAGTGTCTTATGCAGACAGTCCTAAAATTCTGAAGTTCTATGTTTAGTTGGCACAGTCCATTTCCCACAAAGGGGATTCAGTATTCTGCAAAATAAAGCATATGGATTTTATATTAGGATGTCTTTTTTTTAAAACGAATGTCTTTAACATGAGATATATATATATATATATATATATATATATATATATATATATATATATATATATAACATACATACACCTAGTTCTTGTGTCTCTCATGGTTGTTCCTTCTCCTGTGTATGCCAGAGCTGCACACCTTAGGTTCGCAATTCTCTCACCCAAAGAACTCAAGAATACACTCTTGCAACCATGAGACACGTTAGCTGTACATATAAACATATAAAATGTCTTTGATTTTCAGGTTCTAGAATATTTGCATTAAAATATTGGGAATGCAGTGTTGTCAGATTAATCAACAATCCGATTAGGAGATTTCATCCTCCTAGCTCTGGATAATCTTGTTACTTTTCCATCAAGCAGAACTTTTTTGTTGCAATATGCTTACCCAGGATAAAACATGAAATGTAACATCTCATTTTCAGTGGGATCCTGCTTCTTTCCATATTCACAGCTGGATAGTCTAGAGAACTAGAAACTTAAGTGGCTTGCTCAGTGTCCCATAGTATTTGGCTCTGATGGGGCTTGAACCTGTCACCTCCTGGTTTCCAGGCCTGTACTCTAACCACCACACCACTCTGCCACTAGGTGTTGACGTCTCCACAATCCATTGATTTACAGTGACGAGGGGCCAGGTTTTCTTAATTTGTAAATTTATTTACTCTGGATAGCTCTGTTGGAATGCAGAATCACATTTCCCATGGAGTCCTGCCCTACTCATTTCCAGTGCTGGGGTGGACTGGCGCACTGAGAGGAAAAGTAACTTGCCCAGGGTCACACAGTGAGTATCTGGCTATAGCGGGGATTGAACCTCTCCCGGTTCCCACGCTGGTGCTCTAACCACTGGACCACACTTACCACTGTGTATGTTTTACACAGCAAGTTGAGGAACTATCCCAGATAGCACTTGTTTTTCTAATAAATCATTTTGTTTTTTAAAGTTGGCATATGCTGCTTTGTCAAAACAAGATTTAAGGAAAGTATGTCCTCCACCACTGTCATATACCATGTCTAGGCAAAAACTGATGGTGGGATTCATACGTCTGACAACAGAAGGATTAGCAGTCCAGCAGTTGGGTAGAATAATAAAACTGCTTAACTCAAGGCATACCTCAAATCTGTGCAGCTTAGCCTTCCTAATAAGGAACTTTTGCCTGGGTCCGTGGTGTAGGCTGCATGTGTTGCACGTCTGTGCAGTGGTTCAGGTTCGCGCTGCATACCTGCCTACCCACATGGAACTGTGGGACTGCTGTGGACACCGTGCTCTTGAGCTCGGGGGAGGGATGGGATGCCTCTCCACTGCAGCAGCATGTCCTCTGAGTAGTGGGGGAGCCAAACAATGTCGGATCCTGCCCCCTATTTCTTTAGGCCGCTGCAGCAATGGAAGATTGATGTAGCTGCATCAGATGGTGGAACGATTATCATAAGACACCCCCGCCTGACCACTAATGGTCAGAACCCCTCCCCATGCTGTTGGTAATAATCCCTCCTGTGCCTCCCATCCCTAGTACTTTGACATAAGCAGGCGTCAGAACCAGAAAAAATAGTTTGGGCTGTGAATTAAACTGCACTCTTAAATGCCTACAAGAATACAAGTACTTCTTTAGTAGTAGTGCAAAAACAGTGTTTTGTTTGTTTTCTTCTTTTAAGTGCCCTTGTTTTACTTTCGTTTATATGCCCTTATTTTTTTTCTGGGCTAGAACCAATCTCACATTCACATACAAAAAATGTGTCTGTACCAGTCTGTTTCTTTTTCCTCGCTTGGGTCTGGTGTTCCCCTTTTGTTTTTTTTTCTTATTTCCTGGCTTAGTTGCCTAGTCCAGCGCTCTTATGAGGCATTGGCTCCGAAACGTCAGCACATTTTCAGCGTAGACAGACCCTCTGCTCAGAGGGAGGATGATGGAGGACGAGTGAAAGTATCATGCAGCATCGAGCAGTACGCAAAAGATACACCCAGGAGCGGGGTATTTGAATAGTAAATGCTGCACACACAATAAAAGAATGAGTCCAAGGAGCAGTGGCAGGCTGCTCTGTTGAGGAATCTGATGAATGATGCACTTCAAAAACTGACTAGGCAATTGAGCCACGAAACAAGAAAAACGAAAAGTGGAAAATCGGACCCAAGAGAGGAAAAAGAAACACTGGTACAGTGACATTTTTTTGTATGTGAATGAGTGGTTATAGCCCAGAATAATAAGGGCATATAAAAGAAAGTAAAACTAAGTGCACTTAAAAGAAGAAACCAAAAAATTGTTTTTGCACTACAACTAAAGCAGCACTTGTATTCTTGTAGGCATTAGAAGAGTGTGGTTTTAACTAATTCACGCTGTAAATTTTTTATGATAAGCAGACACTGTTTCAGGGTTGCCACAACACCAACCTGGCCCTGCTGGAGGGGGAGAGCTTCAGAGCTTTGCTGTTGATCAGGGGAGGTCGGGGCTAGATGGCAGCAACAGGGAGCAGTGACTCTGGATAATGCAAGTGTAGCCTGATCAGGTGTGTAGGCCTGGATGTTCTCCGGTATAGGAGGGGCAAGTTGTGAATTAAAAAAATAAATATGAAATCTGTTGCAGCCTATCGTGTGTTCTTCCCACCAACCCACCTTGACAGGCAGCACCTGGTTATTGACAGGGTTAAAAAAGGGTTTGTAGGTTATTTTTCTTGGCTCATGTGGTGAGAATTCTGTGTAGTAGTATGCCTTGCTGCTGTGAAGGTACTTGGCAAGGTGTGCCTTTCACTGAAGCTGCGCGAAGCTGATGAAGCCTGCAACAAGACGGTCTCCCCCAGTTTGAAGAATCTGAGGCAGGCTATGGGCAGAAAGTTAGAGAGTTGACCTCCTGAATTTGCATAGATATTTGGGGGACGGGCTACTATCTTGCAGTGGTGGGTGAGATTAACCACCTTTGTTTTAAACTTTATTTTTGTTCAGTATGTAAACGAAGTATTTCAGGAAATGGTATATACTTAAAAAGGAAAACAAAACACAGCTCAGTTGCATTATTTCCAGAGTTGTCACATTTCTTTGATACATGGGGGCCCAGCACATTTACGATTAAAACAACAAAACATTTTGTACACTAGAGCCAGTTACAACCAATGCATTATGGTACTTTATAAAATGGGTCTGGAGTTTTCTGTGTCCTGATTGGCTGAGAGGTACCTGTGACTGTGTCCTTTTCAGGACATACTGTGCTAGTTGGCACCTCTTCAGCCAGCCAGGACTCACCCAACAGATCTCACTGTGCCAACATCCTGGAAGTGCCAACTCGTGTTATAGAGAGCCTGTCTCTTTTCTCCACCACCCCCCCCAAAAATGTGTAACTGTACCAAAGTGAACTAAATTACCGGATCCAGTGAAGTAAAGTAAAATATTTATAATAAACCTCTGACCTCTGCTTTCTGCAGCTCAGAAAGAGCTGCCAGGCCTGTGATTTTGGTTTTTCTCGCTAATGTTTCTCTGTTACCACAAGTACTGGTCTTGCAACCATTCTTTCAGTCTGTGAACAGTCACCATCTCGGCTCTCCCATCCAGTTGTGGCAGTTGTGGTCTGTGATCTCCAGCTCCCCCAGTCCATGAAACCACAAAGCCATAAAAGAAACACTGAAGTAAAAAATAAGTCTCCAGTGGTACCACACAGCAGAAGTTACGGTTTAAAAAACGCAAACAAGGAAACTGCTCTGTATGGCAGCTGCAAAGGGTCATGATCGCTCTGACTCAAGCGGTATGCTTAGTGTAGATGACATGAAGACAGATTTAAAAAAAAAAATTAGACAAAATGATTTGAGTATGGGGGGGAGAGATGTGACACGAGAAGCATCGCACAGTAGCCGATCTCAGACACACTCACTCCCGCTCACTGTAACTGAAACAGAGTGAGCAGTCCGTGACTCAAGATATAGACAAACTAAGAAATGTCATGGTGGGGCCGGGGGACCTAAAATAAGCATATTGTACAAGATTTTGAGAGTTGGTGTGTGGCTAGGGACTGGAGGGACACACAGACACCAACCCCTGCATTGACTGTTAAACAACTTCATTAAAAGCCAATGACAAGGACTACTTTGTTTGTTTTTTTTTTCTCTTGATTGAGCATTTTTGTACTGTTTTTTTGTGCACTTTTTATGTCCTTTTTTAACTATTTGCTAGGGGGACCCATTTTATAAGTGGAATGAGAAACTGAGGTATGGTTTATGGCCTGATAAGAGCACTTCCCAGGTGCTAATGGCACTCTGCTCAAGCACCTCCTGCCTCATTATGCACCTGGGGTGTGCTTTTGTCAGACCATAAACCACACCTCAGAGTGTCTAACTCCTTAACACCATTCACTTTGCCAGCACTTAATTACTGTACGTTAGCTATGCCTTTTATAATTGCAAACAAGTCTCTTCATAGTATAACTCCCCCCACCACCACCACCACGGCAGAAAGCCTGAAGTTGATAACCCATATGTAATAATAGCCATATGTTTGAATAACTCACTCCCCCTTCATCTTTGGTATCATACCCCCGACACTTACCTGGGCGTCCCTGACCACCACAGAGCTGTGGTCACCCCAGGAGGGGTTGGAGGGTGACGGGGATTCCTGTGTCTGGATATGTGTTTTTAGGCTCTGTGAGGTGCCCTGCTTGAGGTTGGGGACGCCAGATGTACCACGGCTGCAAGCCCCTGATGCCAGGGCCCTGTTTTTGTCCATTTTACACTCACATGGGATGCCACCATCTGAGACTCTAGTGTGCACATTCACACAGTTGTGCGTGACCATGCACTGGAGCCAAGCAGCATCCCCCTCCATACGTCACTTTCCCACCATACTGCTACCTGTGGTCACCCAGATGGCAGTGTAATAGCAGGGAGTGAACCCTCCTCCCTGAAGGAGGAGAGCGTCCTTTGGGATGCTCAGTCTTCTCATCCTTGACGACCCTTAAACAACCCAGGACGTGGATCCAGGTCACTGGTGGGGGTTAGTTCTAATTCAGTAGTATTATGCTGAGCTCTTTATTTAAAAAAAATTTAATAATATAGCCTAGAATTCAGTTGAACCTACTAAAATCCAGTTATAATCCACTAGGAAAAGCCTAGGTAACCCAACGTAAAACTGTAGAATCTTTACCCAAGAAAAAGCCTACAGCAACAACAAATGTGTCAGCGAATTTTTATTGGTGCATGAAAGGAGTAGAAGAATGACTTCATAAAACATCCATGGCTACAGTGACATGAACATTTTTGCCCCTTTCTCCATGTGCTCGGGGGCATTGTTGGCTAGGTGCACTTTTCTTTTGTCTGTCTTCTCATTTTAATGGTGAATTTGATTTTCGTACTGTTGCAGTGTTAGAATGTAAATCCAAGCCCTCCGACCCACCTTAGCGTTTATGTCCACATTTATTACCCCGTCGGGCTCCCAGGGTCCAAGAGTACTGGTGGCAGCCTTTGAGATGGTCCTAGTTGGAGATTTTCTTGGTTTCGTCCCATACCCGTGCCATTGGCAGTTGACCTTGCAGGCATGCAGCACCTACTGTAGGGTACACCAAGATCCCTGCCTCACCAATAGTCGCTTTGGCAGTGGAACACAGCACCGCTGTCCCCCAGCCAATGAAGTTCTGCCACTGTCTGTATTCACTAACCACGGGCTGCCTCACGTAGAGAGGTATGGGATCACTTCAGACTCCAGGGTGGCTGCATGGGGACGGACATGCTACAGCTGGGTTGGCTAATTACTGGCTTTAAAAAAAAAAAAAAAAGTGTTGCAGGAAGTTTTTCCATTTTTTTTTTCCTTTTCTCATTTTTCTAGACCTGCTGGCTGAGAATGGTCGGTTGGCTCAGACCCAGGATGTGTTGGCTGCTTTTGATAAGATTATGAGTGCACACCGTGGAGAGGTCCTCTGCTCTGTGACCACTGCTCAGGTACATTTTTAGATCTTGGCTGACCTAACATTTGCAATGACTTGGTAATGATTTGCTGTTTTGTGGTTCTTTCTGCCTAGATGAGGTCACTGGGGGTTGGCTGCATAGGTAATTTTCCATTAAAGGAAGAACTCCTTTTACCCCTCACCTATCTTGTAAGCTGTCCTAGAGCCTGAATTGGTGACTGGGAGGAGTGTTACCCCGCCTCACACCACCCTTGATGTGCTTTACAGTACCAGCATCAGGCCTTGCTGCCATGGAGGCAGACATCAACATGTTGGACATTAAGGCAGCCAGGGGATGTTTGCATGCAAGCGAACTAATTCATTGGACTCCAATTCTTCCATGGTGCAGTGAAAGGGAGAGTAGATCACCAGGGAGCAATCTGTTCCCTTAACCTTAGTAGCCAGTGATACTAATAGGAACAAACTGACCACTCTGTCACATTTTTAAAGTCTCCCATTCAAAGTGAGCAGGGGAGCATAGTGAGAAGCCCATACTGTGTCAGAGAGCACAGAATGAGCACAGAGACGGAGTGGAAAATATAAAATAAAACAGAACTGAAATCTTAAGTAACACAAAACACAGCTATCACAGTCCACCTTGAGGAAGGGGTCTTAACCCCAAAACAGTGGTGTGTGGGTCCCTGAGAATTTCTTTCTGTGTGGCTTTAATATATAATGTTATGTTTGTAAATCTGGGTGAATGGTCCATTTTGTTTCTATAATCTTAGAAGCTTACTTCTCCCTTCATTCCTGGAGCTTAAGCAAATTGCCTCCATTATATCAGAACTCCCAAGGCAGTCAGGATTGGGGATTGATCCTGGGTGTCTGGCACAGCAGTACAGCCAACTTCCAGTCAGGGCATCGAGTCAAAACAGTAAAATAGTGTAAAAACATTGTGATCCTCCAAGCTGCATGTAGCGTAGTGCAGTACCTAGAGAATACTGGATGGGCAGCTATGCACAACCATTGTGTTCTGTCACAGACTGGTTCTGGTTCCCTCTGACCTCAAGAGTGAAGCTCAGCAGGTCTATGAGAATCTGAACTTGTGAGGGCCAGAACACACCTGGTTGTACACAAA
The DNA here is from genome assembly GCA_016271365.2 of Neoceratodus forsteri. Taxonomy (NCBI): domain Eukaryota; kingdom Metazoa; phylum Chordata; order Ceratodontiformes; family Ceratodontidae; genus Neoceratodus; species Neoceratodus forsteri. The sequence continues at coordinate 738,442,761 of CM057459.1, read as the reverse complement.
GTTGCTCATCCTGAATTTTTGTAGTGTTTAGTAGCATGTGCTATGTGCACGTGGAAGTTCTTTAGCTTTTAGAATGAAACTGACTTGTTCAGGCTCTAGAGGCTTCAGGATTCTGTTGTACCACAGAAAGGTACATTTCACGTTTCATGACTTTTGAACTGTGGTGCAGCAGCATTTTGAAAGGGATGGAATTCTGTATAGAACAGTGCTCTATTGTACGCTATAACAGATTATTGGAGACTGACACTGCCAAAGTAGAAGATTGTGGTACTTCAAGATGCTGGACAGCAACGGAGAAGGACGCTGTCAAGATATAGACATATCATTGTGTGAAAAAGATCAACAAATGATGGCAAGTGATGCTGCAGAGATAGGGTTCATGTAGTGCAAAACACTTCAGAGTGATGGAATGGGACACTGCCAGAAAAGGTGTAGTGTAGATGCACTTAGCTCCAGCACTTGAACTGCTCTGGAGAGTAAAGGGTTAATTCTGTGCCAAGGCATAGACCGTTGAGCTCGGGCTTGGTTTTCAAACCTCTGTCTGTGGTACTCTGAAGTGTAACAGTCAGATTTCTTACTCCACCTAACTGTGAAGTCGCTCCAGAGATCCCTCCTACGCTTTGGTTTGGTAATAATTTGAATCGGTCATTTTTTTTCCAACCGCAGTTCTTATTTTATCGGTATTCTTACCTCTGTCTCGGTAACAGTAAGTGGTAGTAGTTGGTAGTGGTAATTTTTCTTGATTTTGTTAGGTCGGTCCGGTTCAGAACTGAAATCTATTGTGATTTGTGTATTTCTGCTCATTATTGTGGTTTTCCGGTACTTATCGGTTCCTAAAACAATCCGGATTTCTGTGGGATTTTTTTTAACCAACCCATGACACTGTTGGAACCAATAAGTGTTAGTTGCCTGGCTTAACACTGACAGGGGTGCCTTTTTCTTGTATTCGGCATGTCTGAGACACCCAAAAAGAAAACCGGTCCCACTGGGTTTCAGCACTGTTCGAGTGTGGGGAGGCCTTTGCTAAGGCTGATCCCCACCTCATATGTGTGCATTGTCTGCGGTTTGACCACCTCAAGAAAGACTGCCAAATTTGTAAGAACCTTCCCAAAGCCACTCTTGAAAAACATTTGAGTAGGCTGAGGGAAAAGGAGGCCAAGAAGTCCACTGACTCGGATAGCCATCCCGGTTCGGTTGCGTCCGAACATGAAGAGGTACCACTGACTTGGGCGATACCTCTTTGGGCAAAAGGAGCGCAGACTCAGCGGAGTCGATTCCAACTAAGAGAAAAAGAAAATCAGCCGGTTCAGATCTGAAACACCATATTCCGACCGCTGAGGAGATAGCGAGAGCGATTACAATAGTGCAGTCGCTTCGCCTGGTTCCGACCGAACCGACATCGGTTCAAATGCAATCGGTTCGGTTGGAAGTTGTTACCTCAGACATTGATCCAGAGGCATACTATGTGGGTGATTGGGAGGAGGAAGAAGATGATGGGGAGTTTGTAGGCTTAGATGAGCCAGTAGAGCCTGATATCTCCCCAGACAGGCCTTCCAGTGTTTCCCCTTCCAGGCTTTTTGAGTCCCCCTCCCACTTGTTTTACAAGAAGGTGGCTGAGACTCTTCAGCTTCCTATGGAAGAGGCTGATCAGGATCAGGAGGATCCTGATTATGTGGAGAAGATGGATGTTCCAGAGTCAAAGAGAGTGTCTATCTCTGCATAAATCCCTGGGGAAATGGACACAGAAAATCATGCAGTTTCCCACATCCATTCCTCCTGTGGATAAAAGAATGGACAGGAGGTATGCCTTATCAGGTCCTGGCACGGAATTCCTTTCAGCACATTGTAGCCATGTTGGGGTGGTGCAAGCTATAGCCTCTGACAAGGCTAACATTCCCCTGGCATCTCACCCCCAGATAATGATTCCAGGAATGTGGATGCCATGGCTAAGAAGCAGTACTTGGCATCTTCTTTGGGGCTCAGGCAATCAAATTACATGGCAGATACAGCCAGGTACCAGAAGTCTATGTGGGATACGGTTCTGGAGTTTGCAAAGAATGCCCCTCCCCAACTAGCCAAGGAGCTGGAGATTACATGGCAGATACAGCCAGGTACCAGAAGTCTATGTGGGATACGGTTCTGGAGCTTGCTAAGAATGCCCCTCCCCAGCTAGCCAAGGAGCTGGAGCTGGAGCAGGTGGCTGTAAATGGTATAGAGGCATCCAAAGTGCAATTTCATGCTGCTGTGGACTCGAATGATGTGCATTCTGGAGTCATGGCTGCATCCATTTCCATGAGGAGGTTTGCATGGCTTAGATGTAGCAATCTTTTGTAGGATACCCATACTAAGGCCATGGATTTTCCTGTAACTGGTAATTCTCTGGTGAGCAAACAGAGAACTACATGAAGAAGATGGATGAATATAGGACCACCTATTGGAGTGCTGCAACCAGGGAAAAGCAGACTACTCCTCAGAGGCATCAATTTAGGGCTGGCAGGGGAAGGCCTCTTCTACCAAGCTCAGGCCTTCTCTTCTTTCCAGCAGAGGGGGTTCTTTAGGGGAAGAGGCAGGCGTGGGATGACCAGGACCCCATCCTCCACGCAGTCTAAGCCCCCTGCCAGACACCCTGAGGTGTCGATTAGGGTCGCCTCCCCTGTTCCAGAAGGGGACAGGTTGGCTCACTACTCCCAGGCCTGGGAGTCTATTACTTCAGACAAATGGGTTCTGGAAGTAGTGAGCCAGGGACTTGCTCTGTTTCAAAAGGTTCCCAAAAATGAGAGCAAGGTTCTTCAGTCCTCCCTCTCCCTTGGAGACAAAGGCCTTAGAGGCAAAAGTCTTCCTCTCTTCTGCTTCAGCAAGCAGGAAAGAAGGTACCTCTTTGTCACAGGGGAAAAGGACTGTATTCCAGATACTTCCTTACCCCCAAAAAAGACGGGAGTGGCGACCCATCCTAGATTTAAGTTACCTGAACAAACATTAAAAAAAATCAAAATTCAAGATGGTGACTCTGGGAGTAATTCTTCCCTCTCTCTCAGACCAGGAGACTGGCTAGCCTCTCTGGATCTCAAAGATGACACCTTCCACATACCTATCAGACATTCCCACAGAAAGTACCTCAGGTTCGAGTTGCCCTCAGGCCATTACCAATTCAAAGTTATTCCTTTCGGTCTAACATCTGCTCCAAGGGTGTTCACCAAGTGTCTTTCAGTAGTGGTGGCATTCCTCAGGAGACAGGGTATCCTTCTGTTTCCATACCTGGATGACTGGTTCCTAGTGATCCAGTCCTCAGACCAAGTCAAGTCAGTCTTAGAGGCCAGTCAAAAGCTTCTAGAATCCTTGGGCTTCATTCTGAACCTAGAAAAGTCTGTTCTGGAACCAACCCAACTTCTCACTTTCATAGGGGTGGAATTAGACACTATTTTGGCAAGAGCATTTCTCCTTCTTTAAAGGGTTCAGTCCCTTGTCACTCTGGCTTCCTTTTTTCGTCCTCTAGTTTCTCTTTGAGCCAGACACTTTCTACAGTTGCTGGGCCACATGGCAGCATCCACAGCTGTGGTACAGGGAGCAGAGTTTCAGATGAGAGATTGTTTCATCTCAGATCTTATTGGTCTCAAAAAAACCCTCTCTCCAAATTGGTTCCAGTGTCTCAAAACGCTGGTTCAGGCCCTCCAGTGGTGGCTGGAGGAGTACGCTCTTCGACAAGGTGTCCCATTTATTAGGCTTCTTAAGTGATTCTCACCACAGATGCCCCTCCACTAGGTTGGTGGGGGGCTCATCTAGATCAGCTTATAGCTCAGGGAACCTGGTTGCACCAGGAGTCTCTCCTACACCTAAACCTTCTCGAACTAAGAGTGGTCTTTCTAGCACTTCAGACATTCATAGCTGCTGTTCAGGGGAAAGTGGTGCAGATCAGGACAGACAGTACCACAACCATGTGGTACATCAGCAAACAGGGAGGCACTCAGTCCTCGGCCTTGTGCACAGAGGCCATGAACATATGGTCTCTAGCCTGTTCTCTTCAGGCTTTCCTGATGGCTGTGCATCTCCCAGGGAAGGACAACATTTTAGCAGATGCTGTCAGCAGGATGTCTCAGGGTCACCACGAATGAACCCTGAATCCCCCAATTCTTCAGATCATTTTCAAAAGGTGGGGCACTCCATAGACCTGTTTGCAGCCCTGGACAATCACCAACTTCCTCTCTTTTGCTGCAGACCGCCTCTTCTAAGCCTTGTCCCTCAGGATGCTCTCTTGTTGAATTGGACAAGCAGGTTTCTGTATTCATTTCTTTTCCTCTGATATTCAGGGTCCTGATCAAGATCCGGTCTCAGCCTTACAAGGTGACTCTAGTGGCTCCAGACTGGGCCAGACAGCCTTGGTACCTCTCTCTCTTGTCACTGTCAGTAACAATACCTCTGTGTCTTCCCAGACAGTTCAATCTCCTTACCTCCTTACAGGGGAGGATCCTTCACCCCAACCTTCAGACTCTCAGGCTCAAAGCATGGCTCTTGAAGAGCTAGAATATGGAAGCCTGCATCGTTCTCATTCAGTCTTGGACATTTTAAAGGTTAGCAGAAAGCCTGCTACTAGAAAGAATTACAACTCCAAATGGGAAAGATTTGAGTTTTGGTGTTCCCAGAAGCATGTCCAGCCAGAGCTTGCTGATATTGCCACTATATTGGACTATTTGGTGCATCTTAACAGTTTAGGCCTCCGGCCTACTACTACTCAAGGTACATTTGGCATCTGTGTCTGCCTTTCTTTCTGCTGGTAAGTGCTCTTCCCTAGCTTCTTATCCAGTTTTCAAGAAATCTTTAAAGGGTTTAGTACATGTTAATCCTAACTTTAGGGAGCCTACCACTTCTTGGGACCTGAATATCTGTATCGCACAGCTTATGCATCCCCCTTTTGAGCCTTTATCCTCAGCTGAGCTGAAATACTTGACTTGGAAAACTGTATTCCTGGTAGCCATTACTTCTGCCAGGAGAATCTGTGGACTATAGGCTTTATCAGTGGAACCTAATTTCATTTCGTTTCACAGGGATAAGATGGTCCTTCGAACCAACGAAGTTTCTTCCCAAGGTGGTATCAGACTTTCATTTGAATCAATCTGTCATTGCCTGTATTTTCTACTGACCATTCTTTCTCTGGGGAGAAAAGATTACACAGTTTTGATTTAACAAGAGCTCTTGGTTACTATGTGGAGCATACTAAGGCCCATAGGAATGACTGTTCTCAGTTGTTTCTCACTTATGGAGAAGTGGGATAGGGCAAACCTGCCACCAAGAGAACAGTTGTCAGGTGGATCATCTCCTGTATCCAGTTCTGCTATTCAGAGCTTGGGAAAGAGCCTCCCTCAGGCCTGAGGGCTCACTCCACCAGGGGTACAGCTGCTCCGGTCACAGCAGCTAGAGATATACCCTTAGTGGAAATCTGTAAGGCAGCCACCTGGAAAACTGTTCACATATTTACCAAGCATTACTCTGGACATTCAGTCAAGAAGTGATGCTAGGTATGGCACAACTGTGCTGCAGAGTTTGTTCCCAGAATAGGTTCTGACTCCCTCCTCTGAGGGGGTACTGCTTGGTAGTCTGCATCTAGTCAGAATACAGCAAGACTTCATGTTGTTTGAAGAAATAATTACTTAATATAGTAATGGTGTTTCTTCTAATGGAGTCTTGCTGTATTCTGACTTCCCTCCTTGCCTCCCCTCCTGGAACCTAGTAGTTTTGGGATGTGGTCTGGCAGGCACAGTGCTGCACCCCAGAGGTGTACTGGGCATGACTTTATCTTAAGGGTTTTTCTGGGTTTTGTTATGAATATTTTGGTTGTTTCTCTGCCTGCTTAGATTCTTTCTGGAGTTCTCGACTTGTCTTTTGACCCTAAAAATCTGTTTATTGCTCTTTGGCATGAACATTTTAGAAACAACTTCTACTTATTGTGTTAGTTTAGTGTTCGTAAGAATCTGACGGTTACACTTCAGAGTACCACAGACAGAGGTTTGAAAACCGAGCTCGAGCTCAGCGTTCTATGCCTCGGCGTAGTACTCTCCGGAGCAGTTCAAGTGCTGGGGCTAACTGCATATAGTCTGAATACAGCAAGACTCCATCAGAAGAAACAACATTACTATGGTAAGTAACGTTTTCTGGTGTCTCCTTTGGTGAACACTTTCCAAGACCTTACCAGGATAACTTTGAAGCATCCAGCCACAGTCCCGACAATTCCTAAACAATCAGACAGGCTATATAGAGCACAGAGGGATGAGCCCCTGTCTGGCGGAAAACCCTCAGGCTGACTCTATGGTCATAGCTGCTGCTCATGACAAATCTCAGCAGTCCTAACACCTCGGCTCTCAGCCTTCCGATCATGAGTCCTGCTATTTGGACCAGGTGGGCAGAAAGGTATACTCTGCATCCACCGGCTGCATTCATTCCCTGAACTTCCTGACGCACATGGTCCAGTACCAGAATGCTCTTTGGGAGAAGGGACAGGAGCTAGCCAGTGCCTTGCCAGATTCCACACAAAAAAACGGAGCTCCTGGACATTCTTAAATCTGGCTCAGATGTAGGCACCCATGTTCTGCGTGCCTCGTATGACACTGCAGATATGGTGTCTAGGGTGGCAGTGTCAGGTGTCTGCCTAAGGAGCCATGCCGGGCTCAGAGTCTCAGGATTCTCCCAGGATCTGCAGACCATAATCGGGTACCTTCCGTTCCATGCTGTTTGGGTCGGAGACCGAGTGCCTTATCTCTCATCTCCAGGAGTCTGGCAAATCCATCTGGTCCATCCGACAGATGTATAAGGGGGACCAGAAACGTTTTCGAAAACTGCTTTTTCGTAAGTCCTCGGCCCAGTCCACCCGTGGAAACCAATCGGCCCAGAGAGGTAGCTTTAAAAGGAAGGCCGGAAACCAGCAGCCTGGAGACGTTAGTTTTCGAGGCCCAAAGTTCTCCCAAACCTCTGCCAACCCTTGGCTCTTCCCAAGGACTCTCTGCTGACACCCCCCCCCTCTGGTGGAGGCTGTAGGGGGTCGCTTCTCCCTTCACCTGGAGGGATGGGGCAGAATCACTTCAGACCATTGAGTCCTAGTTATTATAAGGAGGGGACATACACTGGAGTTCACTCGGATCCTCCCAGAAACTCCACCACGGTCCTCGAGGTATCCTCCTTCCCACATACCTCTCATAGAAGGAGAAATCCAGGCCCACTTGCAAAAAAGGGCAATAGAGTCCCCCTGCAGCAGCAGGGAAAATATTACCCTCATTTCTTCCTGGTTCCAAAGGAAACTCTGGATCTTCAGCCCACTCTGGACCTCAGCTCCCTAAACAATTGCATAGAATACCAAAGGTTCAGGATGGTGACCCTTCCAGGTCTAATTCCTCTACTGCACCAAGGAGACTTTTTCTCTGTTCCCTGGACATGCAGCATGCGTACATGCATTTCGGGGTCTTTCCCCCTCATAGGAAGTACTTGAGGTTCCACTTCCAAGGGGGACATTACCAGTTTCGGGTTCTGCTGTTTAGCCTCTCCTTCGCTCCAAGAGTCTTCGACAAGTGCCTAGCAGTGGTAGCTGTGGCTCTACGGCGCAGAGGGCATTATGTCTTCCCTTACCTGGACGATTGGCTCTTGGCGGCCCCGTCAAGAATGCTCCTCATTCAAGCTCCCAGAGACACTTGTGCTCTATTCCGAGAGTTGGGGATCACCCTGAACCTGCCAAAGTCATCCCTGAGCCCAGCCGAAGACTTGTCTTTATAGGTGCAGTCCTGGATACGGTCCAGGGCATGGCCTTCCTCCCTCAGGAAAGGGGAGATTGCCTGCGAGAAGTGACCCGAACGGTCCTCATGACCTTTCGGGTCCAAGCCAGGACCTTCCTCAGACTTCTGGGGCACATGGCAGCAGCCATCCCTGTAAGTCTTTTGGCCCGCTTCCACATGAGGGTCCCACAGTGGATGCTTAGGGTACAGTGGGACCAAAGCTCCTGACGGTCTCAACCATCTGGTCAGGATCTCCGAGCCAGTCAGGACCCTTCTTTGGTGGTTGGACCCCCTCGATCTAGAAAAAGGGGTCTTGTTTCGACAGGAGCCACCAAGCTGGCCAACAGGCTGGCAGTATAGCCTAGAGGTTAGAGGAACGAGGTGTGAATGAGCTTGATATATCCAGCAGACCAGACCCGAGTTTGATTCTCACACCCTCCACTTGCATACTGTGCGACTCTGAGCAAGTCACTTAACTGCCCAGTGCTTCCAGGTTGCCCCTGAAAACAGGCACTTCTGCCTAGTGGGCCTTACCAGTTTACCAAAGTCTAAAAAAAAAAAAAAAAAAAGTCTGACACTAACAGACACCTCCGACTTAGGCTGGGGGGCTCACCTGTGGGATTGCCAGACTCTGTGTGTTTGGTCCCCAGAGGAGCGCAACCTCCACATCAGTGTTCTGGAAATATGGACCTTTCAGGGGGACCTAGTGCCAGGCTCTCTCCTCGTTCAGACGGACAACACGGCTGTTATTTTCTACATCAACAAGCAAGGGGGGAACACACTCCTACCCCCTGTGCAGGGAGGCGATGAATCTGGTATTGGCAGTGGAACATCACATCTCTGTCCGCCGTTCATGTTCCAGGCACCCAAAATGCCTTGGTGGACAGCTTAAGGCAGTCTCCGTCCAAGGCACGCGAGTAGGAGCTACTCCAGCCAGTAGTGGACCAGCTCTTCGGCACTTGGGGTCATCCAGAGTTGGACCTCTTTGCATCTTCAGGCAACACCAAACTGCCAATTCTTTACTCACGAGAGCACGTGCCTGGTGTTTTTTGGCCAGAAGCATTGTCTCTTTGTTGGGCAGGGAGTTTCCTTTACGTCTTCCCTCTTTCAGAGAGTTCTGTTGAAGGTACAGTCCGAGGGGGTTCGGATGATCCTAATCGCCCCGCTGTGGCCACGGCAGATTTGGTTCCCACTACTTTAGCAAATGTCGTCTGAGCCTCTGATTCTGCTGCCAATGTGCTCGCAGTTGCTGTTCCAGGATCGGGTCAAGCTGGTACATCCGGATCTTAAGTCCCTGCATCTTCATGCATGGTTCCTGCAGACGTAGTTAAATCAAGGTATGGGGTCTCCCAAGAGGTGGCAGATGTCCTCGTTTCTGTGAAGAAGCCCTCTACTCGTTCCACTTACGCTATGAAGTGGAAGAGTTTTTGCTTATGGGCTTTGTCTCATCACCTGGACCCCCTTACCTGTACAGTGAACTCAGCATTACAGTATCTCCTCTCCTTATATCAGCAAGGCTTGAGCTACTCCCCATTAAGGTGCATATGTGGGCCATTTCTGCTTATCACATCCTGTTCGGCGACAGAACCCTAGCCCAGCTGGACGTGGCCCGTACCTTTTTACGGGGCATTCTACATTGAGGCCTCCCATTAGGGGTCCAGTTCTCCCCTGGGATCTCCTTTTTGTGTTAGAGAAGCTTATTTTTCCTCCCTTTGAACCTGCAGCAGGAGTGTGAGCTGCTTTGTCTTTCCTGGAAGGTATCTTTTTTTAGTTGCTGTTACTTCAGCTCGAAGGGTTTCCGAGCTTCAGGCCCTGATGTGCAAGGAGTCTTATTTAATTTTTCATAGGGAAAGGGTTTCCCTCAGAACAAATCCTAAGTTCCTACCCAAAGTGGTTTCTGAATTGACCCTCAACCAGTCGGTTGACCTTCCAGTCTATTATTCAACCCCTTCTAACGGAGAAGCTCTCTTACACACATTGGATGTCCACAGGGTGCTGAGATACTACCTCAAGCATACAGCAGCACACCGCAAATCGGAGCAACTGTTTGTGGCCTTTGCACCTCAACACCTGGGCAAACTGGGGTCTGAACTGACTACATCTCGGTGGCTAGTCCACTGCATAGTCTTCTGTTACAAGTACAACAAACCTCTACCGGGAATGGTTAGAGGTCATTCTACCAGAGGAATTTCTACCTCCTTCACCTCCTGAAAAAATGTCTCTATCCGAAACATTTGTGCAGCTGCTACTTGGAGTTCGGAACACACCTTCGACAGGCATTATAGCCTGGACGTTGCTTCCAGGCGCCTAGACGGTTTTGGCCTGGTGGTCCTTCAGGGACTATTGTCCTGATGTGCTGTCTCACAACCTTTTTTTTAGGCGATGCCGTTGTTTTAGTTCCATCATCCTCCTCCCGGGGCTAGTCGCCTCCTTGGCGCGGGACTGCTTGGGATTCAGTCCTAATGGTTATAGCCTGCTGCAAGAGCTCCACCTCGAAGTAAGATGGTAGTTACGTAAGAACTTATTGTAACAGTAGATCTTCGAGAGGAGCTCTTCAGCAGGTGCTGCTTCCCCGCCCTCCTTACCCCTGGAGAGTTATCAGCATGACTGGGGTATGCTTCGCTTGGTTTGTTTGCTGGAGTCCATTCACGGGTCCTCGTCGGGTGAACTGAGGTGGAGCTAGGGATCGCTCCCTTTGATGGCATGACCGGGGCAGAGCTGAAGCGGGGGGGGTCTGCTGCAAGAGCTCCTCTTGGATATCTACTGTTATAGTAAGTTCTTTCGTAACTGTACTTTATAGAACTGTATGATGTAGTTTTTGTCCCAAACAGCCATAGAGTTCTGAAATAGAACATATGTGCGTTGTGCCAACAGTAGAACAGCGACATAAACTACATCACATGGGTCTAAAATGGTCGTTACCAGCAGCGTAGAAATCTGAAAGAATGACTAGGATATCTAAAAAGCCTGAACAGCTAGAGAAATAACAGAATTTGAATCGGTATTTAAAAAGCAGCGTCTACTATGAAAAATGACTTATAAATTCAGTGCAATTTCCTTTAAGGAATCATTTTACACTTCCATTACCTGCCATCAGATGATATCCATGATCAGTTCAGTGATGACATTCAGTTAGCGGTGATTAAATACCGAGGCCAAAGACTTCTATGTTTAATCAACCAGAGGAACTGGTTATTCAGAGTGTATTTTGGCTAACTGAATGCTTACTATTATATGTCTAGGAATTTTTAAAGAACATTTTGTAATAGATAATCTACTACAGGGCGTGCAGTCATGCCTTGATATACACACGCCTTGGGTATGTTGTGAGGCATGAGGCCACAGGCCCTGTAGTGGACTGTCTGTCTTGCCACACAGGCATGCAGTCATTGTAGAATAATGCACGGTCATGTGGTGTTTCATCCAATCAAGAGACTCTTCTATTTTCACAGATTTGTCTTACCCATTTTATTAATATATATACTGTAGATATAGATGTGTATTTTAGAAACTAAAAATCTAGTCTCCTGATTGGATGAAACATACCACATGACTGTACATTATTCCATAATGACCGCACGACTGCCCTTTTCATCCCCGTGGACATTTTATAAGACTGATCTATTAGAGGTATGAAAACAATATCGTATAAAGATCAACTGAATTAAAATTATTCAATCTGGAAATAAGGAAAAGGGGTGATTTGCTCTTTATAAAATATTACAAAACCCAGCCTTAATGGAGCAGTGGGGTATAGCGTACAACTTTAGGAACAAAAATCTCAGATCACATAAACAGTTGTGTACCAAGAGCTAATACAGTAAAAAGATTACATTTCTATACTGTTCGAACAACTAGTACATGGAATTCCCTATCATCACATGTAGTACAAGCAACTAACTTTGAAAGTTTAAAAAAAAAATCATTGGACAACATCATTATTTACAACTTTCAAAAAGTAAAGCTACTGTTGTAGGAGACAAATGGACTTTTAGCCTACTTTGCCTGCTTTACCCAAGTAATACCATGATAATCCACTACGGGGCGTTCGGTTGTGCTGTAATATACACACACCTTGGGTGGTTGAACGCACTTGGCCTGTGGCCTCATGCCTCACAGCACTCCCAAGGCGTGGCTTTATCAGCATGATCACATGTGCTGTATTGGATTATCTATTACTTGTATGATGTAGAGCTCCTTAGTTGAGTGGTGGCTTTCATTTTTTATCGAAAGGTGCTTTAGCTTACACAAAACACAGTAGTAAATGTCCTAACTGACTTCTGTGGGATGAGCACCTACCCTCTTCTTGATTAGAAGGATTCTGAGTGTGGGAGCCACAGACTGCAAAGTAGGAGGCATAGGCTGGCCATCTGTTTGGCCCATGTTTTATAATCCCCCCACCCCCAAAGTGAACAAGAAAAATGTTCATGTTAAGCTGAAAAGACTCACCGTCCTAAGGTAGTGGGCTATAAAGCCTGCAATTGAGTCTTAGAACTTTCCTTTAACCCAGGATTTTAAAAGTTCTATGGTAGTTAAAGTGGACTGTGTCCTTACACCCTTTTTTCTGTGGACGTGATAGTCTACTGTGGGCGTGTCTAAAATGTGGTTGTAGTTGTGGGGTATTAAATGACTGTTTTACACTGTTCTGATTGGCTTCTAATAGATACCTGTTATATAATGGTGGTTAAATGTAATGTTTTCTTCTATTTTTATTAAAAAATCATTACACACGTGAATTTTTTTGTCTTGTTTCCAGGCGTTGAATGAGGCCAGCCTTACGGAACTGAAAACGGCCTTGAATGGCTTCCTGGCCAAGGGAGAGGTCTTGAAACTAGAGACAAAGGTATGTGGCTGTATCTTGTTGCCCTTGTCACCCTGTAGCAAGTTTGCACACCGAGAGTAATGGCTATCCCCCACCTAAGTAAAGCACAGCTGGATTCAATGCTGCAAAGAGAATAATTTGGTAATGTTGAACAAAGATTTATTTTTGAAAGACTGGAGCAGTCTTTGAATACGTAGTTTGTGTGCTGGTGACACTTGGAGGAAGTTGGGAATAAGGTAGGCCTGTTTTTCCCTACTGTCACAGCATCTCGTTTGTCTGACAAGTGAGTATGAGAGGCTTCACACTGGCCCAGTGGCAGCATGTTGTTCTGTATCCGTATCCCTGGTTTTGGAGCGGATGCGGGCGCTCTGAGCAGATAGCCACATTGGAGAGAAAGTGAGCACTTCCTCATCTGGGAGGGGAGGATGCCAGATCTGGAACTACAGTAGCCCCGTAGTATTCAAGGAAACTTGATACTGCAGAAAGTGGTATTGGTAGCTCTGTAGGGGGGACTCTTCTCTTCTCTTGATTACCATACCATTGCCCCAGCAGGGTGTGAGGGGGACATTGTTGTTACCATAAAGTGTTGTCCTTCCGATGAGTCAGTAAACAGAGATCCCGTCTACCTGTTCCGGTGGTGTTCAGTTGGATGTTAAAAATCCCATGGCATTTCTTGAAAAGAGGAGGAGAAATTCCCTGAGGTCCTGGCCAAAGTTTCCTCCTTCACTAAATTACCAATAGCTTAACCTGGTTCAGTTTTAATCAGTACTTCTGTACTACTTCCTCTGCCCACCTGGGAGAAGGCCAAAGACAGGAAAAAGATGATCTAGCCCTCTCTTCCCAGTCAACAAAAACATATATAAAAAATATAAAAGACATTGCTGTGGTGTCGGAGGCCATCGCTAGGCTGGTGGTGCCATCCTAGTGACCCGAGAGATAGTGCAGGGACAAAAACAAAAGAAAGTAACCCCAGTGCTGTCTAAATGATGGGCAGTATGCTTTCTGGTCCCACGTCGGGGAGCTAGTTGTCTATAGATAGTGCAGGCTAAGAGAGGATGGGGCTGAGTGATTGCCCTGGCTCAAGGAAGGTAACATGCCCCTGAGCGAGGATAACAAACTGTATCAAAACAGTGACGATGAGAATTTCTTACCTAATGGAATGTGCCGTAACAGTCTAGTTTGGAACTGTAGTTGATTCCCCTTGTTGTAAGTAGCGCCATTGCTGCTGTTTTATCCAACTAATATTTTGGTGGACCTAAGAGCAGTACATGATCACATTTTTTTGTTTTGTTTTTTAATTCTTTTTGGGGCCGGGCTCCCCCTAGCCCTGCAAACGGGCTCACCTGTCTCCCAGTGACCTGCTCACTCATACTCGGGGAAGGCTCCCTCCCCCCCGAGTGGGGCCGCCAAAGGCATAACTGTCATGGCCAGAGGGATGAGCACGAGGAGCGGCTCATGTGGGGAGCCGTCATTTTTCTGTGATTGCTCCCTCCGGAGCAGAGTGCATGCAGTGAAGCAAGCCGAGGAGGAACCCACACGCTTCCGTGCGTGCTCCCCTCAGTGCATCTGCACTCTGCTCCCCCCATGCTCTCACACAGTGCCTTGCTCCCGAGCCTCCACCAGGGGGCAACCAGGCACCAGTACTGCACGTCCCCCTCTCCTTCCAACCCCGGCTGCCCATACCCGTTCCCGAACACGGGTCACCAGCATGGTGTGAGGTGTGGCGTCCAGCACCTCAACCCTCAGTGCCACCAGGCCAGCTTGTTTTTTAATCTTGATTTTATCTTCTATTTGCCCCAAACTGGCCCCCATCTGGACCAGTACCCACAGCCCTGTCACCCAACTTATCCAAGACTTACATGATTACTCTGCTACAGGATTGTATCTAGAAGGAACCAGTCATTGGTCAGGAGACTGGGGGGGTTGGGCTATCACCAAGCTTTGGCTGAAGATATTTTTCTAAAATTTTTGTCTGGGTTCCACCCGTATAGAGTGACGCAATGTGTGTGCTCTGCCTCTGCAGAGACACCATTGGCATGAAGACGTCAGGACCCTTGCATCTGTTCGGCCGTGCTGCCACCAAGATTCCTCCAGGTGGCAGCTGACCAACGGAACTCACGGGGGCCCACACACACAAACAAATAAAAACACACTTCTGAAGCAGGAGAGCTGTCCAAGGGAGGCACTCTTCTCTCCCCACCAACCCCGAGCGAACCACGTCAGTTTCCATACCTGGTTCTTCAGTACAGGGCGGTAGCTTTGCCGCTGTGCTACTAGTGCCGGACTGCTTTGATGTTTGTTTAGTTGTCTTTGCTGTAATAACTACATGCAGAGCACCATTATTCTGCTGTTTTGACCCACTGCTGAACTCCCCATTTCATCTGCTATTCTCAAGTGAACTGTCCTGTTTTCGGGTCCAGTCATACAGGGATGTCTCACTTCCCAAGAGTGCTTGCCGTTTGTAGTCTTTGAGTGGACCATAATGCAGGTAGTTGTGAAATTAGATTTTGAACACAAAAGTAGTGATTGGCTCTCGGAATGATAAGCAGGCCATTCAAAGGAAATTCGGCATCTGGTACACTTCACAGTGGATGCTATTGTCTCCGAAATAGAGTTCACATTTTTTATACATATTTATTTATTTATATATAAAATATGTTCTGCTTCTGCAACCCCTGCACCTTACCTGGGATCCTCCTTCAGCATGCCTTTCCCACCCTTGGAACTATTAGGGGACCAACACACGTTTCCTGCCTTATCTCATGCCATTACACCTGGACTACAGAGTCTAGTTCTGGAGCCCTCACCTGAGAAAGGACCAGGGTGGGTTGGAAACAGTGCAACACAGAGTAATAAAAATGAGTCTGGGCCAGCAGGGCAGATCCTGTGAGGAGTGCCTTGAGGCACTAAATATATACTCACTGGAAGGGAGAGGGGCGATATAATAGAGACCTTTAAGTTCCTTAAAGGAAGTAAACTCCAGGGAATTATTTTCCATGCATACCAACTGGAGGTCACATGGTCACTAGTGGAAATTAACAGGAGGGACATGAGGAAGTACTTCTTTACAGAAAGGGTGGTGGAACCTTGGAACATTCTGTCAGGGGATTTAAGCAGGCATGGGAAAGAATGACAGGAATAGCGGTTGCCTGGAGCAGCAAGACCAGGGAGGTGAATGGGTCAGCACCCTGGGAGAACAGCTGATGCCAGGGAAATTTCCAAGGAATATGGGCAGACTGAACGGACCTCTGGTCTTTTTCTGCTGTCGTGGTCCATGTCTCTGTTTTGTTTTACTTTTCATTTATCCATTTTGCATTAGAACACTGGTTATGTTCCACAGAAGGATACCATAGAACATCTTACAAGTGAAGAGCTAAGAGTACTAAGAAAGGATGATTCTGACAGTTCCCTAGTAGTTAAAACATAGTGGAAGTTAATGAGATGGTTCTAACCACTCTATAACAAGAATAAAGCCTTTACGCAGGATAGGAATGTTAAGGGGATAAGGCATTAGAATATAACAGAGTAGCAAATTAACATTTTACCATTAAAGACCTAACACAAGATCAAATTATATTCCCCATGGAAGTAAACAGTTATTTAATGGAGACTCGCTTCCTTTTCCAGCCCAAAGAGGCATGTGGTGACCCTAAAAAATGTCACTTTATCATAATATGAACTTCCTAAGTGACTTGTAGTATTTAGAGAAAACGATAGTTTTTACAGCATATAAACAAATGTTTAAGAATTACATTTCTAGGGACATGGATAAGTTGTTCATCCACACTGTCTGTCTGGCAGGTATCCTTGCCGCTTTAAATCTTGCCGGAAGGTCTTCAAGCTGGCTCCTCCCACCCACCCGGGTGGTAAAACTCTCAGCTCCGCCCCATGACGCCAGATCTTCCTTACCGCTTGGAAGCTCAGGTTCCCTCCTTAACGCTCTGCGTATAAGACTGGTTCCTAATTCTTCGGTTTTCAGAATTTAAAAGTCTTTTGCGTTATAGACTTCGGTCTTCTATCCCTCGCGGCTGCGATGGACAAATCGACTCCCGGTTTTCGGCGGTGCCCTTGCAGGCAGAAGATGTCTCGGACGGATCCGCACTCCACGTGTGTCTATTGTTTAGGCCTTGAGCACGACCCGCAGGCTTGCGACCTGTGCTCTTCCTTCTCAGCCTACATCCTCGAAGACCGTGCCCGTTTACAACTGGGCGCCCGAAGCATTTCCTCGGTAAAGTGAAGGGCCAGTCGGCGGTTTCCTTGTGGCGGAGGTTCGGCGGATCAGCTAGAGCAGATGATCGCCCTCGAAGAGAGGGCGGCGCTGGCCGCATCTTCCTCGAACACCGCTGCATTTATCCCGCTCTCCCTGGGTTCCTTCTTACACAGCTTCCTTTAAGGAGCTTTGTCTGTCCTCTCCACTAGAGGAGAGGGACCAACATCTGCTGGACCTTCTTCTCGGTCCAAAAGAAAGACAAGGGTAAGTCCCTCCGTCGGCGGCTCTTGGGGCGGGAAGGTCCCTCTCCCGAGTTGTCGACCGCCGACCTCGGTCGATCGTTCGACTTCTGCCACTGGTCTCACGGTGTCCCCGTCAGGTCAGTTGACCGAGACTCCCGTCGACGCAGTCGAGATCTTTCTCGACCCGTTGGACGGGTTGTCGACCGGCGAAGCCGAAAATCCCCTCTCCCCAGTTCCCCCGGTGGGAGATGAGGATCCCGTGGGCTTGCCAGTGCCTCCGGTTCCGGAGCCCTCGGGTGAACCCTCCGAGCCGAGGGAGGAGCCGGTTCCACCCGTCCCTTCCCCGCACCATCCTTGGAAAGGCCAAGGTTCTCTGTCTCGGACTTCTTCACGGTCCAGCCAATCCCGCCGTCATAGGCGGTCTCGGTCTTGGCACCGCGGTAAGCGGCGCCGCCGCTGGTCCTCGTCCTCCTCCTCGGATGAGGGGAGGCTTCGACGTAAGTTACGTCGACGATACGAGGACCTCATGTGGCAACAGCTCCTTCTGACCGGGAACAAGCTGACGCCGATGTCGCCTTCCCCAGCCATTAAGTGGCTGTCACCGGAGCGGCCGAAACAACCCCTCGTTTTACCCAAGGAGCCTGTTCCCAGGCCGGTTGTTCGGCCAAAACAAGCTGCCCCACCGATTCCGGTGGAACCTCCGCCTCCACAGCCGCTGTTTGGGGCTCCGACCAAGAACTCTCGGTCGGCTCAGGGTCTGCCCCATAGGCTGTCGGTCACCCTCACTCCCGATCGCCCTCAGCAGGTGGAGGGTGGCTCAGGCCCGAGGCAGCTCTTTGCGGACTCTTCTGAGTCCGACGATTCCTCCCTTTTTTCCAAGCGAGTGGACTTGGAGTCCTCGGGAGGTCAGTCGCTGGACGACAGCCCTTCGTCCTTCCTGGGTTTGCTCAGGCTCGTCTTGGAGTCCACCAGGATGCAGCTCAAGCCCGTATCCAAGCGGGCCAAGTATCCCCTCACAGAGCTATTGGACCGAGGGGATTCCCCTATGGAGGCCTTTCCTGTGGCTGAGGCCATTGTGGGCCCGGCCTTGGAGCTCTGGCAGCGCCCTGCTTCCTGCCCTGCGCCTTCGGCCAGGATGGCCGGGAAGTATGCGGTCCCTACCGGTTCCCTGTCCGGTTTCTCAGAACATCCCTCAGCCGAGGGGTTAGTTACCGACAGCGTTTTCCGGCGTGCCGGAAACGCTAGGGACGTGGACAAACCTCCCGACAAGGAGTCCAAGAAATTGGACTATGCAGGGCGAAAAGTCTACGCTGCGTCCTCCCTTGGCCTTCGTCAGGCAAGCTCGGCCGTGCTTATGGCACATTTCTCCCATGCCCTGTTGGGCTCCCTGGACGAGGTAGTCCCTCATCTCCCGGCTGACCTGCAGACCACGGTTAGGCAGGTGCGGGACCAGGGCAGGGCAGTGGCCAAGCAGCAACTTCAGACTGCTCTGGACATTGGAGACTCATGTGCCAGGTCAGTCGCGGCCGCAGTGGCTATGCGCCGTCGGGCATGGCTGAGGATATCCACCTTCACAGCGGATACCCAGCACAAATTGGCGGATGTCCCCTTCCTGGGGACCGACCTCTTCGGCCCTGGAGTGGAAGGCCACCTCCAGAGGATCGAAAAGTCCAATGCCACCTTGGACTCGGTCTCATCCGCTCAGAGGGACAAGGGCCGCAGACCGCAACCCAAGCCCTTTCGTCCGTCTGCGCCCCCGGCACGTCCGGCCCAGCAACACCAGGGCCAGCAGGCTCTCGCTTGGCGTCCCAAACCCAAGCCCGCGGCTTCCTCCTCCAGGAAGCAGGGAGGTAAAGGCCCAGGTGGTCCCTCGGCCGGTCCCTCCTCCAAGCCTGCAGTGACGGGTTGAGGGGTGTCACCCCCAACCTCGTCACCTCACCCCAGGTTTCCCCCGTGAGGGGGACAGCTCTGGTTCTTCCTTTCTGCCTGGTCTGCTATTACCACAGACTGGTGGGTGTTAGAAGTGGTAGAAAAGGGCCTGCCTCTGGAGTTTGAGCAGGCCCCACCCTTCAGAGCCGTCGCACCTCAGGGGGCCTCGGGGTCCGAAGCCTCGCTGTCAGCTCGCCGAGCCGACATCGCTCTCCTCCTCGAGAAGGAGGTGATAAGAGGTGGTGGACCCTCCCTCAAACCCGGGGTTCATGTCCAGGTACTTCCTGGTTCCGAAACGGACGGGGGGGCTGGCGCCCCATTCTTGACCTACACGACCTAAACAAGCTCCTAGGGTCTCGAACCTTCAGGATGGTCACTCTGGCTCAGGTAATACCATCCTTGGAACACGGCGTGTGGTTCTGCTCTCTGGACCTACAGGACGCGTTCTTTCACGTCCCTATCCGTCCGTCCCATCAAAGGTTCCTTCACTTTCAAGCGGAGGGATCCCTTTTCGAGTTCCAAGCCATGCCCTTTGGCTTATCTCCAGCCCAGGGTCTTCACCAAATGCATGGCAGTGGTGACAGCATTCCTCTGGCCGAGGTCGGGTTTACCCTTACCTGGACGGTGCTGATAGCAGCCCTCCAGACAGGAGGTGGGCGGTCAGAGACCTGGCCCTCCAGGTTTGCTCTCAGGTCGGCGGCCTCATCAATCGAGGCCAAGTCGGAACCTTGAACGAAGCAGGTGATTCTTTCATCGGGCAGAGCTCGACTCTCGAGCCAGAGCACGCGCCCCGCGGACAGGGCCGAGGTTCTTTCCTCCCTTGCCCAATCATTTCTGGTTGGGCAATGCTCCTGCCGGGACTTCCGGCGCCTCCTGGGTCTCATGGCGGCCTGTACCAGCGTGGTCCGTTGGGCCCGCTGGAACATGCGCCCCCTTCAGTGGGGGCTGGCCAGCCAGTGGTCCCAACGCTGCGATCCATTGGACCAGCTAGTGACGGTGATCCAGGGGATGTGGAACGCTCTCCAGTGGTGGACCGTTCCAGTTCATCTGCAGGAGGGCATCCCGTTTGTCCGCCCCGAGCCGACGGTCTCTCTATCGACCGATGCCTCTCTGATGGGCTGGGGTGCCCATCTGGGGGATCACCGAGCGTACGGCCTATGGTCCCCGCGGGAGTCCCGATGCCACATCAACCTGCTGGAGCACCGAGCGGTCCGCCTAGCTCTCACCGCCTTTGCTGCGTTTCTTCGGGGTCAAGTGGTCGGGTCCAGACGGACAATACCACGACCATGTACTATCTAAACCGCCAGGGCGGGACGCGCTCCATGCTTCTATGCAAGGAAGCTCTCCGCATCTGGTCACTCGTGCGCAGCCTGGAGGCGGATCTCCTAGCCATTCATGTGGCAGAAGCCTCCAACACCCTGGCCGATGCCCTAAGCCAGATGGGAGCTGCGTCCCACGAGTGGTCTCTCCTGCCGGAGGTAGTACAAGATCTATTCTCCCATTGGGGCACACCTCAGGTGGACCTGTTTGCCTCCAGGGAGAATGCGAAGTTGAGGCTGTTCCATGCCGGCCCCCCTCAGCAGGGCTCGCTGCAGGGAGATGCCTTCTCGAGGGCCGTGGACCCGCGGGCCTCTTCTCGCCTTTCCTCGTTCCCCTTGATGCACAAGGTGCTTCTCATAGCAGGAGGACAAGGCACAGGTGATTCTGATAGCCCCAGACTGGCCCCGCCAGTACTGGTACCCAGATCTCCTCAGCCTCAGCTCCAGGCTCCCGAGGCAGCTTCCAGCTCGCCCGGACCTGCTCTCAGTCAGTCAGGGGAAGGTATTCCATCCGGACCTTCAATCCCTGCACCTGACGGACTGGTTCCTTAGCGGCTAGAGTTACAGGCCTTGGGTCTTTCCGACGAGGTCCTCAACGTAGTTGAGGCGTCCCGTAAGGAGTCGACCAGAAAATGCTACGCCTTCAAACTGTGACATAGTTAAAACTCCAAATTACTGGTTCCATGAAGAGAACTTTAACAGAATGCCACCCTTGAAAACAAAACAATGCAAAATATTTTTTCTAGGATTGTGTATATATTCTATCCACACTTCTTAGCAGGTACCTTGCTGCCTTAAGATGTGCCGGAAAGTCTTCAAGCTGGCTCCTCCCACCCACCCGGGCAGTGTAGTCCTCGGCTCCGCCCCATGACGTCAGATCTTCCTTTCCGCTGGAAGGTTCAGGTTCCCTTCTTAGCGCTCCCGCGTGTGGTAGGCCCTGGCTGTTGAATCTACGGATTTGCTTCCAAAACTGATTATAAAACTCTCGAGTTCAGTCTTCATCTAATTCCCTTGCTCCCGCGATGGAGGAAAAGTTGGCTTCAGGGTTTCGCCAGTGCCCCTGCGGGCAGAAGATGTCTGGCACGGATCCTCAGTACACATGCGTGTACTGCCTAGGACTGGACCATGATCTGCAGGCCTGCGATCACTGTCCATCCTTTTCTCCGAATGTGCTTGAAAGATCACGCTGCCCGACTTCAGCTGGGTGGTGGCCGGAGAAGCGTTACCCACCAGGCCAAATTGAAGGATGCCCGTTGGGTGGTCTCCGTGGCTGCGGGGTCTGCTGAGCAGTTGGAACAGCTCAAAGCCTTTGAGGAGGAGGCGGCTCAGGCCGCGGCAGGCTCCTCTTCAGCTTCGGCCTTCATTCCGCTGCATCTGGGATCCTCCTGTTCGGCTTCCTTCAAGGAGTTGTTCCAGTCTCTCTCTACCAAGGGAGAGGTCGCTGCGGTCATGTTTCGCGCTCCAAGGAGGAGTCAAAAGACAAAAAAGTCGACACACCGACGTTCTTGAGACCGAGAGCGGTCCTGCTCACAGGAATCTCCTGTCTCTTGACTTCGGTCAAATTCACGGCCAAGGCCGCTGGTTTCACGGTACCCCTGTCAGACCAGTCTGCTGAGTCGCCTGTCGACATGTCCAAGATCTTTCTCGAGCAGATTGGTGGGTTGTCGCCCGATCCGGCCGAAATTTTTTTTTTTTTTTTCTCTCTCTCTCTCTCTCTCTCTCTCTCTCTTTTGGACACCGGTGCTCCTTGTGTCCTCTGATCAGGCTGTGCCGGACCCGCCCACCAGGGAACCAGACCAGGAGCGGAGGGTTTCCCAGATTCCTGTCGAGTTCCCCCGTCGGTCCCACCAGCGGTCGAGGTCTCGATCCCGCTCCTCGACTTTGATGTTGGGCAAGAGTAGCTCCCGCCATCATAGTAAGCACCGCCACTTCTCATCTTCGTCCTCAGGTGAGGAGAGGCTTCGGCGCCAGTTGCGTTGATGCTACAAAGACCTCATGTGGCAGCAGTTGGTCTTAGCCTGGTCCAGACCAACCTCGGCCATGGCCGCCATAACCGAGGTTCCGGTTTAGGCTTCACGGATTTAGGGTGGAGTTGCTGCCTGAGCAACCGAAGTGTGGGGTCTCAACCAAGGATTCTCGGTCGGCCCAAGGCTTGCCCCATCGGTTGTCGGGCACCCTCACTCCCAACCGTCCAAGGTGGGTGGAGTGCAACACAGGTGGACGCCCGCTCTACGAGGACTCTTCGGAGTCTGAGGATTCCTCCATGGTCTCCTTTCTGGTGGACATAGAGTCCTTTGGGGGGGGTCTCTATGTCGACGAGCGCCCTTCCTCACTGATGGGTGTTTGTTAGCTCATTTCGAATCCACAGAAGGGAGCTGGAGCTTCTGCAGAAACAGGCTGAGTATCCCCTTAGAGAGATTCCACATAAAGGAGACACTCCTGTGGAGGTCTTCCCAGTGACTGAGCTCATTATGGATCCAGCCTTGGAGCTGTGGCAGCGTCTGGCATCTTGTCCTGTGCCTTCTGCCCTCGTGGCCCGCAAGTACGTGGTGCCTATGGGGTCCCTGTCAGGCTTTTCAGAATACCCCTTCACGGTGGGGTTGGTGGCTGACTCCGTGTTTTGGCACTTGGGCAACAAAGGGGGATGTGGACAGACCCCCGGACGGGGAATCCAAACAGTTGGACCATTCTGGGAAGATTGTCTATGCAGCCTTCTCCCTTGGCCTTCGTCAGGCCAGTTCAGCCGTTATCATGGCACATCTCTCCCATGCCCTCTTGGGTTCCCTGGATGAGGGAGTCCTCTTCTCGCCGCGGACCTCCAGACCACGGTCAAGTAGGTCCGGGACCAGGGTGGGGCAGTTGCGAAGCAACAACTCCAGACAGCTCTGGATATTGGCAATTCTTGTGCCCGTTCGGTAGTAGCTGTAGTGGCCATGCGCCGCAGGGCTTGGCTACGCATCTCGACCTTTACGGTGGATATGCAGCATAAGTTGGCAGATGTCCCCTTCTTGGGCACCATGTTTGGGCCTGGCGTGGAGGGTCTCTTCCAGCTCATAGAGAAGTCCATTGCCACCTTGGACTATACCACATCTGTCCAAAAGGACAAGGGCTCCAAGCGTCAAACTGCAAGCCCTTTCGCTTGTACACTCCTGCAGCCAGACCGGCCCAGCAACAGTGCCAGCAGGCTCAAACTTGGAGTCCTTTGGCCAAGTCCGTGGTCTCCTCATTTAGGAAGCCCAGGGGGAAGGTTCCGGCGGCCCTTCCGCTGGACCCTCTTCCAAGCCTGCCCATTGACTGGTTGGGGGGTGCCTCCCTCAATCCCGTCACGTGTCCCCTGGGACCCCCCATGGGGGGCCAGCTCAGCCACTTCATTTCCGCCTGGTCAGCTATCACCATGGACCGTTGGGTTTTAGAAGTGGTAGGTCGAGGCCTGCCTCTGGAATTAGAGCAGTCCCCTCCTTATCGAGCCCGTGCCCCACGGGGGGGGGGGGGGATCTGGTGTCTGCATCTTCTCAGTCAGATCTCGGAGACTACTTGGCTCAGCTCCTCCTCATGAAGGTGGTGCATCCAGTAGCAGACCCACCTTCAGACCCAGGGTTAGTCTCCAGGGACTTCTGGTGCCGAAGTGGATGGGGGGACTGATGCCCAATTCTAGATCTGCACGACCTGAACAAGTTCCTCAGGTCTCGCACCTTTCGGATGGTAACTCTAGCTCAGCTCATACCATCCCTGGAACAAGGAATGTGGTTCTGCTCCCTAGATCTTCAGAATGTGTTCTTTCATGGCTGATCCGTCCATCCCATCGACAGTTCCTCCACTTCAGAACCAAGGGAACCTTTTACGAGTTCCAAGCCATGCCCTTTGGCCTATTTTCAGCCCCCAGGGTCTTCAGCAAATGCATTGCAGTGGTGGCGGCGTACCTGAGGCGCAGAGGGGTCTGGGTGTACCCTTACCTGGATGACTGGCTGATAGCAGGTCCCTCCAGGCTGGAGGTGGAGCAGGGATCTGGTCCTTCAGACTTGCCTAGAACTTGATCTCCTGATCAACGAGGCCAAGTCGGAACTCGTGCCTGCGCAGGTGATCCAGTTCATCGGGGCAGAGGTTATCTCTTCCTTTGCCCAGTCATTTGTGGTTGGGCAATTGCGCCCTGCTCAGGACTTCCTGAGTCTTCTGGGCTACATGGTGGCCTGCACCAGCATGGTCCGATGGGCCCGCTGGCATATGCGTTCCCTTCAGTGGGAACTGGCCAGCCAGTGGTCTCAGCGCTCGGGTCATCTCGACCAGCTGGTCTTTGTGACCCAGAGGATGTGGGACGGTCTCTATTGGTGGCTCATCCTGTCCCACCTGCAGGAAGGGCTCCTGTTTCTCTGCCTGAGCCGACTGTCATCCTAACAACCAATGCCACATCAGCCTGCTGGAGCTTCGAGCAGTTCACCTAGCCCTAACCACATTTGCTCCATTTGTCTGGAGTCAAGTGGTTCAAGTCCAGGTTGACAACAACACGACCGTGTACTATCTCAACAGGCAGGGTGGGATGCACTCCTTGCCCCTCTGCAAGGAAGCTCTCCGCATCTGGTCACTTGTGCTCAGCCTGGAGGCAGATCTCCTAGCCATCCATGTGGCAAGAGCCTCGAATCAGCTGGCCAGTACCCTCAGCCAGATGGGTGGGGCATCTCACGAGTGGTCTCTCTACCAGGAGATAGTACAAGATCTGTTCTCCCACTGGTGCACCAGTCTGGTGGACCAGTTTTCCTCCAGGGAAAATGTAAAGCTGAGGCTCTTCCATGCCTGCCCCCCTTCAGCAGGGTTCGCAGCAGGGGATGCCTTCTCGAGGCTGTGGACCCCAAGCCTCTTCACGCCTTCCACCCCTCCCCTTGATTCGCAGAGTGCTCATCAAGGTCAGGAGGGACAAGGCATAGGTGATCCTGCTGTCCCCGCCAGTCCTGGTATCTAGATCTCCTCAGCCTCCGCTCCAGGCTCCCGAGGCGGCTACCAGCATGCCTGGACCTGCTCTCAGTCAACCAGGGGAAGGTACTCCACCCCGGACCTTCAATTCCTGCACCTGATAGCCTGGCTTCTGAGCGGCTAGAGTTCCAGGCCTTGAGTCTGTCCGACGAGGTCCTCAGCGTTGTGGCATCCCATAAGGTATAGACCAGAAAATGCTATGCCTTTAAATGGAAAAGATTCTCTGTCTGGTATGGGGGCATAGGATTGGACCCCTCGTCCTGCCCAGTAGCTAGGATTTTGGATTATCTTTGGTCCCTCTCCCGGCAGGGGTTACGGTTGATGACCCTAAAGGTGCACCTGGCAGCCATCTCTGCTCACCGGGCGCAGGCCGGTCAGCAGTCGGCGCAGGAGAGGGTGGTCTGGCGCTTCTTCAAAGGCCTAGATCACATATCTCCTCCAGTGCGTGAACCTCCGCCTCCGTGGGATCTACTGCTGGTCTTGGCAAAGCTCATTGGCAAGCCATTCAAACCTGTGCACAAGTGTGACATGTCACATTTGTCATGGAAGACCGACTTCTTGGTGGCTATCACGTCAGCCAGAAGGACTGGGGTGCTACATGCGCTCTGCATTGAATCTCCTTTCCTGGTCTTCCACAGGGGCAAGATCGTCTTGAGCCCCCACCCAAAATTCTTTCCAAAGGTGGTGTCGGGGTTTCACCTTAACCAGGTGATTACTGTTCTGGTGTTCTACCCCAGTCACGCCTCGGAGGCCGAGTACAGGCTCCATACTCTGGACCTGAGATGAACACTTGCCTACTACAAAGAGCGAACGGCAGAAGTTCGGGGAGAGGTTTGCCAACTGTTTGTCACCTTTGCTGAAGTCACACCTGGAAGACCTGCAGCCAAGCAGACAATAGCTCGATGGATTACATCTTGCATTGACCTCTGCTATAGGTTGGCGGGTAGAGAGCCTCCCTCAAGGCTTAAAACTCATTCCTCCCACCATACTGCTGCATTGGTATCTGCTCCTAGGGACGTCCCTGTCCAGGAAATCTGCAGGGCTGCTACCTGGAAGTCCGGCACACACCTTCATTTCCCTTTACCACGTCGACCTTGAGTCATGCTGGGATGCTGGTTTTGGAATCTCAGTTCTCCAGTCCTTCTTCCCTAAGTAGGGTGTGTGTGTCTTGCCTCCGTACTCCTGGAGAACTGCTAGGAGTCTGCCATGAAGTGTGGATAGAACAACATATCCACAATCTTAGAAAAACAGGTTACTCACCTGTAACAGTAGTTCTAGGAGTGGTGTATGTTTTTCATCCACACTGACCCACCCGACCTCCCTAGCTTTGATGCACAAACCTGGCTTCCAGCAGGCTAAGATCTGGCATCATGGGGCGGAGCCAAGGACTATACCACCCGAGTGGGTGGGAGGAACCAGCTTGAAGGCTTTCTGGCACATCTTAAAGCGGCAAGGTACCTGCCATGAAGTGTGGATGAACAACATATACCACTGCTAGAACTACTGTTACAGGTGAGTAACCTGTTTTTCATTTCACATTTTATTCAAACGTTTTATTCAGGAGGCAGTATAGCGCAGTGGTTTAAGGCTGTGAGCTGCAAACCTGGAGACCTGGGTTTGAATCCTACAGCCCCCACTTGCATACTGTGACCTTGAGCAAGTCACTTAACTTCCTTGTGCTCCCAAGTCGCACCCGTAAACAAGCGTTCAGCTTGGTGCGTCTCTCCTGGTAAAATAAAAAGTAATTCGGGTACAATTAAATGTGGATAATTATTTAGAATACATTTAATTTCTGAGAATAAGAATTGTATAAACAGCTGCCAGTTAGAATTGAGTTCCTGTTCTCTTTAAGAAAGCATTCCAGACAGTCACTGACCAATGCGCCAGAAGGGTTACCAAAATAAAACCCCTTATGGTTTTTCAAAGGAAGTGGCTGAAATAGTGAAAGAAAAACTGAAGGTGTTCAAGCTATACCAGGAAACAAACAAGGAAGAAGACTGCGTGTCATACAGGGAGAAAATGAAAGAAGCCAGCAAAAAAATAAGGCAGGCAAAAGCACAGACAGAGGCAAGTGTAGCAGAGAGGGGACAAATCCTTCCTTAGATGCACCTGGAAAAGAAGGAAGGCAAAAGGGGGTATAGTCAAGATTACAACTCTGGGAAGGTAAAACTGAAGACTCAGAAAAAGCAGAAATCCTGAACAAGTACTTCTGCTCAGTATTTACTGAGGAGGACCCAGGGGATGGCCCAGAAATGGCAGAAAGCAACACCCCCGAACAGGGGTTTGATACTAGCCCCTTCAGAGACCGAAGTACTGCAGGCACTAAATAAACTGCAAGCTGACAAGGCCATGGGGCCAGACGAAATGCACCCGTAGGATCTTAAAAGAACTGAGATTAGAGTTGGCTGCCCCACTGGCTAAACTATTCATCAGAGCCCTATAGAGTGGGGAGGTACCCGAAGATTGGAAAAGGGCAGTCGTCCCGCTCCACAAATCAAGGCAGCAGGGAGGATTCTGTAAATTAGAGGCTTAAGCCTCACATCCATAATGGGGAAGTTAATGGAGACCCTATTCAGAGGATCATGGCTTTCCTGGAGGCTAGCGGCTATCAGGACCCCAAGCAGCACAGTTGCACAGCAGGTAGATCATGCCAGACAAACCTCATTGAGTTTTTTGACTGTTATAAAGGTTATAGATGGCGGTGGGGCAGTAGTTGTAGTCTACTTAGACTTTAGCACGGCCTTCGATTGGGTTCCACACAGAAGGCTGGTAAAGAAGCTGTACCACCACAGGAGTTTGATCAGAAGTAGTTGGGTTAAAAGCTGGCTACAGGGCAGAACCCAGAAAGTGCAGGTAAACTGAGCACTATCATCGGTAGGTAGAGTAACCAGCGGTGTGCCCCAAGGTTCAGTACTGGGGCCCCTGCTCTTCAATATTTTCATAGCATAGCTAACTGATTACAGAGAAAGGTGTGTCTATTTGCAGACAACACCAAATTATAAAATAGGCAATGGATTTCAAGCAATCTGATTTGGTTGTTAGCTGTGCATTAGATGTGTCTAATGCACAGCTAAAACTAGAACCCCATTTAGAATACACAGGCCCATTTTATAAGCGCAATAAGCCACTCTGGGGATGTGCATTAGACAGTTCTAATGCACGGCTAGAGAACTGGACACACGTGGCCTGTGGCCTCGTGCCTCACTACGTCCCCATAGCCGTGCATTAGAACTAATGCACACCCCATCGTGTCTTATTGCTTACATACTAGGTGCAGATAGATGATTTCTTTCAATTTAAGAAGGGCAGCAGAACCAAGGGACATGATCTAAGACTGCAAGGAGGGCAGTTCTCAACACCAGGAAGTTTTTCTTCACAGAAAGAGTGGTGAATGCCTGAAACAGCCTACCTGCAGAGGTGTTGGGGGCAAGCACAGTGGTATGTTTCAAGAATGCTTGAGACAGATACAAGGGAGCCCTCAAACCCAAGGGCAGTTAGAAGGCTAGGCTGAAAGATAATGGGCAGACTAGATAGACCTGGTGGTCTCCTTCTGTATTTCTGTGTTTGTATAGCATTAAACATTTTAAATAACAATAGAAGTGAGAAAATAAGTGATTTTCAGACCTTGTCCTTGCACTATACCATTGATCCACACATACAGATTTCCCAGTCTTTATGCTTCCTCATCCAGTGATCCTCTTGCCTCTCCTTCAGCCTCACTAACTCATTCTCCATCTTCCCCCGTGATCTTGCCTGTGCCTGAGTGCGGTAGAAGCTACTTAAAGGGGACGGCTCCGTGGCAAGCCTTTTGTCCCCTTTAAGCAATTGTCTCGATTATCTGGACCAGATAGTTTTTAACAAGACATCTGCAGGCAAATACACACGCTAACTAAAAACACACAGTACACAGTATTTTACGATTTTTAGTGATTTGCAGTTCTTTTTTTGACACTGTGCTGGTTGTCGCCATTTAATTCTTTTTACTTGTGTTAAAAAAGAAAATGTTTTTTTTTTTTTTTTTTAAATGGTACACATAGCTTTAAGTTGTACAGGGTCTGTGGTCTCCTACTAGGGCTGCCATAAGATGAGCTTCATATTTCATTTAAAAGCAGAACGAAAGGGACTTCTGGTGACATCACCGATATGTGAGCAGCATGGAATTTTTCCTCAGTCACCTCGACATGTAATCCAAGTCGATCCTTCCATCAAAGAGTAAGTAAGTTAGGTCTTATTCACCTTTCCGGTTAATACCATCTCCTCGCTACTCCTACTTTGTCCTTCTGCCCTGCAATACCCTGCACTTTCCTCTTCTACCTTCCCCTAAATAGTCATCATGCACCCCCCCCCACTCAGTGCCCCCCTACTCTCCTTTCTGGATAGCTGCTTACTGTCTCTTACCTGACAGTGCCACCTAGGCTGCTACTGTTACCTGAAATATCCTAGTGTTAAAACCATCTCTGTTTCCTATTTACAATGTGTTTTGTCCATTTACTCACTTAGCTAGATACTCCTAAACCCATAATGTATGTATACCCACCCTTTACGACGTGGAACCTTTGTAAAAGAGTGGTCTCCCGCTCAAAGGTATTGTAATCCAAGATTGAGTAAATAAAAATAAATACAAACAGAAAACTTACCTGATTTAGGAGCGGAGAATGCCACAAAAAGGAAACCAAGACAAGAACCTCAACCTCAAACCAGGGTGGCTAGCTACCAAAATGAAGCAACTGAAATTGGGAGCTGGAACAGAGGCTTCACAGCATGCACCCCAAGGCCGCATACAGCAACGGAATCCTCGTCTGACTCAATGGATGAAGAAGAGCTGCGGTTTAGAAAGGCTGGTCGAACCCTGTGGCAGATATTACAATCTGTATAAAAAATAGAATCTTAGCTGGCAGATCTGAGGCAAGATCTGCAAAATCTGAGTAAGCAGGTATCAAACAACACGTCCAAACTCATGGAGGTTGGGGAGACTTGGGACACCTCTAGTTGACTTTTTCGTTTACTGAAACAAGAAAGGCAGTTGCGTGTGAGGATGGAGGATATAGAGAATCATGCCAGGCGGAATACTTTTAGGCTGCATTGCGTTCCGGAGGAAGGGTTCCCCTCAGTGACTGATTTCGCGCAGCATCTTCTACGCATGACACTTGAGCTCCCCTCAGATTTTCACTGCGAGATGGATAGGGCCCATCAATCCTTTGGTCCACAGCCGACAAACCCTTCAGCCAGACCTAGATCCATAATTGTGCGCATGGTGTATTACCAAGCAAAATACATCTTGCAAAAGGTGTGGAGACCTAAGGAAATAAAGTACAAAGACTGCCAAATATTTTTTGACCATGACTTTTCACCCTCAATACAGGTGGAAAGGCAGAGGATCAGGAAAATAAAGAAATAAGACAAAATGGGCTATAAGGCACAATAAATTTTCCTGCCAAACAAAGTTCATACAGCAGAAGGGATTGACTTTAACCTCCCTAGTGGACGCGGCCTCTTTAAGGGGATGGAAGATTCAGGTTACCTATTTGCAGATGGAGGAGCTGGAACAAAAATTACAGGGTGAAGCATGGTCCTACGCAGGTGGGAAATCAGGAAGAGAAGCACCAGGCACTTTACCAAAGGGAATGGCGGGAGACTAAACAAGCTGATGCGCCACGCAGAGACACGAACCGGTGGAAAGGGAGTCCAAGAAATGGTATCTGCAGCGAGCGGAAAACAGTAAGTGAAATGAGTAATAGCAGTTGGGAGGAGATGGGTAGAAGACTTCAAGACTGAAAAGGATTATGTCACGGGGAGGCAGGGATTTGCAAGCTTACTCATTTAAAAGAAAGACCTGTTCTCCCAAGAGACTATCTAAAGGTCCCAGAGAAGCCTCATTCAAAAAAGAAGGGTCGAGGTGGGAAGGGGAGAGTTTAATAGCAGAAATTCAAAAGCACCTCTGGCAAGGGGTGTACGTTGTTTTTTTTTGTCTTCAATGGCAGAGGTGTTGATCCTTGTTTAGTGAATATCTCGAGTAGGGGGATATTATGCCTACATAGGCAACTCTGCAGGAGGGGGGAGCTAATTGTTGGGTCACCTCACTTCTGGAGTAGGTTTTCCACCTAGGAAAACATAAAAAGGTTTATTTTTAATTTTTAACTTTTCCTTATTTTTCCAGGAAACATGGTTAAACTGTTAAAGTTGGTTTGTTGAATGTAATTATAGTTATAGACTGTTTAACATAATCAGTGTTGCTTATAGTGCCGTAATTTACAGTCTAAAACAACATTACGTTATGAAGGTAGATTCTACAAGTGTATGGTGTTCGGGGGGAAGGTTCTGTGGGCACACTGCATTAATGATGATGGGGGCTATTAAGGTGATCTCTTACAACGTCAAAGGCATCAACTTTCTAAAGAGCCAGACTTCTGGGGGGACATAGTTTTCTTGCAAGAAACTCATCTGACGGGGACAGAACATATGAAACTTTGAAGAGGATGGGTAGGCAGGGTAGAATCAACGGCCTCCCCTAACCCAAGGAAGGCAGGGGTGGCAATTCTGATCAGAAGGGATTTACCTTTTCAGATAAAGACAATGGAAGCTGGGATGCAGGGACGTTTTGTTAGTATTACAGGGGGACCTAAGGGGAGCACAACTACATTTAACATCTATGCACCTAATCAAAATCCTGGGGATTTCTTGAGCAAAGTTCTACACAAGATAGCAGGATATCAAGAGAGACAAATAACTGGGGGATTTAATAGTGAAAAATAGCTGTTTGAACCGCTCATCAGGGTTGGCGGTTAAGAATGTATCAGCCACAAGAAATTTAAATAATTTAACAAAGGAACAGGGACTAAGGGATATGTGGAGGAGCCAGCATGCAAAAGAGAGAGATTATTCCTTCTGTTCTCCTGCCCATAAAACACATTCCAGGATAGACGCCTTTTATACCCAGACAATATTTATACAAAATCTTAAATTCCAAAATGGGTAATTTCAACCTATCAGACCATGCACCTGTTTCTGTTCAGATTGCAGTGGAGCTGACGGATAGGCAGTCGCTGTGGAGATTAAATGTCTCACTGCTGAATAGTAAGGCCTTCAAAAAGAAGCTGGGGAAACTATAGCGGAAGTAGTCAGGATTAATAGGCAACAAGGCTGCTCTAACTTATCGATTTTTGGAGGAGGTAGAAGCAGTAGTACATGGTGAGTTAATCAGCAATGCAGCAGGCCTCAACAAATTAGAGTAAAAAATACAAAGACTTGATAGATAAGATAGCAGACCTAGAAAAAGTGCATAAACAGAGGCCCCCATCAAAGTGTATAAAGAATTAATCAAGGCCAGGGAAGAACTGAACAAATTAAAAAATGAGAAAATTGGAGGTAAATTAAGATTCCTGAGTCACAAATACAAAGAGGTGGGAGGAAAAGGCAATAAATTACTGGCATACAGACTACATAAGGCCGAAGTGGATAAAATAGTTACCCACATCATAAATAGACGGCCCAAGTAAACCGTGCACTAAGCCCAAGGAGATAGCCTGACAATTTGGGGAATTTTATAAAAACTATATGAGGAAGATGAGAACAAAGGTTACAGGACTCGCAGAGAAATTTTTAAGAAGGCTTAAATTACCCAAATTAACAGCTGAGATGACAGAATCCTTAAATGCCCCAATTTCAGTTTAGGAAGTGGACAATGTAATAAAGTCACTACCCACTGGGAAGTCTCCAGGCATGGATGGATTCGGCTCAGAATTTTGTAAACTGCTTAAAAACACCCTGTCTCCCATTTTGGCCCAAGTCATACTGACTGTTTAATGGAAGATAATAGGCCAGAGACGTGGGTGGATGCTTTGATTACAGTCCTCCCAAAACCATTAAATTCAAAAGATGTGAAAATTATAGGCCTATATCCTTATTAAACCAAGATATGAAAATCCTAACCAAATTATTAGCAATCAGATTACAGAAATACATGGAATATTTCGTTCATATAGGTCAAACGGGGTTTATTTCCAACAGACAGTATCAGGAAATTATTAAAGGTATTGAAGTATAGCAACCCAACAGAGACAGCACAGTAGGTCATATTTTTTAGATGCTGAAAAGGCATTTGATCGCCTGAATTAGACATATCTAACATTAACCTTAGAGAAGATGGGAATTAAGGGAGACTTCTTAAAATGGGTAAAACTGTTAGACATCCCAGAGCCAAAATAAGAGTCAACGGCACAATCTCCGACAGCTTGTATAGAAAGGGGATCCAGACAGGATGTCTCTTTAACCCCCCTTTATTCGCTTTTAAGTTTGGAACCCCTAGCAGAAATTATAAGAGCAGTGACTAATATAAAGGGATTGGGACAAACATCTGTAAAACGTCCTTGTACGCAGATGATACCGTGGTATACATGAAAGATCCAGAGAAGTCTATACCTCCTTTCTTAGAACTGTTAGAACACTATGAACAAATCTCAGGGTTTACAGTAAATAAGGACAAATGTGAAGTTTTACATATAAAAGGGGTTATAACTAAGGAAGTGAAAAATGTAGTCCCCTTCAGATGGGCAACAAGTAAAATCAGATATTTAGGTATCTTGACCCCCTGGAACCTACGAAAACTGTTTAAAGAAAATTATACTCCACTCTTCTCACAGATTTTCATGGACCTTAACAGATGGAACAGCCTTCCTCACATTCTCAATTAGAATAGAGGTTATAAAAATGAACATCCTACCGAGATGTCCATTTTTCTTTTCCACACTTCCCCTGAGTATCTCAGCCCAGGACTGGAAGAATTTAAAAGGACCACTATCTCAATTTGTTTGGGCAGGTAAGAAACCTAGAATAATGGTGGATGGTTCCAGAGTTATCTCTCTGAACTCAGCCAGAGGGTAAAGTGGGAGGATAAAGTCTCTAAGCTAGCTCCACTTAAAGAAGGGGTACCCCAAGGGTCTATCCTTGCCCCTCTTCTTCACACTATTCATTAATGATCTGCATAATAACTGCGTAGTAGTGAAAGTGCCATTCAGTACGCTGGATGATGCAGTCATTTACAGAGGCTCCCAAAATTTACCTGAGCTGCAGACAGCCCTCCAAGAAGACATCCACCTGATGGAGGACTGGCTAACTCTGAACAAAATGGTTCTAAACACTAACAAAACGAAGGTAATGCTCTTTGACCCTAGATCCCTGGGAACAGAGAGGTCACACCACCTTCAACTCCATTCCAGGGCGGGTGCAAAACTCGAGGTGGTCTCTTCTACCAAATACCTTGGCCTTACCCTGGACCAAGGTTTTTCCCTAAAGAATCACGTAGATCAAATCACAAAATCCATACATGTGAAATTAGGCATCCTATAGACTAAAGGACCAAATCATTCCTGAAGCCAGGGCAGCCATTGCCATGCCGCATTCTCCCAAAGATCACATTCGGGGCCCCGATCCTCCAGGGTGCGCCACGATGGAATTAGGAAGGCTGCAGACTCTGTACAATAAGATCGTCGCATGGCCACCTTGTCTCACCCTATGACTCACCATCACAGGCCCAATCCAGGCTCAGGTGGCCGCCACTAGATGCTCGCCTAGCTTACCCTTCCCTCTGTCTTACATACAAGATACTTGGTCCCTCTCCCCAGCCTGGTTGGGCTTGTCAGGCAAACCCAACCCACGGTGCTCGCGCCATCAGGCCAATCTCTCCTCGAGGTCCCTAAGATTAGGACCAAAGCCGGGTCTAGGTCCTTGCGTACACCGCCTTCCACCTGGAACAACCTCCCTTGGAGGTCCGGGGAGGCGGAGACTGTTTCTAGCTCGGTCGCTGCTGAAGGGACACCTGCTCAATAGAGCATATGTCTCATGCCATAGTACCTGACCTAGCTCAGCCTCTTGAGCAGCTCACTTGACCTCCTAACAGCCATCCTGGCAGGACATCTGGTCCTCTTCTCTTAGAAGGGGTGCACTTAGGTCCCTAACTTGTCCCCCTTCCAACCCTGTGCACATATCAGCTAACCCTAGGTCTGCAGACGCTGCCCACTACCTCCTGCGGACCTGGTATCTAACCTACTACTTAGGATGTTTAAGGCTTATCGTGCTCATTATTTGTTACCTTGATGCTCTCCATTCTTTTGCGTCTGCAAAGATATGTACTCCTACTTTTAAAATATTATTCCACTCTCCATTCTGTACTGAACTGTTACCTGTATGTTGTTGTTGCACCCGGGTCGCCCCTGAAAAAGGGACCTCTATGGGCCCAGTGGGCCTACCCGGTCATCAAAATTCAATAAATAAATAAATAAGATGGGCGGTGCTCCAGGAAGTAAAGCAGAAGGGAGGGTGGGGACTGCCGCATTTCAGAAATTACTACATAGCAGCCCAAATCCAAGTGATAGCCAAAATGGTGCATATTAGACAAAGATGGGGTGGCAGCTTCTTGAAGAAAAGGCCCACCCACGAGTTCCCTTGCCTATTCTGCCATGGACAGTCCTGGCAGGGGAAGTAGGAGATGTCACAAACCCACTGAGCAGGTCAGGCCCTCTACTCCCAAACTGCCAACCTCTGAACGCAGTTTTGTGGACAGTTTAACAGAACAAGGTAACCCTCTTGTCTGTTTTGTGAGTTTGGATCAACCTTTAGTCTCAAGTCTTGGAGGGAGTCAAACTGTGAACCTCTTGCTAGCGTGCCCGATGCATAGGCTCAGATATTTCTGTCTTTGGGGGGCCAGATATCTTTGCCTATGGGCACCTAACCAGGTATACAAAGATGAACCCTTAAAAACTTTAAAGACCTCAGATTTAAAACGCTTCTCTTTCCAGTTTGGTACCACCATTCAAGCTTATGCTTCGTGTCTGCTATAACCATATATACTCTTCTTAGAAGTGAAGGAAAAACAAAGGCAGACCAAGTAAGCTCTAAAAGGTTTTTTTACTACAAATAGATAAAAATATGTCAAACACAAAATACAGAACTGTTATATCACAAGACATACAAACCTTATAAAAGAACAAGGTTTAAACAGTGCAATTCCTACTACAGTACTTAGTCTCTAAATACCTGCTTAAAGTGCTTACAGATGTGTCCTTGTCAGTCTAGATAAAAGTGTCTCTGAAGGAAAACAGAATAATAATTAAAAAGCTGTTTTTTCCCCACCTGTTTTGCATAAGGTCACCTAACTCCTCCCTGTCAGAATATATAAAAAAAATATATCTAAAAAACAGGATGTCTTTTCCCAGTATTAAATTCTGCAACCTCAGAATGATTCATGTTCTGCAAATGACATCTCTTTGATCTTAATGATAAGTTTCCCCCTTCCAGGACATGAAAGCATCTTTATGATTTTCGCACTAATGCATCACAACCTGTTTTTCTTCCTTTGGAACCATCATAAAATGGATATGGTCTTCCATCTTAGCAACTACAGCTGTAATTAACTCAGAAAAACAGGAAACCCTTGATTAAGGCCTTCCATGTAACACATTGTCTCTAAAACCTGTGTGTGTGATCTCACATGCTGTTTTAGCATTTTCTCATGGCTTTCATCTTTCAGCTGAAACCTGGGGGGTGAGTGAGGTCATTTCAAGAGTACCAGATTTCTCAGCAGAGACAGTAATACATTTTATTTATATATAATATATATATATATAAGATACAGCACTCAGAACTGGATGTCCACGTCACAGGGGAAATAAAATAAAAAAAAAAAACTGTTGGACTAGACACACACTGAACGTCATCTGGCTACAAGCTGCACAAACATTGGAATTGCCCACCAGGATTTGGTCACATATCCCTCTTAGATACTTACCAGAATTCCCAATAGAAACAGCAGAGAAATGTTTAAGGAGATGGGAGAGCTTGGGTTTGAAATACTTACATCATCTTTTGGAAGGGGGAGAGAATTAAATGTTTTGGTGCCCTTGAGACTGAATTCCATATTCCTGAACAGGACTTATGTTGTTATTTGCAATGTCTGAGCTTCATACTGAAAGGACTGGGGATAATGGCAGTTATAGGAGACCCAATTCCAGAGATTCAGTTAATTTATAAAAGTGTGCCCCAGACGGAAATCAAACCTTTGATTTCCCAAGTGTATACCTTACTTCAAGAGGGAAGAGGGACCTTAGCAATTCAAAATATCCAAAATAAATGGGAATTGGAGGGGGTACAGTTTGACAGTGGGGACTGGGCGGAGATTTGGAGGGAGGTACACAAAACGACTTCTGTGGCCACATGGAGAGAATTCAGGTGGAAGGTGTGTGGTAGGATCTAACGTCAAGGTGGGTTCTTTGCAGCAGGTAACACCATTAGAACTAATGCTGCCAGGCGTTAGGACCCCACGTAAAACTTGTAGCTAGCAGTCTGTAGTAGGGGACCGCCCCCGACGTTGGCTCCACCCGATATCAGACGTGGTATAAAGGAGGCGGTCCCCTGGCACCATTTCTTAGTTATTTTCCCGCCGTCAGCCCACGAAGTTCGGCTCCATGGACGCCTTCTTTGCAGTCGACCGCTCTGAAGAAAAGAGCCTTATATAGTTTTGTACAGGGATAGGGTGACTTGCATACAAACCCAAAGTTCTTACCAAAGGTAAATCATCCTTCAAACAACATGAAGTCTTGCTATATTATGACAGATGCAGTTTGTCCCACCATTAGAACTGCTCCGGAGGTGAAAGAGTTAACTTCCATGCAGAGCATGGAACTTAGAGCGCGAGCTCGGTTAGAGAAGCTCTTTTAGGGTGGTTTCAAACCGAAACCGTCAGATTCTTTACTCCGCCTCACTGAACAGTCGCTCCGGAGATTCCTCCTGCTGCTCGGTTCATTTCCTCGGTTTAAAGCGTCTTTTCTCGGTTAAATTTAACCACGATATTATTTATTTTAACCGCAAACCGATCGGTTCAAGCTCTGTCTATGGTATTGTAAGTAATAGATAGGTTTTCTGTGTGGAACTTGTAAATGTTTATCGGTTCGGTTTGAACCGATCGAATTGTATTTAAACTTGGTTTTGAAGCCTTTTAAGGCTTGTTAGAGTGCGGTTCCCGGTTCTTATCAGTTCTAAAAAAAACGGATTTCATTACGGTTTTTTCCACGACCCGTGACACGGTTGGGAACCGATAAGGGTGTCTTGCCTGGCACTGCCATCAAAAGGGCAAGTTTTTGGTTAGGCTGGCATTATGTCTGAGAAACCCAAAAGAAAAACCGGGCCCACTGGGTTTCAACACTGTAGTGTCTGTGGGGAAGCCTTTGCCAAGGCTGACCCACACACCACATGTGTTTATTGTCTGGGGTTTGACCACCTCAATGCAGACTGCCAGATTTGCAAGAATTTCCCTGCAGCCACCCTAGATAAGAGAGTTGGTAGGCTCAGGGAACGAGCGGCCAAAAAGTCCGCTGACCCGGATGGCCAGCCCAGTTCGGTGCCAGCCGAACCGGAGGGAGTGCCCTCTGACCAGGGCCAGACTTCCTCGGGCAAACGTAAAGCTGACTCTGAGGAGCCAGTTCCAGCAAAGAGAACTAGAAAGTCAGCAGGTGTGGAGTCCAAAATTCCTTCTCCAACTGCTGCAGAGATAGCCAGGGCAATACAGATTGTCCAGTCACTGTCCCCGGTTCCCTCCGAACCGCCACTATCTGGCAAAAGGTCGGTTCGGTCGGTTCCACCGGTTCAAGAATATGATATAGAAGAGTTTTATGAACCAGAGAAGGGGGAGGATGATTTTGATCAGTGTGAATGTGACTTTGAAAGTCTGGATGTGCCCATTGAACCGGACATCTCCCCAGACAGACCTTTAGGCGAATCTCCCCCTAGGCTTGCTGAGTCCCCTTCTCATTTTTTGTTTTATAAAAAAGTTGCTGAGACCCTCCAGCTTCCTTTAGAGGAGGCTTTGGATGAGCAAGAGGAGCCTGACTATGTAGAGATGATGGATATCCCAGAGTCCAGGAGATTGTCCATCCCTTTACATAAATCTTTTAGGAAACAAACAATAAAAATTTTAAAGCTCCTAATTCTGTGCCTCCTGTAGATAAAAAGATGGACAGGAGGTACACTTTGTCGAGTCTTGATACAGATTTTCTTTCACAGCAATGCAGTCATGTTGGGGTAGTTCAGGCTGCAGCCTGTGATAAAGCTAATATTCCCCTGGCTTCACATCCTCCTGACAAGGACTCCAGGAAGATTGACGCCATGGCCAAAAAACAATACATGGCAGCATCTTTGGGACTCAGACAAGCAAACTATATGGCTTATGTTGCGAGATACCAGAAATCTAGATGGGATACTGTCATGGCCTTAGCCAAACAGGTCCCTGGCCAGCTTGCAAAGGAGCTGGAGCAGGTGGCTCTTGATGGTATTGAGGCATCTAAGGTGCAGTTCCATGCTGCAGTGGATTCTAATGATGTATCCTCTAGAGGCATGGCTACATCTGTGGCTTTTTGTAGATTGGCCTGGCTCAGGTGTACTACTTTGTCACAGGATACCCAGTCTAAGGCTATGGATTTTCCTGTGGTGGGAAATTCTCTGTTTGGGGAGCAGACAGAGAATTATATGAAGAAAATGGATGAATATAGAACCACTTATAGGAGTGCACAAGCCAAGGAACGGCAAGCCACTCCTCAGAGGCAGCCCCACAGGGGTAGGGGAAGGCCTTTTTACCAGACACAAGCCTCCTCTTCAGCCTATGCTCAGAGGGGGTTCTTCAGAGGGAGAGGCAGATGGGGTACGAGCCGGCCTGTTCCCACCCCTCAGCCTAAAGCCCCTGCCAAACAGGCACCCTGATGGGATGCCCAGGCTCGCTCTCCATTACCTGTGGGGGCAGGCTGGCTTACTTCTCCAGGACTGGAGTCTTTAACATCAGACAGGTGGGTCCTGGAAGTAGTGAGCCAGGGTCTGGTTCTCAGCTTCAAAAATTTCCAAAGATGAGAGCCAGATCTTTCCACCTGCAAACCCTTTAGAGACTCTTGCTTTGGAAACAGAAGTCTCAACCTCCTGGCACTCAGAGCTGTAGAAAGGTTTCTCCCACACCAGGGCAAGGGTCTGTACTCCAGGTACTCCTTACCCCAAAAAAGACAGGAGAGTGGCAGCCTATCCTGGATCTAAGATATCTGAACAAGCACCTTTTAAAACCAAAATTCAAAATGGTGACTCTGGGAATGATTTTACCCTCCCTAAGGCCAGGGGACTGGCTAGCTTCCCTGGACCTCAAAGATGCCTACTTCCATGTTCTTATCAGAAGCTCCCATCGAAAGTTCCTCAGATTTGAACTGCCCTCAGGCCAGTATCAGTTCAGAGCAATGCCCTTCGGCCTTACCTCTGCCCCAAGGGTGTTCACAAAATGTCTGGCAGTAGCAGTTGCTCATCTAAGAAGGCAAAAGATTGCCATTTTTCCCTACCTGGACGACTGGCTCATTGTGGGTCAGTCTCCAGACCAGGTCAAATCACACCTGCTAGTTACCCAGCAGCTGCTTACCTCTCTGGGCTTTCTTCTCAATCTTCCAAAGTCAGTTTTGGAACCTGTCCAGGTACTCACCTTTATAGGCGCAGAACTGGACACAAAGCAGGCCAGAGCCTTCCTTCCCCTGGAAAGGGTAAGGACCTTGATGGCCCTGCCCTAGTCCTTCACTCTGCAGGTCTCTCGACCAGCAAGGCATTTCCTGCAGCTCCTAGGACACATGGCTGCTTCCACAGCTGTAGTGCAAGGAGCAAGATTTCAGATGAGGGACATTCAGTTCCATTTGAGAGCTTTCTGGTCTCAAAGAAGAGATCCCCTATCCAAGTTAATCCCAGTGACTCGAACCCTGATCCAGACCCTTCAGTGGTGGCAGGATCAGAGCAATCTGAGACAAGGGTGCCTTTCATCCCTCTGTCCCACCCTTGACCCTTACTACAGATGCGTCCCTCTTGGGATGGGGAGCTCACATGGGCGACCTCTCCACCCAGGGGTTATGGTCCCTCAGGAATCTCTGCTCCACATCAATCTGTTGGAACTCAGAGCTGTTTTCTAGCACTTCAGGTTTTTTCTGCATCTGTTCAGAACAAGGTGGTACAGGTCAGAACAGACAACACCACTACAATGTGGTACATCAACAAACAAGGGGCAGTCTATCTTCGGCCTTGTGCCGGAGGCGATAAGTTGTGGTCTCTGGCTTATTCCCTGAACACTTCCCTCATAGCAGTTCACCTCCCAGGCAAGGACAATGTCCTGGCAGATGCTCTCAGCAGGATTTCCCAGGGCCATCACAATGGTCACTGGATCCCCTAGTACTGGGGATAGTTTTGCCAGATGGGGCACTCCTCAGATAGATCTTTTGCAGCCCCAGACAATCATCAACTTCCACTTTTTGTTGCAGGCCCCAGTGTTGGGCCTAGTCCCCTGGATGCCTTTCTCCTCGATTGGGAAGGAAGTTCCTCTATGCCTTTCCCTTCCCTCTCCTGTTCAAGGTACTAGTCAAAATCAGGTCTCAGCCCTGCAAGATGATCCTGATTGCTCCAGACTGGGCCAGGCAGCCCTGGTACCACTCCTTCTGTCCTTAGCAGTCCATCTTCCCTGTGTCTCCCCAGGAACCACAATCTGTTAACCTGTGCTCAGGGGAGAGTTTGGTATCCGAATCTCAAATCCCTCAACCTCAAGGCCTGGCTCTTGAGCAGTTAGAGTTTGCTGATCTGCAACTTTCTCAAAGTGTTCTCGAAATCTTGAAAGCTGCTAGGAAGCCTTCCACCAGGGCTACCTATAACTCCAAGTGGAAAAGGTTTTCCAATGGTGTTCTGGGAAGCATATTTCCGAATCTGCTGATTTACCCACTGTATTGTATTATATGGTCCATCTTAATTCTTTGGGACTGAGACCAGCTACCCTGAAAGTGCACTTGGCAGCTGTCTCTGCTTTCATTTCAGCAGGGAAGCCCCTTCTTTCTGCTCACCCTGTATTTTCCAAGTTTTTAAGGATTGCTTCATACCAATTCTCCATTCAGGGACCCTGCCCTGCTTGGGATCTTAATGTTTGCATTGCTCAGCTGACGCAACTCTTTATTTGCCTCTGTCTTCGCAGAGCTTTAAGTATTTGACTTGGAAAACTGTATTTAGTAGCCATCACTTCTGCCAGGCGACAAGTGAGTTACAGGCTTTATCAGTGGAGACTGACTTTATTTCCTTTCACAGGGATAAGGTAGTCCTCAGGACTAACAGGAAGTTTTTGCCTAAGGTGGTTTCGGATTTCCACCTTAACCAATCTATTTCACTTCCAGTGTTCTTCACTGACCATTCCTCCTCTGGTGAGAGGAGGCTGCACAGCTTAGATGTTAAGAGGGCCCTAAGTTACTACATAGAGCGTACCAAGGGTCACAGGTTTGACTCCCTCCAACTATTTCTCACTTTATGGTGAGGTTGGGAAAGGGAGACCTGCCACTAAGAGATCCATTGCCAGGTGGATCGTCTCTTGTATCCAGTTTTGCTATCAAAAACTGGGTAAGGTTCCCCCCTCAGGCCTGAGGGCTCACTCTACCAGAGGTACAGCTGCATCTCTAGCTGCTGCTAGAGACATCCCTATCTTGGAGATATGTCAAGCATCTACTTGGAAAACAGTACACACTTTCACCAAGCATTACTCCCTGGATATCCAGGCCAGGAGGGATGCTCGGTTTGGCACAGCCGTGCTTCAGAGCCTATTCCCTAAGTAGGTTCTGTCCCTCCTCCATGGAGGTACTGCTGTGTAGTATGTATCTGTCATAATATAGCAAGACTTATGTTGTTTGAAGAAAAATTACTCACCTTAGTAATGTTGTTTCTTCTAATGGAGTCTTGCTATATTATGACCCCCCAGCCTGCCCTCTCAGAACTTCTACTTCGAGTGTGGGGTGGGCAGTCCACTGTTGGCACTTATTGATGCCCCCTTTTATGTTTGGGTGTTGTGTTTAATTTAGTTATTTTATCTTATTTTTCTGGTCCCCTGACTTGAGTCTTGGTGTTGGGACCAGGAAAATGTGTGAATATTTTAGTAGCCAGTTGGCTAGTGTAGGTTACAGCTTCCACACAGAGCCTTAGTGAGTTTTGCTCGTAAAGATCTGACGGTTTCGGTTTGAAACCACCCTAACAGAGCTTCTCTAACCGAGCTCGCGCTCTAAGTTCCATGCTCTGCATGGAAGTTAACTCTTTCACCTCCGGAGCAGTTCTAATGGTGGGACAAACTGCATCTGTCATAATATAGCAAGACTCCATTAGAAGAAACAACATTACTAAGGTGAGTAATTTTTTTCTTCCGGTTTATTACCCTGAATTTTCTAACCAAGGTGAGGCCTTGTTGCATACCTTAGATATTCATAGGATCCTGAGATATTACCTCCACAGGTCTCTGCCTTTCAGGAAGACGGACGATTGTTTGTTTCCTTTGCAAAAAGGATGACAGGAGCTCCTTTTGCCAGAGTCACTAGCCCGTTGGCTAGTACACTGTATTTCTTTATCAGAACCGTAACAGACCCCTTCCTGGACCCATTAGGGGTCACTCCACGAGGGCTGTGGCTTCCTCCTTTGCCTCTTTAAAAAAATGTCTCATCAGCAGACATCTGTGCTGCAGCAACATGGAGCACTGTCCGCACCTTCATCAAACATTACAGCCTAGACATTGCCTCTAGGAGGAGGGCTGGCTTTGAACTAGCCGTCCTGCAAGGCCTGCTCTCCAGAAGTTATTCAGTCTTATTCTCTCCACCTCCCAGATTGACCTGGGCCTATTTTGGGGTACTGCTTGGGACTTAGTCCTAATGGTATTACCTACTGCAAGAGTGCCACCTCGCAGTTAGATAGTACAGTTATGTAAGAACTTCCCGTAACTGTAGATCTTCGAGAGGAGCTCTTGCAGCGGATGGCTTTCCCACCTTCCATCCCCCAGGAATCAGTACTGTTACATTCATGTAAGGTTGGGGAATTCCTGTCTGGTTCTCCAGTAAGTTTTCAGCCGGTCTCTGGCAGGAGAACTGAGATGGCATCAGGGGACCACCTCCTTTATACCACGTCTGACGTCAGGCGGAGCCGATGTCGGGGGCAGTCCCCCGCCATAGTCT
The DNA here is from genome assembly GCA_016271365.2 of Neoceratodus forsteri. Classification (NCBI taxonomy): domain Eukaryota; kingdom Metazoa; phylum Chordata; order Ceratodontiformes; family Ceratodontidae; genus Neoceratodus; species Neoceratodus forsteri. Next base: position 738,398,504 of record CM057459.1, on the reverse strand, counting down.
GCTAGTTACAAGTTTTCCGTGGGGTCCGAATGCCTGGCAGCATTAGTACTAATGGTATTACCTGCTGCAAGAGCTCCTCTAGAAATTCTACTGTTACGGTAAGTTATTGCATAACTGTACTCTATAACGCCAATAGTTTCAATGTAGTACAATAGAACACACTCTGTCAAGTGTTGGAGAAATTGTGGAATAATGGGGACTTTTTGACATATTTTTTGGGACTGCCAGTTTGCACAGTCATACTGAGCGCAGATAAAACAAGCCATACAAAAAAAATCATGAGTCTAACATCCTCACTGACCCGTGTTCATTTGGTGTTGGGGAAACCTCCGAGTGAGTTAGAGGCCTGGTTCCAGATACCTTTTCCACATATTGACAGTGGCAGCACTTAAAGTAATTACTCAAGATTGGCTAACAAGTAATAGATTTATTGTGGAACAATGGAAAACCAATATAATAAATATAAAGAACCTAGAAGCAATTGCAGCTAAAAGTAGGTTGCAGGTGGAAAAGTTTAATACAAGATGGCTGCCCTTTTTCGCGTATGTGGAGGAGGTAGAAGGACTAGGGGTACTCTCTGTTACTGGGATAAGGGTTGGGAGGGGAGAGTTGAGGGGAAGTAGGTGGGAGAGGAGGGGCAGTAGGGACCCCATTAAATGGGTACAGTCGAGGAGGATGTTGAAGTCAATATGAACACGTTATAAATTATTGTGGGAAGAAAAAATCACTCAGTGGGTTTCAGTGTCATTTTTATTCAAAAGGAAATCTGGATGTTTATTGCAACATTGAACCATTTCATAAATAGTTGATGAAAGTTTTGACAAGGTTTTATTTTTTCTTATAATTAAAAACCAGCATAAGAGAGGAGATTCAGAGAGCCAGAGAAGGTCAATAGATGGTAAAAGCTTTAGAGGTACTGTAGACAAGGAATTCAGAGATCTGAACAGCCATAGATCAGGATTTCGATATGGGAGACCTGTGAAAAGAGTAAAGAAAGTAATTATGGTTAATTTATGCACAAGAGAAATGGGTTAGGGGAAGAATAATTTTATGTCTAATTTGCATGTATGGCACAGTACTGTTGCCGGATATGTACTGGTTGTAAATGGAAATATGATCTCTTTGCTGAATAAAATTCAAGTTAAAAGAAAAAAGCACAACGAAGGGACAGTCATTTCATTAAACTGGAAGACAAGTGAGCCACATTTCCCCGAAGCGGGCGGAATAGAGGCAAGTCGTTCTCCTGTAGATTTAATCCCAAAGCAGAGCAGTAGCATAGCGGGCATTTTAAAGCACACCGAAGGGACAGTCATTTCATTAAGCCGCAAAATAAGTGAGACTGGTATCCTCAAAGCTGCGGGCAGACTAGAAGCGAGTAATTCTCCTGTACATTTCATTTAAAAGCAGAGCAGTAGGGTAGTTTAAAAAAAAGTGGGTTTTTTTCTTTTCTTTTATGCATGCCCCTCTCAAATTATCAGCTTACTGCGGTGTTCTGGCAGTAGCAGGCAACATGAAAAAAAATAAAAATGCTTGTCTGGGAACCTGTTCCTTACTGTGTGCGTGGGGAAACGACACCTCAAGAGAAAACAAAGAACAGAGCACAGCTGTTGGATGAGCAGGGATTCGGTGGTGTTGGGGAGAGAGCTGTGAACAGATTCGCCCCTAATCAGGTGTGACAAAAGGTGTCAATAGGGGATTACTGCATCTGTGTTTGGGACTAGTCTACTCTGGGTCAGCCAGACCATCCCAATTAAGTGGAGAGGATGTCCCCTTTAAACATGAAGTGGTTCTATTGGATAATATCGCCACTTAATCGGTGCCTGGAGAGACATCCCAGTAAAGCAGACATCCCCTTAATCTGCATCCCGATTAAGTGGCTTCTACTGTATCATTAAAAAAAAAAATGGCTTTCCGTTCCTAGAAAAGTGCAGTTTTGCCAGCAAGAGAAAAGCTGCTGCTGCTGCACCTTCAGAAACCGGAGCACAGAGCGGATGTTGTTGAAGGCCTTGCATCTCATTCTTGTACTGTAACACAAGTCGGGTAATTCTCCTAGGTTTTTCAGGCCCTGGAGATGTTTAGACAGACCTATAATACGGTCCCCGTTCCCAGTGCCTGTACAGACTGTTAGGAAGGTCTATTAGGGGGAGGGGGCGCTGTTAAGCCTGAGCAAGATGGCAACCAGAATTTGAGACTCTGTATATTAGACCTATTAAGTGACTTTTAAACTTGCTCCTTACTGCAGTCTGATAGTTGCAACTAGACTTTTCTCCTATAGGGAGACACCCAGACTGGCAATGGGGAATCCAAAAAAAAAGATAAGACCCTGTCAAAGTGCAAAAATGCAAAACCGTTCCCAGACCTTCTGCGACTCTATCAAATCTGCATCCCACCCGAAGCCGTCAAAGACAGTCGAAACTCTAAACAGTCTGCCACAAAATCAACTGTCTGATTTTTTTTCTCTGTAACAGGACTTTCCAAGAAATTTGACTCCCTGACTAATAGGGTCACAGAGTTCATTTCATTTTATTTGTTATACTGGAAAGGCATGTGAGCAAAAAATGCCCATTTTCACAAGCGTACAGTTAAAAAAAAAAAAAATTACATAAGTTACAATGCACAGGGAGGGGTAAAATGTTTTTAACAATGGGCACAAATGATAGAGGAAGACAAGCAATAACAAATGAAGGATATAATAGTTAATTGTGAATAAGTGCTCTACAGAAAGTGCAGTACTGGTGGACTAGTGCTAATGGGCTTTTTATTTTGTTTCTTGTTTAACTGCCAGGAGATAAAGCAGCGTGAGAACAGGACCAAGAGTGTACATACTAGAGAAGACGTGAAGGGTTGAGTGGAGGAAAGGAAAGAAATAAATTCAGGCCAGGAAAACTGCTGCACGAGGAGATAAGGGACAGGTGCCTCCTTATGTTGTGCTTGAAGGAGTAGGTGGAGGGGCCGAGTTTGAGTTCAGAGGGGAGAGAGATGAAGAGTTTGGGGCCCAGGTGGGGGTGGGGCAGAGTTTTTTGGCCGTGGGAGGTGCTGCAGAAAGGGACAGAAGGAGAAGGAGGAAACTGATGTAAACTTAAAGTAGAATCAGTAGAAACCTGAAAGAAATCTGAAGATGCTCTTGGGACTGCTGCAACTCTGGTTAAGGAAAACACACATCTGAGAACATGGCTGAAGACCCTAGAGAACCAAGCCAGAGCTAACAACCTCTGGGTCATTGAGATGCTGGAGCAGAGTAAAGACGACCACTTGGGCCTTTTTATGCAGTTGGGACAGCCGCTAGTCAAGTGGCATATTATTATTCAAACGGCTTAGAGTGGCATTCTGGGGAAGATCTGACAACGTGGATGCTCAGAGAGCGATTGTCCTTGTACTAGATGGTGTTGGGACTAGAGACTTTGTTCTGGCTCTGGCCAGAAAGACAAAAACCTTACTTCCGGGTGGGTAGCAGGTGTTCCTTAATCCAGACCTCAGCTATGCAATACGCCAAAAAAAGAAGAAATATTGTGTGCAGGCTGTGCTTAGTGAGGTGGGGTCTCGCATGGCATGCTTTTCCCAGCCCTGTCCAGCTGGTTTTCGAGGGGAAGGTCTTCATTTTTTTATATCCTGCAGAGGCACTGAAATGGGCCCAAAAGCGCACACCACTGCAGCAGAGGCAAGATGAACACTCCCATTCTGATGCCAAAAGAGAGGACGACAATGCTTGACTTTTCCCCCCTGTAATACTGGGTTCAGGTTTACCTACTAACCTCACTGTCTTTGTTTTTTCTCCATTCTGGGGTATGCTGGACTGTCTCCCCCCCCCTTTAATAATTGCATCATTTTAATGAGAGAGTCTATAAACGTGATTTCTTCGCCGTGTTCAATCAGCAGTGGGGTGCTGGTTGCTCTGCCAGGGAATTTGTAGGGCGTGGGGTTGTGGTTTGCTTCTTCTCCCTGTTTGTGACGACATGTTCTGCTTTAGAGAACAGGTTTAAGTCCGTGTTTATATACAAGTTTTAAATTTGATCGGGTTGGTACCATTTAGGTACTATATTTTAGCTAATGCATGATAATACCGTTTCCTACAGAGGAAGACGAGTTTTATTCTCTAAACTTCGCAAGTATGTTTTCTTCATGCATATTTTGGACTTGTTATAGCAGCAAATACTATATCACTTATTGAATTATAAGATTCCGCCCCCCCCCCATGACTTATCTACTTGATGTGTATGACATTTTAATGGCGTGTATTAAGAGGGGTGGCACCCTCAACTGTTACATATTACCTGTTCTCATGTACTGCATCATGTGTTTGCTTGTATGTTCAGTACTTAAATACAAAGTAAAAAAAAGTCTATGGATAGTTCAGCATGGTGGCCGCCTGCCAGTGTTACATGGTACGTCTTCTCCAGTGAGAAAGCATGGCCTGCTTTGAGAACCCCAGGGTCTGCATCAGAAATTTGTGAGCAAAGTTCAGCGCGTCTTCCCATTTACTGCTTTGGGTAAGCTCAAAACAGATATTTTGCTTCAGAGTTTGGTTCTGTATGGTCTCCAGGCTCTGCCTTAGTGAGCTGTTTTTCTTTAGTTTGGCCGTAGCGTACACTGATTTCAATGAAGATGCCTTAGCTCGGGTCACTGCTTGCTCCACGTTATCCAGTCTGGTTTCCAGGGTCACTAACCTTGGTGTAAGATTGTCAGGTTTTTTTGGTGGGGTTTTTTTTTTTTGGTTGGTGGTTTTTGTCTAGATCCTGCACCGTCTTTCCTAGTTTTCCCAATGTGATATTCAGAGTCAATAACGTGACATCTGCAAAAGTGTTCCGTCTTGATCCTTGGGCCTGCAGTTACTGATTCAGCCTGCCCTCTTGCTGCTGAAAGTCTTTTGGTTTAAAAACTTGATAGCTGCTGCAGCAGATCTTGGTTTGCATTTTGTTCACTACTGTTACATTCTCCAGTTACTCAACACACTGCAAATGTATAGAAAAAGAACAGTCACAGCACTTACCCAGGGCATATTTATTAAAAAAAAAAAAAAGTCCAACAGAAGTTCTTTCAAGGCTTTATAGCTTCATTTATTTGTACCAGATGCAGCCAAACTGACCCTCATGGGTCAGTGGGACCACACCAATTGATCTAATGATTCAACTCCTTCGAGTCTTTGATGTTAGATGAGTTGGTGTGATCTTGAAAGAACTTCTGTTGGACTCTTCATGTTTTCATAAATATGCCCTGGGTAAGTGCCATGACTGTTCTTTTTCTATAGTATATATACTGTCACAGAGCACCCGAGGTCACCTTGGTGCGTCTGTTTTACTACATTCTAATTACACTGCAAAAGTAGATGGAAAAAGAGGGACAGGAGTCTTTATTTATTACTTTGTTAACCAGGTAAGTACACTGAGCCAAAGGCCCATTTTCAGGAATGACCCGGAGCCTAAATTCAGCTAGGAATAACACCATAGAGTTGGCACTTGGGGAACACAATGCTGGGATGGCAGAGGAGGGGGAGGGTGATTCCACTGCAGCTTTGGCAAGGAGCAGGGATAGTGAGGATAAGGAGGGCAGCAGTGGGAGTCTACACTGAAGAGGACCGAGAAAAGCAGGCACCCTGAACAGGTACATCTGTTCAGTCTTCACAGTGTTTTTTTGGGGGGCCACCACCAGGGAGCTGCAGGAACAAATTGGTGGAGGTGGACACAAGTCCATTTTAATTGGAAAGAGTCGTGAAAGCACTTGCAGCTGTGAAAATGGACAAGGCTATTGAACTGGACAGGATACATATGAGGGTACTAAAGGAACGCGAGGTGCTAGCTGCCCCTCTGGAAGCAGGTGTGGTTCTGGAGGACTAGGGGAGCAGATGTCCCGCTACATGAGAGCAGCAGTAGGAAGGAGACAAGCAACTATAGGCTGGTCATTCTCACATCAGTGGTGGTGAAATTAATGGAAACCCTGGTAAAGAAAAGGTTGGTAGAGTATCTTGGATCCAGTGGGCAGCAAGACCACGGACAGCATGGATTCCTTGGGGGGTGGGGTCATGCTAGATGAGTCTGAATTTTTTTTTTTTTTTTTTTTCAGCTGGGTGACCAGGGAAGTACATCAGGGGAGGGTAGTGGACGTGGCCTATTTGGACTTAAGCAAGGCCTTCAACACTGTGCCTCACAGGAGACTGATAAAGAAATTGAGCAGCCTAGGGGTGGGATACAGTGTGATGAATTGAGTAAGGAACTGGTTAATAGATAGGCAGCAGAGAGAGGTGGTTAATAGCACTCATTCTGAGGGGAGAGTGACCAGTGGGGTGCGACAGGGCTCAGTGCTGGGATCGGTCCTCTTCAGGGTCTTCATAAGCAACATTACAGAAGAACTGGAAGGGAAGGTATGCCTTTTTGCAGATGACACCAAAATCTGTAATGGGGTGGACGCACAGGAGGGGGTGGAAAGAATGCATAGGGACCTTGTAGAAACTAGAGGAGTGGTCAAGAGCATGGCTGTTGGGGTTCAGTGCCAAAAAGTGCACAATCTTGCATGTGTTAATTTTATTTTGTTAGCTGGGTAAGAATCCTTGGACAGAAACCGTCCATTTTTCAAGGGAGATCCGGGAGAAACTAATACAGTTAAAACAGTAGGGTATCTGATTTAGCAGCTGAATATAGGATATGGGGAGGGTATTGACAGTCACTAAGCTGGAAAGGGATGTTGGAGTTATATCTGAAGTTATATTTGTTGAACCTAGTGTGGCAGGGCTGTGGGTAGGGCCAGTGGGATGCTGTTGTGCTTAGGGAGGGGTATCTCCAGCAGGAAGAGGGAGATGGTGTTGCCACTGTATCGTTTGTTTGTGAGACCCTACCCGGAGTATTGTGTCCAGTTCTTGAGGCCACATCTCAGAAAGGACATGGACCGGGTGGAAGCAGTCCAGAGGAGGGTAACTAAAATGGTTCAGTGGTTACATCAAAAGCCCTACAAGGAGAGACTGAGGGTTCTCAGCATCTACACACTGGAAGGGAAGCGAGTGAGAGGGTATATGATGGAGACCTACAAGTACCTTGTGGTGGTGAACAGGATGCGGGGGTGTCTCAGGTGAGAAGAGAACCAGGACCAGAAGGCATGCGATGAAGCTGGGGAGATGGTGCCTGGAACAGACTGCCAGCAGAAGTGGTGGAGGCAGGAACAGTAGTGGGCTTCAAGCATGTGTGGGACACACTTATGGGAATATTAGTAAATAGGCAGGGAGGATGGAGGGCTGCTAGAGACCTATTGTGGTATGCAGAGATAAACAAGGCGAGGACCATTTGGGTGGGGCAAACAGCGCTTTTCTGCAGACAGAGTAAGTTTCTGAAAACCGAAGTATGACAAAATACTCAATTTTAAATTCTCTCAGGAGGTCGACCAGGTGCTTCTGTTTCCTTGGCTGCTCAGCCCCCAAAAAAAAAAACCTTCATTTGTTCCTGACTGTGCCCACCACACCAGTAACCTGTGGCTTATTCCCAGCAGGTGGAACCAGGCTCACTCGCCTGAATGAGGGCAGAGGGAGGAGCCAGTGAGGGGCAGGTGGACATGATGGGACAAGGGCACTTGATCTGTCCCAGGTCTGCTGTCTGTTTTGTTGCCCTGTGCCCCCTCCCCTTCTACTCCTCACAGGACATTCTCTTGTGGAGCAGCCTAGGGTTGTGTGAGGGGATAACATCTCCCACATTAAGAGTTGGGGAGGAGTGACAGGGGCGCCCTATACTTTGGCCATTAAGAATGGGAGACACCGGGCCGGCCCAGTGGCACTGAGGGTTGAGGCATCTAGCCTTACCTCGTGTCACGCTGACAACCCGGGTTTGGGAATGACCTCAGGTCGCCAGGGAGCTGGCCTGGGGAAGGGCAGGAGCAGGATTGACCTCTTCTGGGGTGGACGCTGTCCCTCCCGTAGTGCCATCACCATCAGGTGGAGGTCCAGTGTGGCGCAGGCGGAGAGAGGCAGCTAGTAGGGTGGGGCACTCCACAGTGCCTGGTGTGCTTGTGCCTCCACACATGTACGTCCAGTGTGCTGGATGCTCGGGGGAAAGGGTGAAAATGGGGGGGGATGGGAGAAGCACATTGCTGTTCTTATATTAAAGGTGTGCTGCTTACTGAAGTACAGTAATTTTTCCATTAGGAAGTGTCTTGATTAGAATATTTTTTACATTGAACTTGTTTTCATGCTTACAGCAATGTGGGGTGCAAGATCTTCCCTTGTCAATCTTCACCATTCATTACTTCCTGGGTGTAAGCCGGAGGCGCGCACCGCCACGGAGCTTTTTTTTTTTTTTTTTTTAGTTGCTCTAACGGCCGCCCCCGAGAGCGGACGCTGGCGCGAGGGCGGCCGTTAGAAGCGACCGCCACCTCCTCCAACTCCAGTTCTGTTTCTCCCGCCGCCGAGGCAGCACCTGTTCGAGCCGCCCATATTTTGACCGCGCCAGCGACTCCTCTTTCCCGCACACTCGAGCCTAATCGGTAAGACCGTTCTTTTTATTTCTAAAGCGGCGCCGGTGTGCTTTACTGTTTTTCTTGTTGATTTCGTTATGTCCGGTTCCGAGCTAAACGTAGCTTAAGACGGGCCGCGCCCCATGCGCCGGGTGTTACTGTGGCCGGCTTCGCCTCGGACCGCATGACGCTTGTATTCGCTGCCTGGGACCCAACCATGACATGGATTCGTGCGACGCCTGTTTCTCCATGGACCGCCGTGTCCTCGAAGTCCGCGCGTTCAAGCTCGGCAAAGCCCCGCCGACCTTCGGGGGACGACGTCGCTCAAGGGATTCTCAGGTAAGGTCTCTAGGCCCTTCCCCCGGGTCCCCTCCCGGGCCTATACGGTCTGAGGAGGAGGTCCCCTCGCTTTTCTTGCCGAGGAGGAGGCCTTCCACGGTGTCGGGGAGCGTCAGTAGTCCTTCTGGGGCCGCGCCGACACCGCCTCGGCAGTCACCTCTTCGAGGTGCAGGCTCCCCGTGGCAAGGCCCTCGCACTTTGGGCCTGGCTCGGTGGACTTTGACGCCGCCTTTCGGCGCCGCTTGATCCTGGCACCGTCACAAAAGCCGGTGATCAGAGCAGCCAGTTAAAGTCGCTGGGGATCCCGCGCCCATTCGCCAGGCACCGTGATCGGGCGGGCGCCGCGAACGGCGCCGATGGACAAGGCGGCGCCTGCCGGGCGAAGCCGCCGCTTAACGCACTCCGCGCCGGGTGGGCCTTAGTCCTTCCTCCAGGCGGTGCCGGCCTGCCGTGCCGCCTGGGGGGTGTGGAGCTAGGCCTGGCTGCATCCGGGGAAGGAGGCGAGCGCGCCCTTGGTACTAGGGCCGTCATGGCCCGTGGCTCAGGGGACCCCTGGGTGGCCAGCATTGAGGTCCTGCTGATCTCGGCCTCCTCGAGGGCGATGATTCAGACGTGACCCATCCTGGCACCCCACTCTTCGGAGTCTGGGTCCCGGTGGCTAGAGGTGCCAGGCGGCGAGCGGCCCTCCTCTGTCCCCCTTCCGCTGCCTCCTGAGGGTTCCCCGCTGGGGTGGCCGGGAGCCTGGGCACGCTGGGGTGACGAGGGGAGGCTCCTCTGGAGGCCCGGTGACAGCTACCTTACGGGGTGCTGTTGCCTCCCCAGGGACAGGGGACGCTGTGGTCGAGGAGGAGGGCCCTCGAGTCCGAGGTTGAGGGGCAGGGGTCTGCTGCTCGGTCTCTTTGGCCACTCCGGGGTGGCCAGGAGCCAGTGCAGAGCCTGCCCTCCCTCCAGGGTTCTAGGGTGTCCTCCGCGCGCTTTGTGCGGACTGCCCTTCTGATCCATGCAGTCCTGCAGCTGCCATGGGGAGGTTCTCCTCAGGGCTCTTCCAGGCTCCGCTCCCCAGAGTTCCGTTCTCGGCCTGGTCTGATATCCAGGATCCTCTTCCAGGGCTCCTTTCCCGGATTCCAGAGCCTCGGAGAGCAGTTACCTCCGCGAGGTGCCCTCTCCCATCTCTCTGCCTCACCACCCCGCCTCCCAGGCCATGTCGGTCCCACGAGTCCGTTATCCTGGGGCAGTTCAGGGTTCTGCTGCGGCCTTCTATGTTAGATACATGCATGAGCGGGTCTTTCGACTCTCCCCACCGCCGCAGGAACCTCTGGGCATTCCAGTTCCCATCATCCTCGCCTCCTCCTCCGAGGGAGAGGAACCCTGCTCATCTGTCCTCCGTGCTGATTTCACAGAATATCAGCGCTTCCTCTCGAGGATGGTGAGGGATCTCCGATTTCCTACGCTCAAGAGACAATATCGAACGGGAGACACGTGAATTCCTTGGTGAATTCAGTGCCCAGCATCTGGTGGTACCTTCCTGGCCTTCCCTTCCAGGAGGCGCCTATCCGTCATGGCAGTCCCCTGCCGCTTTTCCCAGCCCCGCGGACTGCCAGCGAGGGTATTGTGCCCCTCTGAGTCTCTAGGTTCCTTCCCAACCCGTCCTCAGGTTTGGTATACCTGGATACTCCTTCTGAGCGCCGTTGCCTGGCGCCACGACCGCCCACGGTTCGGACTCTCTCCAGTTCGACCGCTAGGGGCTGAGAGTATTCTCTTCGCGGCGAAGTGCATGTATTGCATCACATCAGGCTCACCACGCTGCCTACAACCGCATCTGTGGTCGATGATGTCCCAGCTGCTGGCATCTATGCCTGATACGGAGCAAACCAGACAAGCTGCTGTTCTCTCCTCAGTGTAGGCCTGGAGCTGGCAAGACACCAAGCAAGGGCATCTTATGACGCCAATGAGGTGGCTTCCAGGCTTGCGGGACAGCGATCTGCATCAGGCGGACGGCATGGCTTCGCTTTCCAGGTTGTCACCCCTGGCCCGGCGTAGGTGATTCGCCTGGCCGGGGACCCGCCTTTTCTTCCAGAGCTAGGAGACTTACAGGCCTCCTCCGCCTCCTCGCCCTCGGGAGGCACCTCCTAGCTCTTCTCCCACTTAGGCTTCTGAATAAGCCAGGGTCTTCGCTCTGTTTCTCACCAACAGAAGGCTGGGGGTCTTGTTCCCTCAGGGTATGGCCTCTTCCCTCCAGGGAAGAGGAGCTTGCACACTCAGGAGTAATGAATGGTGAAGATTGACAAGGAAGATAGGAAAATTACGCATCTACCGTAATTCTTGATCTTCTTGTATCTTCACCATTCATTACTACACCCGCCCACCATCCCTCAGTGGCCTCTTCCTGTGGCTTCTCCACCTCCCGCCTCCTTCCTCTCTCTGCATTTATATAAAATATGGAAAATTGCTTCATTTTCCAAAAAAACAAAAAAAAAATCTTCTTGGGGGGTTAAAATCCAGAAAAATTATTTACTCTAAGATTCATGGGCCATCTCGTGGATTGCATTGGCGATCAGACTGCACAACTATCTCTTGCTATTCTTATGGCAAGATACCTCTGGGTTGTTTGGCCTGGCTCAGGCTATTCAGTTTTGATCCTGCAATCCCGTGTTCAGATAGTTGCCCTGAAATCTAATCCCCTCTATTCTTGCCTTGCAGAGCAGAGGAATGAGTACGTCTGTTCCTTTCTCTAAAAAAAAAAAAAAAAAAAAAAATATGCTGAGGGAACTCTCCGACTGCTATAGGCATCTTGGTATCTGGGTCATGCATCTAGTTAAAAAATTTTTTTCTTTATCTGTAAAAAAAAAAAAAAAAAAAGGAAAAGGAGAAATCAAACAAGAAGGCAAATGAGAAGGTAGGCTATCCTTCTCGCTGTTTTGCTAAGTGGTTTCTCCTTTAAGTGTCCTCCTGGACAATTTTACAGTAGAGCTCTGACCATATCCAATCTTAGCCAGCCTAAGCCTTGGCCGGCCTTAGCCAGTCAGTCTGAGTCCGCTTTTATCTTGAACGCCTGAAAGGCTTACATTTTCCATTTCTAAACCCCTGAGCAGCGCCTCTCATGCTGCTGGGTTTTATTCTTCCTCCCGGCTGTCCTCCAGTTAAAGGCCTTCCGTGCCAGGAGCCCGAGGTGGGTGTCAAGAACAATGGCATGTTGAAGATGAGGACTATGCCCTCCTGAGTCTGTCTCAGCGGGTTCGGTGAACCTTCTCTTCAGCTCTATCTCCGAGGATTCTTGCTTCCCTTTAGTCGAGCCTTCAGCTACAAGCTAACTATGCTCGTTCGGCATTCTGGTCCCTTCAACATCCATCTCTCTCTCTTCTTCTTCTTCTATTTTCTCATTTCTTACTCATCTCTCCTCCTAGAGTCGCCCAGGTAAGAGCGCCTGCACTCTAGGCTAGGATGTTCTTTCTCTCTGTCCTTCCTCCATCGGCTTATTCCTTTTCAGTTCATTCTTCCTTGCTTTGCTATCCCGCTATCTTGCCTCGCTATCTATATTTTCTGCTTTCATTTTGCCTCCGGCTCACAGAACTGAGTTGGAGGAGGAGTCGTCGCTATTAACGGCCGCCGCATGAAGGCGTCAAGTATCGAGGGCGGGCGTTAGGCAACTTTAAAAAAAAAAAAAAGTTCCCGGATTTGCGGCGCTTCTCGGCTTACACCCAGGAAGTAATGAATGGTGAAGATACAAGAGAAGATCAAGAATTACGGTAGGTACGTAATTTTCCTTTTTCGTCATCAGGTTTTGCCTAATTCCAGATCAGTAGTGGTCAAATCTTTCCTGCAGTTCTGACTTAAGCAACTTTTGTTAATCCTTGTATTTTATTTTATTTTCAAACTAGAGACAAAGACTGACTCATCTATCCTGGGTGGAATGATCGTCAGTGTTGGTGATAAATACATAGACATGTCCACAAAAGCGAAGATTCAGAAACTGACCACGATCATGAAAGAGACTTAAGAACCAGTTTTTTCCAGGGTCTTGTATTTCTCAGAGTTAACAGTGAAACACTTTTCCGTAGTTGTTGTATGGAAACCTAATAAATATGTCTCATATTGAAACTTGAGATAGTGTTTTCATTTTATTATGGTATCCTTTTACAAAGAAACTGATAACCTTCCTGTTTCAAGGATTTCTATTTAACATCTGAAAAAGTGGGTAAATGTACCAGTTTAGTTGAAAACAAAGGCATACAGCAAAACACCCACTAGTTAAGCTGCTGTTCTAAAATCCCTGTAGCATGCTGGCTATCACCTGAAATTTTTAAACAACATAACTGTTGGCCAGAACTTTAAAGGAAAACGCTGGGTAATGCAAAAAGGGAAGCAGCTGCTGCAGAAATGGCCTGTTGGGGCTTTTAGCATTCATATAAATTTTTTATTACCATTTTGTTTCAATTCAAAAGACCTGCACCGACTGTCATGTCAGCCAAGCCACCCATGGTCATTTTTGTACACACCAGGCAGTTTCTGGCATGTGGGGTATACTAATGATGGCTACCAACTCTGCCATTACTTAGTAGCCCTCATTAGCATACCCCGCATGTAGGAAGCCGTCCGGTTATACGAGATGGCTGTGTGCGGCTGTGCCGACCTGACATTTCGACATGGGATTTTCAAACTGAAATAAAATACGTGAAAGGTAATAAAAAATAGTCTTTTAATGCTAAAAGCCCTAATCTGGCATTTCTGCTGCAGCTGCTGCCCTTTTATAATACCATTGAATTTTAGTCTGCAGCCTGTAGAATTGCAGTACATTTTCATGTTGGCTTTTTGAACAGGTCTTTCTTTGTAGCTCAGGAAATGCTAGCCGGCACAAAGGTAATGTTACCACCTGCGGCGCTGGCATCCCCGGTTCCAGACCTGAGCTGGGATAATAAGGGGACTGCTGGGTGAGGAGGACTGAGCATTCCAGAGGGATTAGTTCATCCTTCAGGGAGGGAGAGTTGCTTACTCTGCTGTACTGCAACAACCCTGTGAGTAATCACCCATAATGGAGCATCTAGAGAGGTAGTAGATGGGTGGGGGTGCTGATGGGCTTTGCATCTGTACACTGTGTGCTTAGAGTCCATACTTGATGTCCGCAGGAAGGGGGGAGCAGAAACAGATGGAAAACATCAGCAACCTCAATGCCCTGTACCACTGACTGCGTGCCGCCACCAATAAAGCACTTGTGGGACGCCGATCTGCAGACCTTGACGTGGGGTTCAAGGGAAGCAACAATTAAGGCACTGTCAGAGCTGCAGAGTGGCAAGATAGAAGGGGCCGGGCTAGAGAAGAGGGTGCATAAACAATCACTTGAAAAAAAAAAATACTCTTCACATATTTGGCTGGTGGCAGCTTATACATGGACAACAGTGACCAGGTGACGAATAGCCACTTTCTTAATAAGTGCCCAGGAAAGGTTCGGGAGTGCAGATTCTTCTTGGTGCCCATCTGTCCCCTGGTGATCAGAGGGGTTGGGCCTGTCTGCATGATGTAGACTGTAAAGAGTGCCCTGTATGTCATGAGTGGCATGCAGACTTCTCTACCTGGTGGAGCTGTGGCATGAAAGTTAAAATTGTGTACTTACTGTAATTGTTGATATTCTAGAATATCTTCACCATTTCTCCTGAGCACTATCCGCTTTAACTCCACTTGGCAGTTCACTGCACATGGAGGTTCTGTGCACCCTGTTGGATCAACTGCACTAGCTGGTACACGGGGTACATCCCCGTGGTTGTAGGAGAAACGAGACGTTTTATTTTGTGGTGTTCTGATTGTTAGACTGTTTCGGTAGGCGTACCATTTCCTGTCATGTATTTGGACCCTTGACCACTACCCTTAGGGTGCCTGAGGAAATGAGCATTATTTCACCCTTAGGCTGTCCAGCCTGGCAACTTCAAATGTGTCTAGTTTCCCACCCCCTTCTTCATCCTTGATGTAGCAGGGAAGAGGGACTTGACCAACTCACTAGTTCAGTTATCTTTTCTAATGGCGTGGAGTTGTTTTGTTTGTCCAGGAGTCTGTATTTTTTCCTTAGGCACTTTGTGCCATCTGATTTACAAGGTAGTCCCATTTCTGGACACAGAGTCACAGAATTTGTCTGCAGAAAAGGATCAGTTTGGCCCATTATGTCTGCCCTGTTTTTCCTTCCTATTACTATACCCTGGGCCCTATTCAGTTTCAGGTGCCCCTCCATTTCCTTTACTTATGCCCATGTGCCTGTCCCATGCATGCTTGAAGCTCCCTGCTGTCTTCGCTCCTACCACCTCTTCTTGCAGGTTGTTCCAAGCATCCACTAACTTTTCTGTGAAGTATTTCCTCATATCCCTCTTTAAACCCCCCAACTTCATTGCATGTCCCCATTTTCTGTTGCTCCTCCTCCTTTGAAAGAGACTCCCCGGGGCACTGATGAGCAACCGACTGTGAAGACGTGGTATCCCGCAGCTCCCGACCCTGCAAAATTAAAACTATTACATCTACAGGCATCCAAACTGAAAAGCAGCTAAAAGTGAAAAAAAGTGAAGGTGGAGTCAGCATGGATGAATATCTGACAGCAAATCAAGGTAAAAGCCTGTGTGCGGCTGTGAAATTGCAAAAGAAGCAACATGCGACCAAGATACCTGAAGCACCAGGCCCGATTTCGTTGTCTGCCGCCAAGATGGCGACACTGGGGATGGAAGTCTCGGCACAAGTATTGGAGGCGCTAGAATCAAAGTGGTAAAAACTTGAACAAAAGATGAACTGCAGTCCATAGCAACGCAAGCTGCTGCACAAGCAAACAGAATAACGGAGGCGGAGGAGCGCATTTCAAAGATGGAAGACGTGGTGGACCCAATGGTGGCCCGAATTGCCGTACTGGAAAAGGAGCTGGCAGACCTCACTGAACAGCACGATTATCAGGAAAATTATCATAGGCTAAATTTGCGGCTCTGGGGACACCCATAGGGGAAGGAGGGCCCAGACATAATCTCCTTTTGTGCTGAAAAGTTACCTAGTCTCCTGGGCATGAAGTTAACTAAAGGCAAAATCAAGCTGGAGAGAGCCCATAGAGTTGTGGCACAGAGACCACCGGCCGGGCAGCCACCTGCTAAACGAACTAGCATCCTTACAGCCTTGAGGAGGCAGGGCACACAGGTGGTTCTCCTGCAGGAGACTCATCTGACCTTGCAGGAGCATCAAAAACTGGTAAGAGGATGGGGGGTAAGTGTTACGCCTCCCCCTGTAATTCACATAAGAGGGGGGCTGCAGTGCTGATCAGTAAAGATCTTTGTGGGTACCAGAACGGTAACTGACAGGGGGGAGGGTAGGTATGTGTTTGTAGAAGGAGTGCTTTATGGGGAGAAAGTCACCTTTGAAAGTATATATACCCCTGTGTTGTTTAACCCCAGTTTTTACCAGGAAGTATTGGACGTGCTGGTTGGGGAACAATTTGAGGGTTTAATTATGGGGGGGATTTTAATGCAGCTATGCACCTGGAGTTGGACCACTCGGAGGGCATGGGGAGGCATGTGGGGGGATTAAAGCAGTGGCAGGAGGTGTACTGGATCTGGATATATTCAATAGCTGGAGGTCCATGCACCCAGGAGAAAAAGTTTACATGTTATTCCAACACTCACAAAACTTAGACCAGGTTAATTATATTTATATGCCCCAGAGCTGGCTGGGGAGAGTGCAGAAGGTGGAACACAGCCCGATAATGTTGTCAGATGACGCTATGGTTAAGATGGAATGTAGGGTCAATGAGGAAAAAGCAGGCCCTCCACCGTAGAAGTTTTCCCAGGTACCTTGTGAGTAAGAAAGAGTCCCCGGAATATCTCTGGCAGCAGTGGACATATAAGGAGATAAATGAGGGGACGGTGGAATCCACGGGGACATTCTGGGATGCTGGGAAGGCATTTCAGGGGGGCCATCATTAAATATGTGGCACAACATAAAAAGAAAAGAGGCCAGTCGCTTGGAACTGGAAAATAGGGTGAGGAACCTTGAAAGGGACGTGTTGGAAAAGTCTACGGAGGAGAGGATTAAAAACCTGAGGGCAGCAAGGGAGGCTGTTAATGCTTTTCTGCTGGGGGAAGCTAAAATGGCAGGATTTTTTACTAGAAGCCGTCTGTTTGAGTGGGGGAACAGATCTGGCCCACTGTTGGTTCGTTTAAGGGGAGAAGAGTCTATACACATATCTCTGAAATAAGAGATGCAGGGAAAACTCCTGCAGGACAGTACGTTAATAAGGGGAAGGTTTGAGCAATTTTACAGACAGCTCTACCAGTCGGAATGTGGGGGCACAAAAGTTTTTGGGTGAGGTTAACATCCCTGAAATCTCTGAGCAACAGAGGGAGCAGTGGGAGGGGGAGATCACGAAAACGGAGATTGAGCAGGCTATACAGAGTCTTAAAACTGGAAAGGCGAGTGGGCTGGACAGTTTCCCTGTTGAGTTTTTTAGAATTATGCAGGAACAGCTGGTGGATCCGCTGTGGCAGGTTTTTCATGAGGGGCTCTGTCTGCATCTTTTAAGGAAGCAGCAATTTGCCTGGTTCCTAAGCCGGGGAAGGATGGGTGGGAATGCGCCTCCTACAGATCGATCTCTTTGTTGAACTGTGATGCCAAGATCCTGGAGAAGGTATTGGCCAGGAGACTGGATCAGCTTCTCCCGGCACTGGTTCATCTAGACCAGATGGGCTTCATATCAGGAAGATGCTTCTATCACAATATGAGGAAGTTGCTCAGTGTGATCTGGAGGGCCTCTCGGGGTAGGAAGGACATCACCATCCTTGCATTGGATGTAGAGAAGGCATTTGTTCATATCGAGTGGGAGTACCTCTTGAGGCACTCTGGAAATTTGGGTTGGGAGAGAATGTCATAGGATGGGTGCAGAGTATGTATAGCTCCCCTAGCGCTAGGGTTCTGGAGAATGGGGCGCTTACAGATAGGCTTACCTTGCGCAGGGGTGCCCCCTCTCCCCATTGTTGTTTGCCCTAGCTGTAGAACCTCTGTCGGTTAAGACCAGAGATATGGCTATAATTCAGGGGTTGGGGGAAATCAGGGAGGGAGCACAAAGTAACTTTATATGCCAATGATATGCTGCTGTATGTTAAGGACCCAGACGGATCTGTTCCCCCATTATTAGAGGTGATTGGAAGATTTGCCTTGTTCTCAGGTTATAAAATTAATGTCAACAAATCGGAGATCTTGTTGTGGGGGAATAGAAAGGATGCAAGGGGATATGGTGTGGGGGTTAAAGAAGGTGAGTGAAGCTTTTACATATTTAGGTGTACAACTAGGACATGATCTGGGACAACCATCCTAAATTACTCCCCGATGTTGAAAGGAATTGAGGTTGATTTGCGGAGGTGGAGGGAGCTGCCAGTTTCCTAGATAGGTCAAATTAACCTTATTAAAATGAATATCCTCCCCAGGATGTTGTATATAATGCAGATGCTGCCCGCAGTATTAAGTAAAAAAGATACCAAGAAGGTGGAAAAAGCTTTTACATGGTTTTTATGAAGAGGGGAAGCACCCCAGAAATCATTTACACAGGCTGCAGGCAGATGGAGAAAAAGTGGGGTTAAACCTGCCTAATCTACAGAATTACGCTTTGGCCATACAGTATAGATTTATAGGGGACTGGGTTGACAGGACACCAGATGCCAGCTGGTGAGATTTGGAAGAGGACATGGGGGCTGTTCAGCTGTCTGCTTATTTGGGGATTGGAGGTAGGAGGGCCTTTGCTAGGAGAGGTAATCTGAACCCATTGGTGGTTTCGGTGCTGGAGGGATGGGAGCAGATTTTGAAATGGATGAGTAGGTCAGGAGACGACATTACTGCTCCCTCTGTGGGGGAACCCAGGGTTCCTAGTGGAGTTAGAAGACATTTTTTTTTTTTTTGGAATGAGAGAAAAGAGGGGTTCGATGTATAAGGGACATTTGGAGGAGGGGGCATTTAATATCGGGAGGGGATCGGGGGGAGAAGCTAGGATCAGGTCTGTTTCGCAGCTTTCAGGCTGGATATTATGCTAAGAAACTTAAGGGACGAGGGGAGGATTCCACCTGGAGCAGATAGAAACTGTAGATCTTACTTCGAGAGGGCTTTTGCAGTAGGTAATTACATATAGGACTGAAGCTAGCAGGCGTCGGGACCCCATGGAAAAATTTCTAGCTAGCAGTCTCTGGCGGGAGACCGCCCCCCACGTCAGGTGACCGGCGTTGGGTGACGTTAGTATAAAGGGGTGGTCCCCCACGCCCGCCTTCCAGTTCATTCCCACCGTTTGCTTTCGACAGCACCTCGCGGTTAAGTTCCGCTGCTTGTCAGTCCGTCGCCAGTAGTTATACCGTCGTTTTTTTTCGATTTTTCTAAGATATTCGTCAGAATTCTTTTACCTGCCGTGTATGTCGTCCCCTACCACGTCCGAGCACAAGAAGTGCGACTCGTGCAGCGCCCAACTCCCGCACAAAGACGGACATTCTTGGTGTCTTATCTGCCTAGGCCCCAACCACCCCATGGATTCCTGTCAGCACTGCCTGAAGTTCAACGCGGCTACCCGCAGAAGAAGGCAGCAGTCCCTAGAGGCCCACATCCTAAAGAAGAAGATTTCCTCCATGGAAAAGGAGCTGAAAAAGCTCCGACAGGCTTCCACCTCCCCCGAGGGCCTTAAGAAGAAGGAGAAGCACCAGGACCAGGACTCCTCATCCGCGGCTGTGGCGACTTCAGCTGGGGTCGCTGCCCTTCGTGGGACCGTTCCCTGACAGCCGTCTTGGTGGTGTCTGAGACAACGTCAGTCCCCCCAGCTGGTTCACGCTTGGGCCAGTTGGGAGCCTCCGGGACAAAGGAGGCATCCGCTCCCATAAGGCCGCCCCTGCGCGCGCCCTTCTCGTTCGAGCCTCTCCCATAAGTTCCATGTCGGCTCCTCCGTCCCCGGACGGCCACTAGCCGCCTCGACCCTGGGCAGCACACGGCCGCCAAGCCACCCATCAAGGTCACCTCCCCTGCGTGGCGCCCGGGCACCTGGGTCGATCAGTCGGCGACGCGCTCGCGGATCCTTGGATTTATCTGGCGCCGCTGGCTCCCTCGCAGCCTTCGCTGCCATCCGAGGCCCCTGCGTCTCCCCAGCTGGACCCGGAGGATCCCTCCAGCCCTTTCCCGGACGCCATTGGGGACTCTTCGGTGCCTCCGTCAGGCCTTCCTCCCGTAAGTCTGGATGGCCTGACTTCGGACCCTCAGATGCCGGCCCACGTCCCCTTACCGGACATCACCCCGATGCCGGACCCGACGCCCGCCGGGCCACCTGTCCCTGGCCCGCCTGCAGGGCCTCTTCCAGGACCTTCTACCCCGGTAGAGCCCCTGGTGCCGGATTTTACACCATCTTATCCGGCACCGCAGTACCAGACGCCGGGCTTCCCGCCGTCGGGCTACGGATACTTGCCCTACAGATACCCCCAGTATCCGTATCCCCCTCCTCCACTGCCCCCTCAGCCGCCGGTGGATCTGAGGGAGACTCTGACTTCTTGGTGGGCTGAGGCCAAGGCTTAGCTCACCAGGGAGGTGGAGAGCTGCCTTCCGACGATGGACCCGGTCCCGGATACTCATCGCTGGGGGGCGAGAGACCCCTCTCCCCCCCCCAACCCCAGAGACACTGCTGTGGGGTCAAAGGCTGGGGGTGGCACCTTGCCCCCTAGAGGCCATGTTCCTCCCCCGAGTGGGAAGGGGTCTTCGTCGGACTCACTGGAGGACTCCGATGACAGCTCCGATCCGGACGAGCCTCGCACTCCTGACAGGCCCAGGCCCAGGACTCCTCCGGAGGATCCCTCATTTACGGAGTTGCTAAGAAAAATCCAGGCTCTTCATCAGTGGAAATCTCTGGAGCTGGATCCACAGAGGCAGAAGCTAGCTGCCCATTTGGATTTGCCCAAGATCGCTCCCACGTTAGTTCCACCCTGGATCGAGTCTCACGCCATCCTCGTTTCCACTATCTGGAAACGACCATCTGCTTTAGCCCCCCTTCCTCGGAAGGCGGATAGACTGTATCAGGCTTCCGAGGGGGTTGACTTCCTCATGTCACACCCCAAGGCTGATTCGGTCATGGTCAGCGCTGCCCACGGCGGTTCGGCTAATCCGCAACACCTGAGCTCATCCCCACCCGATAAGGAATCCTGCCTTCTGGACCAGTATGGCAAGAAGGTCTATTCTTCTTTTTCCACTCTGGGCATTAGAGCCTTGAACTATGTGACTCACGTGGGGGATTACCAGAAGGCTATCCTTAGCGAGATACAAGCCAAGTTGGACTCTCTTCCTCAGTCACAGACTAAACAGGAAGTGGCAGACCTGGTCCACTTCGCACGTTCAGCCAGTAGGCACATGCTGTGCGCTACTTATGATACGGTGGACGCCTCTGGACGAGGTTCGCCGTGAGCCCATGATGACATGCCTGGCTTCGGTGTCTGGTTTAGCCTCGGAAGTACAATCCGCCGTCCAGGATGCCCCCTTCCGAGGTTCGGTGGTGATGTCAAGGACATCATTACTGGACTGCGAGAGAAGGGTACTGCTCTCAAGGAGGCTGATTCCATGTACAGAGCCCCTCAAGCACAGTGTCGTTCCTTTCGCCGTCGCGCACGGCCTGAGGCGAAACCACAAGGAAAGCAGGCCAGCAAACGCTGGGCCCCTCCGGCTGCGGGACCTCAAGCCGCGGCTCTGCCTCACACCTTCTGTCTCCCTCCCTCTCCCACAGCCTCTGGTCGATCCAGAGGAACTGGTAAGCGGGAGATTCTCCCTACATCTGCCAGGTTGGGAGAGGATCACTTCTGACTCTTGGGTCCTCCAGCTCATAGCAGAGGGCCATACCATCGAGTTTCTTCAGAAACCTCCCAGAACCCCCGACAGGTCATTTTACTCCCCAGAACACCTTCTCAGGGTTCAGGAAGAAATCTCCTCCCTTCTGGTGAAAGAGGCTATAGAACCCGTCCCTCCCCCTCTTCGGGGGATGGGTTTCTACTCCCATTTCTTCCTGGTCCCCAAGAAGACAGGAGACATGAGGCCCATTCTAGACCTCAGCTCCCTGAATTGGTTTGTGGTGTACAAAAGATTCAGGATGCTCTCCCTGCAGAGTCTCCTGCCCCTCCTTCGGTCGGGACAGGGGCTGTGTGCTCTGGACATGCAGGACGCATACCTGCATATCCTTATCTGCCCTTCCCCCCGCAAATACCTCCGGTTTGCTTTCCAGGAGGACCACTACCAGTTCAGGGCCCTCCCATTTGGTCTTTCCTCAGCACGCCCCAGTATTCACAAATGCCTGTCTGTGGTGGCGATCCACCTGCATACTCCGGGAGTTCAGGTTTTCCCGTACCTGGACGATTGGCTCCTGGTGGCCAGGGAGGAACTCCTGCGTTCCCTTTGTCTTACCAGGCAGGTTTTTACCAGCCTGTGTGTTACCATCAACCAGGCAAAATCCCATTTGATCCCATCGCAACGCCTCCAGTTTATCGGGGCAATTCTGGACACGACCACTGGTATGGCCTTTCTGCCCCCAGACAGAGTGGCCACCCTCCAGGCTTAGGCAAGCTTCTTGTCCTCCCACAGGTGGGTTCCAGTCAGGTCGGTCCTTTGCCTGCTGGGGCTCATGTCGGCTGCAATTCCGACAATTCCACGCACGTGGCTCCACATGAGAATCTCTCAGTGGACTCTTCGGTTTCAGTGGGATCAATTGGTCAACAACCTGGACCAAGAAGTGCTAGTCTCAACCCCGATGCTTCGGGATTTGCACTGGTGGTTGGTTCAGGAGAACCTTTGTCGGGGAGTTCCATTCTGTCTTCCTTCTCCCTCCCAAACGTTGATAACAGACGCCTCGGGTGAAGGTTGGGGAGCCCATTTGGAATCCCAGCAGACCAGGGTTCTTGGTCCAATCTCGAGCAGATGCTTCACATCAACGTGCTCGAGCTCAGAGCGGTGGTGTATGCTCTTCAAGCACTGCACCCTTTTCTGCTTCCTGGTCATCTGGCCGTCCAGACCGACAACATGAGTGTAGTCTGGTACCTCAACAAACGGGGGTCCCGTTTCTACCCTCTTTGTCGGGAAGCGATGCGGGTCTGGGAATGTGTGACCCTCCACCTCACAGCGGCCCACGTCCCAGGGGTAGAGAATTCATTGGCAGATCTCTTGAGGTGATCCTCGGCACAACCTCATGAGTGGGAAGTGGATCAGGAAATGGCAGACATCTTCCTACGTTGGGGAACCCCTCAGGTCGACCTGTTCGAGTCCCCTCTAAATGCAAAACTGCCCACATTTTACGCGCTCATTCCAGGGCACGGGCGACTCTGGAGAGATGCTCTGTGTCTCGACTGGAAGGGCAGACTCGTCTGTGCTTTTCCCCCAATTCCGTTGATTCCGAGGCTCCTGCGCAAGCTCAGCTCAGAGGGGGGCCCATATGATTCTCATCGCTCCCTTCTGGCCCAGGCAAGTTTGGTTCTCTCTTCTGCAACAGTACTCACAGGAACCTCCGATTCCTCTTCCACGTTCATGACTACTGTTGACACAGGATTGGGGATCCCTGGTCCATCCCGGCCTCAAGTCCCTTCAGCTGCATGGTTGGCTCCTACAGATGTAGCACAAGCCCACTTTGGGATTTCCCCACAAGTGGCAGAGATTTTGGTGGAAGCCAGGAAGCCATCCACTTGTTCCACTTATGCCATGGAATGGAAAACGTTCTCCATTTGGGCTTCGTCCAAAGACCTGGAGCCTTTCTCCTGTCCTGTCGGGCGACTACTAGACTACATGCGTTATCTCTTCGACTTGGGTCTTAGTCATTCCTCTTTGAAAGTTCACATGGCGGCTTTTGACGCTTGTATTCCCTTTGGGGACAGAACTGCTCAGCTGGAGTTCGCGAAGACCTTCCTTCGAGGGGTTCTCCATCTGAGACCCCCCATTAGGGCTCCTGCCCCCTTGGGATTTAAATTTAATTCTCGAAGTTTACACTGCCTCCCTTTCAGCAGACCTCAAGTTCCTTTTGTGGCCATTACTTCTGCTCAAAGAATTTCCGAGCTCCAGGCATCGATGTGCAAAATTCCATATTTGATTTTCCATAAGGAACGTGTGGTTCTACGCACCAATCCTAAGTTTCTCCCTAAGGTGGTAGCGGAATCTACGTTGAACCAGTCCCTTGAACTGCCTGCGTTTTTCACACAGCACTCCAATCACGGGGAGTATCTTTTACATACTCTGGACGTTCATCGGATTCTGAGATACTACACCAACAGGATGAAGGATCTCAGAAAGACTGACCAACTATTTGTTTCTTTTGCCAGCAAAAGAGAGGGCAACGCTGTTTCCAAACAATGTTTGTCCAAATGGTTGGCTCATTGCATCACTTTCTGCTACGACAAGTATCCCAAGACCTTGTCAGGTCAGGGTTCACTCCACCAGGGGTGTTCCGCCCCCTGCTGCTTGTTTCTGCTGCTTGTTTCAAGAATGTGTCAGCGGCTGACATTTGCTCAGCCGCAACTTGGACTTCTGTCCATACCTTTACGAAACACTACTGTTTGGACATTGCCTCTCGCCGTAGAGCCAGCTTCGGGTTGGCTGTTCTGCAAGGGCTTCTTTCCTGAGCCCTCTTCTTCAGCCAGAGGATCTCTGTATGAGTAGTTTCCTTCTCCCGTGTGCTTCTCTTTGTTCCAGACTGCTTGGGACTCAGTCCTGTGTGTAATTACCTACTGCAAGAGCCCTCTCGAAGTAAGATAGTACAGTTATGTAAGAACTTACTGTAACAGTAGATCTTTGAGAGAGGCTCTTGCAGTAGGTAATACCTTCCTGCCCTCCATTCCCCTTAGGTTTTTTCAGCTCCTTTTCCAGGAAGGGAAATATCCGCTTCTCTCTTGTCTCGCCTTTTGGCCTTTGGGGAGAAAGAACTGGACGGTGAGCGTGGGTGACTGCCCCTTTATACCGACGTCACCTGACGCCAGTCACCTGACGTGGGGCGGTCCTCTCCAGAGACTGCTAGCTAGAAAGTTTCCTGGGGTCTGACGCCACCAGCTCCAGTCCTATATGTAATTAATACTCACTGCAAGAGCTCATCCTAAGATCTGTTATGTAAGTTCTTACGAACTGTACTTTCTTAGCAACGCAGGTGGGACAGGGGCCTAATCGGATGGGCGGCTAGACTAGGGAGACAGTTCTTCCCGGGTAATACTGGGAAAACTCAAACTCTGGGAAAGGGATCTGGGGAGGAAGATTCCAGACCAGGGATGGGCCTTGTTGCTGCAACTTCATAGAGGCTTGTTAATTTGTAATAAATATCAAGAATCCTACTATAAATTTATTCATTGGCTTTATTGCCCTCTGAGTATGGTCCATAAGTTTCACCCAGAGATATCAGCACTCTGTGGGAGGTGCTAGAAGGAAATGGGAACATACATTCATTGTTTTTGGATGTGCCCTGAGTTGAAGCCCTTATGGGAGGGGGTGGCCCAGGAGATTGGTAGGATATGGGGTAGACCAATAGGGAATGAGCCAGTTTCTCTACTCTTTGGGGTGGATGAGTCAGATAGGGAGGATTGGAGACAGTTCCCCAGGTGGGTGATGGTTCTGGTGGTCTTATCCAGGCATTGCATATTGAACACCTGGGTTTCTAATGTCACCCCCACAATTCAGCAATGGAAGAACATGGCCCTCCAAGTGCTAGGTCTGGAGAGGTTAAACTGTTTGGTTAAAAACGAACAATTTTGGTCAAATTAGGAGCCATTTCTGGCTTCATTGGCTCCTGGAGAGGTGAAGGTTATAAGAGGAGGGCTTCAAAGTTTGAGTATATCATCCCTCATGGGGGGGGGGGATGGGAGAAGGAGGGTGTACTGGCTGTGCCGACCCAAACACAGGGCCTGAGAGCCCTAATGGATGATTTTATACAAGAAAGAAGGGGCCCCATCCTTGGGGTCTGAAGCGAGAACGGGATACTTGGTGGTATACAAAGAAAATGTAAGGAATCATGATCTGCATGGTTGGGGTTGTTTCTTTTTAGTTTTACTTATCTTTTATTTTAGGTTTGGGGTGGGATGGGGGAATGGAGGCGAAAGTTAAAATATATATATATTTTTTTTTTAGTTATTTAACCAGGTGAGAGACACTAAGCTGAAAGCTTTTTTACAGGTGCAACCTGGGAGCACAGGGAAGTTAAGTGACTTGCTCAAGGTCACACAGTATGCAAGTGGAAGCTGTGGGATTCAAACCCACATCCGGTCTGCTGGATGTCACCAGATTTGCAGCTCAGAGCCTTAAACCACTGCGTGTGATGGATTGTAATGGAATAAATCTGATGGTAATGATGCACTCGTTTATAGGCATATAACATGGACACTAAGAGCTGAAGTATATAAGGGTGCTGCTTTGAACAGTAAGGTGATTGGTATGTGGGATGTATATGGTCTGTTATTTGAATGAAAATTCAATAAAATATATTATGCAAAAAAAAGACTCTCCCCTACTGCACCTTGTTCACCCCTGTGAGGTACCCGTAGGTCTTGACCATGTCCCCTCTTGCTCTCCTCCAGGAAGTACACAAGCTACTGCAGCCTCTCCTCGTATGCTTTCTTGTGCAACCCCTGCAGCATTTTGGTAGCTCTCCTCTGGACCGCTTCCACCCTGTCAATGTCCTTGCAGAGGTTCAGCCTTCAGAAAGAGACACAGTACTCAAGTGGGGTCTCACTAGTGAGTGATTGCGGAAACCCCTCCTCCATTCTGTGGCCAGAAATCCCCCTCCCTTTCCTCCCTAGCATCCCACTAGCCTTCCTTTTACTGCCTTTTCGCACCGCTCTGCCATCTTGAAATCATCAGGTATGATTACTCCAAGGTGCCTCTAGTGCTTGGTGACTGTGGGTAACCCCCAAAACATTATACACTGCAACTCAGTTTTCCCTGCCCAAGTGTATGGCTTTGCAGTTTTTGGTATTGAAACCCAGCTTCAAACAACATAAAGTCTTGCTATATTATGACAATTGCAGTTTGTCCCACCATTAGAACTGCTCCAGAGGTGAAAGAGTTAACTCCATTCCATGAATGGAACTTAGAGCATGAGCTCTAAAGAGAAGCTCTGTCTGTGTAGTTTCAAACCTGAACTGTCAGATTCTTTACTCCGCCTCACTGAACAGTCGCTCCGGAGATTTCTCCTACTGCTCGGTTCATTTCTCGGTTTAAACAGTGTGTTCTCGGTTCGATTCAACCGAGAATAGTTTTATTTTAAGAGCAAAACCGATCGGTTCAAGCTCTGTCTGTGTATCGTAAGTAATTCATATTTTAATTCTGTGTGGAACTTGTAAGTTTTATCGGTTCGGTTTGAACGATCAGCTTGAGTTAAAACTTAAAGTTTTAAATTTGAGATTTAGAGTGCGGTTCCCGTTCTTATCGGTTCTAAAAACCGGATTTCATTACGTTTTTTCCAATACCCGTGACACGTTAGAACCGATAAGGGTGTCTTGCCTGGCACTGCCGCTTAAAGGGCAAGTTTTTCTGTTAGGCTGGCATTATGTCTGAGAAACCCAAAAGAAAACCGGCCCAGTGGTTTCAACAACTGTGATGTCTGTGGGGAAGTCTTTGCCAAGGCTGACCCACACACCACATGTGTTTATTGTCTGGGGTTTGACCACCTCCAGTCAGACTGCCAGATTTGTAAGAATTTCCTGCAGCCACCCTGGAAAAGAGATTGGGCAGGCTCAGGAACGAGAGGCAAAAAAGCACGCTGACCCGATGGCCAGCCGGTTCGGTGCCAACCGAACCGGAGGGAGTGCCCTCTGACCAGGGCGAGACTTCCTCGGGCAAACGAAAAGCTGGCTCGGATGAACCAGTTCCAGTAAAGAGAACAAGAAAGTCAGCAGGTTTGGAGCCCAAAATTCTTACTCCAACTGCTGCAGAGATAGCAAGAGCTATTCAGATTGTCCAGTCACTTTCTCCGGTTCCGTCCGAACCGCCACTATCTGGTAAAAGGTCGGTTCCATCGGTTCAGGAATATGATGTTGAGGAGTTTTATGAACCAGAGGAGGGGGAGGATGATTATGAACAGTATGAATGTGACTTAGAGGGTCTGGGTGTGCCCATTGAACCGGACATCTCCCCAGACAGACCTTTAGAATCTCCCCCTATGCTTTCTGAGTCCCCCTCTCATTTTATGTTTTACAAAAAGTTGTTGAAACCTCCAGCTTCCTGTGGAGGAAACTGTGGATGAGCAAGAGGAGCCTGATTTTGTGGAAATGATGGATATACCAGAGTCTAGAGATTGTCTATTCCTTTGCATAAGTCATTTAGGAAACAAACAATAAAATCTTAAAACTCCTAATTCTGTGCCTCCTGTAGATAAAAGATGGACAGGAGGTACACACTGTCAGGTCCTGATACAGAATTCCTTTCTCAGCAATGCAGTCATGTTAGTAGTTCAGGCTGCAGCCTGTGATAAAGCTAATATTCCCTGGCTTCACATCCTCCTGACAAGGATTCCAGGAAGATTGATGCCATGGCAAAAAAACAGTACATGGCAGCATCCTTGGGACTCAGGCAAGCAAGTTATATGGCTTATGTAGCAAGGTTTCAGAAATCTAGATGGGATACTGTTATGGATTTAGCCAAACAAGCCACTGGCCAGCTTGCTAGTGAGCTGGAGCAGGTGGCTGCCGATGGCATTGATGCTTCTAAGGTGCAGTTTCATGCTGCTGTGGATTTTAATGATGTTTCCTCTAGAGTCATGGCCACATCTGTAGCTTTTCGTAGGCTGGCCTGGCTCAGGTGTACTAGCTGTCACAGGATACCCAGACTAAGGCTATGGATTTTCCTGTGGTGGGAAATTCTCTGTTTGGGGAGCAGACAGAGAATTATATGAAGAAGATGGATGAATATAGGACTACCTATAAAAGTGCCCAAGCCAAGGAGCGGCAAGCCACTCCTCAGAGGCATACCCCCAGGGGTAGGGGTAGGCCTTTCCACAGGCCTTTTTACCAAACCCAGGCCTCCTTTGCTTATGCTCAGAGGGGGTTCTTCAGAGGCAGAGGCAGATGGGGCGCGGGCAGGCCTGCCCCCACCCCTCAGCCTAAAGCACCTGCCAAGCAGGCACCCTGATGGGGTGCCCAGGGCCGATTCTCCTTTACCAGTAGGGGGCAGGTTGGCTTACTTCAGTCAGAACTGGGTGTCTTTAACTTCAGACAAGTGTGTTCTGGAAGTAGTAAGCCAGGATCTGGTTCTCAGCTTCAAAAAGTTCCCAAAGATAAGAATCAGGTCTTTTCCACCTGCAAGCTCTTTAGAGACCTTTACTTTAGAAGCAGAGGTCTCAACCCTGTTAGCTCTCAGAGCGGTAGAAAGGGTTCCTCCCCTACACCAGGGCAAGGGTCTGTACTCCAGATACTTCCTTACCCCAAAAAAGACAGAAGAATGGCAGCCCATTTTAGACTTCAGATATCTGAACAAGCATCTTTTGAAACCAAAGTTCAGAATGGTAACTTTGGCAATCATTTTACCCTCTCTAAGGCCAGGGGACTGGCTAGCTTCCCTGGACCTCAAGGATGCCTATTTTCACGTCCTAATCAGAAGCTCCCACCGAAAGTACCTCAGATTCGAACTGCCCTCAGGTCACTACCAGTTCAGAGCAATGCCCTCGGCCTTACCTCTGCCCCAAGGGTATTCACAAAATGTCTGGCAGTAGCAGTGACTCACTTAAGGAGGCAAAGGATTGCTGTTTTTCCCTATCTAGACGACTGGCTCATTGTAGGCCAGTCCCCAGAACAGGTAAAATCTCACCTGCAAGTCACCCAGCAGCTTCTCACCTCCCTGGGCTTCCTGCTAAATATACCAAAGTCGGTTCTGGAACCAGTTCAGGTACTCACCTTCATAGGTGCAGAATTGGACACAAATCTGGCCAGAGCTTTTCTTCCCTTAGAAAGGGTAAGGAACTTGGTGGCTGTGGCCTCCTCCTTCACTCTGCAGGTCTCTCGACCAGCAAGACACTTTTTGCAGCTCCTGGGGCACATGGCTGCGCCACAGCTGTAGTGCAGGGAGCAAGATTTCAGATGAGACATTCAGTTTCACTTGAGAACCTATTGGTCTCAGAGAAGAGACCCCTTTCCAGTTGGTCCCATGACCAACCTTGATCCAGGCCTCCAGTGGTGGCAGGATCAGAGCAATTTAAGACTGGGGGTCCCTTCACCCCTTTCTCACACTTTGACCTCACTACGGATGCTTCCTCCTGGGGTGGGGAGCCCACATGGCGATCTCTCCACTCAGGGAGTGTGGTCCCCCCAGAAATCTCTGCTCCACATCAATTTTCTGGAACTCAGAGCTGTCTTTTTAGCACTTCAAGCGTTTTCTGCTTCTGTCCAGAACAAAGTGGTACAAGTCAGAACACACAATACCACAACGATGTGGTACATCAACAAGCAGGGGGGGCGCTCTGTCTTCGGCCTTGTGCACCGAGGCAATGAAGTTGTGGTCTCTGGCCTATTCCCTGAACACTTCACTCATAGCAGTTCACCTTCCAGGAAAGGACAATGTCCTAGCAGATGCTCTCAGCAGGATTTCTCAGGGCCATCACGAATGGTCTCTGGATCCTCAAGTACTGGGGATAGTCTTTACCAGATGGGGCACCCCTCAGATAGATCTTTTTGCAGCCCCAGACAATCACCAACATCCACTGTTCTGTTGCAGGCCCCCAGTGTTGGGCTCGGTCCCCCTGGACGCCCTTCTCCTGGATTGGGAAGGGAAGTTTCTTAATGCTTTCCCCCCTTCCCTCTCCTATTCAAGGTGTTAGTAAAAATCAGATCCCAGCCTTGCAGGGTGATTCTGATTGCCCCAGATTGGGCCAGGCAGCCCTGGTACCCACTCCTTCTGTCCCTGACAGTCCATCTCCCCCTGTGTCTCCCCAGAAATCACAACCTATTAACCTGTGCCCAGGGGAGAGTTTGGTATCCGAACCTCAAATCCCTCAACCTCAAGGCCTGGCTCTTGAGGAGTTAGAATTTGCTGACCTCCACCTCTCTCAGGGTGTTCTTGAAATCCTAAAGGCTTCTAGGAAGCCTCTCCACTAGGCTACTTATAATTCTAAGTGAAAAGGTTCTCCATTTGGTGTTCTGGGAAACATATTTCCCCAGAATCTGCTGATTTGCCCATTGTGTTAGATTACATGGTCCATCTTAATTCTTTGGGCCTGAGACCAGCTACCCTGAGAGTTCATTTGGCAGCTGTCTCTGCTTTTGTTTCAGCAGGAAAGCCATCCTCTCTTTCCACTCACCCTGTATTTTCCAAGTTTTTTAAGGGATTACTTCATACTAATCCACCTTTTCGGGATCCGGCCCCTGCCTGGGACCTTAATATTTGCATTGCCCAGTTAATGCAACCCCCTTTTGAACCTCTGTTTTCTGCAGAGCTTAAGTATCTAACTTGGAAAACTGTTTTCCTAGTGGCTATCACTTCTGCTAGATGCATAAGTGAGTTGCAAGCCTTGTCAGTAGAAACTGACTTTATTTCTTTCCACAGGGATAAGGTAGTCCTCAGGACTAACAGGAAGTTTTTGCCTAAGGTGGTTTCAGATTTCCATCTTAACCAATCTATCTCCCTTCCAGTGTTTTTCACTGAACATTCCTCTTCTGGTGAGAGGAGATTGCACAGTTTGGACGTTAAGAGGGCCCTTAGTTACTATATAGAACGTACCAAGGGTCACAGGTTCGAATCCCTCCAACTTTTTCTCACTTATGGTGAGGTTGGGAAAGGGAAACCTGCCACTAAGAGATCAATTGCCAGGTGGATTGTCTCTTGTATCCAATTTTGTTATCAGAAACTGGGCCGAGATCCCCCCTCTGGCTTGAGGGCTCATTCTACCAGAGGTACAGCCGCATCTCTAGCTGCTGCCAGAGACATCCCTATATTGGAGATATGTCAAGCTGCTACTTGGAAAACGGTGCACACTTTCACCAAGCATTACTCCCTGGATGTCCAGGCTAGGAGAGATGCTCAGTTTGGCACAGCTGTGCTTCAGAGCCTATTCCCTAACTAGGTTCTGTCCCTCCTCCATGGAGGTACTGCTGTGTAGTCTGCAATTGTCATAATATAGCAAGACTTCATGTTGTTTGAAGAAAAAATTACTCACCTTAGTAATGTTGTTTCTTCTAATGGAGTCTTGCTATATTATGACCTCCCCCCCTGCCCCTCTCAGAACTTCTACTTGGGTATGGGGTGGGCAGCCTAGTGTGGGCACTATTTTATGCCCTTTTTATGTGTTTTCACCCCTTCTTGGGGTTTGGGGGTGTGGTGTTTTTCATTTTTTCCTTATATTTCTCTCATATTGTTAAATTATACTATTAGTTCTGGTCCCCTGACTTGAGTCTTTTGTGTTGGGACCAGCAATGAGGTGTTAATATTTAGGTAGCCAGTTGGCTAGCATAGGTTACAGCTTCCACACAGACCTTAGTGAGTTTTTGCTCGTAAAGATCTGACAGTTCAGGTTTGAAACTACACAGACAGAGCTTCTCTTTAGAGCTCATGCTCTAAGTTCCATTCATGGAATGGAGTTAACTCTTTCACCTCCGGAGCAGTTCTAATGGTGGGACAAACTGCAATTGTCATAATATAGCAAGACTCCATTAGAAGAAACAACATTACTAAGGTGAGTAATTTTTTCTTCCATACTGTAGACTACTCATCTAGTTTCCCAAGGCCCCTTCACATTCTCTCTACTCCTTCGTGGATGTCAGTCCTGTTGCAGATTTTTGTATTATCCACAGAGACACACCTCCCCCTCCAGTTCCTCAGCAGTGTCACTTACAAAGGCAGTGAAGAGGACAGGACCCAGTACTGATCCCTGTGATACTCCACTGGTCATTCTTCCATCCCGAGTGACTTCTGTTCACCACCACCCTCTGCCGCCTTTCAGTTTGTTACCCAACGTACCACCTTCTCCCCAACCCCCAGGGTGCTAAGTTTCTTTATTAGCCTCCTGTGCAGCAGTGTCAAAGGCCATACTGAAATCCAGATAGGTGACATCCACTGCTTCCCCTGATCCATCTCACTGGTCACCCAGTCAAAGAAATTGATGTTTGAAATTACCTCCCCACTGTGCAATAGTGCTGCCAGTGGTCCTGCAACCCATTTGCCTCCAGGTACTTAAGCTTCTCCTTCAGCAGGGTCTTCATTAATTTCCCAACCACTGATGTGAGACTGACTGACCTGTAATTGCTTGCCTCCTCCCTTCTGTCGCTCTTGTGCAGAGGGATCATCCTTCCTCCAGTCCCCAGGTACTACCCATCTCCAGTGAAGTGTACAGTAGTTTTCCCAGATGGGCAGCTAGCACTATTCTCTGTTTTTTCAGTATCATTGGGTGACTCGTCTGGCCCCATCACTTTGTTTTCTTTTAGGGCTCCCAAACCCCTTTAGAGTTTCTCCTCCAAGAATGGACTTGTATCCACTCCCCCCCCCCCAGGTGCCTGCTGGTACATGTTGATCCTCTCATCACCTTTCCACTGTGACTACTGTGCAGAAGTACACATTTAATATTTCCTGTGCTACACACTTCCCCACTTGTCACCTTGTGTCTTTTTGTCCATCACCTACTCAGAGTTGCTGCCCTCTTAGGCCACTACCCACCTCCTGTCTGGCTAATGATGTGAGGCTGTGGCTCTAGTAACTCCACTGCCTTTGTGCCACCTAGTGTGCCCTCTTTTTTATTAATCTAAGGTTGGTACTCTGGTTTCATTGTGTGTGTGTGTTTTTTTTTTCTTTCTCTCTCTCCACTTTTTCTCCTGGTGAACAGAACTGAGGTGCTGAGGGAGGCAGTGATGGTTATTGGCACGTACACGTGGCACTACATGAGGTATGCAGGCACCATCAGTAACCAAAGTCTGCTTCCTCCCTGCAAAAAATTTCCTCCTATGGTGTCCTAGTGCCTCCGGCCCCAGACCTTAAATGGGAATCCATGGTGAAGATTGATTCCTAGACGATACTGGGACTCTGAATGGACAGACCACCCCCTCGCCATGTCACAGTGGGATGCCCATCTACTCCTCTTTGTCCTCATCCAGCCTTACTCCCTTGTGGTTGATTCAGCCCTCAGCCATTGCAAGGGGACACAGGGCAGTCCCTCTTTGAGGGGGCAGGCTGAGTTTTCTGGAGGGCACCAGTCACAGTGGGGGGAGAGACAACAGACAGCAGTTTGCCAAGATGGTGGGATGATGTATGTGGCGGAGAGTTTGTGTCTGGGCTTCTTTCAAGCTAGGAGGGAAAACGGAATGTTTAATTGTCAATGCCAAACATGTTTGCTTGCATGCTGCTACAAGTCAGAACAAAGGTATCTTTTTTTAATATCTCCTCTCTTTTCGACTGACCCCATTCTTGACAACTCCCCTCAGCCATATCACCTGACTTCTCTGGGACTTACCAGTTGTTCATCTGTCCTCTGCCAGAGGACCAGGGAGCCCAGTCATTAGTGTGGGGCCTGTGGGGGCTTGGACCTTTATCCTGCTGGTTGTTCATGTTTCTCCTACATTTTCTCCCTGGGTCTGCAGTGCATGTAATGATGCATTGTGCATGCTTCACCCTACGTTGGTGTCCCTGGGATCAAGTCTGTGGGACACCTTCTCTGGTGTTCTGCTGTGCTGCCACCTAGAGGGATGCAAGGACATTCTCTCTCCCGGGAGAAGCCTTGGGATGTTAATCCTTGCTCCCGTAGCTAGCCCCTGAGCAACCCATATCAGTTTCTGAACTCTGGTTTCCAGTGCAGCAGGAGTTGAGGCGACTAGCACTTCTGCACTCCACACCACTGGGCTGGCCTATCAACGTGATCTTGCAGGTGGTGTACCACCTGATTGGCAGCTGATGCAGCACAGGTTTATTGTGTGCTGAAAAGGGAGATCCAGAGATAAAGCCTGTTGCGACAAGTTACAGCTGTAGGTGACGCATTAACCTTTATGATAGCCCTAGTTAAAGAGCGTTACAGTAATCTAGCCTCAAGGTTACAAACGCATGGACGGGAGTCAGCAGGTCCTCTTGCATCAGATGGGGTTTAATCCAGGTGATATTTCTTAACTGAAAAAATATCCACTGCGGATCACAGCTGCCACATGATGATTTGGGACAGCCTGGAGTTTGCAGTGACACCCAGATTATTAACCCTAACAATGGCCACCAGAGCCAGAGAAGTGTCCTGCCAACTTGTCACCAGTGGCTTCTCCACAGAGGTCACAAAGTGCATCATTGCACACGTTGCAGGCTTGGGAAGAAAACTGAGGAAAAATCACGACCGGCGGTATGAAGGACCAGTCCCCCACGGGCTCCACGCCAGTGACTGGGCTCTCGGATCCTCTGGCAGAGAATTGTTGAACAAAAAAACAGCTGGGTAGACCGGTCTGGAATGAGGCTAGTCTGGCTGTAAAGCAGATAAAGGAGTATTTTTTTTTTTAAATTAACTTACAAGGCCATGCACCGTTTGGGCTGGGATAGCTAAAAGACCCATTGGCCTGGTATGCACCCAGTCACTCGCTCCACTCCACCAAGGAGTTTCTTTTGGCCATCCCAAGGGGATATCTTAAATTTTAGGGGGCGATAGGGCATTCTCTGTGGCAGCCCCACTTATGTGGACCTTGCTTCCTCGACACCTTAGAAATTTCCCCTCAGTGGAGGCTTTTAAAAATTAGCTGAAATTGCATCTTTTTTTATTTAGAATATACTTTATCAGTATAATGTCTCTGTCTCTCCATTTTAGTAATACTTAAATGTTATTTATTGATGTATATTTCATTTGAAACTGTTCTGTAATTGGTATAGCGCTCTGAGCCTCCTGTGGATAGAGCACTATATAAAATAAAGTGCCTGGCCCGTCTGCCCAAGATAGTTACCCCATGAATCTCTCCTCCTCCCTGACTCAATTCCATCTTCTAGGGACTACCAGGCCCTTGAAATTATCCAAGCCTGTCTTGAAGCTGACAATAGATATAGCCTCTGCCACCTCGTTTGGCAAGTTATTCTATTTTTTCATCACTTTCTAGGAAAGAGTACATCTTCATTAAGGCTATCTCCATTAGGTCACACCTTTGGAACAGTAAGCATCTCACAACATGGGGGCCTGTGAGATTTGCCATAGTTTCAAGCAGTCTTCAAGGTGATGCTATTGGAAGGCCTTGGAGACCTTCCTTGCTTAAATGTGCAGAAAGCCATGGAAAAGGCTGCAGGTGCCAGGCCTGCTTCTCCCTCATCGACTGAAAAACAGTTGTCGAAATAGAAAGTCAAGCAATGGTCATCATCACAGGTCACCTCCTCGTCTGGCTATAAGCATGAGTACAAGGCTGCTTTGCCAGCAATGTTTCAGTCACTGTTGAAATCAGGTACATCCTAGTCAGTGCCCACTCTGGCAACATCAACGAAAGCTGCCCCCCCCCAACTGTTGAGACTCCAAGGTCGAAGCTTTGCTCGTGTGCTGCCATACCTGCTATAAACAGTACATTGCCACTGTCTTTGGGCTATGCCCGTTTTGCGATGCAAGTAGTCCCAGATAC
Source organism: Neoceratodus forsteri (assembly GCA_016271365.2). Classification (NCBI taxonomy): domain Eukaryota; kingdom Metazoa; phylum Chordata; order Ceratodontiformes; family Ceratodontidae; genus Neoceratodus; species Neoceratodus forsteri. The sequence goes on along the minus strand of CM057459.1, from coordinate 738,362,232 downwards.
TTTTCAGGGTGCCGTGCTGGCATTTTCAGACATGCTATGATGCCTGCTGCCATCTCTACTGCAGACAGATGTACTGTTGACAAGGCCACCTATTCCAGAGCCCTCATCAGTGACTTTTTCCAGCACGCCAAAGATTCTTCCTTCTCAGCCACCACCAGCATTGCTGGCTCTCTCCATGGTTCCCGTCGTTGTTCATGATGGCGATAAAAGGTTGAATATAATCCTGACATCAAGGATATTGAGGGGGATTTAGAGGAGGAATATGAGGGTGAAGGGCAGTTTTCTGCCCTCCAGCTCCACCCTCTCCTTCTGCAGTGAGGACTCGGTGGTTTGCAGACACAGATCTTCCCATGAGCATCCCTCTTTCAAAGCTATTCTTCAACAGATGGCAGTGTGCAATGAGCTTTGCTGTTGAAGAGAAAGATTCCACTAAAAGGAGTGTTATAGGCTGTCCCAGTGGTGTGGAAGACTGAGGCATCACTGCCTTACCTCCTGCCACGCCAGCAGCCTTAGTTCGCTGTGCAAGCTGGCTGCCAAGGGTCGGCTGGGGAGGGAGAGGATTGAGCATCTGGAGTCTGCTGCTTGCCTGGCCCCTAGCAGCAGCTAGGGGCTGGCACAGTGTATCCACAGACAGAGGGGGTGGGCATGGAGCAGATGCCCAGTGTGCTGTGTGCGGACGTGTGTGCAGCTCAGGCATTGGCACCATTGCATACTAGGCGCCACACTTGGGGAGGAAGAAACCAGGAAAATTGTGGCAACCGGCAGAATGAAACAGATTCCTTGCAGGTGCCACACCCGGCCAGCTGGACGCCTCCAGAAGCAGCAAAAAAGGTAAAGTACCAGTGAATGCTGGGGAGCAGTGGAGGAAGGGCCAGTCATCCAGGAAAAGAAACAAATAAGCAGAACAAAAAAAAGTTATGGGATTTTTGGAGGTCCTTTGTACACCTTCCGTTATAATTCCTCCTGTGTATCCTGTCTTAGAGGATGCTACTCTTACTGCATGGCATAGACCTAATGCTCTGCCTACAGTTCCATGGAAGGCTAATGAGCAGTACCCTACTTCGTCTAAACCTTAGTATGCTACTCAACCTGAAACTGACTGACTTTCTAGTCGTTATGGCTGCTCATAATCACTCCAAAGCCCCTAGGCACGTAAGTACTTTTTTCCTGATAAAGAATCTAGGAGGCTGGATGTCATGAACAAGCGTACTTATGCCTCTGCATCCTTGGGCCTTCCAATTGCAAATTTCTGGGCCCGTATGATAAAATATCAGAATAGCCTATGGAAGGCCACACATACTGCGCCTTACTTTGCCTAATGGCCATTCCTAGACTGACTTGATCAAAACCTTGTCAGCTGATGCTGAAGTAGGTAAACATTACCTGCATTTAGCTTGTATGTCAGATGCCGCTTCCAGGGCTGCAGCCTCTGGTATTTTTGTATTCAGCATTATTCCTGCTTTAGGGTAGCTGGTTTTGCTACTGATGTGCAACTGGCAGTTTTGAATACTCCTTTTTAGGGCCCCAAACTGTTTGGCTTTGATGTTGAAGAAGCGCTTTGTGGCCTTCAGTCCTCTAAAATGACCTCAAGATGTGTTAAGTCCCTTTACCCCACACCCACTAGAGGGTGTGGTAGGGGCTCTTTTCATCAACCTGCTGACAGAGGTAACCATAATAACATCAACAGGGCTGTGGCAGAGATGGTGGTCCCCGGGTCCATTCCCCTCCAGTGTCCACACCAAAGCACCCCAGGAGAGTCCATTCTGGTGACCCTGCCACCCCTGGTTCTGCCTAATTCTCTTCTGTCCTCCCTGCAAGTGTTCCCTCCAGGGGTAAGTATGGGGGCGGGGGGGAGAAGGACCTTCCTGCATTGAAAGCAGTGGAAGGAGATTACTACAGATGAGTGGGTTCTGGAGATAACTAAAAAGGGGCGGAATTAATAAGAGACTCCTACAGATCATCCCTCACCTCCTCCTTTTTTGTCCTCCGGGCCACTTGTCACTTCTAAAGGAGGAGGATGAGACCCTGTTTCAAAAGCACGCTGTTGAACCAGTTCCTCCACCAGACAGGAATAAAGGGTTCTTTCTAGTCCAGATACCTCCTATTCCCAAAACGTATAAGAAAAACTACATTCTGTATTGGATCTCAGATTTCAGTCTGTACATCGAATACAAGATTAGAATGATGTGTCTGCAAGTTCTGATTCCTCTGTTGCAAACAGAAAGGACTAACTTTGTTCCTCATCTTCACATCAAGATCAGAAAGTGCCACAGACAGTACTCCCACTTTATGCTGAGGGTAGACACTATCATTTTTTTTGCAATTTAATAAACTTTATAAAAATTTACAAAAAACAATAATACGTTACACAACAGATAATAGTAACAATACAATAAGAACAAACATCCAAGCCCCCCACCCCGTAAAAAAAAAAAAAGTCAACCCTATTTTCCTCCTTCTGAGAGCCAGGTGGCTCGCTTGACCTGCCTCCTACGGGGCCCACCTGAACTCTCTCCTAACTGAGGAATCTGGTGCTGGGTCTTCCCTTCTTCCGCTAGGTCCATGATAGGAGGCAAGGGACCTCTGAAACTCAAGTTGGGGTCAGGGCCATTGGGCGTGTGGGTTCAGCCACTGGTGAATCACCATCACCTCCCTAGAGCTGGGATTTTTCCTGCTTTTTACAGCGGGGGGCACGGCGTGCAATGACGTCCAGCATGCAACGGGCATGCTCCCGCATCCTTACGCAGGACATCCACCGACACCCCCCACCCCAATGTACATGCCCCCGCCAGCTGCGATGTCCCCGGTCTCCACCGAGAGCTGCCAGAGCTGCGAGGCGCATTACCCTCCCTCCACAGGAGAGGAGAGCAGTCCTCCCAGATGCTCGAGTCCACTCCTGAATCCAGGTCACTGGTGTGGCATCCAGCGCCTCATCCTCTGCACCACTCCCCCCCCCTGGCACACACGGTGATTTAAAAAAAAAAAAAGGGTTGCGGATAAGAGAAAAAAGATGATGCCACCAAATAAGTCGTACAATACAAAAAGAAGAAAAAAATATTACTATGTAATATTGAATATTGACAAGGATTAAAACCGTCCAGCAGCCGAAGAGAAAACACCTCAGTAACCATAGAACAGGCAAATCCATCCCCTTCCAAATGTTATTGAATTGTAAGAAGCAAAGCATGTAATGTCTCCCAGCATGACCTAAATGTAGGTAGAGTATGGAATAAGCAGGCAATAGAACGTTCAGTGTTTAAGGCTTGGAGCATTTCACAAACCCATTCCAATCTTGTAGGGGGAGACTCATCTTTCCAGTGCCAGAGGATTAACAATTTAACAACTGCTGAAATTAGGGCCATGTATCCTTTCAGTGGTCCCCAACTGAGATCCATAGTCCCCTAATATACAAATCTCAGGGGTAAAATATTCTGACGAGCCTAACATGGTATCCAAACAACTACTAATAGAGTCCCAAAAGGAATAAATCCTCTGGCACTGCCAGAGAAGGTGAAACAAAGTACCATCCCCACATTGACATCTTGAGCAGGCAGCCAAAGAGAGTAGTCCCATTTTCCAAAGACACATAGAATAAAAATTATGCAAAATATTAAATTGAATAAGATGTAACTGATCTTGTTTGATATATTTATAAATATCTGACCAAAGCTTGGACCAATGTAAGTGTGGTTGGTGCAAGACTAATATGTTTTTCCAATAAAAAGCCACAGGAGAAGTATTGTCCCAGACACTATCAATTTAAAGTGTTACCTTTTGGTTTGTCATCTGCGCCATGGGTCTTTAAAAAAAATGTGTAGCAGTAGTTGCAGCAGCCCCTTGCAGGGAAGGACTCTGTCTTACCCTATCTTGGCGATTGGCTTCTGAAGACCAGTTATCGGGAAGCTGTCCTTCACACAGTCTACTGAACACAACAACAGTTCGAGGAACTGGGGGTCACAGTGAATGTGTCAAAGTCTGTATTGAGTCCGTGCCAACACGTACAATATGTCTGGGAGATCTTGGACACAGAAGGCATGTGCCTTCCTGCCTCGGAATATAAAAACATAGACTGTCGGCAGATAAGGACCACTTGGCCTGCCCAGTCTGCCCATTTCCCTACCTACTGGATAAGCTGCAGATCCTTGTTAACCAACAGCCTACTTCCTCCTACCCCCACAAGAATTGCTTTGTCTGTCCCATGCATTCTTGAATTCCCCCACTGTTTTTGATCCCACAGCCTCATCAGGAAGGCTGTTCCATGCACCTTCTGTGAAAAAAAAACACCCTTACATTGCCCTTCAGCTGTCCCTCTATCTTCAAATTGTTCCCCCTTGTTCTTACACCTCTCTTTTTCTGCAAGATGCTACCCTCTTGAACTTTGATTCCCTTACGCTACTTATCATGTCCCACCTCTCCCTCCTTTCCTCGAGAGTATACATATTAAGCTCCTTTAGTCTCTCTTCGTATGCCTTCTGGTGCAGACCATGCACCATTTTAGTTGCCTTCCTCTGGACTGCCTCCATCCTGTCTGTTTTTGCAGAGATGAGGTCTCCAGAACTGCATGCAGTGTTTCAGATGGGGTCTCACCAACTGTCTGTAAAGAGGGATAACAACTTCCTGTTTTCTACTGGTGATGCCTCTCCCTATGCATCCCAGTATACCCCCAGTCTTCCTTACTGCCTTCTCACTTTGCTTGCCTACCTTTAAGTCATTTGATATGACTACCCCCAGGTCTCTCTCCATGTTTGTTGGTAGTACCTCCACCAGCATTGTGTACTCTTCCCCTGGGTTTTTGTTTCCCAGGTGCATTACTTTGCACTTCTTTGCATTGAATCTAAGCTGCCATACTTTTGACCATTCCTCCAACCTTGCCAAGTCCCTTCTTATCCTTTCCACCCCCTCTTGTGTATCAACCCTGTTGCAGATCTTTGTGTCGTCTGCAAAGAGGTGTACTTTCCCTTCCAGTCCCACTGCACTGTCACCTATAAAGACAATAAAGAGGACTGGTCCTAGTACTGAACCCTGTGGTACCCCACTAGTAACCCCCTTTCTTCAGAGTGGACTCCATTTACTATTACCCTCTGTGTCCCGTTGTCCAGCCAATGTTTTACCCAAGCTACAACCCTGGGACCCACTCCAAGGCTGGCTAGCTTGTTTATTAATCTTTTGTGTGGGACTGTGTCAAACACCTTGCTAAAGTCTAGGTAGGTCATGTCCACAGTCCCTCCCTGATCTACTTCTTTGGTCACCCAGTCAAAGAAATCAATTAGATTTGTCCGACATGACCTTCCCGCTGTGAATCTGTGCTGCCTTGGGTCCTGTGCCCCACTGGCCTCTAGGAACTCAACAATTCTTTCCTTCAGAAGTGATTCCATCATTTTACCTACCACTGAGGTCAAACTAACAGGTCTGTAGTTTCCTGCTTCTGTTTTGCTCCCACTTTAATGAAGGGGGAATCACATCCGCCCTCCTCCAGTCCTCACGTACCACATCATCCTCCCATGATGTGTTAAAAAGGTTAGTCGGGAGACTTCCGGTGCAGCTCCCACTATAGATGGCCACCTAGATAGCTCGCTTCGCAAAACCGCCTGAATTAAACCAGTCTGCCAACACAATTACGGACTTGGCCAACTAAAAAACCCTACCTTTATTACAATAGAAGATGGCATCCAGCAAAAATAAAGGAGAGGAGGCAACAGATTCCAACCGATAGCACCACCGCCGGAAAACTCCAACCCAGAACACTCGGACTCTGAGGCCTCGGCACACACTCCAGCCAACAAGAAAAGCAAAAGGAAAACCTCCAACATAAACATGACCGATCAGAAGCTGGACTGTACTCTTAAAGAATTACGAGAGTTTAAGTCAGAATTTACCACATTTAAACAGGCACAGGAGGAACTCTAACTGGAGCTTGATGCCACGAATCTCCATTTCTCCACTTTAGAGCAGGCCTCTCAGGAGACGGACGCGGTGCATCACATGCAAGCAGCACTCTCCCAAATCACAGAGCTCTGCTATTTGACTTTGGAGAGACAGGAAGATTCCGAGAACCGGCACAGAAGAAAAAACTTGTGCATTTCAAACAACATAAAGTCTTGCTGTATTCTGACATTATTCTGTCATTATGCAGTTGGCCCCAGCACTTGAACTGCTCCAGAGAGGAAAGAGTTAACTACGCCAGAGCATAGAACGCTGAGCTAGAGCTCAGTTCAAACCTCGTAACCGTCAGATTCTTTACTCCGCCTAACTGAACAGTTGCTCCAGAGAGCTCTCAATCGCTTTCGGTTCGGTAATAGTAAAACGTCTGTTCAAACAACATGAAGTCTTGCTATATTATGACAGTAGCAGTTTGTCCCACCACTAGAACTGCTCTGGAGGTGAAATGGTTAATACCATTCCAAAATAGAACTTTGAGCACGAGCTCTAAGAAGCAGCTCTATCTGTGTAATTTCAAACCTGAACTGTCAGATTCTTTACTCCGCCTCAGTGAACAGTCGCTCCGGAGATTTCTCCTACTGCTCGGTTCATTTCTCGGTTTAAACAGTGTTTTCTCGGTTCGATTCAACCGAGAATAGTTTTATTTTAACCGCAAAACTGTTCGGTTCAAGCTCTGTCTGTGGTAATTGTAAGTAAATTAAAGGTTTTGTCTGTGTGGAACTTGTAAGTTTATTGGTTCGGTTTTGAACCGATCAGCTGGGTTTAAAACTTATTAACTTTAAAGTTTAACATTTTAGAGTGCGGTTCCCGGTTCTTATCGGTTCTAAAAACAACGGATTTTATTACGGTTTTTTCCAATACCCGTGACACGGTTAGGAACCGATAAGGGTGTCTTGCCTGGCACTGCCGTTTAAAGGGCAAGTTTTTCTGGTTAGGCTGGCATTATGTCTGAGAAACCCAAAAGAAAACCAGGCCCACTGGGTTTCAACACTGTGATGTCTGTGGGGAAGTCTTTGCCAAGGCTGACCCACACCACGTGTTCATTATCTGGGGTTTGACCACCTCAGTCAGACTGCCAGATATAAGAATTTCCTGCAGCCACCCTGGAAAAGAGATTGGGCAGGCTCAGGGAACGAGAGGCCAAAAAGTCCGCTGACCCGATGGCCAGCCCGGTTTGGTGCCAACCGAACGGAGGGAAGTGCCTCTGACCAGGCGAGACTTCTCGGCAAAGAAAAGCTGGTTCTGAGGAACCAATTCCAGTAAAGAAAACAAGAAAGTCAGCAGGTTTGAGTCCAAACCCTTCTCCAACTGCTGCAGAGATAGCAAAGCCATACAAATTGTCCAGTCATCATCTAGGTTCCGTCTGAACCGCCACTATCTGGCAAAAGGTCGGTTCGTTCGGTTCCAGTGGTTCAGAAATATGATGTTGAGGAATTTTATGAACCGGAGGAGGGGAGGATGATTATGAACAGTATGAATGTTGGGAAGGTCTGGGTGTGCCCATTGAACCGGACATTTCCCAGACAGACCTCTAGAATCTCCCCTATGCTATCTGAGTCCCCATCTCATTTTATGTTTTACAAAAGTTGCTGAAACCTCCAGCTTCCCTTGGAAGAAGCTGTGGATGAGCAAGAGGAGCCTGATTTTGTAGAAATGATGGATATTCCAGAGTCTAGGAGATTGTCTATTCCTTTGCATAAGTCTTTTAGGAAGCAAACAAAAATTTTAAAAGCTCCTAATTCTGTGCCTCCTGTAGATAAAAAGATGGACAGAAGGTACACATTGTCAGGTCCTGATACAGAATTCCTTTCTCAGCAATGCAGTCATGTTGGGGTAGTTCAGGCTGCAGCCTGTGATAAGCTAATATCCCCTGGCTTCATCCTCCTGACAAGGATTCCAGGAAGATTGATGCCATGGCGAAAAAACAGTATATGGCAGCTTCTCTGGGACTCAGGCAAGCAAATTATATGGCTTATGTAGCTAGGTATCAGAAATCTAGATGGGATACTGTTATGGAATTAGCCAAGCAAGCCCATGGCCAGCTGGCTAGCAACTAGAACAGGTGGCTGCTGATGGCATTGAGGCTTCTAAGGTACAGTTTCATGCTGCTGTGGATGTTAATGATGTTTCCTCTAGGGTCATGGCCACATCTGTAGCTTTTAAGTAGGTTGGCCTGGCTCAGGTGTACTAGTCTGTCACAGGATACCCAGACTAAGGCTATGGATTTTCCGTGGTGGGAAATTCTCTGTTTGGGGAGCAGACAGAAATTACATGAAAAGATGGATGAATATAGGACTACTTACAAAGTGCCCAAGCTAAGGAGCAGCAAGCCACTCCTCAGAGGCATACCCCAGGGTAGGGGGTAGGCCTTTCACAGGCCTTTTACCAGACTCAGGCCTCCTCTGCCTATGCTCAGAGGGGCTTCTTCAGAGGCAGAGGCAGACGAGGGGTGGGCAGGCCTGCTCCCACCCCTCAGCCTAAAGCTCCTGCTAAGCAGGCACCCTGATGGCGTGCCCAGGACCGATTGTCCTCTACCGGTAGGGGGCAGGCTGGCTTACTTCAGTCAGAACTGGGCTTCTTTAACCTCAGACAAGTGGGTTCTGGAAGTAATAAGCCAGGGTCTGGTTCTCAGCTTCAAAAAGTTTCCCAAGTTGAGAACCAGACTTTTTCTACCTGCAAGTGCTTCAGAGACCTTGCTCTGGAAGCAGAGGTCTCAACCCTGTTGGCTCTCAGAGCAGTGGAAAGGGTTCCTCCCCTGCACCAGGGCAGGGGTCTGTATTCCAGATACTTCCTTACCCCAAAAAAGACAGGAGAATGGCGGCCCATATTAGACCTCAGATATCTGAACAAGCATCTTTTGAAACCAAAGTTCAAAATGGTAACTCTGGCAATGATTTTACCCTCCCTAAGGCCAGGGGACTGGTTAGCCTCCCTGGACCTCAAGGATGCCTATTTCCACGTCCTAATCAGAAGCTCCCATCGAAAGTACTTCAGATTCGAACTACCCTGAGGTCATTACCAGTTCAGAGCAATGCCCTTCGGCCTTACCTCTGCCCCAAGGGTATTCACAAAGTGTCTAGCAGTGGCAGTGGCTCACTTAAGGAGGCAAGAATTGCTGTTTTTCCCTATCTAGACGATTGGCTCTTTGTAGGCCAGTCCCCAAAACAGGTAAAATCTCACCTGCAAGTTACCCAGCAGCTTCTCACCTCCCTGGGCTTTCTGCTAAATCTACCAAAGTCGGTTCTGGAACCAGTCCAGGTACTCACCTTTATAGGGGCAGAGTTGGACAAAAAGCTAGCCAGAGCTTTTCTTCCCTTGGAAAGGGTAACGAATTTAGTGACTCTGGCCTCCTCCTTCACCCTGCAGGTCTCTCGACCAGCAAGACACTTTCTGCAGCTCCTGGGACACATGGCTGCATCCACAGCTGTTGTGCAGGGAGCAAGATTTCAGATGAGAGACATTCAGTTTCACTTGAGAACCTATTGGTCTCAGAGAAGAGACCCGCTTTCCAAGTTGGTCCCAGTGACTCGAACCTTGATCCAGGCCCTCCAGTGGTGGCAGGATCAGAGCAATTTAAGATTGGGGGTCCCCTTCATTCCCCTGCTCACAATTTGACTCACTACAGATGCTTCCCTTCTGGGTTGGGGAGCCCACATGGGCGACCTTTCCACTCAGGGAGTGTGGTCCCGGAATCTCTGCTCCACATCAATTTGCTGGAACTCAGAGCTGTCTTTTAGCTCTTCAAGCATTTTCTGCATCTGTCCACAACAAGGTGATACAAGTCAGAACAGACAACACCACAACAATGTGGTACATCAACAAACAGGGGGCACTCGGTCTTGACCTTGTGCACGAGGCAATGAAGTTGTGGTCTCTGGCCTATTCCCTGAACACTTCCCTCATAGCAGTTCATCTTCCAGGGAAGGACAATGTCCTAGCGGATGCTCTCAGCAGGATTTCCCAGGGCCATCACGAATGGTCCCTGGATCCTCAAGTGCTGGAGATAGTCTTTGCCAGATGGGGCACCCCTCAGATAGATCTTTTTGCAGCCCCAGACAATCACAAACTTCCTCTGTTCTGTTGCAGGCCTCCAGTGTTGGGCTCAGTCCCCCTGGATGCCCTTCTCCTGGATTGGGAGGGGAAGTTTCTTTATGCTTTCCCTCCCTTCCCTCTCCTATTCAAAGTATTAGTCAAAATCAGATCTCAGCCTTGCAGGGTGATTCTGATTGCCCCGGATTGGACCAGACAGCCCTGGTACCCCTCCTTCTGTCACTGACAATCCATCTTCCCTTTTCCTCCCAGGATTCACAACCTGTTAACTTGTGCCCAGGAAGGGTTTGGTATCCGGACCTCAAATCCCTCAACCTCAAGGCCTGGCTCTTGAGGAGTTAGAGTTTGCTGATTTACACCTCTCTCAAGGCGTTCTTGAAATCCTAAAGGCTTCCAGAAAGCCTTCCACTAGGCTACTTATAGTTCTAAATGGAAAAGGTTTTCCATTTGGTGTGCTAGGAAAAATATTTCCCCAGAATCTGCTGATTTGCCCATTGTATTAGATTACATGGTCCATCTTAATTCCTTGGGTCTCAGACCAGCTACCCTGAGAGTCCATTTGCAGCTGTATCTGCTTTTGTGTCAGCAGGAAAGTCATCCCCTCTTCCACTCACCCTGTGTTTTCCAAGTTTTTTAAGGGATTACTCCATACTAATCCACCCTTTCGGGAACCGGCCCCTGCCTGGGACCTTAATGTTTGTATTGCCCAGTTAATGCAACCCCCTTTTGAACCTCTGTTTTCTGCAGAGCTTAATTATCTAACTTGGAAAACTGTTTTTCTGGTGGCTATCACTTCTGCTAGACGCATAAGTGAGTTGCAAGCCTTGTCAGTGGAAACTGACTTTATTTCTTTCCACAGGGATAAGGTAGTCCTTAGGACTAATAGGAAGTTTTTACCTAAGGTGGTTTCAGATTTCCATCTTAACCAATCTGTCTCCCTTCCAGTATTTTTCACTGATCACTCCTCTTCTGATGAGAGGAGGTTGCACAGCCTGGATGTTAAGAGAGCTCTTAGTTACTATATAGAGCGTACCAAGGGTCACAGGTTCGAATCCCTCCAACTTTTCCTTACCTATGGTGAAGTTGGGAAAGGCAAACCTGCCACTAAGAGATCAATTGCCAGGTGGATTGTCTCTTGTTATCCAATTTTGTTATCAGAAACTGGGCAGAGATCCCCCCTCTGGCTTGAGGGCTCATTCTACCAGGGGTACAGCTGCGTCTCTAGCTGCTGCCAGAGACATCACTATATTAGAGATATGCCAGGCTGCTACTTGGAAAACGGTACACACTTTTACCAAGCGTTACTCCCTGGATGTCCAGGCCAGGAGAGATGCTCGGTTTGGCACAGCTGTTCTTCAGAGCCTATTCCCTAAGTAGGTTCTGCCCCTCCTCCATGGAGGTACTGCTGTGTAGTCTGCTACTGTCATAATATAGCAAGACTTCATGTTGTTTGAAGAAAAAATTACTCACCTTAGTAATGTTGTTTCTTCTAATGGAGTCTTGCTATATTATGACCTCCCCCCCAGCCTGCCCCTCTCAGAACTTCTACTTGGGTGGGGTGCGGGCAACTTAGTGTGGGCACTATTTTATGCCCTTTTAGTGTTTCTCCCCTTTTGGGAGTTTGGGGTGTGTGTGTTTTATTATACTGTTGTTTTATTCTCATGTTGTTAGAATTGTGTTAGTAGTTCTGGTCCCCTGACTTGAGTCTTGGGTGTTGGGACCAGCAATGGTTGTTAATATTTAGGTAGCCATTTGGCTAGTGTAGGTTACAGCTTCCACACAGACCTTAGTGAGTTTTTGCTCGTAAAGATCTGACAGTTCAGGTTTGAAATTACACAGATAGAGCTGCTTCTTAGAGCTCGTGCTCAAAGTTCTATTTTGGAATGGTATTAACCATTTCACCTCCGGAGCAGTTCTAGTGGTGGGACAAACTGCTACTGTCATAATATAGCAAGACTCCATTAGAAGAAACAACATTACTAAGGTGAGTAATTTTTTCTTTTATACCACCTATTTCTTATTTTACTTCAGTTCAGATCCCTGTCTGCGGTACAGTAAGTGCTTAGGTAGTGGACTGAGTGTTGTTCTGTGTGTAGAAATTGTAAAAAAAAAAAAAATTTTTCAATCGGTTCTGCTGAACAGATTGTCTGGTTTACTTTAATTCAATTTTGTTTTTTCTGCTGTTTAGTGTGAGGTACCAGTTCTTAAAAAAAAAAAAAGTGTTTCTGATGTTTTTTCCAATACCCTTAACGCGGTTAGGAACCAATAAGGGGGTCTTGCCTGGATTAAGCCGAATAAAGGGTAAGTGTTAGGATGGCTACATCTGAGAAACCCAAAAGAAAAACCGGGCCCACTGGGTTTCAACACTGTAGTGAGTGTGGGGAGGCCTTTACTAAGGCTGATCCCCGCACCACCTGTGTTTACTGTCTGGGTTTTGACCACCTTGATTCAGACTGCCAAATATGTAAAAATTTTCCTAAGGCCACCCTGGATAAAAGATTGGGCAGACTTAGGGAAAAGAAGGCCGAGAAGTCCACTGACCTGGATGGCCAGCTCGGTTTTGTTCTAACCGAACGTGAGGGAGTGCCCTCTGACCAGGGCGAGACTCCTTCAGGCAAAAGGAGAGCCGATCCTGAGGGGTCGGTTCCAGCTAAAAAAAAGAGAAAGGAGAAATCGGCCAGTTCGGATACAGAACCGCATCATCCAACCACCAAAAAAATTGCTAGGGCGATTAGTATTGTTGAATCGCTCCGTCCGGTTCCAACCGATCCGGCGCCTCTTGGTAGTCACTCGTTTTGGTCGGTTCCTCCGGTTCCGAATTATTCCCCAGAAGAGTATTATGAACCGGATCTGGAGGGGGATGAAGACTACGATGACGATGATGATGATGGTATTGAAGGTCTGAATGAGCCTATAGAACCGGACATCTCCCCAGACAGGCCTTCTAGTGTTTCCCCTCTTAGGCTTTCTGAGTCCCCTTCCATTGGTGCCGAAATGGTTTAAAAAGTGGTAGGGCCAAGGATGTAAAGAGTAAGTTCTCCCCTGTTAAATACATTAACATGATTGCAAAAACTGATAGGGCCACTTATGAAGGTGGTAGGGCCATGGCCCTAGTGGCCCCCCCCTGTTCCGGCACCTATGTCCCCTTCACACTTTTTGTTTTACAAAAAGGTGGCAGAAACACTCCAGCTCCCTCTGGTTGAAGCTGCTGAGGAACAGGAGGAGCCTGACTTCGTGGAAATGATGGACATCCCAGAGTCAAAAAGATTGTTTATTCCCCTCCATAAATCCCTGGGGAAACTGACACAAAGACTGCTTAAAACACCAAATTCTTTACCTTCTGTGGACAGACGAATGGACAAGAGGTACATGCTGTCAGGCTCAGGTATGGAGTTCTTGTACCAGCAATGCAGCCATGTTGGGGTTGTGCAGACTGCAGCCTGTGATAAGGCTAACATACCCTTGACTTCACACACCCCAGATAAAGACTCAAGGAAGCTGGATGCCATGTCTAAAAAAACAGTACATGGCATCCTCCTTGAGACTTGGGCAGGGCTAACTACATGGTCTACACAGCCAGATACCAGAAGTCCAGATGGGATAGTGTTCTAGAACTGGCTAAACAGGCTTCCTCCCAGCTGGCCAAGGAGCTGGAGCTGGAGGAGGTGGCTGCTGATGGGATAGAAGCATCTAAGATCCAGTTTCATGCTGCTGTAGACTCTGATGTATCATCACAAGTCATGGCTACATCTGTGTCTCTTTGGAGACTGGCTTAGCTCAGATGTACTAGCCTCTCACAGGACACCCAGGCTAAGGCCATGGATTTCCCTGTGGTGGATAATTCTCTGTTTGGGGAGCAGACAGAGAATTATATGAAGAAAATGGATGAGTACAGGACCACCTACAGGAGTGCACAGGCCAAGGAAAGGCAGACAACTCCTCAAAAGCAGCAATGTAGGGACAGGCCTTTTTACAGGCCTTTCTACCAGGCACAGGCCTCCTGTCCTTTTCCTCAGAGGGGGTTCTTCAGAGGGAGAGGCAGAAGGGGGATGAGCAGGGCTGCATCCTCCTCTCAGTCCAAGGCTCCTGCCAAGCAGACACCCTGATGTGTCAGCCTGGGTCGACTTCCCCTTTCCAGTAGGAGGCAGGCTGACTTACTACTTCCAGGCCTGGAAGTTTGTTACCGCAGACAAGTTGATCCTGGAGGTAGTAAGTCAGGGACTGGCCCTCAGCTTCAAAAAAATTTCCAAAGCTGAGGGTCAGGTCTTTTCCACCTGCAAACATCTCCGAAACCATTGCCCTAGAGGCAGAGGTTTCCTCTCTGCTGGCTCTCAGAGCTGTAGAGAGAGTTCCTATTACACACAGGGGTGAAGGTCTGTATTCCAGATACTTCCTTACCCCAAAAAGACAGGGGAGTGGCAGCCCATCCTAGATCTAAGATACTTAAACAAGCACCTAGTAAAGCCAGAATTGTGACTGTGGGAGTAATTCTTCCCTCTCTAAGGCCAGGGGATTGGCTAACCTCCATGGACCTCAAGAATGCCTATTTTCACATTCCCATCAGGTGCTCCCACAAAAAGTACTTCGGGTTCGAACTGCCTTCAGGCCATTCAGTTCAGAGCAATGCCCTTCAGCTTAACATCAGCACCAAGGGTGTTCACAAAATGCCTAGCAGTAGTAGTGGCCTTTCTAAGGAGACAAAACATTTCCATATTTCCATACCTGGACGACTGGCTCATTGTGGGACAGTCTCCAGACCAAGTCAAGTCAAACCTGCAAGTGACCCAGCAATTGCTCACTTCTCTAGGATTCCTCCTCAATCTTCCCAAGTCAGTTCTCGAACCAGTGCAACTCTTGACCTTCATGGGGTAGAGTTGGATACTGTCAAAGCAAGAGCCTTTCTCCCTCTGGCAAGGGCAAAGACCCTTATAGATTTGGCTTCTTCCTTTCGCCTTCTGGTGTCTCGACCAGCAAGGCATTTTCTTCAACTCCTGGGCCACATGGCAGCTTCCACTGCAGTGGTACAAGGGGCTAGATTTCAGATGAGGGACATCCAGTTCCACTTGAGGGCTTTTTGGTCTCAGAAAAAAGATCCTCTAACCAAACTAATTCCAGTGACTCAGACTCTGATCCAGGCTCTCCAATGGTGGTTGGATCAGGACAACCTCAGGAGTCCCATTCATCATCCAGCCTCATTCTGTGGTTCTAACCACAGATGCCTCTCTCTTGGGATGGGGAGTTCACTTGGGAGTCCTCACAGCACAGGGAGTGTGGTCCCGTCAGGAGTCTCTACTCCACATCAATCTTATGGAGCTCAGGGCAGTGTACCTAGCTCTACAAGCTTTCTCAGTCTCTGTACAGAACAAGGTGGTTCAGGTCAGGACAGACAACACCACCATCATGTGGTACATCAACAAACAGGGAGGCACTCTGTCTATGGTCTTGTGCATGGAAGCCATGAAATTATGGTCCCTGGCTTATTCCCTGCTATCTTCTCTGGTAGCAGTCCACCTTCCAGGGAAGGACAATATGCTAGCAGAGGCATTGAGCAGGATTTCTCATGGCCATCACGAATGGTCCCTGGATCCCCTAGTATTAAAAGTGATTTTTTTCAAGGTGGGGCACTCCAGAAATGCATCTCCTTGTAGCCCCAGACAATCACCAACTTCCTTTCTTCTGTTGCAGACACCCAGTCTTGGGCTCAGTCCCCCTGGATGCTCTACTTCTGGATTGGGAGGGGAAATTTCTGTATGCTTTTCCTCTATTATTAAAGGTTCTGGTCAAGATACAATATTGCAAAGTGATCCTGATTGCTCCAGACTGGGCCAGGCAGCCTTGGTATCCTCTATTGCTGTCCCTAGCAGCCTGTCGTCCCCTATCTCTTACCAAGAATCACAATCTGTTAACCTCCTTTCAGGGGAGGATTTGGTACCCCAACCTTCGGTCTCTCAGTCTCAGCTCTTGAGGAGCTAGAATATGCAAGTCTGCATTTGTCTCAGGGGGTTCAGGACATTCTCAAAGCCTCTTGAAAACCTGCCACCAGAAAAACTTATAACTCCAAATGGAAAAGATTCAGCATTTGGTGTTCCAATAAGCACATATCCTCAGATTCTGCTGACTTGGCTACAGTTCTGGATTATATGGTTCATCTTAATGGCTTAGTCCTCAGACCAGCTACCCTGAAAGTACACCTGTCAGCTGTTTCTGTATTCCCATCAGTGGGGAAGGCTTCTTCACTAGCATCTCATCCTGTTTTCTGTAAATTCTTTAAAGGATTGCTCCATACCAATCCTCATTTTAAGGATCCTACTCCTGTTTGGGTTCTTAATGTTTGCATTGCTCAGCTTGTGCAACCACCCTTTGAGCCTTTGGCCTCAGCAGAACTTAAGTACTTGATTTGGAAAACTGTGTTCCTGGTAGCTATTACCTCTACCAGGTGTATCAGTGAATTACAAGCTCTGTCAGTGGAGCCTAATTTTATCTCATTCCATAGAGATAAGATGGTCCTTAGAACCAACAGGAGGTTCTTACCCAAAGTGGTTTCAGGTTTTCATCTGAACCAGTCTCTCTCTCCCTGTGTTCTTCACTGACCATTCTTCAGGAGAGAGATTACTCAGTTTGGATGTTAAGAGGGCACTTGGCTACTACATTGAGCGTACTAAGGCACTTAGGTTTGACTGTCCTCAGTTGTTTCTCACTTATGGTGAAGTGGGAAAGGGTAAACCTGCTACTAAGAGAACTATTGCCAGGTGGATTGTGTCTTGTATACAATTCTGCTATGAAAAGTACCCCCCTCAGGCCTGAGGGCTCATTTGACTAGAGGTACAGCTGCTTCTCTGGCTGCTGCCAGAGATATACCCTTACTAGAGATATGCAAAGCAGCCACCTGGAAAACAGTTCATACATTCACCAAGCATTACTCTCTGGATGTCCATGCTAGGAGTGATGTTAGGTTTGGTACAGCAGTACTGCAGAGTCTATTCCCAAAATAGATTCGGTACCCTCCTTCATGGAGGTACTGCTTGGTAGTCTGCATAATGTCAGAATACAGCAAGACATCATGTTGTTTGAAGAAAAAAATTACTCACCTTAGTAATTGTGTTTCTTCTAATGGAGTATTGCTGTATTCTGACCTTCCTCCCTGCCTACCCTCTCAGAACCTGTTTTTTGGGAAGTGGGCTGGCAGGTGCAGTGTTACACCTCAGGGGTGCACTTGGCACTCTCCCCTATATAGGGAGGGGGAGTGGGTTATGTTATATTTTTCTATAGTTATTTTTTTTCACTACTTAGTTTTTGTTTTGGAGTTCTCAACTTGAGTCTTTTGGGGACCCAAAATATTTGGTTGCCTTTTGGCTAGTATATTTTACAATTTCCACTTAGCAGGTGTAGTTAGTTAGTATTGGCTCATAAGAATCTGGCGGTTACACTTCAAAGTGCAGCAGACAGAGGTTTGAACCGAGCTCAAGCTTAGCGTTCTATGCTCTGGCATAGTTAACTCTTTCCTCTCCGGAGCAGTTCAAGTGCTGGGGCTAACTGCATGATGTCAGAATACAGCAAGACTCCATTAGAAGAAACACAATTACTAAGGTGAGTAAATTTTTTTTTTATGGGGTTCCAGAGAATGTGGAGGGAACCAACATAAAGGAGTTTACAGAAACCCTGCTCCGAACTGCCCTTGCCCTAGAAGACATGCTCCCAATTGAAATCGAGAGGGTACACAGGGCTCTAGGACCCAAACCCACACAGCCCAACACCAGACCATGCTCCATCATAATTAGATTCTTGAGCTTCCAGATAAAAGAACAGATTTTAAAACAGGCTTGGGATCGTGGTAAGGTATTTATGGACAAGCGAGAATCTTCATAGACCACGATTATGCCCCATTAACAATGCGGCATCAGAGAGCTTACATACTGCTTTTCCTGCTATTAAGACACCATCAACTTAAGTTTCAGACCCCATACCCTCACCGGCTGATAGTGCAGTATCCTAATGGCCAGCAGACTTAGGAGACCGCGAACAAAGTACTGCAAGATTTAAAAAAGAGAGGGTTTGCTCTCCCACAATTCCACCCCACCCAAAATTCCCATCCTAGAGGTCTTCAGAATCAGCCTAACTGGTTCCTCAGGGCAGACAGAGCCAGCAAGCCACCCTAGAGAGCATTAAGCTTCTTTTACAGCAATTTGCAAGATGGTGATCCCCCATAGCTCAGACCTTAACTTGAGCCCAGCTGAAGCAGATGAGACTTAAACCTTCAACAGTGTTGAACTCACTTGAAAAATAACTCCAAATAGAAAATCCCAATTTTTTAAGTCGTCAAAGACATAGACTTCCACATCTAGGATGCACCTGCCCTGGAAGACTGACTGCTCAGATATGATCCTACCTTGCAGGAAATGACGACTCAGCGGTTCTCTCTTTTGATGGTCCGGTTTCCCCAGAACATTGAGGCCTTTACCCTGGACTTGTTTGCTACCAATATTAAGGTAGGTGGCGGTTTCATGGATGGCCCCTGGCCGCTCTGCCCCAGGGGGATGGGGTGGGGATTTAGTGCCCAGGGGACTCCTGCTTGGGGGGGCCAAGGGGCCGCTCGGGAATGGGGCCCCTCTCTGACCGACTCAAGGGCCCTCCATTTTAACCCCGATGGACACACTCATCCCCTATTGAGTTCTACTGGGGAGGCCATGAAGCAGAGATGATGGCAATAGCCTGAGAAACTCTAAACCAAGCAGCTATCTCCTACCCAGCTTAAATAAGCAGCCTGGATAGGTGAAAACAAGACTCTGGAGGGATAAGTGCCATAACTCAAGTATTGGAGTGGTTATTGACTTGAGCACTTCGATACCGGGCATGCTGTCTCTTGGAAACATTAGCTTGACCTGGGAAGTGGCGTTTGCTCCTCAACTATGTCTGTCTCAGATGGATTGGAGGGGCTGAGCTTACACAAGCTTGCTGTTTATCTCCACTGCCTCTGGGTCTTTGTTGGTGTGGTCCTGAAGGGCTGGGGGGGCTCTGTTTCCGGGGAGGCTGGGTGTGGCCGGCCTCTGGCGGGGGGCCCCCTCTAAATTGAGCCTTGGCTTTTACCTAACGTGGTGCATCTATAATAGGGCACCACAGCTCGAGCCTGGTCCCTGACCCTGTAAAGTCATATAATTTGGCTTCCCCTGCCTTCCCTTCCATGGAGTGGGGGGGCCTGGGGCCGCCCTGGTGAGCAGACTCCTGCAGATGTTGGAAGATGCCTTTTACTGGACACATGGAACAGCGGAAATGGGGCCACAGACTGTGGATGCTGTCGCTGGTCTGCCAACCAATGAGAGATTGGTGTAAATGGAAGATGATCTGCACGTCTGTGCTCTCGGATTCCAGAAACTAAAGAACTGGGGGAGGGAATGCGGACTGGTTTGAAGGGTGCGGCGTATTGTCTGGTCTGAAGGACAGGAAGGCCGAAGAATATCACCTCCTCCCCCCCCCCAAGACTTATTAAATGAGACAGTACTCTTATTTTAGCTTTGGTCCCAGGCCTACCCATTCCATTCGGAGATCGTGATTCAACCTAATTTGTCTCCCCTTCCTCATCTACATAAGGGTGGCGGGAGCGTTAGAGCTTAAAGGTCTCCATCCAATGAAGGAGCCTAGCGCCTCCCCCCCCCAACCACTACCCTATTTTCCACCAATATTCCTTAGACTCCGTTTTGGTTCATTCTCCTGTTTATTCTTTTCTTACCCTTTTCCTATTCCACTATTAGGGGCAATGGTTTCCTCAGGAGGTCATACACCCCTCTCACAAGGGATATGATCTCCACTCAGCAGATAGCTACTCTGCCCACATCCAGGCCAAATATCAGACCTGAGATATTGGAAGTCACCAATGGTATCAACTCTTGTTTTGTACATAGATTTTTCCTACAGGTTATGTCCCAGTTGGCCAGGTACGATGTACATTATTTTAGTTTTCCCTACTCCAATAGACAAAGAACAGAAAAAATAGCCACATGGGGACTTTTTATTAATAAATATTTATTTAAAAGCTTATTGGGTATTCATTCAGGAGTGGGATATGGGGTAAGTCAGATACTGTGAAAGAGAAAGTAGCCATTGTTGTTATGCTCCAAGTATGACTTCTCTATTTAAAATTGTATATCATAAAATGAATGGCCTGGCTGGACACATAAAAAGATACCGCACTATTCAAAATTTGAAAAAATTGAAACCCAATGTCTTACTCCTCCAGGAGACTCATCTGTCCATGGCAGAGCATCAAAAACTACTTAAATTTGTTCTTTCCCAGATGGTAGAGTCATCTTTTCAGAATGGCCAGAGGAGAGGAATGATTATCTTATTTCCTAAAACCTCACAATTCCAAATCTCTGAGCAATACTCTGATAAAGAGGGCAAACTTGCCCTGGCGGCGGGCACTATTCTCAACCAACTGGTGACTATTGCCAGCCTTTATATCCCCCCTAATGCAGACGCTGCCTCCATATGTCTAATAGATCAATATTGACATATCAGAAAGGGATCCTTATTTTAGGCGGCGATCTAAATTGCCTAATTAATCCAGCCCTAGACTCTTTGGCAGCTCGTCCTGCTCCTCAGAGTCCTGGACAAAAACATCTTAAGTGCCTTTTTAAAGACACTGGGCTCATAGATACATGGTGACAGCTCCAACTAGGCCAAAGGAAATTTACCTTTTACTCGCATGCCCATAGACACTACACCAGATTAGATTATATTTGCATTAGCAAAGAACATCTTGATTTATTGTATCAGGCAGACGTACTGAACATAGCCCTATCTGATCATGGCCCTATAACAGTCCTAAGTCTACAGGATGGAGCGAAATGCATATCCCTATGGAAATTCAACCCCTCATTACTTCGGGATAAAGAATTCAGAGACCTTCTAGAGAAAAGGATCCCTGAAATAATTAATGATAGTCATTTCCCTCAAACTCCCCATCTTTTATGGGATACTATTAAAGCAGTCCCAAGGGGCCGCATCATCTCTTTTGCAACACAAAAGAAAAAACAAGATGCCCAATTGTCACTTCTCCAAGAAAAATTGCGGTTTCTACAAGAGGCCCACATGCAAGGGGACGACGAGGTGCTTCCCATATTGACGCAGGCACAAGACATGGTTCAGAATATTCTAACCAATAAAACTGAGCAGGCTCTAATGTGGTTGAGACAGAGATATTATGAGGGTGGGGCTTGAGCCTCAAAACTTCTCGCATACCACCTTCGTTGGCAAACCCAACTCCAAACTATATCTTCGATAAAGGATCCCACCACAGGCAAAACATATTACTCTACTGACCACATACTGCAGGCATTTAGGACATATTACCTTAACTTGTACTCATCCCCAAAAGACCCAGACCCTAATTTGATCAGAGACTTCTTATCCCAAATTTAGCTACCCACCCTGTCTATCCCCCAATGAACACAGCTCACTTCTCCAATTACAAAGACCGAACTTCAAATTGCAATAAAAACTTCAAAAATGGGAAGAGTCCTGGACCAGATGGTTTGGTCCAGAATTCTACAAAGGAACCTGGGATCTCATTCATGAACCGTTACTGGCTGCTTTACAAGCCTCACATCAATTTGCAAACTGTCCAATCTCCTGGAGACGGGCCACAATATCAGCTATTCTAAAAACCCCAACCCCCCCCCAAGTTATGTGATTTGTACCATCCCATTTCAGTTTTAAACCAGGACTACAAACTTTACACAAGTATCCTGGTCCATAGACTGGACGAAATTCTCCCTACCTGAATCCACCCAGATCAATCTGGATTTATTAAATCAAGAACTACTGATAATATCAAATGTACCCTATACTTAATCAACCATGCACTCTCCACCAAATCCCCACTGACACTACTAAGTTTGGATGCCCAAAAGGCTTTTGACATGGTGCCCTGGGATTTCTTATTAGCCACCATGTCTAAATTTGCATTCCCACCCTCCTTTTTAGAAATAATAAAGGGAATATACACAGCCTGCCCTAGAGGCGACAGTTAAATGGGTCACACTCCTCCCGGTTCCGACTGCACCGAGGCACCATGCAGGGCTGCCCCCTTTCCCCCTACCTCTTTACCTTATTTGTTGAACCTATTGCCCAATTGCTTAGGCAAATGGAACAAATACGAGGATATAACTTAGGGGGTAAAGAACATAAAGTAGCGTACTGCACGGATGACCCATTACTATACCTGTCTCACCCAGTTGATGCATTGGGAGTGTTATCCACTCTTTTCTCTGAAATAGAATGTCTCCAGTTATACTATAAACCAAGGAAAGTCAGAAGCCCTCATTATACAAGGTTCACTTCCCCCTCGGACACTGAAGGAACATCACTACAGATGGATTACACCCACGATCACATATCTGGGCATCCAAATCCCACTCCAATTTAAAGACTTATACTGTGTAAATTATAGTACCTTAACTAAACAGATTCATTCAGATCTAGACAGATGGCTTACTTTACCCCTATCCCTTCTTTCCAGAATACAATCCCTACAAATGAACACATTACCCAAAATACGCTACCTCATGCAAAACATCCCGATCCCTCCCTCCTGGAATGACTTGAACAGCTGGAACAAATCCATCAGAAAGTTCATATGGGCAGGCGGGAGATCCAGGGTGTCTTTTTCCAAACTTCAACTCCCAAAGGAGAGGGGAGGGTTGGCCCTCCCTAACGTGTACCAATATTGGATAGCTGCACTAATAGCCCATATAGCAGAATGGCTTACATCAAGGTCAACAGTCCCAACATGGATATCACTAGAGCAAGCTATAACACCACTTTCCTCTGCCTTATCCTTGATATTTCAACCCCCCCACCCAAAACAGATAAGCACCTGTTCCCTATTTACCTGAGCGGTGTTAAAAAGCTGGTCTAGAACTCTGGCCCTGCCGGAGAACACTTTTTTGGCTAAATGGATGGGGATCCCAGTGCGAGGCCCCGATTTCATCTGTGCAAACAGATGCTACCTTTTCCAGGTGGTGTAGCAAGGGACTAAAACACACACCCCAGTTTTATGAAGCAGGAGTGTTTAGGAACTTTGAACAGCTGCAGGCAATGTATAACCTCCCACACCAAAATTTTTTTTAGATACCTACAGATTAGACACTATCTAGATGAGAAACCCTGATTAGATGTTTCTAGCTCAAAGATTCCCTCTTTGCATGCTCTCTTAACACATCTGATAGAACAGCAAGGGCTGAGCCACCTGATCTCCAAGGCATTACAGGGTTTGGTACCCCACCACATGGAGCTGGTTCAGTTTCACTGGGAGGCAGAGCTCATGGTTGAACTCTCCCCAGAATACTGGTTGCACATTTGAAGGAGGCAGCATAAAACAACTAATTCATACTCATGGAAGGTTGCAGTTTGGTTCTTCCACACCCCACAAATTACGGCTAAATACTCAGAATCTGGAGACTCCACATGAAGGAACTGCGGATGCAAGGTATCAATACACTCCCATGTGTTTTGGTTCTGCCCTGTGCTGGCCTCCTACTAGCAGGGGATTAATAACATGGTTAGAGAATTATTTACTAACTTAGGCGCTCTCTTAGCAGAAGTGGCCCTACTCCTCCATTATCCGAGACAAATTAAACATAAACAACACTACCTTTTTAATATTCTCCTATCTGCCACCAAAAAGTGTATCATGAGACTCTGGCTTCAGCCAGAACCCCCTAGCATTCCTGCATGGGAGGACATCATATATGATATTTATAAGATGGAGTACCTCACTGCCAGACTACAAGATAAAACCCAGGAGCTAATGACTTACTGGACTCCCTGGTTTCTGTATATCACTGACTCCATGGCTGACCTTGTGCTATAAAAGAGATATGAGTGAACTTGTTCCTCCTCCCCCCACCCACATTAGCGGTAATGGGGACACCAGCTGAGCGAAAAACTGCCATGGCCCCCCACCCCACCCTTGCCTCCCTCCATATGGCTATCATTTAGATTTATTTTAAGATGTCTGAATGGAGAATGTATATAGATTTTGAGAAGGGAAATTGTCAATTATATATCCACGTACAGCCAATATTCAAGTGCACATTTGGATAATAAATGTAAGTACCCAATTTGTAATGTTATAAATGATATGTTGAAGACACTAGATGCTTCTTTTGATGCTCTGTACTGATGCTGTGCTGAAAGAAAATGGAAAAATAAAAAAAAGATAGTGGTGTCACTAGTTCTCCCCTTAGTTCTTTTAGAATTCTAGGGTGAATCCTGTCAGGCCCTACTGCTTTGTCCACCTTCAGTTTAAGTTCTTTCAGGACCCTCCCTTCTATGAATGGACTGGCATCGACCCCCCTATCCAGAGTGCTTCTATTCTTTGGTTTAGGTACCTCCCCCTCCTCTTCTTTTGTGAATACTGAGCAGAAGTATTCATTCAGTAATCCTGCTTTTTCACTGTCACCCTCTGCCCACCCTCCCTTTCCTTTATTAAGCATCACTATCCCTCCTTTGGTCTTTCTTCGCTCCCTAATGTACCTATAAAAGGTTTTATTCCCCTTCTTAACTGAGTTGGCTATATTTTCCTCAGTTTGGGCCTTTGCTATTCTGACTGCCTTCCCCATTTCCTTCTGCTTTAACTGGTACAGTTCTGTGTCCTGCTCTTTCTTTCTTTCTTTCCTTATACTTCCTGAATGCTACCTTTCTCTCCTTAACTTTCCCGCCACCTCTTTAGAGAACCATAGTGATTTTTTCCTTCATTTTGTTCTGTTGATTTGCTTCACACAAAGGCTTGTTGCCTCTGTGATGGCTGTTCTGATTATTCCCCATTGTTTCTCCACCTCCTTCTTGTCCGTTTGCTAGTGCTTTTCTGAGGCGCTCCCATTTTCCCAGTCAACCCTCCTAAAGTCCAATACTCCTGCTTTTGTATGGCTTGACTCTATGGCTGTGTTTATCATGAATCACACTGTTTTGTGGTCACTTGTTCCCAGATGGCTACCCACTACTAAATCCGAGATCCTTTCTCTGTCCTCATTTGAGAGTACCAGGTCTAAGATTGCTCCCTCCTGAGTGGGTTCCAATACTAGCTGTCTGAGGCATGCCACCTGTAGGGCATCCAGAATGACCCTGCTCTTGGATGTGCCTGCAACAAAGGTGCTCCAGTTGACATCTGGCATATTCAGGTCCCCCATCAACAATATCTCCCTTTTTTCTGCCATTCTAAAGATGCCTTCCATCATTTCCTTGTCCACTCCCTCCCCTGAGATGGGGGTCTGTATACAACCCTCATGTGGATTGTGGTGCCATTTCCTGTCTCCAGGGTGACCCACAGTGCCTCGTCTACTCCCTGTTTACTATTTAGTTCTGTTGCTTTGATCCCTTCCCTTACGTAGAGAACTGCTACTCCTCCTCCTTGCTTACCCTCCCTGTCCCTCCTGTAGATTGTGTATCCAGGTATGTTGACATCCCAGTCATGGTTCTCTGTGACTGCCACAACATCCAGGCATCCCTCTTCCATTAAGGCCACTAGTACAGGGAGCTTGTTACACAGACTACGGGCACTGGTACTCATCACCCTCCATTTTTTGATGGCCTTACCCCTTTTAGCCCCATCCCTGTCCTTACTGCCTTTTTTTTTTGCATTTACCCCTGTCCTGCTCCCTAATGACTTCTCTACCTTGGTGTTTACCTCGCTAACTACTGTGTTTTGTGGGGGGGGCTGGGATTTTCCTGCTCCTTTTCAGTGCCCTCCCCCCTTGGCTAATTGAAATGCTTACCAATGAATCATTTAAACCTATCACCTAGGATCCTGGTTCCCCCTTGGACAGATGCAGACCAACGCGCCAGTATAGACCTGTATCCCTCCAGATGGCTCCCCAGTCTCCAATGAAGCCAAAACCCTGAGCACCACACAAGTTTTTCAACCATTCATTGAATCCCTTGGTGCGGAATACCCTTGCATCATCCTTGCCATAGACAGGCAGCACCTCCGAGAAGGTTACCATACGTGCTACTTATCTAAGGCCCCTCCCCAACTCTACAAACTCCTCTTGCACTGCTCTGATCCCATTCCCAGCCAGGTCATTCATCCCTAGGTGGATAATGACATCCAGCTCCCTCCCTCATGCAGTTGCTCCTGCGATCCTGAGGATTCGCTTCCTGTCCCTCCAAGCCATGGTGCCAGGCAGGCACCTTACCTCCCTCTCCCCTTCCTCCCCCAGTTCTACCCCCGTAATGATTGAGTCCCCTACCAGGAGTTGATTTCTTCCCCGTGGGGTCCCGTACCACCCTTCTGTGGGTCTCCTTTGTGGAGGTTCCCAGCATCCTCCTTGATCTCCACTGCAGGTGCCTCCATAGAGGAACCACTCTCTGCTAGAACAGTGCACAAATTGTGGAGAGGTACAGATGGAGGGATGCACCTCTGTTCCACCACCCTCTCCATCCCTGAGCTCACCTTGGTCCAACTGCTCCTCTTTCTTGGCAACCTCTGAGGTAGCGGCAGTAGCCCTGGTGGTCCCTGGGAGGAGGAGGAGGTTTCACGAATCCTAGCCAGGTCAGCCTGGAGACGGCAACCTCCTCCCACAGACCAGAGAGGTGCCTGCAAATAGGGCAGCATCACAGCCTCCAGAATGTGTCCCAGAACACTGCCGCCCCACAGCCATTGCACTACACCACTCCCATCATGTCTTATTTTGTGGCCCTCTCCTGTTGCTTTGTATGCTTTCTCCTTCCTCCCCTCTATTTATTTTTCCACCTACTTTTTTACTGCCTATGTGCCCTTACAGCTCTCACCCTTCCTGTTTTGGGACAGAAACTTCCTGTATTCTTCAGCAGTCTCCTTCTTCCTTGCTCAGAGTCAGACCTGCAGCAGCTAGGGAGGGAGAGAGAGAAAATTTTTTCCTTCAAGGCTGATGAAACTAACGTGTCTCAGTGATCCTTCCCTTCCTACTGCCAAACAGGAAGTTCTTTTCGGTCAGATATACTGCCTATAAAAGTAGAACTGGCGGGGGGGGGCAATTAGTAGGAAAAGTTCTAGCTTTGTTAGTCAGCTGCTTCCTGCATGGTGCTTTTTGGCACGACGCATTGTCGCTTTCTTGCACAGGGAAATTCTTACACACTTTCCCTCCTCTTCCCTTCTTCAGAGGGTGCTCCTCAAGCTCCAAGCAGAGGGAGCTCACATGATATTGATCCATGCCCTCTGGCCGAGGCAAATTTGGTTCCCACTCTTGCAGCAGCTCACAGCGGAACCCCCAGTTCCATGTCCTCTCCAGCACAACCTTCTTGCTCAGAACCAAGGACAGCTTGTACACCCAGGGCTCAGCACCCTGCATCTTCATGCGTGGCTCCTTAAGACATAAATGTCATTTTGGGGTCTCCACCAGAGTAGCCCAGGTCCTTGTGGAGGCTAGGAAGCCCTCCACTAGATCCACTTATGCTATGAAGTGGAAACGTTTTTCTAGTTGGGCAGCTTCCAAGGGTTGGGACCCCTTTGCTAGTTCAGCCCCTCACATCATGGAGTATCTCCTCCATCTTTCAGACTCCGGGTTATCCTATTCCTCCCTCAAGGTCCACTTTCAGCCATCTCTGCCTATCATGTGTTCATGGATGTTAAGCCCGTGGAGCAGCTGGAGATTTCCAAAACCTTTCTGAAAGGAATTCTCCACCTGAAACCCCCCATCTGCAACCCTTCTCCACCATGGGATTTGAATTTTGTGTTGGAGAAGCTCATGCTTCGCCCTTTTGAAACAGCGATGAGCTGTGACTTGCGCTACCTTTCCTGGAAAACGTTATTTTTGGTTGCTATTACTTCAGCTCGTAGAATTACCAGGCTTCAGGCCCTGGTGTTTAAGAAGCCATATTTGATTTTTCACAAGGACCAGGTGGTCCAAAGGACAGATCCTAAGATCTTACTTCGAGATAGAGCTCTTGCAGCAGGCTATCACAATTAGGACTATGCCACAGGCACTAGGACCACACGGAAAAACTTCTGCCAGCAATACCAGCTGGGGACACGCTGACGGCCCGCCCGGCGTCAGTCAGGATACAAGAGGGGGCGGACCCAACTCCACCTCAGTTCTTTCCCGCCGCGTACCACGCACGTGAATAGCTGCAGCCTGCATTTCACCAGCAAGAACAGAGCTACAATCAACATATTTTCGACGGTTTTCCATTTTTTCGTTATCTCCGCGACCACGCCTGCACGGTCACCGTTAGTGGCTCGTTTTTTTCGGACTCTTGTTGCCTTTCCCTCGGTGTTTCAATCGCCATTAGGCGCGGCGTCAGTACGCGGGTTGGTCCACCCGGGTTGATGTCTTCCGGGCATCCCTCTCACCAGAACCGTCAATAAGTGCAGTGCGGCGGCAAATTCCGCCAAAGGCGGTCATCGGTGTGTTTTCTGCTTGGGCGGACCCGCGACACCCCGCTAACTGCGCCCGACTGCCAAGCGTTCACGGGCGGACTCGCATCCGGCGTACAAGGCCCATTTACTAGAGAAGATGGACCTGTACTCGTCGAGGAAGAAGGAAAAAAGCGCCATAGTAAGAGGCAGGTCGGTCCAGCACCGGTCGGCACACCGGTCGAGTCTCGGTCCTTCGCGATCTGTTGACATTCCCGAAGGCCCGTCGCCCGAGGCTCGGATGATGTCGCGCTCGTCCCAGGCTAAGGCGACCCATCGGAGAGCAGCCAGCTAAGCCTAAGGTGACGATTAAGGTCATCGCTAAGTCCGTGGCGGTTTCTACTTTGGCCCTGCGTCTACGGCACTGGTGCCGCCTGCTAAAGGTGCGCCTCCGGAGCATAAGGACTCTCCGGCGCCCCCTGTCATCACCCCGTCGTCAGTCACGACACCGACGCCGGTCGAAGGGGCCAAGGACCCGGGGTCGGTCATTGTCCTGCCGACGTCCCCGTCACCCAAGTCCTCCTCCCCCCTGGGCCTCCAGGAAAGCTTGCCGTCGTGCCCCGCCATGCCTGAAGCTTCCTTCCCGCAGCGGGCAGCAGAGATTTTCTCCCAGGACGAGCTGAAACAACTTTTTTCATTTTAGTGGGGGCAGGTTCACAAACGTACCACCCCGTCGCCGGCCCAGACACCGGTACCAGATCCTGCGGGTAAACCACAGCCGGAGGGCGAGACCTCTCCGTTGAGGTCCCCGGAGCACTGTTTTTCGCCCCCTTCAAGGGCTTGTTCCCGCGCCCGATCTGAAGACCGCCGACGTCGCTCCTTAGGTTCCACTGACTGACGTCAGACCCGGTCTCGTTCTCGGAGCCCTTCCCGCGCTCGGCGGGACGGTTCCCGACGTCGGTCCCCTGACCGACATCGGTCATCGCTCCGTCATCGGTCCAGGGACCGTCATCAGTCTTCGGACCATCGTCGGTCCCCTGAATACCGACGTCAGCGAAGGCATGGACATGAGGCAGGACCAGACCACTCTAAATCAGATAGTCGGTCCTCCTCTTCAGCATCATTCTCTTCCTCTTCCCTCTGCCTCAAGCGCTCCCCTGAGGAGAAGGACATGCCTCGCTCGCCTCCGGACGATCCCACATTCATGGACATCATGAGGCATATCCAGGCTTCTAATGAGTGGGACACAGAAGACCTGGATCCGGAATGCCAGAGATTGGCCAAGTATCTGAGGCAGAAGGAGCCAAAGTCTTTGGTCATTCCTCCTCTGGTGGATACCTTTCAGGACCTGACTAAATCCACCTGGCTGCGCCCAGCCTCCATCCCGGCAGTTCCCAAGAAGTCGGACAGGCTTTACAAGGCGCCGAGGGCTGAACCTTTTTTGGCTGAACACCCTCAGGCAGACTCCACTGTGATCACGGCTGCTCATGACAAGTCTCGACAGCCGCGACACCTCAGCTCCCAGCGTCCCGACTTGGAGTCCTGCTACCTGGATCCGGTGGGCAAAAAAGTTTACTCTGCCTCCACCTGCTCCATTAGATCCCTAAACTTCCTCATGCATATGGTGCAGTTCCAGAATACACTGTGGGAACGGGGTCTTGAGCTGGCACAGGCCATGCCAGACTCCGATAAAAAGACGGAGCTCCTGGCCCTCCTGCAGTCGGGTTCAGACGTCAGCACTCATGTTCTGAGGGCCTTGTATGATACTGCAGATACGGCTGCCAGAGCAGCTGCCTCTGGGGTTTGTCTCTGGCGCCATGCCTGGTTACGGCTTTCGGGCTTCCACCAGGATCTGCAGTCCGGTATCCAGGACCTGCCATTTCAGGGTACCGTCTTATTTGGTCAGGAGATGGAGAATCTGATCTCCCCGTCTCCAGGAATCGGGCAAGTCTATCTGGTCGGTCCGCCAGATGTACTGTGGCGACCAGCGACACCCCATTGCCATCGGCTTTTTCAAAAGGCCTCAGGCAGTCAGACTTCAGCCCATGGTTCCCAGCAAGGGCAGAGAGGTGGCTTCCGCCGGACATCCAGAAACCAGTAGTCTGGTGGACCATCTGGCTGTGGGCCCAAGTCCTCCCAGGCCTCTCTCCCTACCCCTGGTTCCGCCCAATGACTCCCTTCCACCCCCCCTGTGGTTAGACATCCAGGGGGAGCCAGTCGGGGGCTGCTTCTCCCTTCATCTCGAAGGGTGGAGCTCTATTACCACAGATTACTGGGTCTTGGACGTCATTCGGAGAGGACACACGTTGGAGTTCACAGAGTTCCCTTCACGTACTCCACCAAAGCTCTCCCGTTATCCTCCTTCTCACATTCCACTCTTGGAAGGAGAAATTCAGGCCCTCCTGCAGAAGAGAGCAATAGAACGAGTTCCCCTGGAGCAGTGGGGTCAAGGGTTTTATTCCCACTTTTTTCTGATCCCAAAAAAGACGGGGGACCTTCGCCCCATTCTGGATCTCCGTCCTTTAAATCTCTTTATAGAGTACAAAAAGTTCAGGATGGTGACTCTTCAAGGTCTCCTCCCTCTGCTGCACCAAAGGGATTGTCTCTGTTCTCTCGACATGCAGGATGCGTACATGCATATCGGGGTCTTTCCTCCTCACAGGAAGTATCTGAGGAGAGCTACTTCCTGGGAGAGCATTATCAATTCTGGGTGCTCCCGTTCGGCCTCTCTTCTGCTCCGCGAGTCTTTACCCAAATGCCTAGCAGTGGTGGCTGCAGCTCTCAGGCGCTCAGGCCATTATGTTTTCCCTTACCTCGACCACTGGCTGCTGACAGCCCCATCAAGAGATGGCCTCCTGCGCTCTCTTGGAGATGCCTATACTCTCTTCCGAGAGCTGAGGATCACCCTGAACTTGAAGAAGTTGTCCCCGGAGCCCAGCCAAAAACCTAGCCTTCATTGGAGCGACTCTGGACTCCGTCCAGGGCAGGGCTTTTCTCCCTGAGGACAGGGGTCTTTGCCTGCGAAGTTTGGCAGAACGGATTTCCATAGCACCTCGAGTTCCGGCTCGGAACTTCCTCAGTCTACTGGGGCACATGGCGGCGGCCATCCCAGTAATATCCTTGGCCCACCTCCACATGAGAATCCCACAATGGATGCTCAGGGTGCAGTGAGATCAATACTCCGACGACCTGGATGCCTTAGTCATGATCTCGGAGCCAGTCAGGAGAACGTTGCTTTGGTGGATGGACCCCAGCAATCTGGACAAGGGGGTCAGCTTTCGTCCGGAGCCTCCAGGTCAGACTCTGACAATGGATGCCTCAGACCTGGGTTGGGGGGCTCATCTCGGTGGTCACCGCACGAAGGGATTTGGTCGACCGAGGAAAGGTCCCTCCATATCAATGTCCTGGAAATGTGAGCGGTCCTCTACGCCCTTCAGACGTTCCAGGAGGACCTGGTTCCCGGCTCTCTTCTCATTTAGTCAGACAACATGGTGGTCATCTTTTATATCAACAAGCAAGGAGGTACTCATTCCTATCCTCTTTGCCGGGAGGCGATGAGAGTCTGGTACTGGGTGCTGGAACGGGGCATTCGTCTGTCGGCGGTGCACGTTCCAGGAGTCCTAAACAGTCTGGCCGATGATCTCAGCAGGTCATGGGCCAGGACACATGAGTGGGAATTGCTTCAGTCCATGGCAGATCAGCTCTTCGGAAGGTGGGGCCTTCCCGAGCTAGATCTCTTTGCGTCACCACGCAATGCCAAGCTGCCATGCTTTTGCTCGCGAGAGCACGTGCCTGGCGTTTTTTGGCCAGATGAGTTATCCCTTTGTTGGGCCGGGAGGTTTCTTTATGCCTTTGTGCCCTTCCCTCTCATCCAGAGGGTTCTGCTTAAGTTACAGGCAGAGGGGGCATGCTTGATCTTGGTGGCCCCCAACTGGCCCCAACAGATTTGGTTCCCACTTCTGCAGCGGTTGTCCCAGGAACCTCCAATCCCGCTGCCTCTATGCTCGCAACTGCTGTCCCAGGACCAGGGTTCTCTGGTCCACCCAGATCTTTGATCCCTGCACCTTCATGCTTGGCTCCTCCAGATGTAGCTGTGAATCGATACGGGGTTTCCCCGGCAGTGGCTGAGGTCTTGGCGTCTGCACGTAAGCCCTCTACTCACTCTGCTTATGCCATGAAGTGGAAGCGGTTCTGTCTTTGGGCCTTGCCTCAGCAGTTAGACCCAGTCACGTGCTTTGTGAACTCCGCTTTGCAGTATCTCCTTTCCTTGTATGAGAAAGGCCTGAGCCATTCCTCCATCAAGGTGCACATGTGGGCGATATCTGCCTACCATGCTCTGGTGGGCGACAGGGCATTAGCCCAGCTAGAAGTGGCCCGTTACTTCCTTGAGGGGTTCTTCACATGAGACCTCCCATCAGGGACCCTGTCCCACCCTGGGACCTCCTTTTTGTGTTGGAGAAACTCACTCTTCCCCTTTTGAACCATAGCGATGTACGACTCACGATGCTAATCTTGGAAAGTTTGTTTTGGTTGCTGTTACTTCCGCTCGAAGAGTTTCGGGCTGCAGGCTCTGATGTGTAAAGAGCCCTATTTGGTTTTCATAGGAAAGGGTTTCCCTCGAACTAATCCTAAGTTTCTTCCAAGTGGTCTCGAATTGACCCTCAGCCAGTCGGTTGATCTTCCTGTTATTTTCCTTCTCCCTCCAATAGAGGGAGGTTCTCCTCCACACATTGGATGTCCACAGGTCCCTGAGTATTACCTCAGTAGAGCAGTTCAACACCATAAATCAGAACAACTCTTTGTGGCCTTTGCGCCACAACGCTTGGGTCAGCCGGTGTCCAAGCAGACTATCTCCAAATGGATAGTCCATTGCATTTCGTTCTGTTACGAGCATCACCACAAACCCCTACCAGGTCCGGTAATGGGTCACTCCACCAGGGGTGTTTCAGCTTCTTTGGCCGCGATGCGGAATATCGCCATTCAAGACATCTGTGCGGCTGCGATCTGGAATTCGGTGCATACCTTTGTCAAACATTACAGCTTGGATATCGTCTCCAGACGCCGTGCTGGCTTCGGCCTGGCAGTTCTACAAGGACTCTTGTCCTGACGGTCTCTGGAGTCAGCATATTCCTCCTCCCGGGGGCGACTGTCTCTTCGCTAGGGCACTGCTTGGGACTCAGTCCTAATTGTGATTGCCTGCTGCAAGAGCTCTATCTCGAAGTAAGATAGTACAGTTACGTAAGAACTTACCGTAACAGTAGATCTTCGAGGAGCTCTTGCAGCAGCACTATTCCCTCCCACCTTCCCCTCGGAGTGTGCAGGTTTCTTCTCTTCTCTAGGATGGGCTTCATCTCCTTCTCTTGTCAGGCCATCTGCTGGGTACTGGCGGGAGAACTGAGGGTGGAGCTGAGTCACCCCTCTTGTACCTGACCCGACGTCAGGCGGGGGCCCGGCCGGGCGGCCCCCAGCTGGTATTACTGGTTGAAGTTTTTCCATGTGGTCCTAGTGCCTGTGGCATAGTCCTAATTGTGATAGCCTGCTGCAAGAGTTCCTCTCGAAGAT
The DNA here is from genome assembly GCA_016271365.2 of Neoceratodus forsteri. Lineage (NCBI taxonomy): Eukaryota > Metazoa > Chordata > Ceratodontiformes > Ceratodontidae > Neoceratodus > Neoceratodus forsteri. Next base: position 738,328,352 of record CM057459.1, on the reverse strand, counting down.
CTACTGTTACGGTAAGTTCTTACGTAACTGTACTTTCCTTCCCAAGGTGGTTTCCGAGTTCAAACTCAGACAGTGGAATTCTCAGTTTACGTCCCTGCTCCTTCAAAGGTAAGGCACTTCTGCATACGCTTGATGTGCACAGAATCCTAAGGTGTTCTGTCCAGCAGACTAAGGATTCTTGTAAAGTGTGGACCAGCTGTTCATCTCCTTTAATCCCCAAATCCATGGGGCACGGCAGTTTCCAAACAGTGCCTTTCTAAGTGGCTCGCTAATTGCATTTGCTTCAGTTATCAGAAGCACAACAAGCCTCTGCCGGGGGAAATCAGAGGTCACTCTACCAGAGGCATGGCTGCATCTACTGCCTTTTTATGAAATGTTTCCAGAACGGAGATTTGTGCGGCAGCAACCTGGAGTTTGGTCTATACCTTCATGAAACATTACGGTCTGGACATTGCCTCAAGGCGTAGGGCCGGGGTTTGGCCTTGCTGTTTTGCAGGGCCTACTGTCTTAGGCCAGTCCTGTACTGTCCTTTCAGTTGCTGCTCCTCCTGTGTCTCTCTCAGCCTGTCTGTCTGAGGGACTGCTTGGGATTCAGTCCTATGTGTAACGACCTACTGCAGGAACCCTCTTGAAGTAAGATAGTACACGTACGTAAGAACTTGCCATAAAAAGTCGCATCTGGAAATGAGTGATTTCTCTGCTCAGTATACCTGCCTGGTTAAACTCTTAAATAAATAAAAGTAGATCTTCGAGAGAGGTTCCTGCAGTAGGTCATATTTTTTCCCTCCCACCTTCCCCAATTTTCTTTCTGGACTCCAGGAACTGCTTCCTTTCCCCTGTCTTTCCTTTAGGCTCTCCGGCGGGAGAACTGGAAGGAGGGTTGTGGGGACCACCCACTATATAGGGTCACGCTGACTGTCACGTGACATCGGGTGGGCGTTCCCCCGCCAGGCATTGCTGGAAAAGTTTGCCATGTGGTCCTGACGCCAGATGGCGCAGTCCTATGTGTAATGACATACTGCAGGAACCTCTCTCGAAGATCTACTGTTATGGTAAGTTCTTAAGTAACTGTACTATCTTCTTGGACTAAAAGTCTTCACCATTCATTCACACTAGTGGGACTATGCCAGAGGTGCTAGGACTCAGCGGGAACCAAAAATATTCAGGAGGGCTGGTGCCAAGGTAGGACTGTGCATGTGCAGCCCTGCAAGACTGACTTGCGACATACAGGCTATCTCGGCGATGACCCTCCAGCCACCTCCATTCCTTTTTTCCCACCGTCGAGTGTGCTTCAGTTCAGTGGGAGTCAAGTCTTCAAGTCTATACAATAGCAGTATTTAATTCAGTGCATTAGTTGAGTTTTGTAATTTATTTAAAAAAAAAAGGTTTTACCTTTTCACAGCCATTCCTTCAACTGAGCTGACCATGGATGGTGTCGGTGATGGTAGGAAGACTTCACTTGAAAGTTGTTCTGGCAGTGGGGCTGTGTCCAGTCAGCCACAGTTTTCAAAAAGGGGTCCGACCACGGGCAGTGCAGTGCGCTGGAAGGAGGACAGTCCTCCTGTAAGCACAAAAAGAAGCAGTCCCATTCCCGGTTGAGGTTGGGGACCTGGCACCGCTCGCCTTGAGCTCTTCTCGTCCGATGGTTGAAGAAGAAGAGGATATAACAGAATTAGATCGGCTAGGGTGATGGGCCCAACTCCAGTTGGGTCCCCAGTGGCCTCCATTCCTGGCAGCCACAATTCTCAACCCAGGAGCCGCTCATTGTCCTCCGTTGGGGCTTCCAGTGAGCAGTTCCATCATTCGGCCACTCTCATGGAGCAGTGGGTGCGACATTTGTCTTGTCTTCCTTTGGCAGCAGCTTAGGGTCCGGATCCTTCAGGATTCAGGGCCATTGAGTCGAGGCTGGGGTGTTAGAGTCCAGAGGCACGGACTCCTCCCACAGCACTAGCATCCTCCTCATCCATTCATCATGCCTACCCCCCTCAACTGTTGTCCAAGCAGGGGACGGCATGGTACCTATAACTTCTTCCCTTTCTTCTAGGTCTGTCAGGACTTTTCAAGGGATGGCACAGGCCACTTCGGAGTCGAGTGTCCAACAGCCAATCTTGGTGCTGGTACTGATGTCTCACACAGCACCAACTCCTGTGGTGCTGCTGATGCTGAGAGCCTCAATGCCAGTGGCAACCTCATCGATTCCTCATTTTTTCTGGCCCAAACCTGTCATTGGTGGCCCATCTGGCACAGAAGGAGACCTTGATGAGTCTGATCCGGACATGATCCTTTCTGATAACGATGCAGACGACTCAGTTTTTGGACTGGAGAGCAAGCCTTCAATCTCTGCCAGATCCATAGTGGAAGTTCTTTCTTTCCAGTCTTTACTCAAGAATGTGGGATCCGCCTTAGTTTTGCAAATCTCTTCGGTGGACCCAGGTAAGCTGTTGTAGTTGCAATTCCCGCATGTTCTTGAAATCCCAGGGGATTTGATTCCTCTGATTCCCCCTTCTTTTGAAACTTTATCTGAGATGATTTGGGACAAGCTGGCTCTAAATCTCTGTGTCTAAAGTCATTGATAGGAAATATGCCCCTCCCAAGGGGAGACCAATCCTTTTTTTCTTCAAAAATAATTTTTTTTCTTTTAATAAGGGTTTATGTAGTCTCTCACAAATATATTCATAATATTCTTAAGAAAACATATTTACTTCCAGTTCCTTATTAGTTTCCAGACAGGTTTAGCTTGAAAACATTATATTATTCATAACTTATACATTATTCCTCTTTAAACAGAAATTGGGGAAGATAACATTAACATTATCTCCTTCCATGATGCACCTATTTCTTCTTCTTGGTAATTTACTTCTGTCCATGGTTTTTCAAAGGATGTAGCTTCACAGAACAAATACCAGTATTTCACTTGTTCCAATGGGTCTATTTTGGGGGCATTCCATTTTTCTAAAATAAGTCTCCTAGTTGTCATTGATACTATTGCAATAATTTGTTTTCTCTCTTAGTTATTTGTAATGTTTGCATATCTCCTAATATCATTATTTCAAAATTAATCTGCACGGATTGTTGAACAATGTTCTTTAAGAGTTTACCTATTTCTTGCCACATCTCCTGGGCTGTACATCTTTACAACCCCAAAGGCAATGGTAAAGATTAGCTTTTTGTCCACATTGATGCCAGCATAATTTATTCCCATCTTTAGCAAATGTCCCCAGTATATGTGGTGTATAATAATATCTATCCAAAATTTTCTTTTGTATTGTCTTATTTTTTGCTTATAAAATGGCAGGGTAAAATCATGTAATCTAATTGGCTCTTATTTATGAGTAAAATATGGTTAAAAAAAAGGCTGCTCAGCAGTGAAGAGTCTGCAACACAGATCAATGGGCATTTGGAATACAGGCATTTCAGTTAGCCCTCTACTGCCAGAGATGATCTTCCACCACAAACATGGCTGCTACCTTTACACTGTAAAAAAAAACTTCAACTGGGCCCTAAAAATAAAACTACCTTAAATATAAACTTAAACAAATTAATTAAATGCTGTTTCCCTGATTATCACACTCTCCTTAAATACGTAAACAAATTAGAAAGAATAAGTATTGTTTATAGTTTTCACTACAACTGTTTCTTTGCTGACAGTGAAAATTCCCCCTTCTATCTTTAACTGCTTATCAGGGAACTCTTCTTCTTGCTGTGACAGTGAGATAACTGAGTCTCTGGCTGTAACAAAGGCCTTTGTTGTCTGTAGTGTGTTGGGAGAGAAACATTCTGCCAGTGGAACCGAGCAGAATTTTGAATCCATGTATTCCGTGGTAAACATTCCATGATAAACATTCCATATCTTGAATGTGGAGAACAGAGAAAAAAAAGCAGGAAGAACAACGTAGGCAATAATACAATGACATCACTTGCAGTGGACAGAAGGACTATTTTATCACAAATGTACACAAGTAAATCTATTTTTTCTACATGTAAACATGCTTTTTCCAATAGTCAAAAGTAAAAAAAAATAGAAAATTTTATAAGCGCAATAAGGCACTCAGGTGTGTGTAAACCATATTTTACAGCACGGCCAGCAGCTGAAGTCACTCAGCCTTTGGCCTCATGCCTTACTATGCCCCTGGCCATGCTGTAAAATATGGTTTACACACACCTCTAAGTGCCTTATTGCTTACATACTGTAGAAGTATTCTTTTATAGAATGTATTCTTAAATGTCTCCATTGGGTAGAACTAGTAATTCCACTGACTACTCTCTTTAACAAATCATGGGAGGATGGGCTGGTACCTGAGGACTGGAAGAGGGCAGATGTGATTCCACTTCACAAAAGTTGGAGCAGAGCAGAGGCAGGAAACTACAGACCAGTTAGTTTGACCTCAGTGGTAGGGAAAATGATAGAATCACTTTGGAAGGGAAGAATTGTTGAGTACCTAGAGGCCGTGGAGCACAGGACCCATGGCAGCATGGTTTCACAGCAGGAAGGTAATGTCACACAAACCTAACAGATTTCTTTGACTGGGTGACCAAAGTAGTAGACCTGGGGAGGGGCTGTGGATATGGCCTACCTAGATTTTAGCAAGGCATTTGACACAGTCTCACACAAAAGATTAACATACAAGTTAGCCAGCCTTGGAGTTGGTCCCAAGGTGGTAGCCTGGATAAAAAAACTGTCTGGACAGCAGGACACAAAGGGTAATAGTAAATGGAGTCCACAGTGAAGAAAGGAGTGTAACTAGTGTGGTACCTCAGGGTTCGGTACTGGAACCGTTCCTCTTTAATGACTTTATAGGTGACATTGGAGAGCACCTGGAAGGAAAAGTATGTCTCTTTACAGATGACACAAAGATCTGCTACAGGGTTGATACACAAGGTGGGGTGGAAAGGATGAAAAGGGACTTGGCAAGGTTGAAGGAATGGTCAAATATATGGCAGCTTAGATTCAGTGCAAAGAAGTGCAAGGTAATGCATCTGGGAAACAAAAACCCGGGGAAGAGTACATAATGGAGGGTGAGATAATAACAGCAAAAATCAAAAAACGCATAGGAGTAATTATATCAGATGACCTAAAGATGGGCAATCAATGTGAGAAGGCAGTAAAGAGGGCTGGGGGGATACTGCAGAGGCATAAACAGTAGAAAGCAAGAAGTTGTTATCCCTCTGTACAGACAGTTGGTGAAACCCCATCTAGAGTGTGCATGCAGTTCTGGAGACCCCATCTCCCCAAAGACATAGACAGAGAGGAGGCTGTTCAGAGGAGGCCAACCAAAATGGTACAGGGTCTGCATCAGAAGACATACGAGGAGAGACTAAAGCAGCATAATATGTATACCCTTGAGGAAAGAAGGGGGGGGACATGATAGAAACTTTCAAGTATCTCAAGGGAATTAACAAAGTACAAGAGGGTAGTATCTTTCAAAAGAGATGTGCAAGAACAAGGGGGCACAATTTGAAGATAGAGGGGGGACGGCTCAGAGGTAATGTTAAAAAGTATTTTTTCACAGAGAGGGTTGTGGATGCATGGAACAGCCTTCCTGAGGAGGTTGTGGAGTCAGGAACAGTGGGAGGAATTCAAGAATGCATGGGTCAGACATAAGGCAATTCTAGTGGGGGGTAGGAGGAAGTAAGCTGTTGATTAACTAGAATCTGCAGCTTATCCATCAGGTAGGGAAATGGGCAGACTGGGTGGGCCAAGCAGTCCTTATCTGCCGTCAAATTCTAGGTTTCTGTGTTGTAGATCTGCCAGTATTATTCCTGCTTCCATATTCCATTTATTTGTTTTCTCCCATGGATCTTTCAAATTTTGGAATGTCCAATTATATATTCTAGAGAGGAGTTTTTGTATTCCTTCCTTCCTTCATTATTTTATCCCTTTATAATTTTTGTGAAGTCAATAATTTTACACTCTTCACACCACATCATTATTTTATTGAATTTTTCTCTAATAGTTAAATAGTCCATATAATATGGAGTAATTTCAGATTCTACTGTTTGTTTAAATCTTTCATATGAACGAAATTCCTATTCATGGATCAGTTGTTCCCATTTCTGTAAACTAGATTTGCTCAGTCTTAACCATTTCCCTCTGTGTTTTGCTGGCCAAAGATATTTACTTGACCAAATTCCTAAAAACAACCAAGGGATTTTTTTATCCCTTAGTAATTTTTTAATAGTAGATTTAATATATGTACCCAAACATTTATACTGCTCCAGGCTGGTATGCCGTTTGTATCTGACAGCTCTACCAGGTGGGTTGGGTTCGGGAGAGGAATATGTCACTCGGCACAAGGGCTAGGTTTGGCTACTCTGCACAGGGGCACCCAAGTAACTCCAGACAAAGGAAGCAATAACTGTAATGTCCAATACCAGAAGTGGGATTCTGAAGTGTGGCTTTTATTCACATCCAAACAGAATAAATAAAGCATAGATGGACCCCCACGGGGCTACACTCCTGGTAATGCAGATTAAAGGAGACCAGAACACATATTCATCACTTTAGCCCTCAGGCTCTGAACACACTGGGCACACAGCCCGGACTTGCACACTGCTCTGGGTTACACAGCCCAAACTTTGTACACTGCTCTGGGTTTTCTCTGGCTCGGCTCCCTTGCCAGCCACTTGGACACCTTCCATACTTCATGGAAACATTTTATGGTGGCTCCCTAAACCACCTAAGAGCACCTCGGCTCCATCAGGGAATCTTCCTCTTTAATCCCAAGTCTGGGTACTTTCCTCAGGCACTGGCTAAGTACCTGAGAGAAAGCAACAGGTGTCTCAGAGCAAATTCGTAGAGGTGAATTTGGTTACTACTGATGGGGTCTCCCACCTCTCGCCTCCCACAATTCATACCCGGCCATTTCTCTGGACTGTAAACACCTCATCCTTTAACACTTTGCTGTGTAGATTCTTGCTAAATGTATTTCACATTCAATCTACTGTCTTGCTTCCCATTTGTGCTGGACTTGAACATACTTAAAATAAGTGGCATTGTCCATTACTCTAGACCCCCCCCCACAGAGTTAAGCAGTCCAGTCCCCACATTCTTTCTTTCCATTTGTGCTGGACTTGAACATCTTTCAGATGAGACGTTAAACCGAGGTCCCATCTGCCTGGATTGGTGGTAGTTCAGGTGGATGTTAAAGATCCCATGGCACTTATCGAAAAGAGTAGGGGAATTTTTATTAAAGTTGGAAAGTAAAATACAGTCAAATAATACACAAAAGCAAAAGCAAATTACTCAAAACAAAATACATATGCCATCATACATAAAATACAAAACTAACATTGCAATAGACTCAAAACTTACTAGACATACTGAAAAAATAACCTCCCCACCCCACTAAAAGAGTAGGGGAATTTTTATTATTTCGGTAAACCAAAATTGAAAACATACAGTGTTAAATCACACAAAATAATATATAAATCATATAGAAGATAATCTATTACAAAGATATATCATCCAAACAATGTAAAAGGAAAACTGCGAAACAGTCCTCCCCCCACTTACAAAATGAGATGGGGAACTTTTGTTATCATAGACAGCAAACCAAACAATGAATTCATTCAATGATAAGTCACATTAAAGAAAATGATACAGCATATGGTTATCATAATAGAAAACAAAGATTATACATAAAACGAAAGGGAAAAAAAAGAAGAGAAGAAAAAGCAAATAGAAAACACTAATTCAATACATCCAAAATAATTATTCTAAATTAACCCAATGAAGTTATAGCCAATCTACAGAACCCCATCTAGAGTGACATATAAATGAAGAAAATTTCCCATAATCCTGCCTTTTCAATCTCAATATTGCATTAGCAACCATACCAAATAATGCTTCTTGTGAAAAATATTGTTGTTGAATGGTGAAACGGCATCTCACATGCCATATATAGTATTTAAAACAAAGCAAAATCAAACATAAAGTCACTATCATATTGCACAGTTGTTTCTGGCAGAATCCCTATACACAACATATCTAACGTCATAGGGTATAAAGGAAAGGTAGGCCATTTTCTTAAAACAAGACTCCAAAATCCTTTTAAATCCTTTTATAAAAGGACATTCCAAAAATAAGTGTTCCATTGTCTCCAGTAATTTGCTTATGTTTTAGATTTGCTCGGACATTTAATTTGCCATATAGGGATAACCATAACACATCCCACATATGAGGTGGAATCCGGGGGGAGGTTAACATATTGCCAATTGCAAGTTTTATAGGAGATGGAAAATAATCAAATGGAGCCGAACCTTGAAAATACTTTTGTAAAATATATGCGTATAATTCCTTTCTAGTAAAATGCAAAAAGGTATGCCTTGAAATACCCCATAATTTAATTTTCCCAAAACATATTTTAAAGGATTGTGGGAGATGGTTTATGGAACGTTGTCTCGGGAATACCTCATATTCAGGCCAAAAGGACATAAATCTCCCAGAGTATCCTGAAGCCATGGTTTCCATTGTGTGTCTCTATCTATAAACAGAGGTTTTAAATTTGTATAGAGAAACATAGTAAAGAAAAAAACTACAGGATGTAATATTTTTAGGCCCCCATGTTTTTTCTCCCTAAACAACAAGGCTCTCTTTATGTATTCAGTCTACTGCCCCATATACAAGCAAAAAAAATCCATACTGTGTGTCCAAAGCTAAAGGAAGACTAAAAACCGCACTTAAATATAAAAATATGGGTAATAAGAATGTTTTAACCAGTTGAATCCATTTCAATTTAGGCAGTCTCCATGTATTCCAGACATCTACCTTAGTCTGCGCTTCCTTTAGTTTAAATTTCAAATTTAGATATGCTAAATCTCCCGCTCCGAGTAAAAGACCCAAAATTTTACAAGTATCCTTAATTACCGGAATACCTATAACCTGTGTAAGATGAAAATACTCTGTCCCCAGTGTTATACAATTACATTTCTCATAGTTAATTTGTGCACTGGTATATAACAAAAAACCCTGTAAAACTTTTTTGAAAACCCTTGCAGAGCAAAGATCCCCAATCGAAAAACATAAATCATCCGCATAGGCAATACATTTAACTTCAGGATCGGTACTTGAAAAGGAGAGTCCCCGTATACTGTCATGACCATACACCCGCCTAATTAAGGGATCTATAGTAAATAAATACAAAAGGGCACTAAGAGGACATCCTTGACGCACACTCCCTAATATGGGATATATAGTCCCTACCCACCCATTACAAAAAGCTTGAGCAGTAGCATTGGCATAACAGGTTTTTATCCATTCTATAAAGGTATTAGGTACACCATACCCAACTAAACAGTCCCATAAATAACCATGTCTTACATTATCAAAGGCTTTTGCCTGGTCTAAACTCAAAATCAAACCTGTAAGTTCCCCTGTAGATCCCTTTTGAAAAAGTTCCTGCAAAAGTATTAGACTATTGGTAATGTTCCTGTTTGGAATGGAACATGTTTGTGCCGGATGTAAAAGGGAATGTGCGTTAAGTAACAGTCTGTTGTTTAATATTTTGGTAAATAGTTTAAAATCTGTATTTAATAGGGTTATAGGTCTCCAGTTTAACAAATCCCCTCTATCTCCTTTTTTATACATACAAACTGCAAGCCCCTCATTCATACTTTTTGGTAATATCCCCGAGGATAGTATTTCATTCAAAACACCTGTAAATTCTTCCAATAACTGTTGAAAAATTATTTTATAAATTTCATACAGAATACCATCATTCCCCGGGGCTGTACCAGCTTTTACTTGTGCCAACACTGCAGCAACCTCTTGTGTTGTAATATGTGCTACTAAGTTAACTGACCCTGAATCTGAAATTTGTGGTAAATTACATCCTCCCAACCAGTTCTCATGTGTGTGACTCAATGTTTCAGCAATACCAAAAAGTTTCTGTACATGTAAATCAACAATCCGCATAACCTCTCTGGTATCTGTGCACTAAATCCCTGCCTGATCATTAAGACCTGTCATATGTTTCTGATGTCTTTGGGAAGCACTAAATTGAAATGAATTCAGAAAGGCCTTTGTGCCTTGGGTACCAAAACGGCGTTCATTTTCTAAAGATTTTGCCCGATCGTATTGAAAATTATTCATCTTTTCTCTTATTTAGTATAACTGGGGGAGGACTGAAACCTCACCATTGGCCACATGAAAGTGTAAATCCAAAAATTCCTTTCTATAGTTTAAGTAGGTATCAGTTTTGTATTTACCATATAATCTCCCTATTGATTGAAAAAAACATTTAATGTCAGTTTTTGTATCCATCCACCATTCCCGATAAGTATCATAGAGACATAACATGGATTTCCTGGCCTTTAAAAGAGCTAGAAAGCCATCTTCAATTGTAGGAAGAAGTAATAGAGCCAAGTTCATTCTCCAGTACCCTGGACCCCAATGCATAGGCATATGACTTGCCACCGTAGCTGCTATAATTACATGGTCAGATGAAGTAACAGCCAATGTTCTAGTATCAATCACCTGTAGGGAATCGGAAAGAAACCAAAAATCTATCCTTGTGGCCTTATTGCCTTGAAAAAATGTTTTGGCCGGACACCCTGAAAGGGCCATAACATCACTAAGGCCTGTTTGAACTAGTAAATTATTAAGACAAGTAGCATCACAAAACATTTTGGTGGTTCGGCATCCCCTATCTGTATTGTATCTACTACAATTGAAGTCACCACCCAAAAAAACATACTTTGAAGTAAATAAATAAGGTTGAAATAAGCAAAATATTTCAATACGTGCAAATTTTGTTTGAGGTGCATAAACATTGACTAACTGACACTGTAAACCGTTAATCACTACATCCAACAACAATACATGACCAGGGACAAGATCAACTAGTTGTATCATCTTTGCAGTGGGACTATTTAGGGCTATACCTACACCACTACAAGGGTCTTCACCCATAGACCAATAGGTAACCCCCCATCTCCAGCCAGGGGTTGCTAATTCAATATCGAGTTTGGTATGTAACCTAGTATCCTGCAAAAAAACCACATCATAATCCTTTTTCTTAAAAAGGGATAAAATCAACACCCGTTTCTTCTCGGATAACATACTATTCACATTTAAAGAAGCTACGAAAGATTATAAACTGCTACCATCAAGAGAGGAAAGCGACCAGCCATATTTTGAATACATTTTATATTGTTTTTCTTGTTCCTTTCCTCATTCCCAATCTATTTTTTCTTTTTGCCTAAATCAGTTTTGCCAAATTTTGGTCTATATCAGACGTACCATCATGTTGTGAGGAATTTACAGAAACTGAGTCAGACTCTCCACCCTGTGTCATCTTGTAATACAATAAAAGGACTATGTGTAGCCATCATAGGGGTTCAGGAATCACCATGCTAGTACTGCCAGATCGAAGACTACGTCTTCTGGAAGATACCAGAGTAAAGGCCTCTTGAGATGAGCGGTGGAGCATTGAAATCAAACTGCCGCTAGAAACCTCCACTTGAGAGACAGGATTTTGTGTAGCTGACAGAGGCTCAGAAACATCAGGGTGTATCTGTGACTGAGGTTCTTTTTGAATCAATGCACAACCATGATTACCAGAAATATGTGGTTGAGGTCTCCCAGAGGTGTGGTAGGGTTTTATTCCTAAGGGCAGCTTTAACATCAGATTGATGTAAAAATCTTGAATACTATAGTCTCCAGATTTATTTTGTGCAGCAAAGGGCAATCAACAAAAGAATGTGCATCTTCACAGAGTGAACACTTACTGGGGTGATGACAGTCAGTAAGAACATGTCCTTGTTCTCCACATTGAGCACATTTTACCACTTCACATCCTACTCAGGTGCCTAGGAGAGCCACACTTATAACAATGTCTTGGTTGGCCTGGATAAAAATAAAACCCTTATCCGACCCAAATAGAAACAACTAGGTAAATGCTGTAGACCTTCATCGTTTTGAAACAGATTAACCTTATATCTCCACCCTCCATTCCAGAAACCTTCATCATCCAATATAGGTTCAGGATTCCCCTGAACAGTACATTTTCCACCAGTCGTTATATCTTCTACATTTACTCCCTCATTCGAAAAAGTACATTTATTACTTTAAAGGATTGTTTGAGTGAGAGGTATAGCCTGAAAATGTAACCACGCTGGGTTAGTTTTTAAAAGAGCATATCTCATCCAAAATTTATTTAGCAAATCTGGTGTACAAAACTAATGTCATAATTGTTATCCCTGGGTGTGTATAAGGGCATACACCTCCCCTGGAGAAAACCCAGCATTTGCTTAATCAAAACCTTCCCTACATAAAACGATCTGGCATACCATCCATAGGACCTAGAACCTTAAACGCACTGCATTCCTACGTTTTGCCAAAGTAACTGTTTTTAAATAAACTAGCAAATGTAACAGGGGTTGTGAGATAACAGGCTGATCCTGTACTGATTTAACTCAGAACCCAAAACATTCGCATAACTTAAAGCTTCAGGAGTGACAGTTTGTCCTAACGTGGGCTCTGATAGCAAAGAACCATTTGATAGTAAATTAGAAATACTGGTTTGAGGAGACACACATAAAGAAGAGTGTACAGTTATTACAGGGGAAGTTTCAAACAGTCTGGCCCATAGCTAGATACAGCATCCCTTGATGCAGATTTGGCCTTTTCCCCATCTGCTACGCTTGTTCCCGGCAGAGGGATTATTGGGTCGGCTATCCAGCCTCCCTCATCTGATTGTATCCAACCTGCCTCCCGGAGAGCTTGTTGAGGGGACCAGGATTCATTAACCACCAGATTAGCATCCTGAGGTGGGGTTTCATCCATCGATCGATCTAAAAAACTGGGGCCTTTTAGAACCTTAGGCATGGTACCTGGTAGGCCCGAAGAAGAGTCCAAAACGGGCCTTTTTCTTTTTCGATCCTCCTCAGCTTGTTGCTTTAATTCGTTGAACTCAGCCAAAGCTTCTTTTATCAGCTGCCATTTTTTTTCCAACAATACGTTAAGCTCCTCAGACCCTTGCGAAAGAGCTGGAGCTCTACACAAAACTGCAGCATTTTCACCCATCATTTCTCCCAAGATCCCAGGCTCCGTCAGAAACTCATGGTTTTGCTCCAGCTCCACACTCCTGATGACTTCCGCATCGTGCACTAATACTTCAGGCTGCGGGGATTCCGGTATGCTATGCTGGCCACCATCAAGGTGCATCCCAGCCTTACCACTGTCCCTTGCGGATGATTTAGGAGTTGAGCAACATCCGTCCTACTTCCACCGCTCTCTGCAGCCATCCGGAAGCATTACCATGTTCCCGCTGAGCCTTGCTAACTCAGCCACAGCATGTCCTCCTCCACTGTCCTCCTCCTCCCATCTTGGTCCCACCAGAAATGGGTCCCCCTGCTCACAGGAAGCAGGAAGTAGAGGAATTCCCCGGTGTCCTGGCCAAATTTCCCTCATTCTCTAAAAATACCACCAACAGCTAAATCTGGTTCAAGGTCAGTTGGCATTCATCTGTATCCCCCTCCCACGGGTTGTACCTGAAAATAGGCAGGATTTGTCTAGTGCACTTACCCGGTCAACTAAAAACTAAATAAAAAATACTTATAAGTGGCTTTATCCAGTACTCTAGACCCCCACAGAGTTAAGCACTCCAATCCCCACATCTTCCAACTGTACTTGGCTGTCTTTTCCTGACCCCACAGTAACAGTCCCTTTAGTTTCATTCTGTTCAGGTGAAAACACTTGGCCCTTTTGCAGAGCGAACTCACCCTTGGTTGCAGGTGCCCCACAGGCATTTCCTCCTCAAGGAATCTTCCTTCCAGAACTTCTGGTGCCTCAGCACAACTCAAACAGGCAGGTTCTTTTCCTTAGCCAGACCCGGGGGGGTTGACCCTGGAAAACAGGCTGACATCTTCCCCCCATCCCCGCAGGGATGGGGCTCTGAACCATTGAGAGCAGTCTCCACCACTTCAGTTATCAGTTTCTGTGTTCCTCTTCAGGTGGAAACACACACCTAAAACAAAAGTAGCTCTGTAACAGAGCTTAAAGCTCTGAGAGCCTGCACTCACTCTGCTGCACTACAGTCTCTCCCTCAGACTGCACACAGACTGGCTTCAAATTCCCCAATGTCCTACTCTAACCTCCAACTGCAACATTCCAGTGTGGCTTATACAGCTGTGACAGTTCTAAAATGATGTCATCCTTCAGTCTCAGCTGAGACTGAGAACAGAGTGAGACAGTATGAAATCCATTTAACTGGAGTTTCACAAGCTGCCTTCTCTGCCTACCACTAGGTCTTACTGGGATTCTAGTAACCCCGGATAACAGGGGGTTACATACACATTAGGTCAATTAACCAATTTTGCCTTATTACATATTCTTCTTCATTTATCAGTTTGTCCAAGACTGATTTTATATCATGAAATGCCCATTCCCTTAGGATTCTAACTTCATTCGCTATTACTTATTTCAACAGATATGGACAACTGTAACCTCCTATACTCCTTGGTGTTACCAGTTGAAGCCATGCTATTCTGGGCTTCCCTCCTTTCCATAGACATTTTTTAAATATAATCTTTATGTTATTAAACCATTTCAGTGTCGGTGTGCCCCATACTGCTTGCAAAACAAACATTATGTGAGGAAAGGCCATCATTTTTAATGTTTCAGTTCTACCCCACAATGAAATAGAAAGCTTAATCCAATTATCAAATAATGTCTTGATTTTGTTTTTTGCTTTTTCATAATTACAATTTGTAGTTTGGTTTTGGTTGGGATATATGTCAATTCCCAAATATCTAAATGATTCCCTTACAATAAAACCCTGTTGAATTCTAGTGTCCAACTGATAGTGACTGCTGGAAATCTGGCATATCCTTATTTTCTGATTATTTCATATCCAGGTACCTTTGTGTATTTTTTTTTTTTTTACTTTCGTCATAAAGGAGGGACTTGAAACATTTATTTCTTTTAATGTTAATACATCATCAGCAAATGCATTTACCTTTATATCCCTATCCTAGCTGTCAATCCCTGGATGTAAATATTATTCCTACGGTGATTTAAGAAGGGTTCCAAAGTGTATACAAAACTGGAGACATAGGACAACCTTGTCTAACATCATTATTCATAACTAGTGATGGTGTTATGTAGGAATTTATAGTAAATTTAACAGTTGTATTTTTATATAATTTTTTAATCAGTTCTATCAATTCACTAGGACTACCCCATTGTTCTAAGAATTGAAATAAATATGTTCTATCCAATAAATCAAAGGCCTTCTTGCATTGATTGTTCGCATATGAAAATTTCCTTGTGACTTGTTTATTTGATGTATAATTTGCTGTACCCTTCGAGTTGTCTGAAACATATTCCTATTTTTTATAAATCCAAACTGCTCTTCATGGATAGCTTCATGGAGACCTATTTTAATTCTGTTCACTATTAATTTTGCTATAATTTTATAATCTAGAGTTAGTAATGATATTAACCTATAACTTTCAACTAATTTATGATCCTTTCCTTTTTTCGGTATAAGGATAACTCTAGCTTCCTGCCAAGAGGTGTGAAAATCTATTGTTTTCTGTGCTACCTCTTGTAGAGTTAATAATAGTCATGGTGTTAATTCTTCTATAAAAGGCTGAAAGAACTCAGCCGTATAACTATCTAGCCCTGGTGTTTTCTATTTAGGGAGTGTTTTAATAACTTCTTTTAATTCTACTTTATCAAAGCTCCCCTCTTTACATGTTATTGTGGTTAATTTTGCTTCTCTTAAGTAATTTAAAATATTCTTTTCTGTGCCCAATCTCTGTCTTTGGTAAATTCTTTTGTATGTAGTATTAACAGAACAGCCATTTTATCATCCTGTACTATATTATTAACTTGTGAATCCATTAATGATTCAATTAGTGATTGTTCTTTTGGTTTTTTAAGGAGAGGTGCCAACAATTTTCCTGGTTTGTCCCCCTGAAGATATTTTAATCTTTTTTTAATAGATGGATTTGCGATTTAATATGCTACTAAAGCATACAAAAAAATCCTGATACTACAATCACTCCCAGAGTGATAATAGTACACTTCAAGAGTGATAATACTATCGTTCAGGTCCAGTAATGCTATTGTTCGGGACCTGAACGATAGTATTACCAGCAAAAAAGAATGGTGCAAGCGCTAGTTTCCCTTCCAATGTCTCTAAAGCGTGCCCTCCAATTGGCCCCATTTCATGTGTGGGCGGGCACAACAATCCGGAAAACATGGCGGCTGTCTCATTCGCTTATCGAGAGAAATTCTTGGACCTCGTTGCAGCATTTTTTTTCTCTGCACTGCATACTGCAGTCCTGTTTTCTACCATGGACATCTTGGAGACCCACATTTCACTGGTTTTGACCAGCAACATCACTATCTGGAGCACCGTGCCACAACTGCCTGCTCCCGACTTGCCATCTAGCACCCTGAGCTGAAACCGCCTCACCTACATCACGGTCAGTGCTGTTAAGTTTTACACTGCTGTCATACAGTGACAAAACGTCCCACACCTGATCCATATATTTAAAAAAATAATATATATGCACCGGTGCATTACTGGCGAGTGATGACATCTCGAAGTTCTGGACACGAGAACCTCTCGAGCTTCGCTCTCGAGGTTCGTATGTGTCCAGAACCTCTCGATGATATTACTCACCGGTACATATACATTATCCTCTTTATATTTACTAGGGTATCCTGGTTATTTAACTCCATATACTGGGCTGTAAGTTGATACCATTCTTCCTTATTTTCTTCATCATTTGTAATTACTAATTGGTCTAGTTCTTTAAGCCTCTGTTTAATTTTCCCATCTTCTTGCCCTTTAATTTTATTACTATATGTTTGATATGAAATACAGGCACCTCTAACTACTGTTTTAAATGCATCCCATATTTCTGTTACCGGTCTACTCGCATCAAAATTAAAAAACAGAACTCCTGCATTACCTCCTTAATTTTGCTAATAAATGTAATGTCCTTTAATAATTGATTATCAAAATGCCAATTTTGTGTATACTTCCTACTTGGGCTCTGGGCTTTTAAAACTAACGTTATTAATGCATGATCTGAGTATATATTAGTTTTAATGTCTGCATCATAAAAGTTCTTTAAAGATTTTGATATAAATGTATAATCTATGCTTGAAAAACCTTTGTTCTTTTTGTCATAATGTGAATATTCTCTAGCTGTAGGTTTTTTAATCTCCAAGGTTCTACTAATTCATGTAACTGTAAGAAATTTTGAAGCATTTGTGATAATGATCTATTAGTTGGTGTAATTTTTAAAGTTTTATCTAGCTCTGGTATGTGTAAATTCTTAAAGTTCCCTTGCAATATGATATTTGTGCCCTGAATCAAAACTAAAGATTGTGTAATATCTGATAGGAAGTCATTATAATTAATGAAGGGTGCATAGATAGGTCCCACTGTGTAACCTGTATTATACGTTTTAAGTTTCACTAATACAATTCTTCCTTCGCTATCTCTAAATGTATCTATGAGGGAATAATTAGGGTTCTTCTTTACTAATATTGCAACTCCTGCTTTTTTCTTGTTCCTGGTGAGGAAAAAAATGTGAAATCCATTTCCTTTTCAACTTTAATATCTCTGTTTGCTCTAGATGAGTCTCCTGAATTGCTATACAATCAATCTTAAATTTCCTTAAATTATTTAGAATCCTAGTCCTTTTAATCAGTGAATTAATTCCATTTACATTCCATGACGCCATCCTTATCATACAAGTCTGACTATCCATACCAAGTTAAACCAAACATTGACTCAGTATTATTATCAAAGCATAGGTCAATTATTTTCTTTAATAGATGCATTCTAAATCTTGCTTTAACAATCATTGCATAGCACTACAAAAACAAACAATTCTGTAAATATTCATATATCCCGTAATTTCATTTCCCCAATTTCTGTTCACTAGTTATCATAGTTCCTACTACCGGCCTTATACAGACTGCTCGCCAGAGTCCACGTGTAACCCCTGAATAAACTATCTGCAAAGTACTACCAATTGCTTACATATCATGATGATAACCATGCCTGCATCCACTGCTTTTCTTTTACCGTACCTGTAAGCCATGCCTGTATCCACTGCTTTTCTTTTACCATGCCTGTATCCACTATTTTCTTTACTGTAACCACCTCATGATGTAACTCACAATGCCTCAAATGTTCATTATGTCCTTGTTCATTCTTATAACTTGTATTGTTATCCTGGGTCGCCCCTGAAAAAGGGACCTTCGGGGCTCAGTGGGCCTACCCGGTCACCAAAATTTAATAAATAAATAGTTCCTGCTATCCTGTCTTTAAACTCATTTGTTGCTGATCCATGATATATTACCTCTCCCTTCTTGTTTTTCCTTCTGCCCATCTGTACTGCCCCCCCCCCCAGTGATAAAAGTTCCCTTATTTTGGACCCTTAAGAAAGAATTCATAATTAATAATAACAGAAACAACTTTTACACTAAAAAGTTTCCAGGGAAAAATATTTCATAACAAACTATCTGGTAACTATCTTAGCCAAGTATCTGACCACATACTATTTAAGCTTCTTCCTCTTGGCTGAGTTTTCCTTCTTTTTTTTTTTACCTTTATACTTGTTCTTCAAAGATTTTTGGTTACTTAATTCTAAGGTCCTTTTCTGCTTCTTCTGCTGTATTGTATATGAATCTAGTACCACCAATTACAACTTTGAGTTTTGCTGGAAAAATCATAGTGCAGTTTATTGTATTTAACCATAATCTATTTCTTAAGGCATCACATTTTTTCTTTCTGTTAAAATATCTTGTGGTAAGTCATTATAAATTGCAACTTGAGTCCCCATCAGATTGCTTCTTTTTTTTATAAACAGTGGCCATCAATCTTTCTTTGTCTTCTGACTTCATAAATTTAACCATAATCGGCCTTGGTGGAGCCTGACTGGACTGATTAGGCATGTAGAGTCTATGCATCCTATCCAAATCTATGTTCATCTCTGCGGGTAATATGTCTAGGTAGGCTGCTGCAACTTGTTGAAAAGTCTCTTTCAGTGTCTTTCCTGAGTTCCAAAATTCTGGTATACCAATAGAAACATAGAAACATAGAATTTGACGGCAGATAAGGACCGCTTGGCCCACCCAGTCTGCCCATTTCCCTGCCTACTGGATAAGCTGCAGATCCTAGTTAACCAGCAGCCTACTTTTTCCTACCCCCATCCCCTAGAATTGCCTTATGACTGTCCCATGCATGCTGGAATTCCACCACTGTTTTTGACTCCACGACCTCCTCCGGAGCCGCTCCATGCATCCACAACCCTCTATGAAAAATACTTCCTTAAATTACCTCTGAGCCGCCCTCTATCTTCAAATTGTGCCCTTGTTCTTGCACACCTTTTTGGAAAGATGCTACCCTTTGGACTTTTTTTTGATTCCTTGAGGTATCACTTGAAAGTTTCTATCATGTCCCCTCTCCCTCCTTTCCTCGAGTGCCATATATATTAAGCTCTTTAGTCTCTCTTCAATGTCTCCGGTGCAGACCCTGCACCATTTTAGTTGCCCTCCTCTGGACAGCTTCCATCCTGTCTATGTCTTTGCGAAGACTGGGTCTCCAGAACTGCACGCAGTACTCCAGATGGGGTCTGACCAGCTGTCTGTACAGAGGGATAATAACTTCCTGTTTCCTACTGGTGATGCCTCTCCCTATGCATCCCAATATCCCCCCAGCCCTCACTGCTGCCCTCTCACATTGCTTGCCCACCTTTAGGTCATCTGATATGACTACCCCCAGGTCCCTTTCCATTTTTGTTGTTGTTAGTATCTCACCCCCCATTGTGTACTCTTCCCCTGGGTTTTTGTTTCCCAGGTGCATTACCTTGCACTTCTTAGCATTGAATCTAAGCTGCCATACATTTGACCATTCTTCTAACCTTGCCAAGTCCCTTTTCATCCTTTCCACCCCACCTTGTGCATCAACTCTGTTGCAGATCTTTGTGTCATCTGCAAAGAGACATACTTTTCCTTCCAGTCCCTCTGCAATGTAAACATAAAGACATTGAGAGAGGACTGATCAATACTGAACCCTGCGGTACCCCACTAGTAACCTCCCTTTCATCAGAGTGGACTCCATTTACTATTACTCTCTGTGTCCTATTTTCCAGCCAATTTTTTACCCAGGCTGTCATCTTGGGACCCACTCCCAGGCTAGCTAACTTGTATATTAATCTTTTGTAAAAATCAATAATTTTTATATTCTTTCTTCTTGAGCGTGATTCAAAGTCCACCATCTTTTCTCTCCATTCTTTATTCATTTTATCCATGTCCACCATTTTCCTTTGCAAAAGTGTCTTCATCTTCTAGATCTACCACACTGCTGTAATTCGATATTTCTTTCCTTATTTGTTGGTTTTCAACAATAAGGCTGTTCACTGTTGTATTGAATATGTCTATTTTTTTATCTAACATTTCAAGAGCCAGCAGTTTTTCATATTTTTTTTCAATCTGATGCAGAATTAATGTGGCCCATTTAGGCATTGATTGGTCTGAGTCCTGTTTTGTATTCTTTTCATCCTCAGAAACCTCCTCTGAGCTCTCAGAATTGTCTGAGAACTCACCTTCTAAGGTCTCTAGTGACTCTGAACTTCCGTTTGGGGAACGTGTCACAATGACTCTTTGTGCAAAATTCTTATTTTGCTCAGTATGCCATTGGCCATTCGAGGTTCCTGCCTTTTTTTCATTTCCATTAAAACCATCCCCATTTATTGGAGATTTAGCCCTGGGATTTAACGTTCTTTATGGTGAGACATCAAGCCTTTTTTTTTTTTTCACACTGCTTGCTTCTTGATTTAAGGCACTCTCTAGTTCCTTTTCCTCCTGTATTAATTTCTGTGATACATCATCTCTTTTGTGGCCAGTCAGGATTCCATCTTCTCTATTTTCAGAAAAAACATCCCTGTTTGAAGGAGATGTAGGCCAAGAGATATTCTCCTCCAATTGTTTTTTTTTTGAGACGTTGCATTTGTTAATAATGCTTCACTTTTATTTGAAACAACCTGCAGAGTTAGTGGTTCCTTCAGTTCAGTTTTATAAATTTTAATATTAATCAGTTCCATCACATTAACATTTTCCCCAAATTTAACGTCTTCATTTTTTTTCAGAATTTTGTTTTAGCGTAAAAAAAAAATACGTACCTGTTGCTCCATGGATTGTAGTCTCTCTTGGCGCCCGTTGCTCTAATTCATTTCCATGCTCCTTCTGTGCTCACTGACCCAGAGGTTCCTCTCAATTAACACTGTATTTGTACTAGGGCTGGAGTGTGTCTCTGAGGCTCTGTCTCCTCGCTGCTGCTCTAAAAGTTCTCCATTCCCCGGTTGGACTCCACTCAGTAACTTCACTGACTTCTCTACTTGCTTATCAAACTACTGCAAGGTACTCTGCTTTAATTTGTGTCTCTCCCTCTTCGCAAACATAGGTGCAGGTAAAGTTTTGAGTTTTGGAAGTGGGGGAAAACTGTTTTCTATGTGATCGAGAGGAAAATTTTCATTCGCAAAATCTTACTGTTTTTCATTTGAAGATATGGATTTCCAGGCAACATTCTTTTTTATTTTATCAGAGAAAATTCCAGCACTCACCCAAGCTGAATAAACATAATGAAAGCTCCCTCCATTGCTTGTGGTACAAAATCTTTTTAATTTAAATGTGAATAGTGCATTAAAAAGCATCCGACGTGTTTCGGAACTACATAGGTTTGTTTCTCAATGGATGTCAGCATTCAAATAGAGCGCCTTTAAATACACAAAATTCATGATGTCATAATGGCATCAACACACCCGGACTAATACAATGTTAAAGTGACAGTGCATAAAACCAGTACATCACATACTACATATATAACAATAAAAAAGCTATACTTTATACAGCATCTAAATAACAAACATCTCATAATAAGAGCAAACGTTGCATATAATAAACTTCATCCATGCAGGCTGCAGAGTTGACAAATCTGCAAAGATAGAGAAAAAAGAGGGAAACACTATTATAGTCTCAACATTACAGTAAACCTACATTGTTTTAACAATTCTGGCCCTAAATAAATGGTGACTCCGTTATCTAACTGCTTAGTTTCTTATGTATAATTTTTAATAGCCATCAAATACATTATTCTCACAGTCTGCACATGTATCTCTAAGTATCATATTAAATCAGGTTTACATCCTTTAGTTAAAATTGTCGTTATCTATCCTTAACTGATGCTAGTACATGCTTTGACCCAACCTGAAGCTCCTGAGACTTACCAATAATGTTACCCTTGCTCTAATCCAGCTCCAAGACTGGCTCCTCTTCCCTTCCCCCGTATTTTCCTTCTCTTTGTAAATAATTTCTTGACTGCTAGCTCTCTTCCTTCTTGAACCTTGTTGCTTACCATCCACTGTTGTTTTGCCAATTATCACCCCGACCTTCCTTCTGTCAGTCTTTCTTGTTATGTTTGAACATTCCTCACTTTTCTCTCTATATAACCTTACTCTCTTATTAACCCTATCACTCCACAGGTCGGGTCTGTGGTTTCTGCATTTATTATATATCTTACTGCCATTATTTGTATAATGCTTACCATTATTTATTGTTTCTACTCATTGTATTTTTGTAGCACTGCTGTACTGTTCCTCTATTTGTATTACTGTACCGATGTTGCTGTTGTTCCACTGTTCTCTTTTTCTTGTACTCTCCCGGGTCGTGCCTGAAAATAGTCATTTTATGGCTAGTGCACCTACCCAGTTAACAAAAACTGAATAAAACATAAAAATAAATAAAAAGTGTATCTGAATTTATTTCTCTTTCTTTCCTTCAAAAATGTTGTTAAATCAAATCTCCCATTTAAACCTGGATGCTTACAAGCACCCAGGGTGAAGATCCAGAAGCCTTCTCTTTCCAAAATCCGATTGTTGTAATCACCATCCCTTGGGTGTTTGAAGATCTTTTCTATCCCCTAAAAGAAAACACATGTCCATTATTCTCTACAATGTGCTGTGCTGTGGCATATCTCAAATCACGTTTTTTGACGTCTCTACAATGTTCCCCTACTCTTAATTTCAAATTCCTTTTCGTCTTACCTATGTAGAATGCACCACATATACACTCTGCTTTATAGATCACACCCACAGTGTCACATGTTATCAATTGTTTTATCTCATAGACTTTCTCTGTGTGGTCATTCTTAAAGGTTTTACATGTTGTAATCTTTTCACAATACATACATTACATACATTTCAAACATCTGAAACATCCAATACTTGACTGAAGCCAAGTCCTTTTCTCCATCGGTGCCTGCCTACTATGTACTAAAATATCTTTTAGATTTTCAGCTTGTCTAAAAGAGACCCTAGGGGGATTATCATAATGATTTGTAAGATGTGGGTCACTTTTTAAAATATTTCAGTTATCCCTTACAATTTTCACAACTTTATTAGCATGACTTGAAAAGGATGTAGTGAAGTTAAGTATATTTCTGTCATTCTTTATATGTTGTTTAGGTCTAAGAGCTGTTTCTCTTCCCATCTGCTTCACTTCCAAATGTGCTTTCTCTATTGTTTTCTTAGAATATCCTTTTTCTACAAACCTCATTTCCATGTCACAAGCTCCTTGTTCAAAATTATTCTCTGTATTGCAGTTCCTTTTAAGTCTTAGGAACTGCCCCTTAGTTATATTCTCAATAATATGCTTAGGATGACCACTGGGAGACAAAAGCATAGTATTTCTTTCACATTTTTCTATAGATATTTGTATTTATGTTACCATTAACACCCTTGGATATACTTAAATCCAGAAAACAAACACTCTCTTTACTGATGGTATAAGAGAAATGTAAATTAGAATTAGACTCATTTAGATAAATCACAAATTCCTCAAATTCTTTAATAGTTCCTTTCCAAATTAGAAATAAATTGTCTATGAACCGTTTGTATAGATTGATCTTCAATAAAAAAGATTTACATTAGGATTCCTTACCACACTATCTTCCTAACTACCCCCGTTTCTCAGTGCAGACCTCTTGAACAGTTTTTCTCATTCTTTTTTATTTTCCCATTGGCTTTGAATCTTGTCTGCATTTCTAAAGTTTTTATGATTTTAGTGTACTGCTTCACCACCATCCGATTCTTATTACTGCCTTCCGGTTTCCTAGGCGTTGTCAGAAGACCAAACGAAAGGTAGGTTTTGAAATCCTTATAAATCCCTTCAGTTTTGTTTCCAATACCTGGCATTAGCTGCCATCACTCCAAAAATTGTAAGGGGTCTCAACTTTGCTCCTTATTCCAATAATTCACCAGTGCATGAGTTCATGCAAGCGGGGGGGGGGTCTCCTGAGTTGCAGCATTTAGCTGCTCTGAATCACCATCTTGGATCCCAAGGATAGGCCAATCCTGTCTTCGCAGGCTTTTGCAGATGAAAATGACAAGGTCATCCTTCCTCAGGAATCTTCAGCTCGACCTGTCAATAAGGAGTCTTGCAAGATCGACACTTGGGCAAGCGGACATTCGCAGCTGCAACCTACCAAGTGTGGAGAGATTGTGGGATAACAGATGGACCAGACACTGAACTTCAGGTTAAACACACAATCTCTGTGTGGTGTTTATTCAAAATGCAGGAGAGAACCCTAAGCAATGGCATATCCCTTCTTCAGTACATCAGTTTGCAGCAACAGACTATGTATGTCCTTTCTCTGCACTTAGCTAGCACCTACTGACTCACTGATCTCTGATCTAACTTAGCAGTTGAGATTCAGCCACCACCCCTTGTTTGCTTGGGTGGTGGGGACTCAAAGAAAAAAAGCTAAAGACAAAGAACCTCAGTGCAGAAGCACTGAAACATGGGTTACCCCAAAGAACATTGACAATAAGCCAAGTTTCAAAGAAACACAACATCACACATACTTCCATGTTGCAAAGCATCATGGTATATATGTAAATTACCATGACATTTCAGACTTGTTCAACTTACGGCAATTTACATACATTTTAAATAGCACAGCTGACTTAATTTCTATAATATACAGTCACCTAGTACTTTTTACCTTTATCAAAAACAGCTAGTGCCATGGTACTTTTAACATTTACAGGTTTTATACACATAAGGTATATTATTTTATGACATAGTGCAATCACATACTAAATCCAGCAACGATAAACACAAACTGTTGTTTTACATATGCCTGGAGTTCACCACAATAACCTCCCTGTGCGAGGACCTGAGAGAGAAAAAGAAAATTAAAGAGGACGCTATAGCATAGTCAAGAAAGGGGAGTGGGGTGCCCATAGGTAGCCAACTTTATGGACTAGAAATTGTAAAGGATAGATTAGGCTAAGAAACAGAAGAACTGTTGCAACAGATTTAAGAAAAGGTTGGTCCTCAAGAGTGGCAGGAGCTCCCTGTCACATATCATCCACCTTAAGAGGGAAGCAGTTATTGTAGACTGCTTACCACCTTCCTGTCCCAGGAAGAGATGGAGCTTCCACCCATCCATCTTCAGAAGCTCTGTCTCAGGGTCCCTATTAACAATAAACATTCTATCATAAACATAGTGGATATCATCATTCTTTACCCTGAGGCATTAACACATTTCTCAATACAGACTAACGGTACCTTCCTTGAGCTATCTTCTTTTAAGGAAAGTACGTCATATTTCACTGACACCAATTCCTGAACCATATCTAGACATGAAATCTGCATCTACATGTTTTGTCCCTGCCCTGTGGGACACAGTAAATCGATAAGGTTGAAGAGTCAATTACCACCGCATTATGCAGGGATTTTTTCTCTCATTTGGTGCAACCAGCAGAGGGGGTCGTGGTCAGTTACAACCTTAAATTCAGCCCCCCCAACAAGCAATATTTCAGAGACTCAGTAGCCCACTTCAGAGCTAAGCATTCGTTCTCTATGGTAACATATCTTTTCTCCCTCTCATGTAGCTTCTTGCTGATATACATGATCAGACGTTCTTCCCCATCTATTTTCTGAGATGACTGCCCCAGTACCATTCCCTGATGCATCGGTTTGAACCTCAAACACTTGGTTGAAGTCAGGACTTTTCAATACAGGAGCTGTACATAGAATTGCCTTGATATTCCTAAATGCCTCATCACAAATAGGGGTCCACTGAACCTTATTCAGGCACCTCTTTTTAGTGAGATCAGTCAAAGGACTAGCAGTGGCTGAGAAATTAGGAATAAATCTCCGGTAATAACCAGCCAAGCCTAGAAAAGATCTCACATGCGTTTTTGAGGTAGGTATTGGGCTGTTTGCTACTGCTGTAATCTTCTCTACCTCAGGCTTCACTTGTCCATTTCCTAAAATGAACCCTAGGTATCTTGTCTCGGTCTTTGCTAGGGCACACTTAGCTGGGTTAATGGTCACTCCTGACTCCTTTATTGCTTGCAGTACCTGAGGCAAGTGTCTAACATGGGTTTCTCAGTCAGGAGTGAATATGACCACATCATCCAAATAAGCCACACAGTGCTCAGTGTGTGGTCTTAATATGTGGTCCATAAAACACTGAAAAGTAGCTGGGGCCCCATGTAGTCCAAATGGCATTATGACAAACTGGTATAAACCAATTGGGGGAGGGGTGTGGTTTTATCTTGTGAATCAGGTGAAAAGGGTATTTACCAATATCCCTTAGTAAGATCCAGGGTGGAGATACTGTACATTGCCTAGCCTGTCAATGATGTGGTCTATTTGGTCATTGGGTAGCCATCGAATAGTGACACATTGTTAAGCTTTCTAAAATCTAGGCATAGATGTATCCCACCCTCCTTCTTGTCCACTATGACCATGGGTGAAGACCATGCACTCTTTGAGGGCACAATTATGCCTAACTACTCCATTTTTTTTTGACTTCCTGAATTACCTCATCCCTTACCTTCATGAGCACTCTGTAGGGCTTTTGGTGTATGGACTTGTCTTGCATAGCAGTTATGATGTGCACAATTCCTTTGGCCCGCCCCAGGATGTTTGTGAATATGGGCTCAAATTCTTGTACTACCCCCTGTAAATCTTTCTATTGCGAGACTCCAATTCAGGGTTTATCTGAATCTCTTCCAACTGTCCTGACTGCTGTAGCCTTTTATAGGTAACCTCCAGCTCTGACTCCCTAACTTCATGATGGATATAAAGGGGAGGGGTTAGGCTTCTCACGCCATTTCCTAAGGAGGTTCACATGGTAAATTTTCTGGGTGGGTCTCTTTCCAGGCATGCTAAGCTCATAGTTCACTGCTCCTGTTTGCCTCAAAATGGTGAAGAGGCCCTGCCATTTCATGAGTAGTTTGTTCTCTGTGGAGAGAAGAAGTAACAGCACTTTGTCCCCTGACTGAAATGTTTTAGTCTTCAAACACTGGTCATATTTTTCTTTCTGCAAGTCTTGCTTC
This sequence comes from Neoceratodus forsteri, assembly GCA_016271365.2. NCBI lineage: Eukaryota > Metazoa > Chordata > Ceratodontiformes > Ceratodontidae > Neoceratodus > Neoceratodus forsteri. The sequence goes on along the minus strand of CM057459.1, from coordinate 738,300,972 downwards.
TGTTCTAAGCTCTGGTGTGCCAAGTTGATATATCTCACCAGGCGTTTGCATAACTGAGTCATGTACTCTACAACATTAAGATGCCTCACCTCCTTCCCTTTTTCCCAGTGTTCTTTAACTACATCCAGTGGCCTCCTTGGGTTCCTCCCATGCAATAATGAAAAAGGTAAGAAACCAGCAGATGCTTGAGAGATTTCTCTGTAAGCAAAAAATAAATAGGGGAGGTACCGATCCCAATCTTTACCTTCTTCTTTTACATATTTCCTCAACATTCTCTTTAATGTCTGATTAAACCTCTCTACGAGGCCGTCAGTCTGTGGGTGGTATGGGGAAGTATGCATTGCTACCATGCCTAGCAGACTGTACAATTCTTTTAGCAGGTGTGCATTACAGTTACTCCCCTCATCAGTAAGTATTTCTTGGGGGATTCCCATGTGGCTAAATACCTTTGCTAGCTTCTCTGCTATTCTTGGGGCAGTGACAGTTCTCATGGGGATAGCTCCTGGGTACCAAGTAGCATAATCACATATGACCAGTACAAATCTGTTACTCTTGGAGCTCTTTTCCAGAGGGCCCACTTCATCCATGGCTATCCTGTCAAAGGGGTTAGTCACAATGGGGATGGGTTGTAGTGGTATTCTATCCATTTTTTCTGCCTGAGCTACCTTCTGACATGCAGCACATGCTTTACAATATTCAGCTATGTTGTCACGGATAGAGGGCCAATAAAACTTGGATAATATCCTATTCAGGGTGCCATCTCTGCTTGCATGGCCTGCTAAAGGGATGTCATGCACCAGATACATGATTTGGGAGAAGAATTTTTCTGGAACCATTAGTTGGTCTACTACCTCTCCAGTTCTGGGGTTAGTGTATTCTCTATACAGTATTCCCTGTTTTACAGCAAACTGAGGGGCACCTTTATCCACTACCTTCCCCGTCTCTGGGGAAAAAAGGGTTAAGTGAAGGGTCTGCTTTTTGGTCATGCTGCATATCACATTTAAAAGTATGTCCTAAGTCTGGCTGTAGACCAGCATGAGTATCAATCCAGTCCTTCTTTAGCTTCCTCTTCTCCGCCTTAGTTTTACAGTTCTTGCCAGGATCGTCAAAAACATCATTATCAAATGGGAACACAGATGGTAAATGTTCCTTCTTCACTTGAGCTCTGGTGGTTACAGCAACTGCAGCAGAGTCCTGGGTGGCATGACAATGTATAAATGAAGCAACGTCTGGGTGGTCATGCCTAATAACAACTGGCACGGGTAGGCAAGGTACCAACCCCACTTCTACCTTGTGTCTTTTCTTGAACAGTCATTTGTATGGTGGCTGTAGGATAGCGATGGGTATCACCGCGCACACAGATGACTGCTATATTCAGTCCTTTATTATTCCTAGTCACCAAATCTGCTCACATAAGAGTCTGGCGGCTCCCTAAATCAATCAGTCTCATCATCTGCTGTGATCCAGTCTGCACAGTAGCCATAAAGTGTCTCAAGTTCACTAAGGCTACATTAGCAGTCTCTTTATTTATATTAGGACAGTTTCTTACAAATGTCCCTTCTTTTGTCATCCATTACATACAATCTCAGCTACTGGAATGCGCCCCGCTCTCCAGTCTTGTTTCTCTGGGGCTGGATTTGACATTTTATAAGTAAAAGGGTTCCTTACCGGATTGCTGGTGGTGGTGGCTGCTGATGTCCCTTGGAACACTCTGAGTCTGGATGGTCGGGCTGCCAGGAAGTCTTCCACCAAAATGATGGTTTCATCAGCAGAATCAGGCTTATGCTCCCGAACCCAAAATTGTACATCCTGGGGTAAAACTTTAATTAACTGTTCAATAATCACTGCCTCCAGAAGTTGGTCCTTGCTCTTGTTCTCCAGCTGTAACCATTTGTAGCAGAGCTCTTTGAGATGGGCATAAGTCTGTCAGGGGGGTATCCAGTGACTGCTTTTTAAGAAACCTAAGCCTCTGACGATAGGTTTCAGTGTTTATGTCATAGTACCTGAGGATCTCCTGCTTCACATGGTCATAGTCCTTTGCCTCTCGGGAGTCCATGTTGCTATAAACCAACTGGGCACTGCCTGTCCGGTGCAAGTTGCACAACCCACTGTTCCCTTGGCCATTCACATGTTCGAGTGATCCTCTCAAACGTTGTGAGGTAGGCCTCAGTGCCATCACTCTCTGAAAGTTTAGATAGTTTCATGTTTTTTGGGCTACTGACTCTTTCTGTTTGCCCTGCATTGATGGTATGCAAGACCCTCATGGAATCCATCCATTTGGCATCTTGACTTCTCTGCTTAATGTCACTTTTTCTTTCCATCTGTACCTGTTTTATGCAGAGACATTTCAACAACTCCCCTACATCCTCAGGTGCAGCATCTTCAAAAGGAGGCAAATCCCTTGATTCTTCCACATCCTCTTGCATCTAGTAGTAGTAAAATTTATTTATACAGTATATCACCATTAGGACAATTTATGCCCTATTTGCAAGGTGTACCTGTGCAGTAAACAAATAATTACAAATTTCCACACATTACAATAACACTGACATTACTCTTCATCGTCTTCAGACTTGGCCTTCCTCTGAGCTCCCAGGTACAGTCCAGGCAGCAGCTTCTCTCCCAGTCTGTCAGCTATGGTTCTGGTCAGAACTCCACAGACTTTTTTCTCCAGGTTCTCCTCTGGCAGCTCCTGGTGCATTGGTCCACCTGGGATATCTGGGTGATATCCACCAGAAAATGTCCCGCTTTGGCCAGTTCAGATACTTCCCGCAAGTTATCCCACTTCTGACACCAAGTCTGTGGAGGGGTTGTGGGATAACAGATGGACCAGACACTGAACTTCAAGTTCAACCCACAATCTCTGTGTGATGTTTATTCAAAATGCAGGAGATAAGCCTAAGCAATGGCATATCCCTTCTTCAGTATATCAGTTTGCAGCAACATACTATGTATGTCCTTTCTCTGCACTTAGCCAGCACCTACTGACTCACTAATGTCTGATCTAACTTAGCAGTCAGGATTCAACCTCCACCCTTATGTGGGCCTTGTTTGCTTGCATGGTAGGGGCTCAAATCAAAACAAAACCAAAACTAAAGACAAAGAACTTAAGTGCAGAAGGATTGCAACTTGGGTTACCCCAAAGGGCACTGACAATAAGCCAAGTTTGAAAGAAACACAACATCACATATACTTCCATAATGCAAAGCATCACGGGATATATGTAAATCACCATGACATTTCAGACTTGTTCAATTTATAGCAATTTACATGCATTTTAAATAGCACACCTAACTTAATTTCTATAATATACAGTGACCTAGTACTTTTTACCTTTATCAAAAACACCTTGGGTGGGATATTCAGAAGGGTTGCACATGGCACAACACAGGTGTGCCATGCGCAACTCACTGATACACCGGCATGATATTCAAAGGGAAAGTCGTGGCACAAATCCGATCTTGGCGCATCAGTAATATCGGCACATGTAGGGGCGTGCCGCCCACAAGTCTGCACATCCCGATATTCAGCCGGGATGTGCTGAGCAGCTATGGCGCAGCCCCTACCTGCTGCCGCGAGTTGATCCAAAAACATGGAGCAACAGCTGGCCACCCACAGGTGAGCTGCCATATTGCAGGGTGCAACATGGCAGCTGCCAGCTGTGAGTGGCCACCTCAGCTCCGGCGGCACCATCCGTCTTGGTAGCGCCCCTCCCGCCGGCATATGTTTCAATGGATAATATTCCAATATCCCTGGTGGTCCAGTGGACCACATCCAGCCCGATCGCGTGCACAAGTATTGAATCAGAAATGTCATATCCCTGGTGGTCCAGTGGACCGCTCGCAGCCCGATCGCGGGCAGAAGTATAAAAATGAAGATGAAATCCCATCCCTGGTGGTCCAGCGGTACCCCCTCCCCACCCTCCCACTGGGCCCGCCACCATACTCCCCCAGTCCAGCGCGGTGGCAGCTCCACACCCAAGCCACCCGGCCACCCACTGACTGGCTGTGTACGAGTACAGCTGTCGCCCATTGGTCCCAAGCGTGGGCCAATGGACATACGAACCCATCGTACTACACAGTCCAGATATGTGAATGGATTCATTCACATATCTGGACTAATAATATCTGATATAATCTGCATGCCCGATATTACGCTGTGGACTCAATAAGCTACAATACTATCTATCTGATCAGTCGGCGGCCAGAAGCGCTTGCAGGTGAGGAGCTCGCCACCGCTGACTGGGGAGTGGGGTGGTGGGGTTCAGTGGGAGGTGGGGAGGGGTACTGCTGGACCACCAGGGATGGGATTTCATCTTTATTTATATACTTCTGCCCACGATCGGGCTGCGAGCAGTCCACTGGACCACCAGGGATGGGATTTCATCTTTATTTTTATACTTCTGCCTGCGATCGGGCTGGAAGCGGTTCACTGGACCACCAGGGATATAGGACTTTATTATTTTAATACTTATGCCCGCGATCGGGCTGGAAGCAGTCCACTGGACCACCAGGGATATAGGACTTTATTATTTTAATACGTATGCCCGCGATCGGGCTGGAAGCAGTCCACTGGACCACCAGGGATATAGGACTTTATTGTTTTAATATGTATGCCTGCGATCGGGCAGTGGGGCACTTTGCCGCTTGTGCAGGGGGCATCGGTCCCCGACAGCTGCAGCCTGGCAGGGCACCAGGCGCAAGTCACCGGGGATCAGCGCACCTGCATGAAAATGTGGCCATGATGACATGCAAAAGGCCTCATTTGCACCTTGCATGCATTATGGCCCCATTTGCATGTGCACTTTTGAATGCTGCTCGCGGTTACTGCGCCCTGAGCGCTGGCGGCACTTGTGCTAAGCGCATCCCCTGCCCCTCTCTGGCCACTTGCACTGGTGCAGTGCCATTGCGCCATGCACAGTGTGGGTGGCCACAGAGCGATATTCAACAGTGCTGAGCCATGGCGCAGCACCGCTGAATATCATCCTGTCAGTGCCCTGGCACATCCCAGTTGGGCTGCACCCAGGCTTGCGCCACAGCCTGGTGCAATCTGAATATCCCACCCGTAGTGCCATGGTATTTTCAACATTTACAGGTTTTTTACACATAAGATATATACATGAAAGCATTTTATGACATAGTGCTGTTACATACTAAATCCAACAACGATAAACACAACCTGTTTTTTTACATATGCTCGGAGGTCACCACAGTAATCTCCCTGTACCAGGACCTGAGAGGGAAAAGAAAAATCAAAGAGGACACTATAGCATAGTCAGGAAAGGGTAGTGGGGTGCCCATAGTTGGCCAACCTTATGGACTAGAAATTGTAAAGGATAGATTAGGTTAAGAAATAGAAGAACTCCCTGTCACAACAAGGGCATTTCTCTCAGTACGGGTCTACTCTGTGTCACTCACTGAAGGCTTTGGCTGAGAAGCTCCCAGAGTCTGACGTATCCTTAGAGCTAATACAGACCATTACCAGATACACAGAATCCAATAACCAGCAGCTGAAGGCTGTGATGGACACCTATGATACTGCTTCCAGGGCTGCTGCTGCAGGAATTTGTATACGGCGCCACTCCTGGCTCAAGACATCAGGGTTTCCACCTGATGCCCAGCAGAGGGTTATGAATGTTCCTTTTGATGGTGGCTACCTCTTCAGCTCTCAAGTAGAGCAAGCACTAGAGGCCACAGAGAAGACTAGGTCTGCCTTGAAAATAGCCAGACCAGTGCCCCCTGCCCCTCAGAAAAATGGGAACCGCCGGCAATTTTGTAGCCGACAGTCCTTTCAGGGTAAGGGGTGAGGAGCTGGTAATAAAAACACTGTTTCCCAGACGCAGAAGAAAATGCAGCACTCTCTGAGAATTCAGCCCAGGTCCACCCTCTGTTGCCCGAAGGGGGCACAGCCTCTGTGATGGGAGGTCATTGGTCTCTTTTCTACAAGCAGTGGAAGTAAATCATGTCAGACAAGTGGGTCCTCAGAATTGTCAAGGAAGGCTACTCTCTCAATCTTTTGGACATCCCTCCATACCTTCCACCACAGCGGCAGTCCGACCTGTCCGCTGCTCAGTCAGACCGTCTTACTGCCGAGATCCAGGGACTCCTGAAGAACAGGGCAATAGAAGTCATTCCCCTCACAGAGAGAAACATTGGATTCTATTCCCATTACTTTCTGGTTCTGAAGAAAACAGGCAGGATGCATCCAGTTCTCGACCTCAGAAAGTTAAACAAGTGTCTTTTCAGGGAGAAATTCAAGATGGTCTTCCTAGGAATGCTACTGCATTGATTCATCTGTAACCCCTAAGTGGTGCTATCCCAAGGGCTACTACCCCTGCCTGCTTGGCTAGCAGTAGGTTAAGGGGCCTAGGTTCGGTGACAGGTGCCTCCACCCAAAGGTCAGGGTTGGTAATGATCAAGCTAACCAGGCCACAGCCCTCTGGGATACTGTGACCCCCCCTCTTTTCCCACTAGTGGCCCACGCAATACACAATATTTACCTCCCCAATGCCCCTGATATGCTTTGCACATACACATATGTATAGCACTTACCCCCAGGACTAGTTTTCCTGCTGGGCTCTGGGGACCCCCTGTAAAACAAGGTTAGGCAGAACAAAAAAACAGTGCAATACCTTGAGCACAAACTGACACCACAGTCTAAGTAAATTGCAAAAAAAGAGTAGATCTGATTTATTCAGGGGTAGTAAGACAGGAGGAGCGCAATCAGGGTAATTAGTTTGAATACTCTATCATTTATTCTACAGTGTGGGCATTTAGAGTCCCTATGACAGTTACACTCTCTGGGTACCCAGGGGGATGAAAGATGGGCTAGCCAGGACCGTTGCCTGGGGTAGGACGGCGTTGTAACTGGTTGGGGCCCTGTGAAGAAAAGAAACAACATGCACCACACCCTAATTGTAATCCGGAGCCAGAAGGCTCAGTTCGTACAGAAGAAAAGAAATAACAATCAATCAGGTGACAAACTTGATTTAACTATATGTTGCAGGGAGGTACCCTGATGGTTACTCAAGATTCCCAGAACTGGACACAGGATGGACGTTGGTCGAGACGGTAGATGAGGTTTATGGGTTGCCAGAAGAAGCAGGGCCCACACGATTCACTGCAGCGTCGTCCCTGCTCAGGCAAGGAACAGGGGGACTGATCCCCTGGCAGGTCTCTCGTCGACGGATCCTCTCCGTGCAGCAGGGTAGGGTAACAGCCCTCGTGGCAGGGCCTAGCTGCATTAGACAGCAGCGGATTCAGTCCGATTCGAGCTGGGCACAACTTCCAGCCCTCAGCACACAGCTTAACTTGGGGGGGGGGAATCGGATCGTGACCCCCCCTTGAGTACACAGCACATTTATATGTAAATACCAGCAGCACACAGTTCAATCTGGGGGAAAACCAGATCACGACTCCCCTTCAGTACACAGCTCATTTATATACCAGAATATATTACTGTACTAGGCAAAATGCTCCTCAGTCATGATTGCAAAGTCCCTGCTCAGACTGAGAGCCTGAAAGTAGCCTGAGTTCCTAACAGGTCAATCGCATTCAGCAAAATCTTCGGTCTTCTACAGGTTAAGCCTGGTCCCAATTCAGCAGCTCACTCAAAAGTACACAGTTCGGATTTAGTCCAAAACAATTGTATCCCTCTCTTCTCCTAGTGTAACAGCAGACTTGCAGGCCTCAACTCAGGCCTCTCCACAACTCTCCTGCTCGAACTATGCGGTTTTACTGCTCAGCTACCATGAGCTGCTTCTCTCTCAACTGCCAACACAGATCTGGCTTGCCAGCAGACAGCTCAGGGGATTTCCCTCCAATCCAAAAGGTTCGATTGGTCGGTTCGGCTGTCAATCACAGTAAGAGCTCCCCCTTTTTGTGCAAAAAGGCACCAACAGTCTAAAACTACAATTCCCAGAGGCTTGCTCCAGATATCCCCTTAGTTGCAGGCTCCATTTTGGAGTCCCCAAGTACTTTTTGGCCCAATTTGGCAGCTCGGGACCAAAATGGTGGAGCTAACTGAACAGTCCTTGTTGCAAAGAATGCAGGTTAGAACAAACTACATTATCATTATTACTCTAAACGATTTCCAGCAATTAGTTATATCTTTCAACAGGGCTCCTTCTGCACAATTAGCGATGGCAGAAACGGAGTGATTAGTCAGCAGACCAGGCGGGACTCGAGCAGGGAAACACTCGGACCCCCTATTCAAATTAATTATATCTGCAGTCAGGCAGCACTTAAAGAGACAGTACACGGAGGCTGTAAAGGCACTCACTGGCAACAACATTTAAACGGCTATAGCGCCAAACACCAACCTGGCAGTGAGCATTTATGCAAGCTCATGGAAGACTTTTTGGGAACCCCCATTTGTGGGTGGGGTTACACATCAGTTTGACTGGCTTGCATCTTTCAATGTGCAGGACGCTTACCAGCATGTTCCAGGGCACTCAGATCACCACAGATACCTCCGCTTTGTGGTTCTCGGTCCGCACTACCAGTTCAGAGTATTGCCCTTTGGGCTATCCTCGGCACCTCGATTCTTCACTGAGTACTTTACAGTGCTCGCTGCGCACCTCAGAAAGCAAGGTATTCACGTCTTCCACTATGTGGACGACTGGGTCCTAGCAAGCTACTCTGAAGAAGGGACAAGAAAGGCTGTGCCCGAGGCCTCCCAGTTCTTTACATCCTTGGGAGTCTTATTTATTTATTTACTTATTGAGTTTTGTTGACCCAGTAGGCCCACTGAGACTAGAAGTCCCTTTTTCAGGGGTGACTGGGAGAAGGGGCATACAGATGGTAACCAACTGAAATTGAACCAGATTGGACCAGATTAAGCTGTTGGTGGTATTTTCAGTGAATCTAAACCTTGAGATTGAACCTACAAAAGTCTCAACTTTAGCCTTCTCAACAGCTCCTCTTCATAGGAGCTATGCTGGATACCACCCAGGCAAGAGCCTTCCTCCCAGAGGACAGGCAGGACTCCATTCTTGAGATGGCCCATTTCATCAGGTAGAATATGTTGGTTCGAGCCATTGTGATGCAGCGGATGTTGGGCCTCACGGCATCCTCCATTTTCACGGTACCCCCAGGACGATTGCACATGAGGACAACTAAATGGGTACTCGATACACAGTGGTCTTCGACCATGCACCTGCAATCTTTTTACATAAGAGTGACACAGCCCCTGACTCTGTTCCTCCTATGATGGATGCAGGAAATTATAATGCAACAGGGTCTCCCCTTTGCCCCGCTGGAGCCGCAGATCACTGTCACCTCAGATGCTTCCCTGGTGGGTTCACTGTCAGGACCCCTACACTCAGAGAGTGTGGAGACATGAGAAGTCTCACCTTCACATAAATGTTCTGGAGATGAGGGCAGTCCTGTATGCTGTCCAAGCCCTGAGGGATGTCCTCTGTTGGAATATAGTCCTACTCCAGATGACCAACAAGGCTGTGATGTATTACATCAATAAGCAGGGCAGAACACACTCCTACCCCCTTTACAGGGAAGCGATGAGAGTGTGGGAATGGTGTATTGGGAACGAGGCATCCATCCAGGCAGTTTACCTCCTGGGAGTCCAGAATGACCTGGCAGACCACCTCAACAGAACTAAGGTAGATCCTCACGGTCACTTGAAGTAGACATCGTGCAATCGCTGTTCAATGAGAGGGGCACTCCGGACCTGGACCTTTTTGCATACCGACTCAATATAATACTGCCTCGATTCTGCTCCAGAAATCCAGAACCTGGCATTTTCTGTCAAGATGCATTCAGACTACAGTGGACAAGACGTTTTCTGTACACATTTCCTCCTCTTCTGTTGTTTCAGAGGGTGTTTCTCAAATTGGAAGTACAAGGGGGCAGAATGATTCTTATCTCCCCATACTGGCCTCAACAGATATGGTTTCCGTTGATCAACAGACTGTTAGAGGGTCCTCCGAGGCAGCTGCCCCACAAATGAATCTCCCAACCTGCATTCACTCCATCTCTATGCCTGGTTCCTGAGAAGATAGAAGTGAGTAGGTTCAAGGTCTCCCAGCGGATCTTGGAAATCCTGTTAGCGGTTTGTAAACTTTCCACTAGGAAGACTTACACAGCAAAATGGAAGCTTTTCTTGATTTGGTGTGCAAAGTCCCACCTGGATCCTTTCTGTTGCCCATCAAACAAGGTGTTGGAGTACCTTCTAGATCTGTTGAATGCAGAACTGCAATATTCCACAGTGAAGGTACACCTCTGCATGATTTCTGCCTACAATGAGCCAGTGGATAATCCGGCGTTGGCTCAGCTTCCTCTGGTTGAAAGATTCCTTAAAGGCATCCTTCACACCAGGCCCCTGGTCAGAAGACTGATAGCTGCATGGGATATCAACCTTGTGTTAGATATGCTCACTCTCAGACTGATCGAACCTCTAGCCACATGTGTTTTGACGTTCCTGACCTGGAAGACTGCCTTCCTGGTGGCCATTACTTCTGCACGTATGGTCTCTGAGATCCACGCATTGGTCACAGACCCTCCATACCCAGTGTTTCACAAGGATAAGGTGGTTCTTCACAAACACCCTAAGTTTCTTCAAAAGGTGGTTTCGAAATTCCATCTTAACCAACCTTTGGTGCTTCCAACTTACTTTGCCAACTTCCAGAATGAAGGGGAATGCATCCTTCATTCCCTGGATGTAAAAAGAATTTTGTGGTTCTACATTGACAGAACTAAAGAGATCCGTCAATCTAAACTGCTCTTCGTTTCCTTCAGTGTGACCCGGCTGGGTCAGCCTGTCTCCATCCAGTGTATCTCTGTGTGGCTAGTAGCCTGTCTCCGACACTGCTGCTCCATTATGCAGGTCAAGCTGGAAGGCCGGGTTTACATCCACTCTACTAGAGTGGTAGCGGCTTCTCTGGCAGAGATTCGTAATGTACCCATTGCAGACATCTGCAGAGTGGCTACTTGGAGTTCAGTGTGCACTTTCCTAAAGCACTATGCTCTCCATGTTCATGCCAGGCAGGATACGTCCTTCAGCAGATCTATCCTTAATGGACTTCTGTCTTGAGCGAGCTCGCTCTCCTGCTGTCCTGCTTAGGAGACTGGTGTTTAGCCCAGTACTCTCCTACTATTGTGAATGAATGGTGAAGATTTTCAGTCCAGGAAGATATGGAAATTACGCACATACCATAATTCTTGATCTTCTTGGATGGAGTCTTCACCATTCATTCATTAACACACCCACCCACCATTCCCTGAGCTCACTCACTGTTTTTGGTCTTCACTCCCTTGTTGGTTGGGCTGTGAAGATGTTATGTTCTTACACGGGTTATCTGGGCTATTTTATGCCCGGATTAGGATAGGTTTGCCAAGGTTAATTTACGCTGTATCTCTTCAGTCAAAAAGGAACTTAGGCAGTTGGAGGGTCGATGCAGAGATAGCCTGTATGGCTTGAGCTAGTCTCACGGCACCATGCATGCGTGTTTCTACCTCAGCGGTGGCCCTCCTGAAGATTTTTGGCTCCCACTGGGTCCTAGCACCTCCAGCATAGTCCCACTAGTGTGAATGAATGGTGAAGACTCCATCCAAGAAGATCAAGAATTACAGTAGGTACGTAATTTCCATTTCTCGTCAAGTCCCCTCTGCGTAGGGCATTGCGATGCTGGCTAGACTGCACCAACCTGCTCAAAAGTTGGTTGGGGTGATCGTCTCAGCCCTTTCCAGACACAAGAGTAAGGGAACAAGGTGGAGGCCAACTTGCACATAAATGCCTTGGAAATGAGAGCTGTCCTTTACAGCTTACATGCATTTCAGAATCATCTTTGTCCCAGTCCTCTGTTTGTACAGATGAACAGTGACAGTGTCATGCACTACCTAAACAAGCAAGGGGGCACTCATTCCTATCCCCTTTGCAGAGAAGTGATGAGAGTGTGGTACTGGGTACTGTCTCATGACTTTCAACTTTCAGTTGTGTTTCTTCCAGACCTCCAAAACATCTTGGCAGACAGGGTAAGCAGATTTCTGCTCCTGGTTCACAAAGGGAAACTGTTGTCTTCCATGGTAAACTATCTACTCGCAAGATGGGGTCATCCAAAGTTGGACCTTTTTGTATCCCCATACAATGCAAAAGTGCCACGTTTCTGCTCACTTGCTCCAGGGCCTGGAGTTTTTGGGTGAGACGCATTGTCCGTCTCTTGGAAATGAAAATTCCTGCATGTATTCCCTCCATTCCTCTAATGCAGAGGGTCCTGTTCAAGCTTACGGTGCAGAGTGCCACTCTCATCCTCATTGTTCCTTTATATGGTCTCCACTCCTTCAGTATCCGGTAGTGGAGAATCTTGTTTCTCTACCTCTGTGTCGGGGTCTTTTGTCACAGGGCAGGGGGTCTCTGGTCCATCCAGACCTGATGACACTGCACCTGCATCTATGACTTCTGAAAACATGTCCATTGCATGGTTTGGGGTGTCCCCTAAGGTTGCTTATGTCCTGCTTGTGGCTAAGAAGCCCTGTACTTAGACATAACTTATTCCTTGAAATGGAAGCATTTCACTTTGTGGTCTGCTTCCCAGAATATGGACCCATTCACATGTTCTGTAAATTCTGTTCTGGAATACTTACTTACCCTGTTAGATCCAGGCCTGCAGTATTCCTCTGTTGAGGTGCACTTGGCTGCTATATTAGTATTCCATGCACCTAATGATGGCCATTCAGTTGCACAACTAGAGCTGTCCCATACTTTTCTGAGAGGTATTCTGCATATGAAACCTATTCGTAATCTAGTCCTGCCTTAGGATTTGAATTACCTACTTGAGAAATTGACGCCAGTTCCTTTTGAGCCTGCCGTGACTTGTGGCTTTTGTTTCCTGTCCTGAAAAACTTTGTTTTTAGTTGCCGTGACATCTGCTTATAAAATTTCTAAGAATCAGGATTTGATGTGTGAGCTCCTTCTTTGATTTTTTCTTTTATTACGGAGAATATCTGTGTGTATGAATCCTAACATCTTACTTCGAGGGAGGCTCGTACAGAAGGCCATCACTGGTAGAACTAAGCAGTCAGCCACCAGGGGCACACAGAAACCTTTCTATCTAGCAGTGTACCATGGGGAACCACCCACCAACAATGTGACTCCGCTGATGTCGGCCTATCCTATAAAGGCTGGCAGTCCCCCACACCCTCCTCAGTTATTTCCCGGCATTGACCTGTGTATGTCAGACCACTAACAGTGCTGCAGCTACAGTTGACTGCCATTTCCCATGCTTCGCGCCTTTTTATGTTGTCTTGCGCACACACCAGCAACATAGTGTGGTAGCTTGGAATAGCAGGTTTTGGAGATGCAGTCCTGTTGTAGCCAATGGCGCCACAGCTTTTTCAGGCTGAGCTGTGTGGCATGAATGAAATAGCATGCTGTCTATGACAGCAGTTGCAAAAGTGTGCCACCAACTTGAAACAATTTCGCTGCTGCAATGAGGGAGCTCCCCCTCATTGCAGGGCGTACCTTGCATGGTGTAACAATTCAATAAACATGGCAGAGGCTGTTGCCATCCACCTCTCACAGTCCCCAAGAAGCCAATGTTGGGGGTGCCCAATCCCCCTATCAGCATGCCCCCTCCCCAGGTCATGTGCAGATGGGGGAGCCCAATCCCTGTTGGCATAATGTCCCCCATGTAATAGCTTTGTATGTCAAGGCGGTGCCCAGTCCCCCTTGGCATCATGCATCCCTCCAACACAGACCCATTTTCTATGCCAACAGGGGGCCCAGTCCCTGTTGGCTTCAGTCCCCCTCTCCAAAAAATACAGGTGGCACACTGGGAGCCCACCCCAGTGTGCCAAACACAAACCTATAAAGGAAAAACCTTCTTGCAATGTTTTCTTTTTTTTTTCCTTTTTTAACCTGTAAAAGAAAACATGGTCCCTCATTGTCTCCGGTGCCCCTCCCCCAACCCACAACCACCCGCTGTGCACCCGACCTCCCCACACACCCCCAACCCCATACTTACCTCTGGAACCCAGCACAATAATCTTCGGTGGAGTGGGAACACGTCTGCATTCTTGAAAACTGACTGCAAACTGAAGAAATGCCGGTAAGCTGTATAATGGCATAAATGGAGGGGGGGGGGGTTCAACTTAGGTGGATATCTCTGCCATTTTTGCAACTTTTGGCTCCAAATTTTCAACATGGGGTTCTTGGGGACCCCACCTCATGAACTCAGTCACTATCATTTCGTTATTTGGTCCTGAAAGGTGATTTTGCAGTCACTGCGCAGAATCACCTTTTGGGACCAAGTAATGAAATGACAGTGTCACTGTTCATGAGGTGGGTTCCCAAAAAGTCTGTGCTGCAAATTTGGTGAAAAAATTCCAAAAAAATTACTGTGTTATGAGCGTGCATTGCACAGTTTCTACGCACGCTCGTAACTTCAAGAATTTTATATTTTCCTCAGATTTTTCGCACCTCCTTATGAACAGTACAACAGTCAGTTTTCACATCCTGCCTGAAATGTGTTTTCACACATGTGGCGCACAATGGCGCGGTCACTGTGGGAAATCAACGTTTGGAACAGATTAAGAAAATCACAGTGACACTGTTCATGAGTGGAGGTCCCAAAATGCCTATGTTGAAAATTTGGTGAGAAAATGTCACAAAATGACTGCGTTATGAGCGTGCACTGCGTAGTTTCATGCACGTTCATAACGTTGAGAATTTTTAATATTTTCACTCCAGATTTTCAGCATTGCCATTTTTTTTACACCTCATTATGAACAGTACAGCTCTCATTTTTCACATCCTTCCGGAAATGTGTTTTTGCACATGTTGTGCACAATGGCCCGGTCGCTGTGGGAAATCAACGTTTGGGACAGATTAAGAAAATCACAGTGACACTGTTCATGAGTGGAGGTCCCAAAATGCCTATGTTGAAAATTTGGTGAGAAAATGTCACAAAATGACTGCGTTATGAACGTGCGAGGCGCAGTTGGAAGACTAGGTTTGCTGGCAAAGGCATCTAGCTTCACCTGAGCTCTTTTCTTCTAGGCTTGCTTGTAAGGACAGAGCAAGGAAAATGATTAAGGCTTCTTTTTGCTAGGCAGATTTACTGTGTGTTATTTTCTTTTGTGCTCACAAGATTAGATACTATTTTTTGCTTACATTTTACTACTGTAATCTTCTCTGATTCAAATTACTGTTGCAGGGTATACCTTTTGCTTCATTTTTATAGGGTGTGCCTACAGGGTTGTTACTGTTTTGTGCTTACAGATTACTGCTGTAATCATCTCTGATTCAAATTGTTTTTTGCAAGGTACATCCTCTGTTACTGCTTTATTTTTCTCCGTAGCAAAGTGATTTTTGCAGGTATAGATTATGTGAAATTGTTACAGGTGGTTCTTACAGGGTTTACAGTTTTATCTATCATTAGGCTAAGCATTCAGGGCTACTGCATTTGTTGTTGGTTGATTGTTTCTGCTCTTACCTCATTTTTTTCATCCATGGTTCTTCTTTTTTGGCAGTTAAAGGGGTCCACCACCAACCCCATCCCCAACCACCACGTGCTACACTCCTTTTATACAGTAGCACAGTCATGACATTTCCTGTAGCAAAGCAGGAAGGGGAGGTCAGAGGGTATCCACAGAGTGACCTCACTTACAGGGGCACAAGTAATTTAACTTGTTATAACAAGTTAT
This sequence comes from Neoceratodus forsteri, assembly GCA_016271365.2. Taxonomy (NCBI): domain Eukaryota; kingdom Metazoa; phylum Chordata; order Ceratodontiformes; family Ceratodontidae; genus Neoceratodus; species Neoceratodus forsteri. The sequence goes on along the minus strand of CM057459.1, from coordinate 738,285,313 downwards.
AAAAAAAAAAAAAAATCAAACTTTTGTGTTCATTTTCCTCCTTCTAATTATTCAGACCAGGTTATAAACTCGGCAACTTAAGTGTAATGAATATTATTAACTGCAGGCACTGTGGGACACTTTTCAAAAGGGCAGTTATATAAGATTTAGGCTGCTGTCCTACATGCTGGACCATTGGAGATCTAAGGGCTCAGCTCCAGGCAGCATGGGCAGAGATTGCGCGCCTCAAATTGCATATTCCAGAGGAAATATACAAGAACCGCCTGCCATTTCCCCAATATCCAACTGAAGCACCTCGACCACAAGGGGTAGTTGGTCTGGGAGGTTGGCAGGTGGTTAGGAGGGGCAAATTGGGTGCCCCATCACTCAGTGCTCTCCAACATATCACCTTCCACAAACCATATAAAAACTACAAACAGGTATCTGCCTCTATCTCCAAAATCAAACAGAGGGTCAGAGGACACTGAAGCACAGGAGCTAGCACAATAAAACTCACCCAAAACAGGGAAAAAAAAAACAACATAAAAAAAACTTCTGATCATAGGAGACTCCATGATTCGGGGAGTTGATACCTAACTCCAGCTGGGGGTAATGATCAGATGTCTCCTAAGTACATCAGCATGGAGAGACACTGACTGCATTGCTAAAATCATGCAGGAAGCAGGAGAAAACATCAATGTCCTGGTACACATAGGGACTAACTATCTCAACAGCCGGTCAGTTGTGGAGACCAAGGAACACCTGACCAAGCTGGGAGACAAACTGTCATCCATTTCATCCACATCTCCTTCTCTGAGATCCTGATGGTCTGGGGGAGGAGGGCAGATGGACAGAAGGTCAGAGAAGGGGAGATAGGGGAGCTAAACATGTGGCTCAAGGGCTGCTACCAGGAAGCAGGACACAAATTTGTAGGTAACTGGCAATAGTTTTGGGAGCGAAAGTTCTTTACATTTGATGGACTCCATCTGACTAAGGAGGGAGTCAGTGCATTGGGGCAGAAGTTTGACTTCTTTGCAGAGTATTTAAACTAGCCAATGGGGAGAGGGGTGCAGCAACTGATACATCGAACAGGAAGAACACTCCCCGCCCAGCTAGTGATCAAACAGAAGTGCAGCATGTTTGTAGTTCATTTGCATCACCAGGTAAGGAAAAGGGTCCTACTCCCCCATTACAATGCACAGGGGAAACACCGGACCTCGCCCAACAACTAACTCACCAAAATCTAGCCAGTGGAAAAATCATGTACACAAATGCCTGCAGTCTGGGAAACAAGATCCCAGACCCACAGACAACAATGACAGAGGCTAAACTAGATATAGTAGCCATTAGTGAGACATGGTTCACCAGCAACCACACTTGAGAGACTTCAGTACCCGGATATGTACTGGTCAGAAGAGACCAAGGTGCAAAAAAAGGGGGGGTAGCCCTTTATATCAATGAAAATATCAAAGCTTCAGTAATTCAGAATGCGCATAAGGAGCCAGAAGATCTGTGGGTCACCCTAGAAACAGGAAATGGGACAGCCATACAAACTGGGGTTGTCTACAAGCCTCCAGACCAGGGAGAGGACATAGACACATTACTGTTAGAAAATATATGAAACATAACAGCTAAAGGGGAGGTTCTGATAATGGGAGACGTCAACTTGCCAGATACAGATTGGTCAATACCAGCGGGAACATCCACCAGAACTAGACATTAAGATCTGCAACAGAGTAGATGATCCAGATGGGGTGGGCAGAATGAGAAGAGATCTGGATAAACTGGCAAAATGGTCGGAAGAATGGCAACTGGGGTTTAATGCAAAGAAGTGCGAGATCATGCACATAGGGAAGAGAAACCCTGAAGCCACATATAGGTTGGGAGAGGAGTTGCTGGCAGTCACAAGGGAAGAAAGAGACGTGGGCATCATCATCACAGATGACCTGAAATCATCCAAACAGACCACTAAAGCAGTAGGTAAGGCTAGAGGGATGTTAGGGTGTATTAGTAGGGGTATCACAAGTCGTAAGAGGGAGGTAATAATCCTTCTTTACAAGACACTGGTTAGGCCCCATCTGGAGTACTGCGTGCAGTACTGGAGACTGCACCTGCACAAGGACATTAACAAAATGGAGGCGGTCCAGAGAAAGGCAACCAAAATGGTGCAGGGACTGCATCAGAAAACATATGAGGACAGGTCAATGGAGCTCAATATGTATACCCTAGAGCAAAGGAGGGAGAGAGGTGATATGATCGAAACACTGAAACATCTTATGGTCATTAACAAGGTGAAAGAGTCTAACATGTTTCGATATAAGAAAAATAGCAGGACAAGAGGACACAGCATGAGATTAGAGGGAGGTCAATTAAGGGGTAATGTGAGGAAGTGTTAAAATGTTTATATAAGGCACTAGGAATTCATGCAATACATACTTCACTGTATCATCCGCAAACTGATAGGCTGGTTGAGATTCAACCAGACCCTAAAACAAATGTTAAAAAAATTCAGACAAGAAGAAGAAGAAAAATATTGGAATCAATCCCTTCCTTATGTAATGTTTGCATATAGGGAGGTACCACAAGCTTCGACGGGTTTTTCACCTTTTGAGATGCTATATGGGAAAAACCCTAGAGGTATCCTGGATATAGTTAAGGAAACATGGGAAGATGGGTATCAAAATACAGTAACCTTACCGACAGTGGAATACATTACCAGCCTCAGAAATAAACTAATAAAATATGTAAATACAGCACATCAACATGGGTTGAAACATCAACAATATCAAAAGAAGCATGATCAGGGTATTGGGAGTAAATCATTTCAGCCCGGAGAGAAGGTTCTATTATTGTTACCCTGTTCGGACAATAAATTATTGATAAAGTGGCAGGGCCCATACTCTGTTATAGGGCAAGTAGGGACTGTCAATTATGAAATTGCATTACCAGACAAAAGACACAAACAGAAAATATATCCTGCTAATTTATTTAAAAAATGGTATGATAGAAGCCAGCATGTTATGTATGTTCTCCCTGAGACTGATAGTAATGAGATGGAAGTTGCATATGATAAACTAGATGGAAAAGGGGGGTCTGATGATAATATTATTAATAATACTTCATTGCACCCTGACCAGAGAAGTGACACTATTCTTTCCTTAAGGAGTGCCTCCATAATCTTGCCCACTACTGATGTAAGACTGACTGGTCTGTAGTTCCCTGCCTCCTCCCTGCTACCACTCTTGTGGAATGGGATCACATGACCCCTTCTCCAGTCTTCTGGGACCTCCCCTGTGCTCAGAGACTCACTAAACAGTTCTGATAATTGTGAAGGTACGGGATTAAGGAGGACACCAGATTCAGATGCAGTTCAAAAAAATATTTATTTCTTTAACAAAAAGACGTACTGAACGGCACATAAAATAAACAGAGGTAAATAAAAAGGCAACAATTCAAAATAAGATAACAACACTAGAAAATAGCTAGTGTTCCCACTGAGCAGGACAGAGCAGGTCTAGTTCTTCCAAACTCTAACTAAGGAATGAGACACTCCTTCTTTTTATACAGACAAATCAGATGACCTGTAAAATTCCACCCCTTTTCTTCAAACTCTGTGGCTAAATACTAAATAATGCCTATCTATTACATTCTAAAGTCATCATAATGTTTAGTATTACATAAAACATAGCAATAGTTCAGAAATTCCAAATTATACATAAGCAATGTAAACTTTAACAAGAAATACTAAGGAAGCCCCGCCCCTTTTAGACCTAGTCTATAAAACATGGCAGGATAGGGCCGGCTGGCTCTATAGAAAAGTAAGCAGCAGAGCTAAACATGGCTTCGAACAGATATACCTTGAGACTCATGAATACACCATTTTTGGGTTTAATTTCATTTATACACTAGTGTTTTATTTCTTTATAATGCTATGTGCACACTCATTCTATTTTAAATGCTTAATGCTGGTTTTTATTAGCCCTGGGTGAATGTTGAAGCAATTTTATCTTTACTTCCTTAAAAGCCTTGTTTGTCATTTTCTTAGTTTTAAATTCGTTCTATGTCATAACCATGAAGTAATCCAGGAACACAACGAAAGGAAAAAACAAGCAAGCATAACCCCCATGTAACCGGTTGTCCTCCTTTCTTTCTACAAGGGAACAAAAACCGGAAGGTTTTCAAAATAAGCCGACAGCTTTAAGCCATAGCCAAGCAGCTGCAGTGTTTCTTTCAGTAGCGCTTTCTCGCTAGTGCGCACAACTGAGAAGCACTGTCCCCCACTTAAAGTGTCTGAAACTGGCTCATTTCGGCTTAATAGCTGAAAACATACATTTGCCAGTACCCAGGAGATCCAGGACACTTCGAACACTTTTCCCTGTTTCCCAGGTTTTGCACTGAACACTGCAGAAAACGGTAGAACTAGCGCACTAGAAAACAAAACCCTTTTCTTTTTATTTTGTTCTGGGCTTTTATATAAGACAAACGAAGAGGCGATACAGCGCTCACATAAGGACATAGAAGCAGGGTAAACGAAGGAAAGGAATAAAAATTAAAAGATTTTAGTGATATACAGATGGCCAGTCTGTATATGGCTCTTAAAGGAGTAAACATACATAATTAATAGATAAAACAACTGAAGCAAAGAAACAAAACAGCACAAACGCAACAGCATATTAGTTAAAACAGACTTTACATACAAACATCACATGATTAGAGGAATAAAAGTAAGGTAGAAAAGAAAAGGGAGTCCCAGATATAGCACCATTATCACAATAATGGCTCTGCTACTTCCACCCTTAGCTCCTATAGTACCCTGGGATGTATGCCATCAGATCCTATTGCCTTGTCCACTCTGAGCTTTGTGAGCTCTTGTGGGACCCTTTCTTTTGTGAAGGGATTAGTGCACCCCCCCCCCGTGTCCATGCTGTTGAGTTGTGGGCCCTGCCCTACATTCTCCTCAGTAAATACTGATCAGAAGTATCTATTTAAGATAGATGCTTTTCCTTGGTCCTCCTCCACACACTCCCCCTTATCCCTTTGATCTTAGCAATACCCACTCTGGACCTTCTCCTTTCACTAATGTATCTATAAAAGGTCTTGTCCCCTTCTCTTACTGTTCATGCTAGTATTTCCCCGGTTTGGGCCTTTTCCTGCCTTACTGCCTTCCCTGCTTCACATAGGGAAGTTTGGTATGCCTCCCTATCTTCATCCCACTGCGTTCCCTTATATTTCCTGAAGGCCAGTCTTTTGGCTCTGACCTTTTCTGCTACTGTTTTTGAGAACCAAGTGGTTTCCTTCTTCTTTGCCTTCTTTTCTCTCTAACACAATGGGATGTTGCTTCAAGTATTGCATCATAATGTAACGCCACTTTGCCTGTACCCCCTCACCTGTATTTCTTCTTGCCAGGGCTAGCTTAACTCTGTTGGCCATCTTATCAAAGTCAGCCCCTCTGAAGTCCCATATTTGTGCCTTGGAATGTGATGATTTAGTTCTAGTTGCCAAATTGAACCATACCATGTGATGGTCACTGGCACCCAGATGACCTTCTACCCAAAGGTCTGTGATCCTTTCCCCGTTAGTCAGTACTAGATCTATGATAGCCCTGTCTTTTGTGAGTTGTTCTACCAGTTGTTTGAGGCCCTCCCCCAGCAGGGAATCCACTATGTATCTAGTTCTGACAGATGTTCCTGCTGGTATTGACCAATCTATATCTGGCATGTTGAAGTCTCCCATTATCAGAACCTCCCCTTTAGCTGTCATGTTTTGTATATCTTCTTTTTTTTTTTTTTTAAATTATTCTTTTTATTATTCATATTTTCAACTTATATACACATAGGTCTACAGTTATTATTTTATACAATACATCAGCCACTGGTCAATTATATCAAACAGCTCTCAGGGTTCAGTTAATTTCTCAGTCCAATATCCCTCATTTCCAACTATCAATTGCTCTTATACATCGTCCAACACAGTTAACTCTTCCGTAAATTCCACCAATTTCATTGAATATTAGGTAAGTAAGTACTGATTGCTCTTCAGGCCACCGAATCCTCCCTCTCCGTATCCACCGCATCACTGCCAATTGTGGTTCAGGCTACATACAATCTAGGGTGTTAGGTGGGGCGGGGGGGTGCATCGGGCTCAGGCCCCATCAAGAGCAGAGAGCCAGCTGACTGAGTTTAACCTCAGAAGTTTCTATTGAGTTACAGAACTTATGGCACAAAAGCTGGGTCCACCAACATATAGTATAGTTGCCACCGTACCCATCTTATAGTAAAACTCTCCCCACGTTCATTTATATTATATGTCATTTTTTCCATGTTATAAATTTGCCGGGTAACTTCCCACCAGTCCTGAATCGTAGGGAGATTGACTGTTAGCCAATGTCTAGTTATTGCTTTTTTGGCTGCTGTAAGAAGCAGTGACAGTAGGTATCTTGTGTTGAGACCTCGGTAAGGCCTGGAAATGTAAAAACAAATATATTTCTGGTGTCAACTGGAATTGTGGATCAATAAATTGTTGAAGCTGCACTCCAACTGCTTAAGAAAGTTGAGAGCATTGGGCAAGCCCAAAAATATGTATCATTGGCCTCCTGTTCACATCTCCCGCCAGCATGCTGCAGATTTGTTTCAGAGTAATGCTTAGTAACCTTGGGAGATCTAAAGTATCTTATCAAAACTTTCCAGGCAAACTCTCGCCACTGATATGAGCTTGTAACCTTAGAGGAGTAACTGCATGCCAGTCGCCAATCCGGCCTTGATTAATTGGCAACGGACTCCTCCTGCCATTGAGTGCGTATCTGCTCAGTGATTCTTCCTCCCTGTGAGTTCAAAGTCTGATAATATAAAGATATCAGATGTTCCTGTTTCTCTGAATTATTCAGTGAGATTTGACACTGGATTAACACTAAGTAGTTTTCTGGGTTTCGCAGGGGCAGGGGCAAGCCTTCCATATAGTGGCGGAGTTGTAGATATCGAAAAAAGTCTCTATGTGACAAATGGAATTTTGCCTGGATTTCTGCAAATGACCAAATTACTCCTTTCGTCATTATTTGTGTTAGGTATCGTAGACCATAACTATCCCATGCATCAAATCTGGAGTCTAGTGTATTGGGAGAAAATCTGGTAGTGCCCTAATCGGACATAGGAGTGGCAGGAAGGGTGTTAGGTTATGGAATTTTTTAATTGCATTCCATTTTTGAAGTTGCACTGTTAGCCAGGGATTAATAGTTGGGTGGGCCGTTTCCCACGGGCTTCGACTGTATATTGTCCGAAAGTAGTCTGTGTCGCTTATCAGTACTTGCTCTATTTCCAGCCAATGTGGATGTGACTCTCTATTTTGTCTTGCCATTATATGCATTGTGGTTACTGCTTGTTGGTAATACTTTAAGTCCGGAAGCGCAAGGCCTCCATCTATTTGCGGAAGCGATAACACTTTAAGGCGCACCCGAGGTTTTCGCCCCACCCAAATGAAATTCCGCAATAAGCGGTCTATTTCTTTAAAGAACTTTTGGGGTACATTAAGGGGGATGTTTTGAAACAAATATAATGCTCTAGGGAGAATTACCATCCTGACTAATTCTACCCACTTCAATAAGCTCAGGGGGATCACTGACCAGGTCTGTAAGTCCTGCTTCAGTTGTTCCATAAAAGAGGAATAATTATGCTTGTAGTAATGTGCTCCTTCACGGGGGATATACACGCCCAGGTATTTTAGTTTCTCTAAGCGCCACCTACCAGGGAGAACATCCAACACCGCTTGTGTAGGAGTGTAATTAAAAGTGAGCAATTCAGTTTTAGTCAGATTTAATTTATAACCCGAAAACATTCCATATGTATCCAGGATTTGACGTACCATTGGAATAGACTGCTCTGGGTTTTGTATATATAAAAGAATGTCATCTGCGTATAGGGCGATTCAGTGTTCCGTATCCCCTAGAGTAACTCCCTGTATGTTCGGGTGTTCTCTGATCTGCTGTGCTAATGGCTCTATGGTCACCGCAAATAATAACGGGGACAGCGGGCAACCCTGGCGGGTGCCTCTTTTAAGTTGGAAATATTCGGAATGGTGCCCATTAACCCTCACACATGCCTGTGGTGAGGAATATATATTTTGTAGGGCTTGAATAAGACCAGGGGGAAAACCGAAACGATGCAAGATAGAGTATAAAAAGGGCCATGCGACTCTATCAAAGGCCTTCTCAGCATCAAGACTAATGAGCACCGTCGAGTTGTCAGCGCTACCCATTTGGTCAACCAAGTAAAGGGAGTGTCTGATATTATCAGTGGTGGTACGAGCTTTCACAAAACCAGTTTGGTCTCTGTGAATTAACATGGGGAGTACTTGATCTATGCGGTGAGCTAAAATGCTCATAAATAATTTATAGTCCTGATTTAGTACCGAAATTGGTCTATATGACGCACAATCTTGTGGATTCTTCCCTGGTTTGGGAATTACCGATATGGTTGCGTAGGACCAGGAAACTGGGGGTGAATCACCCCGAAGTATTGAGTTAAAGACCCTCAGAAGTGTTGGGAGAACTGATGTTTTGGCCACCTTATAGAACTCTGCTCCATATCCATCTGGTCCTGGGGCTTTCTGGGGTTTAGAATTGGTTATGGCTTGTGCTATTTCTATGGTGGTTATAGGTTGCACAAGTGCATCTCTATTTTGTTCCGTTAGGGTAGGTAGGGAGAGAGACTCAATGTACGTTGCCATACTTTCAGAAGCGGGGATGGACTCTGGGGTATACAGTCTCTTATAGTAGGCCTTAAAGGCTTCAGCTACATCGTGTGTCTTAGTTAGGGTCTGTCCTCCTATTGGATGTCTAATATTAACTATTGTTGCTGCTTTTCTTTGTCTATGGATTTGGTATGCGAGTAAACGTGTAGCTCGCGGCCCTATTTCATAATATCTCTGCTTCAAAAACGCAAGGGCTATTTCGGATTGTTGTATTGCGAGCTTATCTAGCTCTTGTTTGGTGTATTGTATCTGAGAAAGGAGGGATTTATCCCCCTGCTTATGAGCTTGTTGCAGAAAATGGAATGTTTCTTCGAGCTTGGCTCTATGCTCTTCGCGTTGCCGTTTTTTCTGTACTGAATATTTAATTATATGCCCCCTTAGGACCGCTTTTATTGTGTCCCAGTACACCGAGGGACTAACATCCGAGGTAGGGTTATCGGATATGATCTCAGAGATCCTATCCGTAATAAACTCCTTAAATTCTTTGGAACGCATGTAGAACGGGTTTAGTCTCCATTGCGTATTTTTAGGTTGGACACCTAAATCCCATAGTGTAATCACAGGGGCATGGTCTGAGATAGTTATATCTCCTAACTTGGCCTCACATACCACCTGCAGCTTTTCAACCTGGGTATGAGCGTAATCTATCCGGGAATATGTGCGGTGCACCGAAGAATAATACGAGTAGTTTCTTGCATGCGGATGCAGCTTTCTCCAAATATCACATCACCCCACTTCCAAAACAAACTTTTTGAAAAAGCTCTGGGTCCTAGTTAACCTCTGTGGCTTCCCTTTTGTGGAATCTAGGTCTGGGTCTACCAGCATATTAAAGTCCCCGGACATTAATAAAGTACCTTTGGTGAAGTTCACCACCTTATCCAATAGTGGTTTCAACTGGGGAACCGTGATCCCAGGGGGCAGGTACACATTTACTAGAGTGATTTCCTCACTATTCAGCTTCCCTTGCGAAATAACCAAGCGGCCCTCGGGGTCTGACCAAGTTCACTCTGATTGATAGGGGGTGTGGGACAGAATGATAACAGCAACACCTCTACTTCTGCCACCCTTATAAGAAGCACTTATGACCTGTCCCCTACTTAGTTTAGCAAGCTTGCCAAGCTCCAATTGACTCATATGTGTTTCCTGGAGAAAAACTATATCTGATTTAGTTCTTTTAAGGTATGCCAGCATTCTAGATCTTTTAATCGGGGAGGCCAATCCATTTATATTTAAAGAGAGCAACTTTAATTTTGAAGTATGCATTTTTACATAAGGTGGAGATGCTGGGCCCTCTGCCCCCCACAGGGTGCTCTTGGAACCCCAATGTTATGTAATCCTAATGACCAGGGAGAGTTCGATGACCTGTTGACAGAACAAAAACATAGAACAATACAACAATTTATATAGACATACAACACTAAATACAACCAGAACCTCGTAGCCAACATGACTATAGTAACAATCTAAAACCGTTGGTACTTCCACCGACCTAGGTTATACCAGATCGTTGGTAGGATCACGTGTCCTACAAGCGGTCCTCCACTATCTGAGGACCTAGGGTATCTAGTACCCAAAGGAATGGGTAGTTGGGTTTGGTGACTACTCCCCGAGGTCTGAGCTGTTGGCTCCCTGGGATCCATCGCGATGAAAGACAATCCCTTAACAGGGGGAAGATGGGAGCCACCAAGTTCAAATATGTATGTTTCAACGGATGTCAACCCTCCTCCCGATGGCTCAGCAGACCAACCAAGGGCCCCGAAAACCACAGCCAGCGCTGGGGCTTCCCACGTAACCTTGTATTCTCGGACTCCCGCCCCAGTGGAACGAGTGAGCCCGGCACTATCTTGGCGGTCATCTGGACCACCAGCTAATCCCGGTGGCGGGGCGGCATCCAGGTGCCCAACACAGAGTGAGTAGAGACAAGCATGGGACCCTTATAGTGTCAGTCCTCCGGCCCAACAGAACAGGCCAGCTATGAGGCTAGCACATTCTGGTGTTTCCATTCTGCCCTTTATCCGGGTGGGGTTATCTCAATGCCTCTTAATTACTCATTCTGCTACAATGCCCTAAGGCGGTGCAGACCCTCAAGGACAATGCAATTTGAAAACAAGTGGTTATCCTAGATCAGGCGCGTAGCTCCTCCCAGGGGCAAAATCATATGAACCTGCGTAACCATTTCAGCACTGTTGTACCCTACTCAGGGTCTCAGTCCTCCCCCACTCGTGACCAACCTTATTATGGTGTGTCTCTCTACCCCCTCCGAAGAATCTTTCCCGCCAACCTGTTTATCTTTATGCTGCCCAATCTTCTGTGGCATGTTTGTTGCCTATACGCCTCCTCCAAAATTCCTCTCTTTATGAAGCAACTATTTTAATTTAATGGCTCTGTCTAAATCTGGGAAAGAACAATTGGCGGCCCAGGCAACATGCCACATAAACCACTAATTCAACAGCAACCTAGCCTCAGCCAGGTAATCCAAAAGGGTGAGTACACCCACGCTGTGTCATACATCAGCACCTCACTTGTGCGTAGTAAGGTCAGGTTGCAACTGCTTTCCAGCCATCCCCATCTACTATTCACACCTACCGCAGTCTCCCCCCGGACAACCACACAAGTTTCACTGTAATTTAGGGTGATGTCCGGGCCCATTCCCTGCCCCTCCATGGCTGAGAGAGATCCATGAAGTTGCCCATGACTATCACCCTCCCCAAAGCATAATAGGGGACAATGAGAGCTACAACTCTGTCGCCCGCCGATTAAGTAGACCCTGCTTCCTACTAAATATCATAAGGAAGTCAGGATCCACATACCCTGGGGGTAGCTATCGTTTCACAGAAGTGGAGCCAGGGCAGGGGAGCAAGAGCCCCTACCGATCTCCCCACAGTATTTAACCTCCTATGGGCGACCGACTGACTGCCAGCCCTCATATTTTGGGAAGAGAGAGAGCGGAGAAAGAGAGAAAAAAAAAAAGGGGGGGGTCCCTAAATCCATGTGATATCTGATGGTCCATTTGGTAGGCCTTCCAACAATCTAGTGCACCCATGTGCTGACTGCAGGGGTACCCAGTCACCCATTCTTACCCCTCAGCCAAATGGTCCAACACCCACAGCCGGGATGTGCGGCCCTGGACCATGGGTTCCAACCCTGGGCGGTGATGGGGAGACCCAGGCATCACGACGAGCCCAAATACAGTGGTACTGCGTCATTGGCTCCTCGTGCACAGCCAGGGGTCCCCACCGCCTCTCCGAAGCCGCCCTCAATAATTTCAACCCCACTTAAACAGGGCATAATTGATTTAGGCCTGTTCAATCAGGTGGTCTCCACCAAAATAATCCGAGGAGGCCTAGTCTCCCTTTATGGCTTAATAACCACACTTTTAGAACTGACTCCTCCCCAACCCCCCGTCCCCCAGCTAATCCTTCCAGGTACTCCCTCCTAGGGCTACATCAGCTGCCTCCTCAGATGGATCAGGCAAAGGAGGTCATCCAACATACTTGTAGCTGTAGCCTGTTGCTAAAACAATTCTATTCCAGTACCTTACCCTCTCTACCTCTCTACCTCTCCTCCACATCCCTGCAGTCTAAATACAGTTCCCATCCTTTAACATTTGTTCTACAGATCAAAACCCAATCAATCAAAAGGAAGAAAAAAACAAAAGGATATGGTGTTTCTCCTAGCGGTCTCCCACATGTCCAGGGGTCCATCCATTCCTCTACATCAGAGGAAACAGTCCAGAAAGCTAAACCTCATTAATAAAATCTTCAGGTTAATGTTCCACTAGGGCCCAATCCAGGGTCCCAAAGTTCCTAAGAGTTAGCTTTTAAAAGTATTGACCCGTTCTGTATAGCCTCAGCCCCCTGTTTCCTTCATGCCTCTCGTTGTTCCACCGACCAAACTTTTTTGGCCAATCTCGCTGCGAGCGGGGGCCTGCCGACTGAATGCTGCTTCAGGATCTCTATTTTCCTAGATTGAAGTTCCTTCATTGCTTCGGCTGCGGAATCAAAGACCATTGGGCCCTCCTTAAAATGTATCAGCAACTTCTCCGGGTATAGGGATCGAAATCGCACTCCTGCCCCTTTAAGGGCCTTCATCACTGGAAAAAACACCTTCCTTCGCGACATTACTTCTGGAGCAAAATCATTTTCAAAATAGTCTGCTGTTCCTGTAAAGTACCTTGCCCTGTTTCCAAGTAGTGTGCAATACAGTTTCCTTTTCCTGATGTCGGAGGAATTTTATTAAAATAGACCATGGTCGAGCTCCAGCTGGTGGCTTCGGGCCCAGTGATCGGTGGACCCGCTCCATTTCTAGAGTTATATCTTCAGGTAGGGTAAGGATCTCTTTCAACAGACTCTGCATAAATGGTATGAATTCTGTTGGTTCAGTGCCCTCCGGGAGCCCCGACAGACGAATATTGTTTCGGCGGCTTCTGCATTCCGCATCCTCGGCCCGTTGCTACAGGGCAGTTACTTGTGCATTTAATTGTATTATGGCTCTCTCTGTCTCATCCACTCTCCGATCTGTGACTGATAACTGCTCCTCGGCCCCATCCTGTCTCCTCTCTAATTTACTCATTTCGGTTCTCAGCCCCGCCACTGTGGAGCGCATCTCCTTCCTAAAGTCCTGTATCTCCTTCAACATTTGGGCCATTTGTCTCTGTAGGATTGCGTCTGGGACCCGGTTGGCCTGCACTACCTCGCGGCGGGAGGCCGAGGAGGCCCTCGAGTCCCGCTATCCGAGGAGTCCTCCGGCTGCGATCACTGAGATCCCTGCAGCTGGGGATACTGTTTTGTCTGCTCCCCTCTTCTTCGGCATCTTTAACCTCCTGAATAAACAATAGGCACTGTTTTTTCGTGTTTTGACACTGTTTGTGAGGTTATTTTAACGGATCCCCCGGGGAGCCCGCGCTCCGAGCTGCTCACCCTCTCATGACGTCACCGGAAGTCCCTTTGTATATCTTCTAACAGTAATGTGTCTCTGTCCTCCCCCTGGTCTGGAGGCTTGTAGACAACCCCAGTTCATATGGCTGTCCCATTTTATGTTTCCAGGGTAACCCACAGTTCTTCTGGCTCCTTATGTGTATTCTGAATTTCTGTAGCTTTGATATTTTCATTGACATAAAGGGCCACTCCCCACCCCCCTTTTTTTGCACCTCGGTCTCTTCTGAACAGTACATAGCTGGGTCCTGAAGTCTCCCAAGTGTGGTTACTGGTGAACCATATTTCGATAATGGCTACTATGTCCAGTTTAGCCTCTGTCGTTGTTGCCTGCAGATCTGGGATATTGTTTCCCAGATTGTGGGCATTTATGTACATAATATTCCATTGGCCAGATTTCGGTGTGTTAATTGCTGGCGAGGTCTGGCATTTCCCCTGTGAGTCGTATGGGGAGCTGGACCTTTTTCCTTACCTGGTGATGCAAATTAACTACAAACATGCTGAACTCCTGTTTGATCACTAGCTGAGGGGGGAGGGGTGTTCTTCCCATTCAATGTATCGGGTGCTGCACCCCTCTCCCCATTTGCTAGTTTAAGTATTCTGCAAAGACATCAAATGTCTGCCCCAATGCACTGACTCCCTCCTTAGTTAGATGCAGTCCATTGAATTTAAAGAACTTTCACTCCCAAAACTGTTGCCAGTTACCTACAAATTTGTCCTTTTTCCTGGCACCAGACCTTGAGCCACATGTTTAGCTCCCCTATCTCCCCTTCTCTGACCTTTCATCCATCTGCCCCCCTCTCCCAGACCATCAGGATCTCAGAGAAGGAGATGCCAGACGAAATGGATGACAGTTTGTCTCCCAGCCTGGTCAGGTGTTCCTTGGTCTCCACAACTGACTGGCTGTAGAGATCGTTGGTCCCTATGTGTACCAGTACGTCATTGTTTTTTCCTGCTTCCTGCACAATTTTAGCAATGCAGTCAGTGTCTCTCCCTGCTGATGTACCTGGAAGACATCTGACCATTATCCCCAGCCAGAAAAAGGCATCGACTCCCCAAATCATGAAGTCTCCTATGATCAGAAGTGTTTTGGATATCATTTTTGCTTTTTTTGCTTTGGTCCCTGTTTGGGGTGAGTTTTGTTGTGCTAGCTCCTGTGCTGCATTGACCTGCTCAGCAGTGTCCTCTGCACCTTTGTTTGATTTTGGAGATAGAGGCAGATACCTGTTTGTAGTTTTTATGTGGTTTGTGGGAGGTGATACTTTGGAGAGCATTGAGTGGTGGGGCAACCAATTTGCCTCTCATAACCACCTGCTAACCTCCCGGACCAACTACCCTCTGCGGTTGAGGTGCTTCAATTGGATGTTGGGGAAATGTTGGGTGGTTCTTATAATGTATTTCCTCCTGAATATGCAATTTGAGGCACGCAGTCTCTGCCCATGCTGCTTGGAGCTGATCCCTTAGATCTGCAATGGTCCGGCATGTAGGACAGCGTCCTAAATCCTGTATAACTGCCCTTTTGAAAAGTGTCCCGCAGTACCTGCAGTTAACAATATCCATTCCAGATGAATTGCTGGGTTTATAACCTGGTCTGAGTAATTAGAAGGAGGAAAATGAAAGCAAAAGTTTGATTTTTTGTTTTGTTTTGTTTGTTTTTGTATACTTTGTTATAAGGAGGTCACTGTGTGGATACCCCTCTGATCCTCCCCTTCCTGCTTTGCTACAGGAAATGGCACGACTGTGCTACCCTATAAAAGGAGTATAGCATGGGGTGGTTGGGCCCTTCCCCTGCTGAAAAAGAACAACCACAGATGAAAGAAACAAGGAGGTAAGAACAGAAACAATCAACCAACAATAAAAGCAGTAGCCCCGAAAGCTTAGCCTAATGATAGATAAAACTATAAAACCTGTAAAGCACCACCTGTAATAATTTCACCAAAGATGTACCCTGTAAAAAACACTTTGTTACAGAGAAAAATAAAGCAGTAACAGAAGATATATCTTGCAAAAAACAATTTGAACCAGAGATTACAGCAGTAATCTGTAAGCACAAAACAGTAACCAACCTGTAGGCACACCCTGTAATAATGCAGCAGAAAGTATACCCTGCAATAGCAATTTGAATCTGAGTACAATAAAGCAGTAAAATGTTAGCAACAAACAGTAACAAATCCTGTGAGTACAAAAGAAAATAACACACAGTAAATCTACCTAGCCAAAAGAAGCCTTAATCTTTTTTCCTTGCTCTGTCCTTAGAAGCAAACCTAGAAGAAAAGAGCTCAGGTGAAGCTAGGTGCCTTTGCCAGTAAACCTAGTTGAGGAGGAGGAGGAGAAGGGTACCCGACGTTGGGTCACGTGCTAGATATGAGTGCATGAGTCATCCAACACACTTCCCGCCAGGGCACCAAGCACGCAGACTGTGGTCAGTTCAGAAAACTGTTCGTTTACTGAACTATTGAGCTGCATGCGTGCCTTTGTAATCTCCGTCCTGGTCGCTCTGTCTCTCGTTCTGTGGCAGTGAAGCAGACCCCTGCCCCAATTGCATTTTGGATTCATTTGCTAGCTTTTCTCCTTCACACTCCAGTCAGTCCAGAGAGAGAGAAGATTGCAGAGAGAGACAAGGCTGCAGCTGTGCCAGCTGGAATATTTGTGAGTTGGTTGACAATCAGAGGCCCGCCGGGTGGGATGCTTGGGGAGTGGGCTTCTTTAAAGCACAACACCATTTGCCACCACTGTCTATTTTATTGTTTCATTCGTTTGTACGAATTACTGAATGTTTTGATGACGAGTGCTGCTGATTGAGCTGGCATGAATTCTGAATGGGCTGAGCACTGTAAATCAACCTGTAATGGCGATCACATCCTCTTTTATACACCACCTTTGGTTTGTCAGTACCTCTCAGTCCTGGGTCGGTTTGCAGAGTATCCCAATTTTACCAGACAATATCATTTACTTTATATGTGACTGGGCAATAAGTAGTGACAAGTTTCATATTGTTATAATTAACTTGATCAAGCATTCTGTTTTGGTGGGCACTGTTTAGCAGCCCCTGCCTAATTTGATCATATGTGTTCTCTTTTGAAGCAGAAACAGATGTTGGGGCAAATGACAATCCTTTATCTAAAATCCACAGTTCACCAGAGCAGAGGAAAGGTTATGGGAGGACAAGTTCATATCATTACATTCAATATACTTTATGTTCTCCTCTAATTTCAGTTCCTGTTGTTCAGACTTCTGCCTCCTCTTTTTCATTTTGACCCCCCCTCCCTTGTATTGTGTGTGGCTTCCTTCTGAAGCTAACCTGGCAGCTGGCTGCTATATTCTGCTGCCTGCCTGAGCCTGTCTTCCAGACCCTGGGTCCCTCCTGGCCATATAGACTTGAAATTCAATGGGTCTGTTTTGGTTTTTTTGTGCTGCCTGAGAAGATACATCTCTGGTCTCTTGGATGGTATTGGGTTTGTGGATGATAGTTAGTTGTTGTCTGGCAGGCCGGCTGGGGCGGGATCCTGGTGTAGCTACATGTAAATGTAAAAATTAAAATGTACCCCCCAACCAACCCAGCACCATTTGAAAAGTTTCGTAATAAAAATCCAATTGCTGCAAAATTGATGGCAATGTCGCATTCTGGTACTTTGTTTTTCGCTCCTCTCCCTTGTTGCCCTGGTTCCATTGGGTGATTCCTCCGTCTTAGGCCCTACTTTGTTCTGGGCTGCTGCTCCATGTTCTCCTGCACTTCCAGGGTGTGACATCATCGTGACAGGGTTGAATAAGGCACTGCCCCATTTGTTATGCAGAAAGAGTTTAAATGCAAGGGTCTGTTTTATCCTCTCCTTTTCTGTCTCTTCTCTGTTTGATTGTGCAACCAAATTTTCTTTTGAGACCTAGGAACTGATCACTCAGACGGTTTCGCAGTTCTTCGCCTCTCGCTGTCTCTTTGCCTTTGCTTGCTGTTCTGTCTTTTCTTCCCACTTGCATATCTGTGGTTATAAAAAATATATGTGACTCTTTATGTGGAAATGTCACTGATACTGGGATCCCTTTGTTCAACACTGTATATAGTTATACTGTTGAAATGATTGCAAAAAGCTGGTTGGAACTTAAGGGGTTAACCCAAGATGCGGTTTTTAAGTCCTTTGCAGAGCTTACACAGCAGGTCAGTTCTGGGTCATGATGTTCTTTTTGCTTCACCTGCAAGAACACTGGAAACAGACAAGAACATTCTGTAAAAAAAAAAACAACCACTGTCTCCATAACGAGCTCCCTGCAAAGACTGGTTATAAAAAGAGCAGCAATGTTTTGCAAGAGAGGGAGACTGAGATTGGAAATGTAGTAAGTAGTAGCAAAATTTATTTATACAGGCTATGAAGACAACTTCAAACACCATAGGGTTACAATAACCCTCTTTACAAGGCGTACCTGTTTTGATGTCAATGCAAAGTTGCAATGATAAAAAACAGGCAATAAAAACTGCACATTTAACAGTACAATAAATTACTTAATACAGGACAATTTTATATCATGACACTTAAACATCTGCAAGCAATTCAGATCATCTGTTACATACACAACAAAAACATATTTCTTGCTTCATAGCAGAATTAAATTTAGCTATAGTCAGATCCTGAGTTTTCAGCAGCAGTGAGAGTTCATTCCAAGTGATAGCAGCTCTGTACTGGAAAGTCAAGGTTACAAATCTGTTTTTATATTTGGGGACTATCAAATCTCTAGCTCCACTTTTATGTAGATTAAACTGATGAGTGGGGCTAATAAGTCTCTCTGCCAGGCCAGTGGGATATCTGGTCAAATCTGGAAATTGAGAAGAAACTTTCAGAAAGAGGATTTAGTTTTCTCTGTTTGTACTACCTTTGTAAAAAGTTATACTGAACAAATTTTTATTTTTAATTTTGCTGTTATTGAGAAAAATAAAACACTATTTGTGAATTTTGAAACTGCTCCTGGTTTTCGTATGCTTCCTGTCCTGTGCCACAACAGTCATCCCGAAGCACCCGGTTGGCAGCCCTCTGCCTCCGTCAGAGCGGGCGCAGTTTATGGGTCCTGGTGCAGTCCAATATGGTGACCGAGATGTCCTGTCTGGAGTCTCCTAAAATACATCAGTATATTTTTCCTCAGGGTGGGGCTGTGCCCCCCCGCACCCCCACATTCCATTACCAAATGCTTTAATGCTGAACAGTAAAAGTACATGTTCCTCAGGGGGGCTGTGTCCCCCGCCCCACCCACACCCTTTTCTCCAGACCCCCACCCCATCACATCCAGCAGTATGTTAAAAATTCAAAAATACAGCCAAGCCTGAAATACCAAATGCTGTAGTACAAGAACATTTAAACACACTAGTGTTGTGATGCAAAGTATTCTGGTGCACGGATGTTACTAACTTCCTGTCCACCAGATCGGGACCCATAAACTGCATATGAGCCCCTCCATCTTCCCGGCCTGTATTCTGCCCTTTCCCTCGTCCTTCTCACTGCGTGTTCTTTTCCTGGTGTTGCAGACTTTCACTTCCCTGTCACTGAACTTCCTACTTGCCTAATACTATATTTGTCTACCTTCAGTATGTTTCCAGTTTTATTGGTTGGAGCCATTCTGTGTGGACACTGTTCAGGACTCTGCTGAGATATCTACATTGTGTACCGCACTGCGACCACCAGCTACCTGCTACTCCAAGTAGTGATTGTTGGCTTTCTTCTCTAAAGCACCCTCTAGAGCTTGGACCGCTTCACTTGGTTCACGGGCTGACGCATTCTGGAATCCTGAGCTCCCAATGTTCGGACTGATGAACACCACACCCATTCTGCAGCATTCGAAATGGACAGCTGAAGTTCTCTCCAGCCCCTCACCCCCACTTTTTTTTTGCTGCCTGCCATCCTGAGGGTGATCTACCTGCTTGCCTCCCTCTGCTTCCCTATTCTTCTGATTCCCATCGAGCTTCTGGACTATGCAGGGCTCTTTTGTTTCTGTCATTGATTTTTCTTCCCTTTTATTATTTGGCTGTCTCAAACAAGTCTACCCTGTTTCAGTTTCCTTTTTTCCTAGTCCCAAATAGTGCAATTCTAGCTGACTAGTTGCACTTACTGATCCCTGGCCACATGCAACTAATTCTAATAAAAAAAAATTATTATTTTTACTCCTGGCCACCATGGTTTGCTTTTTACACCTGCCGTTTCCTTTGTTGCTTTTCTTTTGGGGGGGAAAATTTCCCTATTCCCTGCTTTCGCCTCACCTATGTCCCTGCGCTTCCAGGGTGCAACTCCCCTCCCTGTTTTTGGAGCTCAGCCCTCTGCTTTGGCACCTCACCTGTTCCAGTCAATTCATTCCCATACTCCTGCCAAACCCCTGCTTGTTTTGTTTCTCTATCTTGTCTGCCTCCCCCTGTCTTTGTTACCTGTTCTCTCCCTTGTTCCATATGCCTCAATCCACTGTTTTTCACATTCATTTTAGCCCCCTGTGAACCACAATAATTCTTGTGCTGATTGTTCACCTCCTTTTACTCCCCATTTGCTGTGCTTTTCCAGTGATGTAGAAAGCTAACTTCACCACCCACTGATCCCTTGGCCATGTACATGCAGCTGCTACCCTCTCAAATGTTAGCAAATAGGCCTGTATATTATCAGTTTCAACCAACTTTACCATTTTAATGTCTTTCTGTCCACCTCCAGGGGGCACCAGCGGACTTGCTGTGCCTAAGGCTTGGATAGCCCTTAGGGTGTCTGCCCATCTGGCCTCACTGTCTCTCTGATCGATTTCCCGTTGCTTCTCCATTTCCATTTGTCAAACACCCAGCCACCTCAATAGTTCATTCAACTCCACTGGCGGACATTCCTCAGGCTCACCCACTGTGGCCTGTCCCTGTTCCTCTTCCTTGTTGCCCTCCATCTGGATTCTGGGTCCTTTGGCTTTACCTGCCTTCCTTCTTACCACTGGGTCACTACCAGGAACCAAAGGTATCTGGAACATTTTGGACATGTATTTGGTGACCGCACAGTACACTACGATGTCTGCTGCCTGCTCCTGCTGTATCTAGTCCACCCGGGCCTTGGTCAGACCCTCCACACAGGAATCCCACCCCTGCCACCACGTGTCACAGGCAGTGGGATAATGATGGACCAGGAGGCAGTAATATAAAGTTCAAGAAACAATGCTGCTTTATTTTCTTCCTTTCAAATTCAGCAGGAATAGCAGGATATTAAACAATACGAACTTAGGCGACAAAATTATAAGGAGAAAAACAAATAAAAATCTAAAACGATCATAATTCCATAACAAATTCCACAACTAGAAAGGACTAGCTGCTCTAGGTGTGCTTCATTCCGCACCTTACCACAATCTGCTTTCTATCTAGGTCAGGTAACCTTTGATACAGGTAACTAAACATGTGACTGCAGTACTAGCAACCTGGGGATCCTGCGAGGGGACAGGAGGCTGAGGGATGATGCTCTACAGAGCCTGATTAATTTGGAATGCCTGAGCTATCTCCTGAGCTGAAGGCATTGCAGACACCTGCGCAGAAGTCCCTGGGTTAACAGGAGAGGGTTCTGCATGTTTAAGTTTCTTTGTTTTCTTTGAAGGAACTGGAGAGTCAGCCAGTTCTTTTCCTCTTTTTGCCCCTTTTTCGCTCATATCAGGGGCAGGGGTAGTAGCACTTGTGGGTTCAGCCACAACAGACTGGGGTGCCAGCTAGTCAGAGACTGAGGGACCCCTAGGAAATGTTTTATTGAGCCATTCAAGGCGCTTTTCCACAGTTTTATCTGGAAAAGTTTTACATATCTTACATTCCTGGTCCAGATGTTCAAAACCCAGACAAGCTACACATAAGGTGTGCTTGTCTGCCTTAGTAAACACATCTCCACACTTTAAACAGTTTTTAAACCTGGGCTCCCCGGTTCTCTTCTTAGGTTTCTCTGCCATGGTGAAAAGCAAAGAGGAAAAACACCAACCGCTAAATAATAGATACTGTTGCGGTTATTTAAACAGCTTTAACATTTTTTTTTTTGCGGTCGGTTCTGGAACCGATAAGGAACCATAGGAACCGAGCAGGGAGATTAAATATGAACCAGTTCAGCGGTTCTGTAACTGATAAAAACGGTTACAAATAAAGTTTGTAAGGACCAAAATTTAGCGATAATTATATAGGTTCTTTAGTCAGAGAACCCAAGTTAAATTAAACTAACTCGGATCCCTCACAGTTATGCCGAACTGCGAGGAACCAAGAAAAACAACTACTTTAATAATAAACTAGATCTAAACTGACAATCAGTAGAGGCAGTAAAGAAATTAAATATACTTATGTTTTGATGATTTCTTATCTTTCTTCAAGAAATGACAAGAGACTCCAGCGACCAGACTTTCGAGGCGGAGAGAAAAATCTAAAGGGGTTAGAACACTACAGTTGGTAGAGGCAGTATTTGAAAGATGTTCACGTGCAAAGAATTCCATTATTTGCATGTGTTCCATCTCTCCGGGCAGTCCAACCCACCAGGCTGACTGCACAAAGTTATGAATATCCTGAGCATTACTGGGGTTAGAACAATTTGTTCCAAATTCAATTGAAAAGTGGCATTTACAAATCTATTTTCAAAGAGACCTTTCCCTTGTAATGATTTCCAGCAAATATTCGGCAGATTGAAATCCCCCATTATAATCAAATTGTCTTTAGTCTTAAGGTTTTCTAAAGTACTCATAAGGCTTCATTACCTATGCTATCCAAGTTAGGTGGATGATAACACAAACCTATAGTTAACCATTCTGTTGTAGTTTTGATTCGGGCCCACAATATTTCTGTTTTGTCCCCTGAGTTGATTATATTTTTAATTTTATAACAGCTTAGATTTTCATTGACAAACAATGTTATGCCACCCGCCTTAGTATGTGTACAATTTTTGCGAAATGATTTATATCCTGTTCCCAGTCCAAATCTTGAAACCAAGTTTCAGTAACTCCACATACATCAACTTGTTCCTCTATAAGTAGACTGTGTAGTTCAACCATCTTGCTTCTCAAACTCCTAGCATTTAGAAGGAGAATTTTAAGTTTGGATGCATATTTCACTGAAAGGTTGTTATCCTGACTAGATGCTGTATGACAGATGTTAATTTTATTTACTGTAGATGTTGTCCTATTAGTAGCTACTGTTTCAAACATAATTCCAGAGTACATAGGTTTATTAGATTGATACCCTTCCCCCCTAGGGATCAGTTTAAAACATTCCCAATGTAATCATTCAAATGTTTACCAAGCAATAATGTGCCCAATTTATTTGGGTGAAGCCCATCCTTGCTAACGAGGTCCTGTCTATGTTCAAATTCCTTCCAATGAGTTATACAATCTATGTGCTGTCTAATACACCATGTATGCAACCAGTTGTTGATATGTTTAATTTTTCTGTACTGGTAAATATCAACTCTAGGTACAGGTAGAATTTCAGAAAATGCCATTTTACATTTTAGATCTGACAACACATTAGTCATGCTGACATACTCGTGCTTAATACTTTGTGTACTTTGGTGAGCAATATTGTTGATCCAGCATGTATAATAACCAAATGGTTATCTCCTGCATTGGTGAGGACTGGCCCAGCCATACATGTGATGTCTCTGATTTTGGCACCTCTAAAACAAGATAGCGTACGATTGCTATTATCTGAGTTACATATTACCCTGTCTAGTTGTTTAATAATAGAGTCCCCTAATACATAAATTTGCCTGGGGTCTATAGTGTTGTTTCCTTCCAACTGTATAAGATTTTCAGCAGAAGCTTGTGGTTCAGGTAGTGTGACTAGGTTTTGAATAGTTTCTTTTGAATTCAACAGGGGACCATTATTTGGGGGCTGATACCGGGATAGTGTTAATCTGTCATGATCATTTCTGACTTCATGTTCCTCACTTAATGGGTCAAAGTGATTAAAGAGTCTAAGATCAAAATGAGTGGCCTTTCTGCCTTTTTTTGCTACTTTATTGCTCTGGACCTGGTACCAGCCATTATCTTCATTTGACTGATCTACTTCCTCCCATGGTCTCTTTTTACAATGTAACTTGGATGCTTCAGTGGAGTCAGTTAAGGTTTTATTGAAGAAACTTATAGTCCTTTGATCGGGGGGCAGGGGTTAATAGTTTCAGCCATAGAGAGTCTTTCAGATGTTTCCCATTGGCTTAATTCTAAGGCATATAATCTGGAACTAAACAATGCAATTTCTTGTATTAGGTCCTCATTTTGTCTACATTTTAAACATTGAAATTCAGTATTTACTAAAACTGTAGAATTAAAGAAAAACATTTGGCATGTCATGCATTTAAGGCCTACCTTACCTTCATCAGTAATACTATTGTTAACATGATGGAACATATAGCCTAGTACCTGTCTAATATATTACGGTTAAGGTTTAGAAAGTCTGATTAGTCTTATCGCTATATAGATCGTTGCAATGAGAGCTTTCTGTATCCTGCTAACCACTGCAAAACACGCTAAAACACGCACTGATGCGCATGTCTTTGCATGTGATGACACACGCTCACCCTGCCCGGGCTCACCCTGCTCACCGTAGAGCATTTTAAAATAGTGCTCACATGACCCGGAAGAGCTTTCAGTCTTACAAAGCAACAAAACTGTAAATTGTGGCCAGTAATGCACCAAATAGCTATATGTAGGTGCACAGAAGCATTCAATAGCAAGCAAGCCCCAGTGAGAGGTTTCTGAATCTAAAATTTGCAGTCTGCCTGATTCTGTAGTTCCATGGAAAAACCAACAGAAACTACAGATTCCTCTTCCTGCCTTCTGATTACAGGAAGCAGGGCTCCAATAAAAGCGAGTGAAACTCGCACAATAAACATTTTGGTATATTTAAAAATACATCAGTCACATAGAATAGGCATACACAGATCCCTGCTATGCCACTACAGGAGTATCAATTGTTTAACTGAAACACCTCGCCGCAGAGCATTCTAAAATAGTGCTCACATGACCCGGAAGAGCTCTTGGTGTCACAAAGCAACAAAACTGTAAATTGTGACCAATAATGCTCCAAATAGCTATATGTAGGTGCACAGAAGCATTCGGTAGCAAGCAAGCCCCAGTGAGAGGTTTCTGAATCTAAAATTTGCAGCCTGCCTGATTCTGTAGTTCTGTGGAAAAAACAACAGAAACTATAGATTCCGCTTCCTGCCTTCTGATTACAGGAAGCAGGGCTCCAATAAAAGCGAATGAAGCTCACACAATAAACGTTCTGGCATATTTAAAAAATACATCAATCACATAGAATAGGCATACACAGATCCCATGCAAGGAAACTACAGGAGTTTCAGTTGTTTAACTGAGATAATGAACCTTTTGCCAACTAACATCTTTGGCATTGGTCTGTAGGGTTTGCCCCAAATTTATTTAATCTTACCAGAGTTAAATAGGTTCTATGTATTGTATTTATATGGATTTGTTTTAATCTATTATTTTTTATTTTGAATATAGATTAAAACAAATTCATATGAATACAATACATAGAACCTATTTAACTCTGGTGAGATTCTGGTGAGATGCAGTGTCAGTGGCTCAGCAGATAGCACACTCGCCTCTGAGGCCAGAAGATCAGAAGGTGGTGGGTTCTAGCGCCACACTGGGAATGTGAAATAAATTCCAATATTTCCACTGTAGTGCATGGGGGGGGGTGCTGCACTCCAGAGGCGCTGTCTTTCAGATGAGACATTAAACTGAGGTCCCATCTGATTGTTCAGGTGGATGTTAAAGATCCCATGGCACTTCTTGATAAGAGTAGGGGACTTTTCCCTGTGTCCTGGTCAAATTCCTCCCATTCACTAAAAAATACCACCAACAGCTAATCTGGTTCTGTAAGTCAGTCTACATCTGTACACATACTTCCCTTCCCTTGCCCCCTGGTCACATCTGGGAACAAGTCTCAGCTTAGTGTGCCTCTCCCAGTCACAAACTTTCAAATAAATAAATATTATTTTTAATTTTGAATATATAGATCTGTAATTGATGTCCATTTTGAGTCTGATATTGGAGAATGCAGTTCTTCTTCCCAAAGCTCCCTTAGGCGTAATAACAAAAAACTGTTCTGTGCCTTGAAGTGTTTATATAGTACATAGATAATTGTTTGCTGAGGGGAAGAATAATTCATAATTTCCTCCAAATTTGATATTTTGGATAATGTTAAACTTCCATTATTCTTAAGGAAATATTTTATTTGGTAATAATATAATAATGCATTGTCTGCAATACTAAATTTCTCTTGCAATACCCTAAAAGATAAGAAATTTAAGTTCTCAAATAAGTCACCTCTTTCTGTTATACCTTTATCAAAACATGCTCTTTTATATGCATCACCCTCCATTGACGATGGACTATATCCATTACTTATTATAGGGAAAAAACAATATATTTATCATTTCCAAGTAAACTTTGAGCTAAGGTCCATAGATGACTTGTAACTTTAGTGGAGGACACCACTGAATTCTTATACTTCAGCTTATTTAGATTTATCATTAGAGATCGAATCAACTTTGGAAATCGTGCTTTGTTTTTTTTTTTTTATATATAGTAATAAGAATCTTGTTCCTCTTCCTCTCTAAACCAGTCTACCACTAGTGCAAGCTGGGCTGCTAGATAATAATACCAAAGATCTGGAATATCTAATCCCCCTTTTCCTTTAGATGAATATAGTTTTTTCAAAGCTATCCTTGGAGAACAGTCCATAGAAATGTTCTTATAATTTTTTCCCAATCTGAAAAAAATGATTTTGGTAAGAGAACAGGTAAAGATTGAAATAAAAATAATATCCATGGTAAAATGTTCATCTTTAAGATACTTGTCCTTCCTATTAGTACTAGTGGTAGATGTTGCCACCTTTCTAAATCCAATTTAATATTTTCCATAATAGGAATGTAATTCGGCTGAAACAGATCCACTTGTTTAGAAGTCAACTGAATACGCAAATATTTCATGTTATTCTTTTTTAACTTCATCAGGGGATGATTAGTATTTAATTTGTGTAAATTCTTTCACAAATAAAGCTTCGCTTTTCTCCCAATTGATCCTATGACCAGAAACTTTCCCAAACTCAGAAATGATCTCCAATAATTGGTTATAAGATTTTTCTGGGTTAGATAAAAAGAGAAGAATAACATCTGCATAAAGTGAAATTTTATGCAGATGTTCTCCTATCTGAATTCCCCTAATATTATCCTGTAATCTAATAATAGTTGCCAGTGGTTCTATAAAAAGTGCAAATAATAATGGGGAAAGGGGACATCCCTGTCTTGTACCATGGGAAAGAGTGAATGTATCTGATATATTAAGGTTGGTTTTCACTCTAGCAATGGGATTAAACAGTTTGCAACCAGTGTATAAAGTTTACATCAAAACCAAAACACTTTAAAGACCTCCATCAGATAGGGCCACTGCACTCTGTCAAAGGCCTTCTCGGCATCCAAAGAGAGAACCACTGCTTCCAGACCCTGCAAAGTTTCCATAATATCCAAAGCCCTTCTTATATTATGCTGTAGCTTCCTACCCTCAATGAAGCCAGTCTGATCCTTGTGTATGATTTTTGGGATAATCTTAGCTAATTTGTTGGCTACAATTTTTGCAAATATTTTATAATCACAATTAAGAATAAAGATGGTCTGTATGATGAACACCCTTCAGGGGGATTTATCTTTTTTTTAACAACAGGGTAATGTTGGCATCATTGAAGAAAAGGGGAAGGGTTCCCATCTGCAGAACAGCCTGGAATATTTGTAAAAGTATGGGAGCTATTATCTCTCTAAGGTTTTTATAAAACTCTTATGAGAACCCATCTGATCCTGACAATTTCTCATTTGGTGAGTCCTGGATTACTTGGAGAATTTCCTGTAAGGTAATAGGAGCATTCAGCATATCTTTATTGGGGGTGTTATCTCAGGAAAGATTACTTTCTCTATTATTTTCAAGATACTTGGCCTCTCTACCAATTCCTCCGGAGCATATTATGTAAAAAAATTTATTCTTAAACTGAGCATTTATTTCTAAGGGATTTGTTATGATTTCACCATTAGATGCTTTTAATTTGTCAATTCTATTTTTATTTTGTTCAGTTTTTATCTGATATGTTAACAGTTTAGAAGGGAGGTCAGAATAAAAGTAATATTTTGCTCTGGCTCTGAACATCTGATGTTCAGCTTGAGTGTGAAGGTTTTTCTCTAATCTATTCTTAGCATGAAGCTATTTTACTTTATTCTCTTCTGATGGGGTTTGGGCAAAACATGTTTCTGCTGCAGATAATTCTGATTCCAAATTACTTAATTCAGCTACTCTCTTTCTTCATTGATTACAACCACATGCTAGGATCCAACCCCTGATACAACAGTTTAATAATTCCCAAACTGTATATATTGAAGTATCATTGGGAGAATTCCAAGATAGAAACAGTTGAATTTGCCCCTTAAGTTGTTCTCTAAAATGTTCATTTTTCCACAGGTAATTATCTAAGGTCCATGATTTAATTTGTAAATTGGGGTGGGATTTAAATCCAGTTGCATGTAGCAAGCTGCATGATCTGAGATTAATATTGAATTGTATCTCACAAAATTAGTTTTTGAAAGTAGATTGCTGGAAATCAGAAAATTTATTCTGCAGAATGTATTATGGGTTTTAGAATGATAGGAGTATTTTTTAACATAGAATAAAGAAATATAAATGGGTCTTGTAAGGCTAAATCTTGCATATAGCCCTTCAGTAAAGCAGTTTTTCTGGTTTTCCATTTGGATGCTGAGAAGGCCCTGTCCAGGGGGTGCAGAATAACATTAAAGTCTCCTCCAGTTATTACAGGGGTGTCCCATGCAGCTATTTTTAGAAATATTTTAGTAAAAAATTCTACATTTTCTTCAATGGGGCATACAGATTTAACAAGGATATTTGGGTATGAAAAACACTTAAATTCCAACAAACAAATCTCCCATCTGGATCTTTCTCTGAGTTTAACACCTGTATATTTCAATTATTTTTAATAAAGACAGCTACTCCCCTTGCCTTATCAGAGAACATCGTATAAATTCCTAAAGCCTGGAAAAGGTTTGCAAAAAAACATGCATCACCTTTACTGAAATGGGTCTCTTGTAAAAAGAGGCAACCAATTTTTTTTATTGTTAGCAATCAAACAACCTTACACATTTTAGTTCTATCTTTGGCACCATTTAAGTTCCATGTCATTATTCTTAAACTAGGCATCACCCCTAAAACAACCCCTTACTGTGTTTTTTTTTTACACCAGAAGAGACACACTAAGCTGAAAGCTTGTTTACAGGTGCTACCTGGGAGCACAAGGAAGTTAAGTGACTTGCTCAGGATCACACAGTATGTAAGTGGGGCTGTGGGATTTAAACCCAGGTCACCAGGTTTGCGGCTCAGAGCCTTAAACCACTGCGCTATACTGCCTCATTGGCAGTATTGCTCTTAGGCAGCAGGGCCATTGACATTAGATTTTTCAAAATCGAGAAAATAAAGTGTTTTTTTTTAAATCTGGACTTAACCAGAAAAGAAAAGGTAATCCGTCCATGTTTTTGTTATTTCAATGATGCATAAGAATTTTTTTTCCTTTTTGTTATCCAATTTAACTTGACTATGAGCTAAAGTTAGTGCCCACCACCCACCACCCTCCATGGCATAGTTTTCTTGAAGTATTTTTTTTCCCCAATATGATCCCTTCCCCACCCCTAGATCCCACCCACCCACCCATGGGTGGATCTTTCTCCTTCCCCATGAAAATGTGAAGATAGCAGAACTGTCAGTGTGTGTCAGGTCATTTGTGAGATCCATCCCCATACAGCAAAGTCTCTATAACTATTCCCTTGAGGGATACCCCCCTCCCCTGCCCACCTCCGAGTATCAAACGTTACCCAGTTTTATTCATAGCTAATCCACAAGTCTCACAGGGACAGTTTCTTTTCCAATTTTTCTTCCCTTTAATTCCATTCACAATTCTCTCCCTTTAATCCCTTCATCATCATATTTTTCCTTCCCCTTCCCCTACGCCTCTCCTTCTTCCCTCCTCTTCATCCTCTTATCCCACTCACCCTTTGCTTTTATCTCCTTCCTCCCTGTAAATATATAGAAGTACAAAGTAGAGGATTTAGTAATCAAAACAGGTAAATTAATGTAGTCTCCTTTTTCATTTGAGGCTTCTTTATCTGATGTGTTCTCATATCGAGACAAATCTTCAGCCTGATATTTTTTTCCTTTTTTAAAAAGCCTCATTTAATTCGAAAGGAGTATAGAAAAAGCAGATTTTGCCATTGAGATTCACTCAAAGTTTTGCAGGGTAAAGGAGTGCGAATGGGATACCTTCTTTTTTCAAAGTGTCCTGAGTTGTGTCAACCACTTTCTTTTTAGTAATTATTAATTGAGGAAGGTCAGGGTAGGCATGAAGTTTAACCCCATTATAGTATAAGCCTTTTTCCAAACTTGCTTTGGTCAAAATCCGTTCTCTGCCCTGGAACCTTAACGTTTTCATATACATAAATCTTGGTCTGGCATCTGGTAGTCATTCAAAGGCTCTGTGAGCCCTATCTAACTCAATTCATTGTTCCAGACATTTCAGTCCCATAATATTGGTAAGCATTTCCTCACAGAATTTTAATGGGTTTAGTACCTCCACTCCTTTGGGCAAATTACCTATTTTTATATTGTCTCTTCGAGATCTTGCCTCCAAGTCTTCAACTTTTAAGAGACTCAAGTTCTTTATTTATGTTTTTCATCTGCTGAGAAACTTTAGGAAGCTGGTCTTCAACTGAGCTCAGCCTCTGTTCTGCTTCCTAGGTTCTTAATGAGAGATTTTCCATTTTGCCCACTGATTCATTAAGCTTAATGTCCAGGGCACTTAAAGTATTATTATTACCAAAACCCTGACGCAACTCAATGAAAATGTTTTGCTGAACTTGTTCCAAATTCTGGATGGAAGTATTTTCAGCCCTCAGCTCTTTTTCAACATTATTGTCCATATTAATTTGTTTTCCTACCATTGATATGGCATCAGCATCTGTTTGAGAGGGGACTGAAGTTGGGGGGGACTGACCACCTCTAGAGTCAAGAGGGGAACTCTTTTTTTATCACCAGAGCTTTCATTTTTTTCAAACAACTCTTCCATTTTTTCCCCTTTATCCCCCATCTCTTCAGTCAATCTTGTTTTTGATGCATAAGCCATATTAACAATTTCATTACTTTTGTAAAGCCACCAATTTTTTTACACAAGTTGGTGAAGGCACTTGCTGAAATGTAACCTGATGCCGAGAACGAGGAGCACTTGGATGACAGTGGGCTCAGGGAGGGTTAGAGCAGTCAGGCAGAGGCACATCCCAGATCCTATTCCACTCAAGAACTCATATGCCCCACTGGCGAATGAGGACAACCAAATAGAGGTACCCAGAGAAGTGGAAGGAAAGGATGTGGAGGTTAGCCAGGGAGGTGACTTCAGCGGGGAAAGCAGTGGGCCCCAGAGGAGGAGGAAGTGAATCCTGGTGGGGGACTCCATCATAAGAGGGATCCAGCTAGGGACACAGGAGGGGGAGGATAGGGAGGTGAGGTGCCTACCAGGTGCCACGGCATGGAGGGATGGAAGAAAGATCCTGGGATCACTGGGAAGGCAAGACGGGGGGTGAGCTGGATGTCATTATCCACCTAGGTACTAATGACCTGGCAAATGGGGAGCCAAAGGAAGTTCAGGAAGAGTTTAGGAAACTGGGAGGGGTCTCAAGCAAGTAGCTACTTCTGTCACTTTCTAGAAGTACTACCTGGTGAGAGGCAAGGAGAGTAGAGTGCATGCACCAGGAACTTTAACTCATCGTTGAAGAACTGGTGCTGTGAGGAAGGGTTTGATTCATTGGTGACTGGGGACCCACCTGGCGGATGGAGGTTTGTTCAAGCCTGACGGCCTGCATCCATCCTGGAGGGGAATCCAAGCACTCAATGATAAGTTTAAATGCTACATTGACAAGCATTTAAACTAGCAAAGGGGGGTGGCAGGCCAGCAAGGAGGGTACCTACTTGCTCACCCCCCACAGCTAGCAGTGGAACAAATGAACCAGAGGAGTGGCTATCTCTGCAAAGCAGTGTGCAAAAGATGGAGATTAGTGCCCAAGAGGTGGATAAGCAGAAAAGGGGCAAAATTCAGCAGAAGGGCAGACTGCAAGGAGAACCAGGGATAAATGACAACCAAGGAAGGGGCTGGAGTGGAACTGTGAAACAGTCTAGGGAGGTCAAATCATGGAAAGCCATGTGAAAATGCCAGGAGCCTTAGCAACAAGATGGAAGATCTGGAGGCTGTCATGGTGCAGTCAGACCTGGACATTGTGGCCATCACTGAAACCTGGTGTAATGATAACCACGACTGGAGATGGCCATACCTGGCTACAACATATTCAGAAGAGACAGAGCAGGCAGGAAGGGAGGAGGAGTGGCACTGTATGTGAAAAATGACATAAGGGCCACAGAGATCCAGGAGGAACAAAATGGGGGAGAGATACTGTGGGTTAAGCTGGAAAGGAAAATGGGACAGCCATCCGCACAGGTTTGGTCTATAGACCACCAGCCCAGGAGGAAGAAACAGATAGGGAGCTGATGCTAGCCATCCAAAGGATGGCAGACAACGGTGAGGTAGTACTGGTTGGAGACTTCAATATTCCAGACGTGGACTGGAGCATCCCAGCAGCAGCATCAACTAGGAGCAGATTTATCCTGGACTCCCTTCAGGGTGCCTTCCTCAAGCAACTGGTCATGGAACCAACTCGGCAGAAGGCAATACTGGACCTTGTGCTCACAAACAGGGACAGTGTGATGGGGTAACAGTGGGGGAGCACCTGGGAAACAGTGACCACCAGTCATTGTGGTTTGAAATCACAGAAAGAGCAGAACCAAACCACACAAAAACACGTATCCTGGATTTTAGGGGGGCAGACTTTGGGAAAATGGGGAGTTACTTGAAAGAGGCATTAAGGGGAATGGAACAGGAATCAGTGGTTGAGGAACAGTGGGCAGTATTTAAAATGGGGATTACAAGAACAACAGAATTATGCATTAAGCAGGTTAGCAAGAAGAAAAGGAAGAGGAGACCATTATGGTTTTCCAAAGAGGTAGCAAAGAAAGTGAAAGCCAAAAAGATTGCATTCAGGCAATACAAAAGACACAGGCAGAAGGGATAGGAGAAGTACCAGGAGAAGCAAAGGGAGGTAGGGAGGTCAGTAAGGAAGCCAAAGCTCAGACAGAAGAGCACATTGCAAAATCAGTGGGTAGAGGGACAAAACCTTTACAGGTACATAAGTGAAAAAGAAAGACAAAGGGAGGGATAGTGAGACTGAAGGGGGAGGATGGGGCCAATGGAGGATGACAACAGTAAAGCTGACATATTGAACAGGTATTTCTGCTCAGTCTTTACTGAGGAAGAGGAGGGTAATGGGTCTGAAGGGAGTACAAGGGGTGAGAATGGTGCAGAAATGGACACAAGTCCCTTTACACAAGAAAGGGTCCTGAAGGAACTGGAAGTTATAAGAGTTGATAAAGCAATGGGGCCAGATGGGGTGCACCCCAGGGTCCTTAAAGAACTAAGAGAGGTGGTGGCTGAACCTCTGGCTATCCTGTTTAGCTGATCACTGGAAACAGGGGAGGTACCCAAAGACTGGAGGACAGCAGATGTAGTCCCCTTATACAAAAGTGGGAACAAAGAAGCAGGGAACTACAGACCAGTCAGCCTCACCTCGGTAGTGGGGAAGATCATGGAAGCACTACTGAAGGAAAGATTGGTAGAACATCTGGTTGTCAATGGACTACAGGACCCAAGGCAGCATGGTTTCACCAGGGGAGGTCATGTCAGACCAACCTCGTTGAATTTTTGACTGGGTGACTAGGGAGGTGGATCGTAGGGCGTGGACATGACCTATCTGGACTCTCAGCAAGGCCTTTGACACTGTGCCACATAGAAGACTATTACACAAACTGGGGAATATGGGTGTGGGCAGGACAGTAGTGTGGTGGGTAGGTAACTGGCTGGGTGGCAGGACACAGAGGGTGGTGGTAAATGGCTGTCACTCCACAGAGGGAAGAGTGACCAGTGGGGTACCAGGGATCAGTGCTGGGACCGGTCCTATTCAACATCTTCATCAGTGACATTGCGAGGACCTAGAAGGCAGAATTTCACTGTTCGCTGATGACACAAAGCTCTGTAACAGAGTAGACACACCAGAGGGTGTAGACAGAATGAGAGGCGACCTGCAGAAACTTGAAGAATGGTCAGGGTTTGGCAGTTGAAATTCAATGCAAAGAAGTGCAAGATAATGCATATGGGCACAAAAACCCTGGCACAATATATCAGTTGGGGGTGAGGATATAGCATGCACCAAGCAGGAAAGGGATCTTGGGGTTATCATCTCTGATGACCTAAGGTAGGGAAACACTGTGACAAGGCAGCAGGTAAAGCAAATAGGATGCTGGGATGTATAGGCAGGGGCATCACCAGCAGGAAAAGGGAGGTCATAATTCCGCTATACAAGACACTAGTGAGGCCCCACCTGGAGTACAGTACAGTTCTGGAGACCATACCTACGTAAGGACATAGACAGGGTAGAGAAGGTTCAGAGGAGGGCAACAAAGATGGTGCATGGATTGCATCACAAGTCCTATGAAGACAGGTTGAAGGAACTGAACATGTACTCCCTGGAGGAGAGGAGGGAGAGAGGGGATATGATAGAGACATACAAGTATCTTACAGGGAGGAACAGGGTGCAGGAAAACACTATTTTTAAGTGAAAAAGATGTTCCAGGACTAGAGGGCATGGGATGAAGTTGGAGGGAGGATGATTCAGAGGAAACATGAGAAAGAATTTCTTCACAGAACGGGTGGTGGACAAGTGGAACACCCTGCCAGAGGAAGTGGTGGGGGCTGAAACAATCACGGGATTTAAGAATGCATGGGATAGACATAAAGGAATTCTGGAGGTCAGGGGTAAGGGGAAACAGACTTCTAGGAAAACAAACTGAACTTACAAGCTCAAATGGGCAGACTGGGTGGGCCATAGGCCCTTATCTGCCGACACTGTCTATGTATCTATGTATCTATGTATACAGGGAAGCACTGAGGGAACAGCACCCCCTGCCCCCACCGAATTAAAGCCAGTTGATTCTGTATCCTGAGTTTGTGTTGGGATATTCTGAGATGCCAATGGTGCTTTTAAGTCTTTTACCACTTCTGATTCAGGCAAAGAAGTAAAAAGAGTACCTTGTTTGTTTTGCCCATTATGGTTACCGATACCTTCAAGGGGTGTTACCTGGTCCCATTTGGAGACATCCAGCATTCTGCGAGCATCTAGGGAGCGGCGTTTTTCTGAAATCTGCTCTTTTCTTCTCTGCTATGAAGCAACACCAGATGCCGATGCTGATTTAAAGAATTAGGTTTTCTCTGCTGACCGTCGGAACTGTTTAGACATCAACAAAACAAAATGAGGGAGATAGGAAAAAGTAAGATTTTTCTAGAACCTAGCAAATAAACTCCAAATGAGTTTATAGCAGCTGCCAGGGACTGCTGCAGGGGAGTTCACAACACATATTGCATCTTCCTAGGCTGCCATCCTGTGCACGCGCCACACGCACACATCATCCACTTGCTATCATGGAAATTCTTGAAGGGCAAGGACCCTTCAATGGGCATAGTGGTGTGTCCGATGGAATCAAGAACCACCTCATCTGCTGGGGGGGGGTCCATTTGCGAGTATCTTCTTTTGTGTGCACCTGTCCATTCCTGTCCAATAATTTGATCATAGTGAGTAAAGTTTGGGAAAGTCTTTGGAGCAGAGAAGAACACAGACAGGAAAAGATTACTATCCACTGTCCCCATAGATTGCACCTCCTTGAGCTGCCAGGACCTAAACACCTCATTTATCAAACAAAAAAAAGACTTGGAATCAAACAGGGGAGGGATAGGAATCTCCCTCTTTGACTCTGTCCACTCTCCTGCCTCTTTCTCCTCAGAGGGTTCATCCTCCTCCTCCTCATCAAGTAACTTCTTTAGGTCAGGATTTTACCCCCAAATGCCCCAAATCCTCATCCTGATGCTCAGTATGGTCAGGATCAGGGGCTGCCCACAGGACTGTAAGGCAAGCCATGTCCTGCTGCAACACACCTGGACATGCCTATGTCGGCCTTCCCAACCTGAGAGGCCTGGTTTGGGGTTGGGTGTGTCTGAAGAGATGCCCTGTGGAATATCAGGGCCCTAAAGCACTCCTAAGAGCAATAATGAGTAGCTATGCACTTCTGCTTACCACTGCCAACTGATATACCAGGTGCACCCCCCTCCCCCAGATCGGAGGTCTGACTGGGGAAGAACCATAAGAGACATATTAGCTTGAGAAAACACAATGGGGGCAAAAGGAACCTGTGTGAAAAGGTCTTGTCATCTTTTTGCAGGTCTTATATCTCCAGAAGTGAGAGGTCTCTTATATGCCATGGTGCCAATGAAAAATAGCCCTGCGTGGATAGAATGTTCCAAATACATGCAATCCTTCTTTTCATCTGAATTATCTTTACCAACTAGCATTTTCCAATATAATTGGAAAACTGTAAGGTGGAGACACAAGTTTTATATGCCTGTCATGTTTAGGAACTACTCAAAACTAAGTTATCAGCGTCCCACATGTCTCAAACTAGCCCCAGCAGACTATTTATGGTGGAGCCAAGTACCAATGTGCAGAGCATGCATACAATACATGAAGCAGGGCTTGGTGTCCCTTCTTTCTGTTACATTTACAGATCAGCTTAATTGCCTCCCTGCTATCCACGTCCCTCCAGGCTTTTCTGAAACCTGTCCTCCTTCCTTATATAGAGATAAGAGGAGAAGGAGTCTACCAGAGTATGCACTCAGTATCATGTGATTCAATGCAAATGTGTGTTATGCAGTCATGTGACTTCTGCTGCATTAGTCACTTTCATAAAATGCACTATTAGCAGTGCCCAGCTGCCTCAGTCCTAACTCACTCACTGTATTGCTGGATTCTCTCCAAAAGTTGAAGAAAACACTTGCAGTTTCAGAAGAGCCATAAGGCAGATCCTCTGCATCTTGCACTGTAGAAGTGCAGGAGCATGTGTATACTCAGGACATGCACGTGCGTGACATCACCACATTGTGTGTGATGTCAGCCCACCAGAGGGGGGCATGCAACACAGGTGCAGTAACAGATGCTCGAAAAGTTATTGAAGAAAAAGAAGCTTGTGCCTAATGGTTTTTAAGTGGTAGGAATGGAGCCGGCCCAGTGGCACAGAGGGCTGAGGCACTGTGCACCTTATCTCACGCCACACTGATGACCCAAGTTTAGGAATGAGCTCAGTTCACCGGGGAAGGGAGAGAATCACATGTCTGGAGGATCCAGCCCTTGATTGCCCTCAGATGGAGGCCTGAGGAGGTGCCAACAGCTCAAGCAACATGAAGGCAGGCACTAAGGTTGTAATGCGCACATGCCTCCACATGTGCACACTTATGCCACAGCAAGGGAATGAGAGAAAAAGAGAAAATGGTAGTCACAGGCTCCATGAAGTCCTGCCTGTATGTTCTCACTCCACACTGCTACCAGTTCACTGACTCCGCAAATCTGGATGCTGGGTCACCGGGTGGGGGGAGGATGGCTCTCCCCTTCCTGGCCCTACAATGGGGCGGCAATCTGTGGGGCATATGGAGGCTTGGTGGATCAGGGAGGTAGCTGCCAAGCAGGGGAGACAGGATGGGATGCAGCAAGCTGGCTGCAATCTGCCCTGGGAGGAAAAACCTTTACGGAAAAAGTGGCAGGGATGGCTGACAAACTTCATGGCTTAGAAGAGCCCTGAAATCCACCAAAAACTGCTCGAAACACACACCCCAACCTCCCAGTCTACAAAAAATAGGAACACCACTCACAACACTCAAAAATACAAGATCAGGATCAGGGACACATTCCAAATAATGGGAATACAAGGGAAAGAAGCCTGCTACATTGTGTACGCTAACATGCGAAGCATTATCTGGCAACAAAAACACAATGTAACACCAGTGCCTGTCCCATAGCTATACATCAAAACCCCACATTTCAGGGACAGAAACCACACTGTCTAGAAGGGACAGAGGAAAATCTCTGAGGGAAAAAACAGGGACATCCCTGAAACTCAGGGACAATAAGATGTATGGCCTTCCTGTGCCTGGGTTCAACAACCTAAAGGGAAAGAATCCCAATAAAAGGCAAAACAACCCCTGAAAAGCAACAAAAACAATCAGACACTAAAACTGAGGGGTGGGGGATGCCGCCCAGAGATGGAGGAGATCCCCCCGGAGAGCCCTGACTAGAAAAAAAAAATAAACAAACAGGCACTTACTTGAGGCACTTTTATTTATATTGGAGACCTAAGGGAAAAAAACACCCTGAAACAATGTGGCAGACGTTGCCCCTAATCCAAGAACAGGCAGTGGAAATGGGGAGAGCAGTTTAGCCAGTTTGAGAGCTACAGCTTAATGGGCATAATTTTAATTTAGGGGGTGCTCCCTGTTGCCAGGTAGCCCTGACCTGCTATGCAGAATTGCAACCCTAAGGCTTAAAATGTGATGATCTTCTTCAGAGAAACGTGCTAGATGTTTCCCCTTCAATGGCACAGCTAAGACTGGAGAGTTGCTGCTATCCAGAGTCCTCATGTGCCCAACATTTCAAGGTTGATTCAGCCTTTGGGTTGTGCCATTTCCCCTAGTAGGGGTGCACAATACCCAGTTGTAATGAATACCCACTGACAATGAGGAGCGCTAGAAAAATGGAGAAAATGAGAAAGAGGTAGCAGAACTGAAGCATACTATTTTTTGCATCTGTGATTCCACTGAGTGGCGTCCCATCACCAAAATTAGTATGTAGCAGATCACTGCACTTCCTCTACCATCCCTTCCCACTGCTGGAACTTTATCTTGTCATCAGAGATGGGTCAGTGGCACAAAATCACCAATATGCGAAACTCATATGTGTGGCTTACATACATTTATGTTCAGCAGGGCAATGCAACAATTTCAAAACCTTTTAAGTTTTGCACATTTGTGAAGCCTTTAATGAGAGTCTATGTTCAGAGGAGGCAATATGTCCCGCTGACATGATGATCCAGGAGGGAGAGGAGGTGCCAAGAGACCCAGGTTCAAATCCCACCAGAGCCACTTACTGTGTGACTCCCTGAGCACGTTGTTTTTAAATTCTGCATTGCAGTTCACCTTCTGAAAAAAGATGTCTGAAACACTAAGTAGGGCCACACTAACAATGAGATACTGTATCGCAGCTGGGCTGTCATATTGCTGGTTAGTGCTCTCTGTCAAAAAATATAAGGGGACTATTCGTTTTGATGTGGAGTGCATGAGGGTTGCATGAGCGGAGCACTAAACTTCTTGAAACTATGGCAGCTAAGGTCTCAACACTGCAGTCTTCTTGCTCCCTCTGCATCACAGTACCAACAGATGGTACAACACTGCAATCCCACCCCCTGTCAAGTCAAAGAATGAGCTCAACCAGGGATGCATCCTTCGCATTAGATTTCCACTCAGTTCCTCTATCCCACATATTTATGGTGCTCAGATTGTTGAAAACGTCTGGTGCCCACCTGGGACTATTTCAAACAAACTCTGGTCAGATTATTCTCACGCTGACATCATAATTCCATATCCTGTTAGCAAAATGACAAACTGTGTATTAGCCAAAAGCAGCACCTTACTGAAGACAAGGTATTGCATCCCATCTGGTCTGTAATGGGAAAATACACTGTAAAAATGGGTAAAACCATGAACCCACTGAAAACCACATACTGCAACTTAGCTTGACTGTCCTGGGTAAATGCACTGAAAAATGGGTAAAAGCAGGATTCCACTAACAATGAGATATTACATCTATCTGGGCTATCCATGGTAAATAAACTGCAAAAAATGGGTGAAAACAGGAACCAATAGAAAATTATATTTTGGATCTCAGCTACTCTATGCAGGGGAAAATACATTGCAAAAATGTATAAAAGCAGGACCCAGCTGAAAACAACATATTACATCTCACCTGTCCTATCCTGCTAATCACTCCCAGGCCCTTTGTGCATGCACGGCTGCTGCCGTGGCTACCGATGAACAAGTGTGTGTGTGTGTGCACATACACGCACATTAACCTGTATTTGTTGTGTGCATTTTTAAGGTTGTGAGTTTGTGTATGTAAATGTGGGATTTTTATATCATAATAATACCAACTTAATTCACTTCATCTGCATCAGTACCCCTCCTCCGAAGCCATTTTGGCTCTGACCAGAGTTTTTTTTTTCTGAATTCTATTTTGTCTCCCACCACCACCGAACTCTCTCCGGAGACCTCCCTTCTGCAATCTCTACTTCCCTGCATTGCTCGGTTACCTCTCCACTCTTCTCCAGCACTGGGCATCCCCCGGATCTGCCCTCTGGGGAAGGGCCACCCTCGTCCAGAGCACTCTATCTATTAGTATTAAGCCACCGGGCTGGAGAGGGAGGAGGGAAGTGGAGGGGACCGGGCCAGACTCCGGGAATGTGGACTGCATGGGGAGGCACCATCGCCTATCAGTGGTGAAGGATTTTTTTCCCTTGGTTTTTATGCCCCTGTGGAGCCCAGCTGCCAAGGCAACACATGCCGTGGCTCCACCCCCTGGCATATGCCACAACGCTCTTTCGGCTACCCCCCAGCCTCCGCCAGAGGTCGCTCATTGAGCAGTCATTTCCCCAGCCCTCCCCGGGGAAGAGAGAGCAGTCCTTTGGATGCTCAGTCTCTCCCCCCCCCCACCGAGCCCTGACTGCCCAGGTCCATTCCCAAACCTTGGTCGCTGGCGTGGCGTGAGGTGTGGCATCCAGCACGTCAACCCTCAGCGCCACCGGGCCAGCCCCAGAGCTTGTTTTCATAAGGTGCAA
Organism: Neoceratodus forsteri; assembly: GCA_016271365.2. Lineage (NCBI taxonomy): Eukaryota > Metazoa > Chordata > Ceratodontiformes > Ceratodontidae > Neoceratodus > Neoceratodus forsteri. The sequence goes on along the minus strand of CM057459.1, from coordinate 738,244,718 downwards.
CTGTGCCTTTATAACATTGTTGTTGTTATTTGGAAGTTCTGCTGGAAGAATGGATGTTCAGAGGTTACAGTATAGACACCAATATATATTAATATACTTGGTGTTAAGATCATGGAACCTAATACCCATTTCTATGGGTGCAGAAGGCTTTTAAGGACTTCATAGGAGTTTGCTGTTAAATGTAGTTTTATATCATGCACTGTTGGGCCACAGTTCCACAGTCATTCAACTACATGCTTTGTGCTACAGTTTGCAAGTCTTTAGGTGGCCATCCCTGTGGGAAATTCAAGGGATACATGTTATCCTGTATGATATTAGACATTAGTCTATGCAAAACAATTCCTGTATGGTTTTCCTTGAATGAAGATACTTGTATTTTGTATATTTGCAGAATTATAAAAAAAGAAGATAGAACAGTTATTTACCAGTAACAATAGATCTTCAAGACAATCTCCTCAATTTGGCCACAGTGTGCCCACCCTCCTTCCCCTTTTGGGACACACCAGTTGGCAGGTTGTCCTGCTGCCTTTGCAGAAGGTATGGTTATTTGTGCTTTTATGTCTTCTGTCACCAGTTCCGTCCTCTCTTTGTGTGCCTGGTTCTGGTATGATCTTCTGGTTCCTCTTGGTAAGTGTCCCTTTGATCTCATTTTCGTCGGGGAACTGAAGCATGAGGGGGCTGCCCATGTTTTATAGGTGCCAGCACTGTAAGTCACCGTGGGTGGCCCCCAGCTAGGCAAACATTTCCGGAAGGTACTGATGCCAACAGTTTACAGTTCGAAAGGTGTGGCTGAATGGAGAAGATTCTCTTGAAGATCTACTGTTACTGGTAGGTAACAGTTCTTCCTTTGCCCCAGGACTTCATCTGTTCCCCTGCTTGTGTTCATATCTAATAAACAGGTAAATGACTATTTTAGTTAATGTGTTTTGATTTGTTAGTAATTACTTTCTACCACTGTAATAAAATATTTTTTTTGAAATTAGATTTTATTGAGTTTTCTCAAATACATAAAATACAAAGAACATGCACAACACAACCATACCAACCACCAAAAATAAATACAATTACACCGCACCATGCTTAATTCTGGTACCATAAACAAAGGAAAGACGATAAATTATCGACAAAAGCAGTTACAGAAAAATAACCTATACACAAAGGAATAATTAAAAATTACAGAATTTTAAAGGTCTTATATTTGCACGCCTTTTAAATTAATTAAATCTAATCTGTTGCACTCTAATAGTTTATTAAATAAAAAATATAAGGGGGAGCCTTATCTCATGTTCTAATCATCCATCCACCTTTCCAATTGCCACCAAGAACACCGGCTGGGTCCACAGGGGGTGACTACTAGGCATGTCTGGCAAGTATTTCTAGAATATTTACATGTTCTTTCTCAGCCTGATAATGGAAGAAAGGAAGTCAACGGGCCTTGAACTTATCTTTGTGAAGGCGAACGCTAGCCGTGGGTTCCTCCATGTCCAAGATGGCCACACAAATCTTATACCAGGCCTCTATAGTAGGGATATCAGGGGTCAGCCACCGATGAGTAATAACCTTAAGGGCTGAGGTCAATACAATATTATATAAGTATTGTTGGGCCTTAGTTTGAATTTTCTGGGGGTATACCCCCAGGATCCAGTTCAGTGGATCCCCTGGGAGGTCCTCCCCAAAGATTTTTGCCAAATTTACTAAAATCAGTTGCCAGAAGGTCTGATGTTTGGGACAGGTCCAAAACATGTGTGTGTGCATACCTCTGTCCCCACAGCCTCGCCAACAGAGCTCCGAAGGATGATGGTCATAATGTTTAGTGATTACTGGAGTGTGAAAAAAATGGATTACATTCTTCCACCAAAATTCTCTCCAGAAATTAGAAGCCATAGTAAAATGGATGGCATGCCACACCTTCACCTAGTCTGAGTCCTCCAACTCCCTCCCAAGTTCCACACTCCAGGTGTGTTTGACATTGTCTAAGGAATCTCGCTCAAGGGTCAAGAACTGAAAAATTAAGTCTCAAGATCAAGCCTCAAGATATCTGGAGGGAGGTCTCCTGAAGTATCATATCGATAATAGGATTGTTACTGGGAGAACCGCTTAATTTCCTCACCTTGCCTTTTTCAAGTAAAAAGTGTCAGGACTCTAGATATCTAAATAGGTCTTAGGGAGGAAGTCCGAATTCTGCTGAGAGTTGCTGATAGGATTTGAGATTTTCTCCCATATACATTTGGCCTACCCTCACCAGGCCTTTCTTTGCCCACCTTCCGAAGCCCAGATCCCATCAAGGGGTGCAAAATCAAAACAGGCCTTGATAGGAGTATTACCACTTAGCTCCAATTCAAGCCCTGCTCTCTTATTCAAGTCTAACAAAGCACTTTTAATGATATTGTCAAAGGACTGCTTAATTGGAGGTGCAAAGCTCCCTTTTGGTCCATCAGTACCAGATCTCCAATATCTCCCAGAAAGGAATGAGGTCTCTCAATCTCGACCCAAAGGGGAGGTTCTTCTCATGGTAGTGCGGAGGCCAGTTGTTGAATCTGGGCTGCCCAATAATACTTTCTAAAATGTGGGAGACCCAATCCCTCTTTCTCCTTAGGTTTAGTGAGAACGTCCCACCTCACCCTGGGGAGTCCGTCTGCCCAAATGAACTTAGAGACCAAGGATTTAGGAGACCTCCAAATAGTATCCGGAGGCTTCAGGGGATTGAAAAAGGAAAATAAAGCAAGGGAGCACATTCATCTTCATGCAATCAATGTGTCCCATCAAGGAAAGGGGGAGCTCACCCCATCTGCCCAGGTCTGCCTGCACAGCTTGAAGGAACCTAAAGTGATTAGCAGTATAGAGCTTGTGTATGTCTCTAGGGACCCAGATACCTAAATACTTAATACTTTCCTTTGACCATTTATAATTACATATGACCAGGAGATTTTCCTTCGGGGTCTCGCCTAAAGGCAATAATTCAGTTTTGGATTCATTCATTTTAAAGCCAGAGGCCCTATCAAAGTCCGGTAATATAGAGTTAACTAGGGAAATTTGATTTACCTGGTCCTCAATATATAGGAGGGTATCGTCTGCATAGAGACAAACTCTGATTTCCACTCCTCGTACTCTGATATCTTTATATGCCTCCGACTGCCTAATGAGGGTGGCCAGCAGTTCCATACAAAGGGTGAATAGTAATGGGGAGAGAGGGCACCCCTGTCTGGTATCTCTTCCAATCTTTATTTTGTTTAACATAACCCCATAAACCCGTACCCTTGCACATGGATCTCTATAAAGATTGGCTATCCAACATCTGAACTTGTCCCCAAACCCAAATTTTTGCAAAATTTGATCCAGGAATGCCCAATCTAGGTGCTCAAATGCCTTCTCCATGTCGAGAGACATCACCGCCTGAAGAGTCTTGGTTGGGGATGCTCCCAAAGCAGACAAGGCATTGAGTAAGAGTCTGATGTTATCTAGGATATGTCTCCCAGGTATAAAGCCCATCTGATCCTCATGGACCAAGTCCAGGATAAAGTTTTGAAGACAAGACCCTACAATCTTAGCAAACATTTTTGCATCCTGATTGATCGGTGAGATGGGCTGGTAGCTCCCACACTCCATCAAATCCTTTGCATGGCTTAGGCAAAAGAGTGACCACTGCCTCACCCTATAAAGTCAGGGTTGCACCATCTTCATGAGCGACATTACAGACCCTGGTTAGTAATGGGGCCAGGTCGCCGAGGAAGTGTTGATAGAACTCGGCCATGAAGCCATCAGGCCCAGGGGCCTTTCCTCTGTTGAGAGATTTAATAACCCTTTTCACCTCAGTCTCTGTGATATTGACTTCTAGTCTAAGCTTTTGGGACTCCTCCAGAGTTGGAAGAGAGACCCTTTGCAAGAAGTCCTCCACTATACTAAAATGGTCTGGGTCCCTTTCTTGAGAATACAGTTTGGTGAAATAAGTGCAAAATTATTCCGCAATCTGGGTTGGGCTAGATAGGTCTGACTGTGAATTGGAGGCCCTGATCCGGGGAATATATCTGTCTGCCTCTTGCTTTCTCAGGCACAAGGCCAGAAGATGACTTGCCCACCCTCCCGTTTCATAGTATCTCTGCTTTGTATATCTGAGACAGTTCTCTGTTTTTCTTCTCATCTCTACATTGTACAGTTCCCTAGCCTCCTTCAATTTTAACAGGGTAGCAGGGTCTTTGTTCCTCTTATGCTCCCTCTCTAATCCCATAATTTCTTCCAGTAATTTCTCTAACTTTGCCTGGTGGCTTCTATATTTATGGGAAGCATAGCTGATAATTCGACCCCTAAGGACCGCTTTTAAGCCATCGCAAATGAACCTGATGTGGGTGTCCTCTTCCCAATTCTCCCTTATATAATACTGGATAATCTCCCTTATCTGGTCCACAAAAAGTTTATTGTTCAACAATCCCGGATCAAATCTCCAGGTCCCCTTGCTTTGCTCATCTGACCACTTCACCATTGCACTAATCATTGCGTGGTCTGAAAATGTGACTGGGCAAATAACCATGTCAGCCAGACACTGGGCACTCACCATCTGTGTGTAAAATCTGTCAAGCCTTGACTAGGAGCTAGAGGACTCAGAATAGAATGTAAAGTCACGGGCTTCTGGATTCCGAAGTCTCCACAGGTCCACCAGGCCCCCTTCAGAGATCAAAGTTCTGAGAAGCCTAGAACTGGACCCCCCCCCATTTGGTTGAGCTCTTATCTAATGCAGGATTTTCCACACAGTTCCAGTCTCCCACAAGAACAATAAGACCAGGAGGGAGGGAGGCCACCAAGGCAAAAAGGTGGTGGAAAAAAGCACCTGATGGTGGGGTAGGGGCATACACAGAAGCAACATGCAGTGGATGACCCATGTATTCCCCTGATATTAAAACAGAGTGACCTGAGCCTTCTACTTAAATTTTATGTACTTTAAAAGGGAGACCCCATCTGATCAAGATTGCCACACCAGACCTGGAGGCACCCAGCTGAGAATCAGAGTATACCGACCCGACCCACATTCTCTTTAATTTGGTATGTTCCACTTGGGAAAGTTTTGTTTCTTGTAGGCAAGCCAAGTCGCATTTCAATCTGCCCAGTTTTTGAAGGACTCTGGCTCATTTAACTATACAATTAATACCTTTAACACTAATAGAATTGATCCTAAGGGATGTCATGTTGAAAAATTAAATCAATGAAATACACAAGTTCTAGGGACATGGATATGTTGTTCATCCACATTGTCTGGCAGGTTCCTTGCCGCTTTAAATCTTGCCGGAAGATCTTCAAGCTGGCTCCTCCCACCCACCTGGGTGGTAAAACTCTCGGCTCCGCCCCATGACGCCAGATCTTCCTTACCGCTTGGAAGCTCAGGTTCCCTTAGCGCTCTGCGTTTAGACTGGATCCAAACTCTTCAGTTCACCCGAAAATAATTTTAACGTTTTCCAGACTTCGGTCTGCTTCTTCCTTCACGGCTGCGATGGACAAATCGACTCCCGGTTTTCGGCGGTGCCCATGCGGGTAGAAGATATCTAGGACCGATCCGCACTTCACGTGCGTCTACTGCCTCGGGCTTGACCATGATCCATAGGCCTGCGAGTTGTGCAAGTCCTTCTCGGCAAATGTCCTTGAAGACCGTGCTGCCAGGCTCCAACTTGGGCACCCTGAGAGATGTATACTGCCAGTGAAGTCAAAGGAGGCCCGTTGAGCGGTTTCTGTGGTGGCTGGCTCAGCTGAGCAACTTGAACAGATGATCGCCCTCGAGGAGGAGGTGGCCTAGGCCGCATCTTCATCTTCCTTGGTCGCGGCATTTATCCCGCTCTCCTTGGGCTCCTCCTATTCAGCTTCTTTTAAGGAGCTTTGCCAATCCTCTCCACGAAGGTGAGGGGCCATTGGGATACTCCTCTCAGTCCAAGAAGAAGGACTCGAGAAGGTAAGTCCCACCGTCGATGTTCGTGGGGTGGGAGAGGTCCCTTCCCTGAAAGTCTTTCGACTTAAGTCGAGGTTGCGGCTAAGGCCGCTGGCTTCACGGTATCCTTGTCAGGTCAGCGGGCCGAGACACCCGTCAACGTGGTCGAGATTTTTCTCGACCTGTCGGATGGACTGTCGACTGGAGAAGCCAATAACCCTTCATCGGTCCCCCCGGTGGAAACCGAGGACTTGCCTCCGCCTCCTGTGCCGGAGTCCCCGGTTAAGGCTCCCAAGCCGAGGAAGGAATGGGTTTCCCCCGCTCCCTCCCAGACCCACCCTCAGAAACACCGGCGGTCTCGGTCCTGGACCTCTTCTCGGTCCAGCCGGTCCTGCCGACACCGGCGTTCTCGGTCTCAACACCGAGGAAAGTGGCGGCGCCGCTCGTCCTCATCTTCCTCGGAGGAGGAGAGGCTTCGGCACAAATTACATCAACACTACGAGGACTTAATGTAGTAGCAGCTCCTTCTGACCGGGAACAAGCCGATGCCGACACGGTCGCTTTCCCCAGCCATTAAGTGGCTATCACCCAAAAGGCCAAAACAACCCCTCGCAGTGGTCGAGGTGCCCAAACCGGCACCGGTTGTTCAGCCAAAACCAGCTGCCCCACCGATTGTGGTGGAACCCCCACCTCCACAACCGAAATCTGGGGCTCCGACCAAGGATTCTCGGTCGGGTCAGGGACTGACCCACCAGTTGTCAGTCACCCTCACTCCCGACCATCCTCGGCAGGTGGAGGGTGGCTCAGGCCCTAGGCAGCTGTTCACAGACTCCTCGGAGTCTGACAACGACTCTTCCCTGTTCTCCAGGCCCCTTGACCTGGAGTCCTCCGGGGGACAGTCGATGGACGAGAACCCATCCTCATTCATGGGTTTGCTTCGGCTCATCTCAGAGTCCACCGGGATGCAGCTCGAGCCCATATCTAAGCGGGCCAAGTATCCCCTCATGGAGATGCTGGACTGAGGGGATTCTCCCATGGAGGCCTTTCCAGTGGCTGAAGCCATTGTTGGCCCAGCCTTGGAGTTATGGCAGCAGCTGGCTTCTTGTCCTGCTCCTTCGGCCAGGATGGCCAGGAAGTATGCAGTCCCTACTGGGTCTCTGTCTGGTTTCTCGGAGCACCCCTCTGCGGAGGGGTTGGTTACCAATAGCATTTTCCGGCATTCTGGGAATGCCAGGGACGTGAACAAGCCCCCTGACAAAGAGTCCAAAAAGCTGGACTATGCCGGGTGTAAAGTGTATGTTGTGTCCTCCCTCGGCCTCCGTCAGGCCAGTTCGGCCGTACTGATGGTGCACTTCTCCCACGCCCTTATGTGCTACCTGGATGAGGTGATCCCTCATCTCCCGGCTGACCTGCAGACTATGGTCAAGCAGGTGCGGGATCAGGGAAGGGCAGTGGCGAAACAGCAGCTCCAAATGGCTCTCGATATTGGAGACTCCTGTGCCTGGTCAGTAGCGGCCGCAGTGGCCAGGCACCGCAGAGCTTGGCTGCGGATCTCCACCTTCACGGCGGATACCCAGCACAAGTTGGCAGATGTCTTGTTCCTGGGTAGTGACTTGTTCGGGCCTGGGGTGGAAGGCCACCTCCAGAGAATTGAGAAGTTCAATGCCACCTTGAACTCGGTCACTTCTGCCCAGAAGGACAAAGGCTGCCGGCAGCAACATAAGTCCTTTCACCCTTCTGCCCCATGGCACATCCAGCCCAGCAACACCAGCATCAGGGCCAGCAGGCTCGCACTTGGCACCCCAAAGCCAAGCCTGCAGCTTCCTCCAGCAGGAAGCCGGGAGGTCCCTCGGCCAGTCCTTCCTCCAAGCCTGCCCAGTGACGGGTTGAGGGGTGTCACCCCCAGCCGCGTCGCTTTCCCCAGGGTTCCCCCCATGGGGGGACAGCTCCGCCACTTTCTTTCCGCCTGGTCCGCTATCACCATGGACCGCTGGGTGTTGGAGGTGGTAGGAAGGGGTCTGCCTCTGGAGTTCGAGCAGGCCCGCCTTCCGAGCCATTGCCCCACAGGGGGCTACGGGGTCCGCAGCCTCTCTGTCAGCCCGTTGAGCTGACATTGCCCTGCTCCTCCAGAAGGAGGTGATTAGGAAGGTGGCGGATCCTCCACCAGACCCAGTGTTTGTGTCCAGGTACTTCCTGGTCCCAAAACGGATGGGGGGCTGGCACCCCATTCCAGATCTGCACGACCTGAACAGGTTCCTAAGGTCTCGAACCTTCAGGATAGTCACTCTGGCTCAGATCATTCCATCCTTGGAACGAGGTGTGTGGTTCTGTTCTCTGGACCTACAGGATGCGTTCTTTCATGTCCCAATCCATCCGTCCCACCAGCGATTCCTCCACTTCAGAGCAGAGGGGTCCCTTTATGAGTTCCAGACCATGTCCTTCGGCCTTTCTCTAGCTCTCAGGGTCTTCACCAAATGCATGGCAGTGGTGATAGCATTTCTGCAGCGCCAAAGGGTCCGGGTGTACTCTTACGTGGACGACTGGCTGATTGCGGCCTCCTCCAGACTGGAGGTAGAGCAGTCCAGGGATCTGGCCCTCCAGGTTTGCTCTCAGGTTGGCCTCCTCATCAATGAGGCCAAGTCGGAACTCGTGCCAAAGCAGGTGATCCAATTCATCGGGGCAGAGCTTGACTCTCTGTGAGCCAGAGCACGGTTCCCGGTGGACAGGGCCGAGATTCTTTCCTCCTTTGTCCAATCATTTCAGGTTGGGCAATTGCGCCCTGCCCGGGACTTCCTGCGCCTCCTGGGCCTCATGGCGGCCTGCACCAGCGTGGTCCATTAGGCCCGTTGGCACATGCATCCCCTACAATGGGGACTGGCCAGCAAATGGTCACAGTGCTCCTGTCCTTTGGATCAGCCAGTGACAGTGACCCAGGAGATGTGGAACACTCTCCAGTGGTGGATCGTTCCAGCTCATCTGCAGGACAGCATCCCATTTGTCCACCCCGAGCCAACAGTCTCTCTATCGACTGATTCCTCTCTGATGGGTTGGGGTGCCCATCTGGGGGAGCACAGAGCGCACAGCCTCTGGTCCCCTCGGGAGTCCCGATGCCACATCAACATGCTGGAGCTTCGAGCGGTTCATCTAGCCCTCACCATCTTCTCTCCATTTGTACGGGGTCAAGCAGTCCAGGTCCAGACGGACAATACCATGACCATGTACCACCTAAACCACCAGGGTGGGACGTGCTCCATGCCTCTGTGCAGGGAAGCTCTCCGCACTTGGTCCCTCGTGCGCAGCCTGGAGGCGGATCTCCTTGCCATCCATGTGGCAGGAGCCTCCAACATTCTGGCCGATGCCCTAAGCCGGATAGCAGCTGCATCCCACGAGTGGTCTCTCCTGCCGGAGATAGTACAAGATCTGTTCTCCCACTGGGGCATGCCTCAGGTGGACCTGTTTGCCTCCAGGGAGAATGCGAAGCTGAGGCTGTTTCATGCCCGCCCCCCTCAGCAGGGCTCGCTGCAGGGGGATGCCTTCTCAAGGCCATGGACCCCGGGCCTCTTCTACACCTTTCCTCCATTTCCCTTGATCCACAAGGTGCTTCTCAAGGTGAGTAGGGACAAGGTGCAGGTGATTCTGGTAGCCCCAGACTGCCCCTGCCAGTTCTGGTATCCAGATCTCCTCAGCCTCAGCTCCAGGCTCCCGAGGCAGCTTTCAGCCCACCTGGACCTGATCTCAGTCAACCAGGGGAAGGTATTCCATCCAGACCTTCAATCCCTGCACCTGACGGCCTGGTTCCTGAGCGGCTAGAGTTCCAGGCCTTGGGTCTTTCCAACGAGGTCCTCAACATTGTTGAGGCATCCCGTAAGTAGTCGACCAGGAAATGCTATGCCTTTAAATGGAAGAGTTTCTCCATTTGGTGTCAGGGTAAGGGGCTGGACCCTTCCTCCTGTTCCTGGGCAAGCATTCTGGACTACCTGTGGTCCCTTTCTCAGCTAGGGCTTCGGTCGATGACCCTTAAGGTGCACCTGGCAGCCATCTCTGCTTAACGGGCGCGGGCCAGGAAGCAGTCGGTGGCGCAGAAGAAGGTGGTCGGGCGCTTTTTCAGAGGCAATGATCACATATCCCCTCCGGTGAGAAAATCTCCACCCCCGTGGGATCTACTGCTGGTATTGGCTAAGCTCATGGGCAAGTCATTTGAACCGATGCACAGGTGTGACATCTCTCACCTGTAGTGGAAGACCGTCTTCTTGGTGGATATCACGTCAGCCAGAAGGGTGGGAGAGCTCCAGGCGCTTTCCTTCGAGTCTCCCTATCTGGTCTTCCACAGGGACAAGGTTGTCCTGCACCCCCACCCGAAATTCCTTCTGAAGGTGGTGTCGCAGTTTCACCTTAACCAGGTGTTGACTCTGCTGGTGTTCTACCCCAGCACACCTCGGAGGCCGAATATAGGCTCCATACTCTGGACCCTAGAAGAGCACTCTCTTATTATAAGGAGCGGACGGCTGAAGTTCGGGGAGAGGTTCGTCAGCTGTTTGTCACCTACGCTGAAGCCACACCTGGCAGACCTGCAGCCAAGCAGATGATAGGCAGGTGGGTCACCTCCTGCATAGATCTCTGCTATAGGTTGGTGGGCATGGAGCCTCCCAAAGGGATAAGAGCTCATTCTACCCGCCATACCGCTGCTTCAGTGGCTGCTTCCAGGGACGTCCCTATCCAGGAGATCTGCAGGGCTGCTACCTGGAAGTCAGCACACACCTTTATTACCCATTACCACATCGACCTTGAGTCATGCCGGGATGCTGGTTTTGGGACCTCGGTTCTCCAGTCTTTATTCCTTAAGTAGGGGGTGTGCGCCTTGCCTCCCTCCTCCCAGAGAACTGCTAGGAGTCTGCCAGACAGTGTGGATGAACAACATATCCATGTCCCTAGAAATACAGGTTACTCACCTGTAACAGGAGTTCTAGGAATGGTATATATTGTTCATCCATATTCTACCAGCCTCCCGGCTTCGAGGCACAACCTGGCTTCCAGCGGGCTAGATCTGGCATCATGGGGCGGAGCCGAGAGTTTTACCACCTGGGTGGGTGGGAGGAGCCAGCTTGAAGACCTTCCGGCAAGATTTAAAGCAGCAAGGAACCTGCCAGACAGTGTGGATGAACAACATACACCATTCCTAGTACTCCTGTTACGGTGAGTAACCTGTATTTCTCCTCCCCTTCCATAATTGAGTTTATGGAGAGCAAGTCTTATAGTGAAAAAGCATAGGCGTGCATAGAGAACCAACAAAAAATACACATACACAAAAACACAGAAAAGGTTAATAAAAATAATTAAAAAAACAGGAACCTAGAACTGGGCTAGACCTATTCAGTTGGACCTTAACTACAGGTCCAACACTTGAAAAGAAAAAAGGTACTAGTTGCATCACTAGATACCTGAAAGCTCACCAGAGCTTAACCCTGAGGCAAATTTTGTAAAACCTCAGGAGACTAAAGTCACAAGCACCCTTAAATTAGGAGCCAAGCGTCAATGTCTGCTAGGGGATGAGCACCCAGTCAGTCCAGGAGCCCAGACCCTCTCCTGTTTCTTGTCTTCCAGTTAGTCCAGCAGCCAAAGTAGTGCACCCCGGGCAACTTTCCAAAATAAAAATGAAGTTAAGGTGGGTTGCCAATCCAGTAAGTAAAGGAACAGGTAGGGGCAACCCCAATCCCCTTTCTGTAGATCCCCATATCTTTCCCCTCAACTATGTAAGAAAAAAAAAGGTCTCTGCCTGAAAGAAAATTATAAGGGAGCTGAAGGTACTAAGAGATGCTCCCAAAAACACCAAGCACATGGCTAGATGGGCAACCACTGGCACTCCACTCCTCAAACACCAAATGTGAGGAGACTGGGGACTAATTTGCTCTCAGGGGTAAGATGAGATGGAAGGGCCAAAACGTTAATAACAACCCTCATCACTGTCATCTAATAAAACACATTTTCAGCCCATAAAGTAACACAACCCAAGTCTTGTGAATCTGGGGAACATCCCCATGTATCCTAACTAATTGCCCCTTTCTAAGAAATCAGGGCAGGAAATAACAAAAAAAGACCAGGACGCCGCGAAGTCCAGGGGGGTGAACCCTCACTGAGCCCCCACACCATCACAGCACAGTGCATCATAGTCAGTTATACAAGAGTCCTGATATTGTTAACTTTGTGCTATAAAATTGCAATTCAGTGAACTAATAAAGGAAGGCATTAAACTTCTAGCCAAAAAAGTACAAAAAAGCACAAAGGAGCTTATCTCAGGTCCAGTTCAATGCTCATCAAAAGGAAGTAGAGATTGCTGGGGGAAGCATCACAAAGTCAGAGCAGAATAACTGTGTCACTTCAGTACAGCCCCTCAGGAAACATCCACCCATCCAAACTCAGTGCCCATCCAATATATGGAAACAGCTTTTGAATGTAAAATCATACTTATCCAAACTCGAGGAATATGCATCTAACTTAAGACAACAGACCCTTGCCAAGACCAAAGTCACATTGAGTCCTTTATTCCAGGAGTATTCATAATAATGCTTTTATTTTAGGTGCCTTGGGTTTCCAGAGCAATGAAGAAGGCTGATCTGTAAATCAAACAGAAATCTCCAGGTCTTCTTTGTCTGGAGCCATCTAAAAATATCTGCATGGAGTGGCAACAAGGCATCCCCACGTCTCCCCAATTGCTTCCTTGAACCCAGAGCCACAGACCAGAGCAGTTCTTCTATCTCCTGCTCAGCCTGTTTCTCTTTTGTATCAGGTACAGGAATCTCCAAAGCCGTGAGGTAAGGGATAGCTCCCAGCTGGGACTCAAAAACTTTAACCCCCTCCTTATCTTGTACCCATAGCTTTGTGGGGTATCTCAAATAGGCCTTGCATCCTTTTTCTCTCAAGGCTTTCACTACCACCAGGATTCTCTTTCTCTTCGCCAGCATTAAGGGGGGATAATCCTGGTCTATGTAGTTTTTTGGCCATCGAGGTTGCAATCACACTTTGCCCAATTTGACTATTACTGACCTGGGGGAAGCATCTTGTTTAGGCTTTGGTGCTATGACGTGGTGAGCGCGCTCAATGTCCAAGTTGAAATATTCCCCCAGGTCCAGTTCTTTTTTGAGCCAGGAATCCACAAAATCCTGTATGCTGGGGGGGTTCTACCCCCTCCGAAATGCCAAAGATCCTTAAATTATTGCAGTGGGCTCTTGCCTCCATGTCCTCTGCCCACAAAGTTAGCTCCCACTCTCTCCTGTGGAGATATGTGAATGATCTCCCAAAAGCCATGTGTTCATCCTGTAAACTTTCCATATGGGCCTCTACTGCTGCAGTGCAGGATTCTAGTTGCTTGAAATCTTTTTGAATTCCTGAAATTCTGGTATCTATGCAATGGAGGATCGTCAGCATGCGATGTCCATCCGCCTTTGTGAACATGGATGCTGCATCCAAACCCGAGCTGTCTGACTCATCCCCCCAGGCCATAATCGCAGAGAACCACGTGCGCACCGGGCTGGTAGGCCTCTGAAGTTCTCTTTCCATGGATGTGCTTCTACTTTCTATAGGGGGTCTTTTTCTGATACGCCCCATGATGACCGCCAATAAAGCACGTATAGTGACCCAACTAGAGTGGGATTTAACACACAATGGCAACTGACTCTACTGAATTTGCCTGAGGTGCTGGAGCTCTGCCCTAGACCGCCATCTATCGCATGACATCACCGGAAGTCCATCATAAAATATCTGTGCAGTGAAACAAGTGGGTTTTCACCTTTACTTTTCAAACTTCTAGTAAAGAATTCAATCGAATTCTGTCATTGTGAGGTCAGAACCCTCCAACTACTTAGAACTCCCAATGTATTTCAATGAGAAACTATAGATATGTTTGTCTTTTTCACAATAAATTGATACTTCATTCAGCAACACATCTTGCCTTTTATATGTTTGTAATATTGTGATGCATCTGTATGACTTTACAAGTTTTAAGAATGGCAATCGACTTCTGTGTTCTTTTACCAAGAAAATCTAGTTAGTAGGAACATATCTTCAACGTCAAAACAGAATTCACACATTATGAAAAAATACTTGTTTCTACCGCATGTATAATATTATAGTGGAAGAAAGCTTTATTTCTCTGTAAAACAAAATCTGCAAACAGATTTGGATTTTCCCAGTGAAATACAGAGACAGCACTGCAAGTAAAGATTTTCTGACTTCACAATAAAATTATTCCGTTGGTTTCTTTTTTACTGGTAGTTGGTATAACAAAAATAAAAAAAAGTTAAGTAAAAACAAAACAAATGAAAGCAAGCAAAATGATTACCTAGGCATCTAAAGGCCTCAAACTTTCATTCTTTAAGATATATATCCTTACTAAGCACATGCTGTTTTAGTCACAGTCTTCTGCTTCTGACAGAATAATTTCCACAGCAACAGACTGTGATGTCATAAACAGAGGGTTATGACTTCACAGCAGGATTCAGCAATTAGAACTGGTGACGTCAAAGGGGAAAAATTCTGTTTTAATGTAAACTGCTTCCATAGTTAAAAAAAATGGAAGGACCTAAAATACCAATCTATGGGGAAATTTGTGTAACAGAGTTCTGCTACTTGCAACAGAAGTTCTTGTTGGAAATCAGACAATAATCCTTCTAATCTCAGAATTTATTTCTCCAGTCTGATTTGACAAAATGGGTTTAGGTCACACCATTCCATACTGTTACATCACTTAAACAACAGGACATGTATTGTGTGACTAGAGCCACTTGTACTATGTTCAAACAGCATGAATAATCATATAAAACAAATGGTATTACATTGATCTTTTACAATGGGGACACACACACATACACACACAGAAATCCAGGACAGAAAAAGTGTGAAGTTGAACTGAGCATGTTTAATGTAATTTTTTTCCTCCTAATTGTACAATACATAGGAATAGTGGCTTACTCTCCAGTAACAAGATAACCATGGTATCGTTTAGTAGAAAATATCAAACAAAACAATGACTTTTAACATGCTTTCTGATGCTTATTACAGAAATGTTACCAAGGAATACCTAAGGTATGGTACAAATTGAAACAATACAAAACAGTATGAGATTGTAATTGTGAAAATAAAATGTAGATCTCACCTAAAAATGTCCCTGCTTTATCAGTTTTTAAGACAGTACACACAACACATTAATCTTTTTATAAACTCTTCATTATATTTAAAGTCTTATTATCACATACAGTACAATATTTTTAAGAAAACTAAACATTACCTTTGTTTGGCCAAAAAAAAGTGCACTAGCAACTTACAACACAACCAGCATAAAGGGTGTATTTTTCAGGTATATGTAATAATACTGATGATTAAAAAAAACACTAAAACTTAATTTTTACATGAGGTGCCAAATCCAGAGTGAGGTGAAATTATAGAAAAGTACTGTATCATGTAAGTAATACAAAAATAAACTGGAATGGGATATTCTGCAAAAGCTGTTCTTTGATGAAACTGTACCACTTTTCAAGAAGCATCCACAATATAAAGCATGATACAGTATCTGTAAGCAAATTTAAAATATTTCCCCTTAATATCCCCCATCAGCAATTCCCATTTCACTTACATTCTTATATAAACCAGTGTTTGTGCACATCCCCTTCAATATAGCTGGCATCAAATGTGTAGTCATGTATGAAAAGGATTGCAATGTCATTAGTAAGTCGTAACTCAAACATTGGGACCCAGATTCCAGAAAAAAGTATCAAGAATGGTAAAAATTACAGAAATTGTGTTGATTGATTGTGTCTGCTGCTACAGGCAGGGAGAAGGTGATGGGTGTGTACCCATTTGATATATTTTGAAGTTGCTACAAATAATCTGACCAGCTCCCAAAATAATGAGTGCCGCCAATTTGTCTTTCATTCATTTCACATTTACTGAGCATCAGGGTTTGTCTTCTGGTAAAGATTTTTAATTTTGTACTTCAGATACTCCCTTCCCCAAAATAAGTAATTAAACATAAGTCAAAAAGAAAAATAGCATACAAGATTGTGACAGAAGTCAAATACAAATTAAATGCCGTGTTCACCTCTGGTGGTGAGAACATATAGCGCAGTACTTCTGTCTTAGCCAATTAAAAATCAACCAGCACCACAGGGGTTAAACATCAGCAGAGTGGTAATACTGTGCTGTGACCTGGGTTCACAAGATGCCTCAAGTTTCCAGGCCCCAATGGTAGGCGGAGGCTCAGAAGTGCTGTTGCACTGCAGTGACTCTTTATTCTGCCCAACATAATGTGACTGTGGTGTGCTTTGGAAGCCAGCTCTGAATAGGTTAAAACATTTGATAGTCACTTGTTGCGAGAGCAGCAAACTTGTAGAGGATCTCACACTGATTTGTTACAGGGATGTTTCATCTTCTTAGCAGCATATAGTGGTTAAAGTACCATTCCCAAATACCCTTTGAATAATAAGTAAGGTGAAGGCATTCTATTTTGTTGGCAGTGTGTGTGTGATGAAAGAAGGTTATTCCAATGCTACTCCAGTAGTTGTATCCTGTGATGTTATCCCTCTGCAGGAACTCATCCAGTTTGCACTTGGAGTACCTGACTGAATATGATTTGATTCCCTCCTGTGGCAATGCTCCACAGAAATATAGAATCACACTGATACTCCCACCAAATAATACAGAGCATCACGTGAAGCATATGCTAATAGCTATGAACAAATTTAAATCGGTTCTGCTTTTAACAGGATTGTATGATGCCAAATGTTCTCTCACACAATCAGCAATGGCTAAAAACAGAAGATCCTATAGTTATACCATACTGTGGGTAAAATAGTACTTCCTTAAGTCTACTGTATCCCTCCCCCAAGTTTTAGTCTATGTCCCCATTTTCTCCTTTCTTGGTCAATAACAACCTGCTTGAGACTACCTTCTTAATACCCTACAATCATATCCCCCCCTCCAAAGGAAAGAGACCTTGTTTCTGTAATCGCTGTTCACTGAGATAATACCCTGTGCGGTAAGACTGGCAGTGATTAACAAACTGATCCAAGTATGAGTCCTGTTTGACAGTTTGTAAAGAGAATCAAGTGTTTCTGATCAGAATTACACAGCGTCCTTACCTGTGTGAGCAACTTGTTTTTACCACATTTGCTACACACTGTTAGAGAGGGTGGGGTTGTGGCATCACCAGATATCCCTGCCTACGAAATGGATGCCTCAACAGGGCTTTTATAAGACTCAAATCACTAGCTGAAAGCTTTTTTTTCAACATCCTGAAGATATTAATTCTAACTTCATCCACCCAACTACTGAGTCAACATGGTTGCTTAAAATTATCAGTCTGGAAATGCTATACATTCAGTTCAATCAATAAAACCACTAATGAAACTACTGCATATAATCAGAAAAATCTGAGACACTCATGGGTACAAAAACATGCATTTAACTAGAAGACACTTCAACAGTTTTCAGAAGGGACTCTACGTCTGTCATATCCACCTCCATTTCATTAGCAGGTATGACTAAGTATGCCTTGATAATAATATGATTAAAAGACTGTACAAAGGCTAATCTTTTTACATTTCTCACTATAGATATATTATTTTGCAAGGTTTCTAAATTAGCCAACAGAAAAGGTAACAGCATCCATAGCATGACAATAGAACAGAATCCCCCACCAAAAAATATTGTTTACATCTGAAATCTTTAAGCAATTAGCATGAAAAATGTTTTTCCCAAATTGTTTTTGCTCCTCCACTGGCACATCTGACTGCCTTCTGGCCATTTCTGGCTGTCATGCTGCTGCTGTAGAGAAGATTTACCCCTTAGTTTCCCCTTCCATATGCCTAGTGAGGAAACTGGCACAAAGCCCTCCAACTAAAGGATCTGTTGAGTTGGCCAGGGGGTGGCAAGATGAGGGGCAGTGGACGGGAGGATCGTGGTGGCGGGCTGGCTGCCCACAGAAAAGGCTGGCTAGGTTGGCAGGGGTCAGAAGGTAAACAA
This sequence comes from Neoceratodus forsteri, assembly GCA_016271365.2. Classification (NCBI taxonomy): domain Eukaryota; kingdom Metazoa; phylum Chordata; order Ceratodontiformes; family Ceratodontidae; genus Neoceratodus; species Neoceratodus forsteri. The sequence goes on along the minus strand of CM057459.1, from coordinate 738,226,798 downwards.
ATAACACAAAAAATGGCATCATGAACAAGCAACAGAGAAATTATAGCAACATGCTGTTCAGAATTAGATACTAACTGATGTTTCCCTCAATATGTGGTGCATATAAATTATAGCAGATTTTTTTTCCATATGTGGACCATTAAAGTGAAAGTTTACTGTGTAGATCAGGTTCGAATAGTTATTTTATATATCAAGTCTATGTATGTGTTCACAATTGTAAAATTTACATTTGGCTCCATACAGATCACTTGTTACCAATATTCTATTATTCTCTTAATGCTTTTATAACAGAGTGTAAATATTTGTAACTATTGTGCAATAAGGATCTCACTGGAAATGAGCTTGGCTCAGCCAAGTTTCCGATTTCTATAACATGAATACAATTTTACTACTACTATTACTGTGTGTCCATTTCAAAATATGACAAGACTGAAAAACAAAAAACAAAAATCACAGTCTTGACCACAGGCACAAAAATACAGTCATACTGAGAACTTAACTGCTGTAGTGTAGACCAATTTACAGGGTGATTCAATACCTTAACATCTGGAATTTGTGCTAACTGCACTGTGAAATGTTGATCTGCCATTTCTTAAAAATGAGGCACAATTAAGGCTACACTTTTGTCATGGAACATCTTGGAGAAAATCATAGTATTGTCATAGTCAAAATGACCAAAATCATGGAAATCACAGTGCCATGAAAAGTCACTTGCCCATTCATATTAAGTATACCTCTGTTTTGTCATTTTTTTATATACAAACACATCAGCAAAGATGTTTTAAACATTACACTGGTTGGCTGGCCCGGTGGCAGTGCAGTAGGAAGAAACACCTTTACAGCATCTTGATTTTTTAGAGCTTATTTTCTTCAGTGTTGTTTTACTCCACTCCTTAAGGGCAATGCTGAATCAGGAGCAGACTAAAAACCACAAAAGGGTTGCAGAACATAAATTAAACTGAGAAAATGCATAATGAATAATGGGGTAAAATGAAAATCTTCTCAAAAGACATCTCTTCTATAGAGCCACACTCAGCAGACTATAAGCCAGCAGTGTCAAAACCTAGTGGAAGGCATTTTAGCTGGCACCGCTCATGTTGCCATACACATTCACAAAAAATGTTGGATGAGTTGATGTTGCCCATATAACCAGGGAAGCCCCTATCCACTTCAGTTCATTTTTTTGTACCCTCCATCAAGTGCACACTGGACCAGTGGGGTCTAATTCTTCGTCATCATGAGCTATGCTGAAGATCTTCTCACTTTGGTTTATTTTCTGCTACCCGTACAGTGATGCTGCCCTTTGGGATCACTTCCAACCTTTTCTGTTCCACAGTAAATGCTGTGGAATCTACCATCACCAAAGAATGTATTTTTGCACGTGTCATAAACTGTGGTGGCAAAGTCTGCGACAAAGTACATGACTGCTTTGTTACCTGCCTCGGTAATGGCCACTGCATTGAGTACTGAGCGATCTGCCAAGGGTTCAGTCGAAACCCATGGAGACACAGGAAGAAGTCACTTTAGCAACTGTTCCAAAAAAGTGTGAAGAAGGATTATGCAGTCACAGGTGACACACTTGTTCCATCAGCTTCAGGTAAGAAGCCACCACTGAAGAATACTGGGCAGACACCATAAACAGAGTTGCAGCACCATGCTTCTAAAAAGAGAGATGATTGTGATGTGAGGCATCTGGCACTGACTCCTGGTTCAGCCACTGAACAGCTGGTGGTTAGGTGCTCGTCAGCAATGTCGAGACAAACTGTGAGCTCTATAGTGCTGTAAAGCTTACCATCACATAACCCTGTTCCAGCGATGCAGACACTCATGTCGACCACCACAGCTGCACCTCTCAGCATCAATCAGGCAATTTCACCATTTGGACTCAGTCCTTTGATATGATTCAGAGACTGTTGCCTCAGTTACCTTCATCACCATCTCCAGCATCAGTACCAGGCCTACTTGTGATGCTGTGGCCTATGGTGCCAACAGGGCCTGTTCTGACTGCTGCCCCAGAATTGGTCCCAGCTCCACCTCAGGAACTTCCTCTGCCCCCTGATAAAGAGGAGGAGGAATTTAACTGTTAATTCATAGAGAAGGACTACTGGGGAGAGACTAAAGTCTTTCCTGTTCATAGTTCCCTCTGACAATGAGGATACAGTGTATTACACACTTAGATTCCTCCTGACAGCACTTCTTTTTGGACCATGATACAGCCAGTCCAGGAATGTTTAGTTCTCCATGAGGGAGGAATAGTCTTCCAAAAAGCATCTGTGATTTTCTGGAGGTTCCAACTGCCCTATCAGTGATGATTCCTCCAATGTTTCCAGCTTTAGAAGATATCACTGAGGAAGGCAATCAGTATCTTGCCTCTTGGGACAAGAAATATTACTTTGTATAAGCCAAGAAAAGACGCAGTGGTTATCATCATTGCCCATGACAGGTCTAACATGCTTCAGCACATGAGCACTAGACCCCTAAATAAATTCAGAAAAATGAAAGTTACATACTTACCATAACTGTTGATCTTCCTGAATATCTTCTTCATAGATTACTACTTATGGGTCTGTGCCAGAGGCAAAAGGACCCCACAGGAGCCAGAACTTTTCTAAACAGCTGGTGGAACAAGTAGGCCTCACGCATGCATCACCGTATGCACCCATTGGTATACAGCAGCACCAGCCCCCAACCACACTGTACCTTTTTTTTACTGAGGAGGTGAGCAGCATGAACCTAAAGAGCAACCTATGTACTTAACCTAACAGCATAAAATAACCCTGGTGGCCCATGTAAGAAGGGTCACCAAACCCAGTAACACAGTGGGCAAAATTTTCAAAGTATGGTGCAGGGCTTGCAACAAGCCCTGCACCATGGCACTTAGCATCTGGCGGTGCACCAAACCCCTTCGCCGCAACTGCACCTGATTTTACAATATCGGGTGCAGCTGTGACAGCTCCCACGATTTACGGCAACTTCCACCACATATCTGGTGCAAGCTCTGTAATAAAAAGGTCCTCAGGATTGCCACAAGCTAAACCACAAAGAGTTGGTCTAGCTTGCAGCAATTGCCACATGGGATACAAAATTCCAATTGCCGGCAGGTGAATGCTGCAAGCTCCGTGCACCGTATATACAGTGCACCCAGGGCTTGTGGCATTCACAAATGTTGGAAAATCCTGCCCAGTGTTTTCACAGCCAAAACAATGTATAAAGTGTTGAATACCAACACAACAATACTGGACTGAGTTCAGGGGACTGCGGTCAGGCGTGGTAATCTACAGAGAAGATATTCAGGAAGATCAACAGCTATAGTAAGTACATAACTTTCATATCTTCCAAGAATCAATCTTCTCCACAGATTCTCACTAATGGCCAGAGAACCAAGCTCAGAGAAGGACCCCAGACTAGGGAGGCTGGAGCTCAGGGCTCACTAGGATAGTAATCCATTCAGAATTGTCCTTCCAAAGATGGCATGAAACACAGAAACACAGAATCTGATGGCAGAAAAGGACCACGTGACCCACTCAGTCTGACTATATTGTCCCTGCCTAGTCTGGCTCCACAGACCCTAACTGGTCTCCAGCATGCTGCCTGCCATAGACATCCAGGGCATAATGCTTGGTAAAGCTATGCACTGTGCTCCAAGTTGCAGCTCTGCAAATTTCTCCAGTAGACACAGAGCATATCTCTGTCAGGGAAGTGACAACTGCTCTGGTGGAATGGGCATGTACTTTTCCCTCCAGTTTAACCCGAGCCACAGCATAGCAGTGATGCAGACAGTTTACAATCCAGGCAGAAATGCACTTAATTGTGACAGGCTGTCCCTTTCAATTAACTGTTTGTCGTCCTTAGTCCTGTCCAGGTAAAACCTAAGGACCCTCTTAACATCCAGTAAGTGTAGAGTCCTTTCTCCCTCATTCTGGAAGCTGCCAAAGTAGGTAGGCAGCATTATAGCCTGATTAAGATGGAACTCCAACACCACCTTGGGTAGAAATTGGGGTGTGATCGGAGAACTACCTTATCTTTATGGGAAAAAAGTATACGGAGGATCTGTGACCAAAGCATGGATTTCAGATACTCAGCATGGAGACGTGACAGCTACCAGAAATGCTTCTTTCCAAGTTAAAAAATTCAAGACAAAGTCAAAACAGGCTCAAAGGGCTTGCAAGTGAGCATATCAAGCACAAAGTTGATATCCCAGGGAGCCACTGACTTCCTGATAGTTGGCTTTGTGTGCAGAATACTCCTGAGGAACCTCTTAATCAGTGGGAGCTGTGCCAGAGGATACCTACAGGTTTGTGATATGCTGATACAGTACACAGGTGGACCTTAACTGTGGAATACTACAGGCCAGCAACAGAAAGCTACAGTATGTACTCCAAAACCTTTTCAGGTGGACACCTGAAAAGGTCCACAGGGGTTTTAGAGCACCAGATGGAACAATGACACATCATTTCCACTTGGCTGTGTATGTCTTCCTGGTGGAAGGTTTACTTATAGTCAGAAGTATTTGAGAGACCCTCTGAGATACCCTGAGCCGGTTAATTTCTATCTCTTCAGGAGCCAGAACTGAAAGTGAAGAGAGCACAGTCTGGGATTGACCAGCTGACCCTGGGTCAGAAAGTCCATCTGGAGTGGAAGAACCCCCGGTTTACAGACTGAAGGTCGATTTAACAAAGGAAACCATATCTGCTGTGGCCAGCAAGAGGCCACTAGGATCAACCTGCCCCCATTTGCCTCTAATCTGAATAACACTCTCTGAATGAGGGGGATTGGAGGGAATGCATACAGAAACAGATTTTGCCATGGCAGTTTGAATGCACCCTGACAGAAAGTACCATGTCCTGGATTTCTGGAGCAGAACCAAGGCAGTTTGTTGCTGAGTGGGGATGAAAAACCGTCCACTTCTGAGGTGCTCCACTCATCAAACAGTGATCTCATTACATCTGGTGCTAGTGACGGTTTGTGAGGACCTGACTCTTTTCGACTTAATTCATCTGCCAGCGTGTTCAGGACCACTGGCAGACAGATTGCTTGGTGCTAGATTGCTTGGTGCAAGATCCCCTGCTTCAGGCACCATTCCCACACTCTCACTTGCCTCCCTGCAGAAAGGGTAACTGTGTCCTCCTCCTTGCTTGTTGATACTGTACATGGCAGATCTGTTGACCAACTGAAGAACGTCTTTCAGCTGACCGAGTCCACTAGGGCTTTCAGACCATACAGAACTGCAAGAAACTCCAGCACATTGAAGGAAAGATGTGTTTCTGATGAGTCCCAGACTCCCTGTGTCTGGAGACCCTGGCAGTGGACTCCGCACCCCAGCAGAGAGGCATTCATCTGAGAGTCACCCCAGGCTCTTTGTAAAGACTCACAGTGCCAAGGAAAGCCCAGGGAAGGGGGGGGGACGGGAAGGGAGAAAAGCGGAAAAAAACTCAGCGGGCCTAGATGACAGCCGCTCCACGCCATCCAGTCCAGGAACCACGGGCAGACTCCCGCTGTGCAGGTACTCCACAGAAGTAAATGGGGAAAGAGGATGGAGTTACTGAGGCACTCTAGGGGGCAGACTCAAAGTCAAGGAAGCATGGATGGCATGAGCAATGCCTGAAGGAGTGGAAGGCTGAGAGCAAGAGAAAGGGATAAAAAGAAAGTAAAAAAAAAAAATGGCAGCAGTGAGGAACCTACCAACTATAGGTCAGTCAGTTTCACTTCAGTGGTGGGGAAATTAACAGAACCCTGCTTAAGGAAAGGCTGATAGAGTATCTTGTATCCAATGGGCTGCAAGACCATAGGTAGCATGGATTCACCGGTGGGGGGGTTAATGCCAGCTGAATCTGACTGATTTCTTCAACTGGCTGACGAGAGAAATAGATCAAGAGAGAGCACTGGCATGACATAGCTGGACTTCAGTACAGCCTTCAACACTATGCCGCAAAGGAGACTGATACAGAAATTGAGCACCCAGGGGTGGGATCCAAAGAGGTGAATTTGATTAGAAACTGGTTAATGGATAGATGACAGAGGGTGGTGGTTAATATAACAGCACTCCTTTAATGATGGGAGTGACCAGAGGAGTGCTGCAGGATGCAGTATTAGGACCAGTTCTCTTCAATGTTTTAAAAAATGATACTGCAAAAGAACTGGAAGGGTAGGTATGCCTTTTCACAGAAGATACCAAAATCTGTAACAGGGTGAACACTCTGGAGGGGGACGAGAGAATGCACAGGGATCTTAGGAAACTCAAGGAGTGTTCAACAGCATGGCAGTTGGGGTTCTATGCCAAAAATACAAACTCATCTACCTAGGGCATAGGAACCCAGGAGCAGAGTATAGGATGGGGGGAGGTACTGACAGTCACTAAGCAGGAAAAGGACCCTGAGATTATTATAACCGATGGCATCAAAGTGGCAGGGCAGTATTACAAAGCAATGGGAGGGCTAGTGGGATATTGAGGTGCAGAGGGAATGATATCTACAGCAGGAAGAGGGAGGAGGTGTTTCCAATATGTCACTCACTGGTGAGACCCCACCTAGAGTACAGTGTCCTCAGAAGGACACAGGGTGGAGGCAGTCCAGAGAAGGGCAAATGAAATTATGCAAGGGTTGCATAAGAAGCCCTGCAAGGAGAGGCTGAGGGATCTCAACATGTGCACTCTGGAAGAGAAGACAGTGAGAGAGGATATGATAGTGACCTGCAAATACCTCACATGGGTGAACATGGTGCAGGAGAGGAGTCTCTTTCAAATAAGAAAGAGCACCAAGACCAGGGAGCATGCAATGAAGCGGGGAGGTAGTTTAAGAGGGATGTGAGGAAATACTACTTCATTGAAAGGGTGGTAGATGCCTGGAACAGACTGCCTGAAGAAGTGATGGAGGCAAAAACAATGAGCAGCTTCAAGCATGCATGGGACAGACATAGGGGAATATCAGTAAATTGATGGGGGGTGCAGGAGACTAGTTAAGAGTCTGCAGAGAAAGATTAACCACATAACGTCTGGGTAGACTGGGCAGGCCACGCAGTTATTTCCTGCCCAAAAAGTCTATTTTACTATGAAGAAATATCCTCAAAGATAGGTTACTTAACAGTAACATTAGATCTTAAAGAGAATCTCCTCTGCAGACACCTAAAATGTCCTACTCCATCTGCTCGTGAGGAGAACTGCTATGTTTATTACTGGTCACTGCAGTAGTTACCATAGTGACCCCTACAGTGGACTGAGAAAGCTTGTCTCCGCCACAGCATGTTGCTATGTGCGCGCGAGGGTCCATGCGTGGGTACGCACAGTAGTGTCTAGATACCTGGGGAGGGGAGAAGGAGAAAAGGGCAGACTAGGTGGGCCAAGTGGTCCTTATCTGCTGACAAATTCTATGTTCCTATGTTGCACTGTTTGCCTTTCAGATATCTGACTGTTTTTTTGGGGGGGGGCAGGCAGACCCTGGCGATCTGCTTTCATGGCCTCTCCTATATAATTGCCCAGGAATGGATTTCTGTTTCCTGTCGGTCGGTAAATGCTGGAACTCCATTTATCTAAGGTGGCAACTGAAATGGATGAGGGCTGCCCACACCATATACAGTAAGTGACACTAAGGTGTCAATCTAATGTGAGGATGTGCAATGATGTGGCAGTCTCAGCTAAAAAGTCTCCCACAAGGTCCTGACACCATTGGCTTAGAGTTCAATGAGTGTGGCTCTATGGAGGAGATTCTCTCAAAGAACTCCTGTTTCTGGCAGGTAACAAGCCTTTCTTAGTATGTTGGACAACTGCTCCATAAATCTAGGTTTATGTATTTTAAAGCACTTTAAAAAAAAATGGCATGCCCTAATTTCTTTCTCTGTTAGTTTCTGCATTGTCACTGTCCTTCATTTACTGCTGGGTTACACATCCTCACCTACTAGGGGCCAACACACTCCAAACATAGAGATCGTATATAAGAAAATGAAGGGGTCGTCATGTCACCACTCCACTCATTTGCATATTATCCCCATAGACATGGTACAGACCACTTGCATTTGGCGACATGAAAGCCCCTAGTACTCCATGTGATGTCCCCTCTAGGATTTATATATAGGATCTCTGTGACTCCAAAGTTGTGACATCATCATGAAGCACCTGGCTCCACCCCATTCTGAGTTAGCTTACAATCTTCATTTAAGAAGCTTGGCAGCAAGGTCCCCCACGGCGGGCGGGAGGTACACCAGGGAATGCTGATGTGTACAAATGTAACATGGAAGGGAAAAGGGACAATAAATGCACCTGGAGCTAAAGGGAGGCTGAAAACACTCAGACTACTAACATATTAGCTTGGTACTATAATTTTGTTATTTAAAGAGTGCAAAAGTGAAGTGCAGACAGTGCATTTACTTACAAGCCAAAAGCAGTTTGCGAAGCATGGCTGCAGGCATGCCAGATCATGCCTGACATTTCACTCAGTGATGTTGGGCTTCATCAGAGAGGCCAGAAATCTTTCAGAGCCATACAGTGACGTGACTATGCCAAGGTTAACTTACACATTCCTCAAACAGCATCAAGCTCTCCATCCTTCACAGCATCTCTAATTGAATTATTCATTATGTCTTTGACTTCTCCAAACATAATCTCTGCACTGGCAATATTATAACTCCTTCCAGAGAATCTCTGAGAAAAAGAACAATGTACAAGGCTCCCCAGTGGCCCACTGGAAGTACTGTGTGCTTCCGTGCTGATGACCCGGGTTTGGGAATGAACTCAGGAAGTTGGGTAGGTTGGCTGGAGGGCTGGGGTAGCACTGCCACTTGGCAGTGCTCCTAGCCAGGGAAGGGCAGCGTCCAGATTCTGCCACCATAGTGATCCTTGCAGTGGGCCGAGGGAGCTTGTCTCCCCTCGCAGGATGTCACTATGTGCGCACGATAGTCTGTGTGTGGAGATGCACAGTCTATGCCCAGATGCCTGGGGAGGGGAAGGAGAAAAACAGAAAATCTATGTCTCTCTGCTGCCATTCATGATAGCCCCAGTGCTCTCAGGCCTCGCACCATGTGGATCCCCACCAGATGGACAGTGGGGGAAGCAGCAGTCTAGGATGGGGTGGCAGAACATAAAGCCCAACAGTAGGTGACAGGTGGTGGAAGAGGACCAAAAAGCTATCTAGAAATAAAATGAAAAAGAGCAATGCACTAAACAGTATATGCCTGAAAGAAGTAACATCAGTTATGGATAATATTAAAAAATAAATGTATTTATTTCAGGTTTTGGAATATAGCTTTGAGCACAGGCTCTTTTACAAAGGTTCCTCGTCAGTTGTACATGCAATTAGGCATGCATACGTACATACATAACACATTAGCTGGTTCAGGCATAAATTACGGATGATATTAAAAAATTGATTAAACAACAAAATTTGGTCTGGGTTTCATTTACGTCATCTTTATCCGTTTACTGGTTGTCTCAGTATAGACAAATTGGAAACAGAGTTAAATTTTTGATTAGATCTGCCAAAATGGAGTACTATAAGAAAAAACAGGAACGGGATTGGTCAGATTCCCATCATTTTTTGAACAATGTAAATTCTTTGATCAATGTTTTTTTTCTATATGTACTTTAATGCTTTTTTTCCCCATCCCCGAGAGTCCCAGATGGGACCCCGCAGACATGGCAGTAGCACGTGAGGCGCACGCACTCCAGATACTGTTGTGACCCTGCTGCCCCACCCTGGCTATCGCTAGGCCCCCGAGTCCGAACTGCCATCAGTCCTCCACCAGGTTGCAGCCAAGGGCAGGGAAACCCCCTCAACCTCCTGGGAGAGGAGAGTCACCATGGCACTTCAACCTGCTCCTTGCCCACCCCCGACCCCGACAACCTCAACCCAGATCGCTGGAAGGCATGCAAGGTTAGGCATCCAGCACCTCAACCTCAGTGCCACCAGGCCAGCTTTTGCTCAATGTTATGATGAAGAATAATTAAATCCCTGAAAGTAAATGATACAGAGATTACTGACCCCCTAGAAATAGCTAATTCTTTTAATTCTAAATTTTCTGATTATAGTGCTTATGTCATTCCCAGGAACCCCCATTCTTCTTCTTCTAATGCTAATATTTCCTGCAGTTGGCCTGTTTTTTACTTTAAACAAGTCAATCCCACTGAGGTTTATAAATTAGTCTCTTTTCTTCCTGATAATGGTTCTCGTTATGGGGCTGGGTTGGATAGTCGGTTTCTTAAACTGGAAGTTCCTTATATTACATCCTCCTTTGTGTACTCTAGTTTGTCACTTACTTCTCAATAATTTCTTCAGCCTGGAAACGTGCTAGGATTGTACCTGTGCCCAAGAAGAGACATGCTGCTTGTGTTGATGATTTCCGACCTATCTCAATATTGAATCCAATTAGTAAACTTCTTGAAAAAATTGTAGCTGAACAAATGAATGATTACTTGGAGAAATACAAGGGTTTTTGTACACAGCAGCATGGTTTTCGAAAGGGATATGGGACTGGGACAGCCTTGGTCAGGTTCACAGACTTGGTTCTCAGTGGTACGGAGAATTGTCTCCACACTGGGGTTATGTTCATGGACTGGACCAAGTTTTTTTTTTTTTATATGCAGTTTCTGACCCCTTCATCAGCGCAACCCACTACTATCCTTCCGAGTCTCCCAAGGCATCCATAAGGCTCAGCCAGATTTCCAGGTGGCTTCAGTGAGCCATCCCCCATCCTGACTTGGTATACCCCCCACTGTAGCATGTTGGGCAGTCCACACTGAGCCCTCCCAGGGCATGGTCTGCTGGCTTAGGCATCGGGGCCCATCACCAGGAGCTGGTGCAGGGCTTTTCTGTTTTTGGCCCCCAATCCCTGAGGATGTTGGAACACTGGGAGGTCCAAGAAGGCGGGTCACGCCAAGACCTGCCGCCACTCTGGACCTCATCCGACGTCCTTCCCTCCCACTACATGCAGCTCGGCTGCACTGCCACACATGGCGGGACTCACAGCCCAACCTTCCTGGAGGAGAGTGGCCCCTAGAGTACTCAATCATCCTCCTCCCCCCGGCCAGCCCTCCGACGACCCAGGCATGTTCCCGAATCCAGGTTGCCAGCCCAACCAAGACTTTTTTTTTAAATATTCTTCCCCTTCACAGCTCAAGGTACTCTCTCAGGCAGCCCTATCCCTGTGCACGCCTGCCTGAGGAGTCGCTGCAACAGCTCTCCCCACCCCTGTAGCTGGCACCCCGGTTTAATCCAATCCCGGAGGGTAAGCCCAAATCCACCTCCTTATTTAGACAGACTCCAGCCTGCAGTGGGGCCTGGGTGGAGGATCACGAAGTCAGCCAAGATGAACCTCAGGTACAAGGAGGATAGAAGCTGCTGGCTCATCCCTCCAAGCTGAGTTTTCCTTGTTCTCCCAACCCTCCCCTGTGTGTGCACACCCCGACGCTAGGCACACAGCAACCCCTGCCAGTGTCAGACATGCCATTGCATGCTGCCCCAGCTCGCTTCTGCGGCACCCCCGATCCCCACCAGGGCTCGCCGGAGTGCCAGGTGTCCCAGTGCCCTCCCCCCAGGATCGGAGAGCAGCCTTACAGGCGCTCAATCCAATCCTTCCCCTGCCGACCCCCGGCACCGAAGCTCGCTCCCGAACTCAGGTCGCTGGCATGGCACGAGGTGTGGTGGCCAGCACCTCAACCCTCAGCGCCACCAGGCCGGGCTGACCAAGGCTTCTGAACTTACTGATCATAAAACGCTCTGTCTCAGGTTAAAATCTCTTGGTTTCTCACCCAATGTTGTTTCTTGGTTTAAAGATTATTTTACAGATCAATCTCAATTTGTGGCAATTTCTTCAGTGCTGTCTAGCGTGAATAAAATTGTTGGGTGTACCTCAAGGGTCAATTTTGGAGCCACTTTTATTTACTTTACTCATTAAGTTTCTTCCTTCAGTTATCAAAAAGTGTCAATCGTTGCTTTATGCCGATGATCTTATTCTTTTTTCTTCAGCTAAAGAACAATCTAAATTGGTTAAAGATCTTCAGTATGATTTTTCTCTTGTTCATATTTGGTTTTCTGAAAATCTACTTATTTTAAATGTAAAGACGACAAAATCCATGATTTTTGGTTCACGTACTACATTAGTTAAATGTCCCTTACCTAAGTTATATGATGATCAAAGCAACTTAATTGAACAAGTAGCCCAATGCAAATACCTTGGTGTTATTTTAGAGCCTGTGCTTTCTTTTTCTGACCACATCAAATTTGTTTGTTGTAATATTAATCAAAAAATTGGAATTTTGTATAAGTTATAAACATTTTTTCCTTTTGAATCCCATAAAACCATAGCTATTGGTTCTCTTCTGCTCTATTTTGATTATGTATCTAAACTTTTTTTTTAATCTTGGTTCTATTGAGGTGCAAAATCATTTTGTTGTTTACAATAACATTTGCAATTTTGTTTTACTGGCTCCTGTACGTACTCACCAATGTCAGTTATATTCGCAGCTTGGTTGGTTATCCCCAACTTAATGTAAACAGTATTTTTTTGGTTGCTTGATTTTCAAAAATGTGTTTTATTCTGTATCTTCTCCTCTTTCTGATCTTCTTTTAGTTGGGGATTTTATACCTAGTCTGAGGTCTGCCAATGGGGTTGTACTTAACAAGGTTTTGTAAAACTAGAGCTGGATTACGTGCATTTACTGCAGCTGCTCCGTGTTTTTGGAACAGCATGCCTGACTCTTTAGGTGTTGGTTGCTCTTTACAAGTTTTTAAAAGGTATCTAAAGTTACATTTGCTTGATTTATGTATTGTTAACTGTTATTGAATGCTTATTTCATGTTTTTGTATGTTTTATATAGTATGACTGTCTGGGTCAAGCCTGAAAAAGGACCCTCGGTCCAGTGCTCTTACTCGGTTAACAAATTAAAATAAATAAAATAAATATGCCTGGTCAAATATTTTATGAGCGCCAATTAAATCTTAGTTGTAGAATATTCTCTACAGAGTGAAACACTCTAAGGCAGGTCCTAGTGACAACATTGGAACCAACAGAGAAATACATTATGGTAAATCTGACAGAATTTCTTCTTTGTGTTATTCCATGTTGTCAATGGGCATTTATATGCTGCTGGGGATCAGATAAGTAGTATGTACCAAATACATTTGGGTGGGAGAGAATATCCTTACAATTTTAGCTGCCTATTGCTTTACTGCCGCTTGAAGCACCTTCTACCCAAATGCTGCATCAGCAGAACTCTGTGGCCCAGATATTCAAAAGGGTTGCGTCCCGGTGCGATATTGAAAGGGAAAAGTGCACCCAATAAATCCTGATGCACCAGGGCGATTAGTATGTATGCAGGCACAGGTGGGGGTGTCTGATGCATAAACTGCACAGCCCAATATTCAGCCCGGGCCATGCAGAGTTATGCAGGCACAACTCCTACCTGCGCCTGCACAAAGTTACGCTGAAAAAAAAGGAACAAGTCGAGGCCACCCACAGGTGAGCTGCCGCATTGCAGGGCGCAACACAGCAGCTGCCACCTGTGGGTGGCCCTGACTTGTTCCCTACTCCACCTGGCGGCACCCCCATGCTCTGATCGATGGCTGAAGTGTCATCCCCGCAGCCTAATCGCTGGCAGAACAGTATTCTGTCCCTCTGCAGCCCGATCGCAGGCAGAACAGTATTCTGTCCCCTCCCCCAGCAGCCCGATCGCGGGCATAATGTGAATCATCCCCACCTTCGAAAGCAGCCCGATCGCGGGCATAATGTTAATCTCGAGTAGCCCGATCGTGGCAGCATCCTCACCCCCACGCCCAGAATACCTGTGATCTAGTGGCCCCCACCCTCCCGCCCACGGAGCCCCACCACCCCGCTCTGGCCAGACGACTGATAGTTATAGGGCTGCACGCCCATTGGTTCAGAGCATGAGCCAATGGGCGTGCAGCCCATACCGTACAAGTCAGTCCAGATATGTGAATCAAAGAAGTTGTGCCATAGCGCAACTCCGTTGAATATCGCCCTGGCCACACCCCTGCACAACTATTGTGAGCGGTGCAGGGGCTTGCGCCACAAAATGGCTCAGTTTGAATATCTGGGCCCATGTGTTTAATTTGTAATGCTTTGAGAATGTGTGCAAGGAAGAGGGGTTCCTGCCTTGCACAAATCAGTCACTGAGGCCTTTGCCCTTTCTACCCAAGAGGCTGCCACAGCCCTGGTAAAATGCTCTTTGACCAAAGTTGGCAGTTTTTAATTTTGCTGCTGCATAAGCATTTCCTATACATGTTCTCACACCAGGAATCCCTCACAGATGCTTTACAACAAGCATCATCTTCCCCATGGAGAGTGATATCCTGGACGCAGAAAGTTATGCTAACTATGGAATTTAGGAATTAAGGTGCAAGCTCTGCACTGTGGTCACACTGCATTCTAGCTCTAACGTCAAATGTGTTTCTCTGCCTGAAGACAGCAGTCATCAGAGAGCAAATAACGACTAGAAAACATGTCTCTTTTCAGACTTTCTTTATCCCCCCCACAGTGGACACTGCTAATATCCGCCACTCTATCAGACCTGGGGTCATTCAGGACTTATCAGCACTATGAGCGCCCTGGCGGAACTCCCGAGCCGGCCCGGAGGCATCATTGAGCAGTGTTCCTGATTTTCCACTTTTCTTCCTGCCTGACTTCCCGGGACCCCAGAAGCAGCTCCACATGAGTGTGGAGGCACTTGAGTGTGCCACAGCTCCAGTCAACAGCCCCTTCTGCTCTCCCCTTGTGCCTGGGCTCTCAGAGGCAGCACCAAAATCCAGCCTCCACTGGCTGGCGGCCAAGCACTGAGAGACCCACCTGATCCCTCCTCAGGTGGACAGTCACCCACCGGCAGCAACTCACACTCCTCTCCCTCATCCCACTGACCTCCGACAACCCAGGCTCGTTCCCAAACCCAGGTCACCAGCGTGGCACGAGGTGTGGCATCCAGCGCCTCAACCCTCTGCACCACTAGGCCGGCACTAGAAAACATGTCTTAATGGACAGAATGCCAACTGAAACTTGCAACGGAGGTTCTAAAGGAGGATCACAGACTGCATTATGAACTGAGTTAAGGTCCCAAGGAGGGACTGAAGGTCTACAGACCAGTTAGGTTCTGCTGAGAGGCCTAAATCAAAGCACCAAAGGTACTGAAAGGTGCTGAAGAAAGTGAATTTTAACTGGAATCATGGTGGTGGTGGTGGTGGTGGTGGGTATTCTCCTCTAGCCAGGAATTAATTATAAAAATCTATCCCTTGACACCCTCCACAACAATGCACAACTGCTTTCCTTATATGTCCCAAGCTGAGTTTAATTCTCTTATGCCAGCTTTTCTATTCAGGCAAATTAAAATCCACTTGGAACGTTTGTTTCTCTCCTTCAGCTCAACTTACACTTCATTATATGAGCTTCGAAAGCTAAAGGGATCCTGTCTTTGAATGGAGCCTCCCTCAATAATAAATAAATGACATTTGCATGAGCTACTGCTTACATTAGAGCTAGAAGGCCAAATCCCCTACACCCCTCCAAAGAAAAATTTAATACACTTGAATTAAACTGTGTCTAGGAAAACATTCAGCAAAATATAATATTCTTACACAAGTCAGTTTTTTCTGTAGTTAAAGAACTAGTGTATTGTCTGGAATGAATAATAATTTTCAGAAGTAATCAGCCATCACTTCTTACATCTGAAGAATTTGTTTTCGTTTCTGTTTTGCTGATTAGGAGATGTTTTTACCTAACAGTGCTAAGTGTGATGTATGGAACAGCACACCACCTGGAGGCGGATATAGTCCATTCCATTCCTCCCTATACAGCATCAGCACTGTGACCTCACTGACTGTGACATACACTGCTATAAACCAAGGAGAGCTACTCTCATGCTGTTTAATTAGTAACTTGTGACACATGTTACCAATCAGACAGCAGGACTTACGATGCAAGAGTGAGTGAGGTCACATGCCCACGATGCAGCGGAGGGAACAGAACTAGATATGTACGCTTCCAGGTAAAGCACTGCTTTTCACAACATACACAACACTGTTACATAGGAAACCATCTAATGAGGATATAGAATGAAAGAAAAAAAAAGCATTTCAGAAATAAAAAGTAACTTAGGACTACTTTTGAAAATTTCTAAAATGTTCTGCCTGCTATTTTATCGTGCTACTAGCTCTTTATGTTTGCTTACCTCCCCTTATTCATTTGTTACTCAGTACCTTGCATTACAAGATGTCTGGGCCTCATATTGCTTTACACTGCCTCTTAATAAAGTCATAACTTTCACTGTGATATCAGAATTTGTTGCCATAGGAGTGAGTATGATGCCACAAACAAGATCATGACTTAAGTGGGGGTAGAAGCAGGAGGTGCAGATGGAGTCTGAGAAACAAAAACCCTGCTTTCATGTAACTGTCCTCAAGAGATAATGAATGATGGGAAGATCAATACTAGATATTAGGTAAATAATGATACCTGATGGTGGGTGTTATTGGGATATAATTGACTGCCCAGGGGTTTAATGAGGCCTGACGCCACAGGCAGAGGGTCTTATAGCCCCTGGAAGGTCCATTATATCCCATAACGCCCACCCTGGAGGGTATTATTACACTTAGATACTGGGCTAAAATTACTACTTTTTTTAGTAATAAAATTTATAAAAAAAAATATGAATAAAAATGAACAGAAATGGCACTTTCTGTAAAATAGTCCATTTAGCACCACTAGAGGGTACTGCTTATGTTTTATTGCAGTGGAGTGTCTTGCTTATCTGGCTAGTGGTAAATATTTTTTTCACTTTTCAGTACCCCTCCCCCCCGTAAGTTTTCCGATCAGGTTAGTGTTAGATAATTGTTTTGTATTGTAAAAAAATTGTTTTTGTTTTGAGACTGTGACCAGGGAGCGAAGGAGCTTCAGTGGTGTAACGAGAATGGTGTTAGGAGCAATTGTAAAAGTCGGCTCGGCTGATGAACTGTGCTGCTGAAAAAGAAGGTATTTTTATTTAAATTACAGGTCGAAAACTTGTTGACATGGAGATGATATGCGTGTGGCCAGATGGAAGGTTTTTGTTTTCAGTGTCACTACTGTTCGGGATTTATGGTCAGGGCAGGAGAGAAGTAGGACTTCTCTGAAATCAGTGCCAAAGATGGAGTCACCCTGACCAGTAGTGTCGGTTGCGACAGCGGGTGGTGAGCGGAGGATGGGAGTGGTCGCAGCCATGCTGTCATATGTATGTTACTAAGTAAGAAAAAAAGGGAAAATACTTTTTTGTGTTGTTGCTTTTTGTTTTTAATATAATGCTGTGACAGCAGGTGTAGGGACCATACTGAGCAATGACCTGGGGTTGGGAGCGGGCCTGCGGATCAGTGTCTCGCGAATCGAGGAGAAAGAAACTGCAATGGAATGTGAGCAGGGGCATATCAGGTGATGATGCATGTTGGCAGGAGGTACTTGTTTTTTAGCGAGCGTTGTTAAAAAAATAACAGCCCGGGTGAGAGGCTGTTCCAGCCAATCAGGATACAAATTTTAATTTACCCATTATCTAATGAAATATAGGCTGAATGTTGTCTGAGTACTGCATTTTAAAATGTTTCACTAGCCACTGAGGCAAAAAATACTTTAACAAGATTTTCCAGTTTCCTGCAAAATAATTACAATTGCCATCAGCAGAACTGCATTTCACAAATCCCCCCCCCCCAAAACTGAATTTCAGGACCTTCAGGTTTTGTTTTTTTATTACTGAAGACAGTTTCATTATGAATATCTGTTCACATTGCTTACATCTGCCCTCAAGTCATAATCCTTCAAATCCTTCAAAGATGCGCTGTATCTTCATCACGGGGTCCCCTGACGAAGAGGCAGAGCATCTTTAAAGCACTGGGCTGTCTGGGCTACTTCAGTTCAGAGTTACCATGCAGTAGTTACTTTTTTCTTTTTAGACTGTACCGACATTCATTGTGGACTACTCACTGCTGCATATTTTAAGTTGTGGCACTCACTGTGACCATTAAATTACCACTGTGGTATGCTTCAAAATCCTGTTGGAGGCTCATTTTTTTTACCAGCGATTTCAACAATTCCAGAGATTGCATAATGGGTGTACACTTATCTTTGTGTTTTGAAAAATCTCACCACCTGAGCAGTGCTTTGGGAGGCAAACAGGCCTAGCTCTGGGTGCCCGAATCTGTGAACAAGATATTCAAATGTCTTCTAATTCATAATTCTCCCATTTGAGCCCATCGGTGGCTAAGTCAGTACATCTGGGAGTTACACGGAAACACAGGAACTGACAGCAGATAAGAATCGCTTGCCCACCCAGTCTGCCCATTTTTTCCTACCTGCAGTTTCACCGCAGACCCTAATCCACCTCCAGCTCTCTCTTCCTCCTTTCTTTCCACTAAAATCCTCTTATGCCTGTCCCTGTGCATTCTTGAACTCTACTACTATTTTCGCTGACATGGACTGCACACTGGCTTCCACTTAATGAAGAAGTGCATACATTTCAGTCGGTATCATGTGGCTTCTTGTGTCACCTTTCTTGTTTATGTAAGTGATGGTCATCGCATTGCCGAACTGTACCTTTTCCACTTTCTGCAGAGCACTGTCCTTTAAGTGTTTCAATGCCAGTAACAGAGCTGTTGTCAAGAATATTTATTTGGGGCCTTTGATTCCCCCAGGGACAACACCTTCACCCAGCCCGAAAACTGGTCCAGCACCATACCCAGAACCATCAGGCTGGCATTAGTGGTCAGAATAAGCTTCTCCAATGGGACTGATGGAGACCTTTTCAACAGGTTTTGAAGGTTATTCCACCACTGCAATGACTGGTGCAGTGACCTCTGGAGCCAGATTAGGGCTTGGCACTGTTCCAGTGCTGGTGACTAATGAGATTACAGGAAGACTTGTAAAGGTCTTATGTGCTGTTTGGCCCAAGAAACCATCTTTATGGTAGCTGTCATCAGATCTAAAATCTGGAGACATCTGTCAGCTGACATGACCTTGAGCACCCTGACTTGCCAGATCTGTTCAATGATGTTGTTTGTTCTACTTTGCAAAAGAAACACCCTCACCAAGTCTGCCCAAAAGTATGCTCCAAGGTACTCAATAAATTGAGAAGGCTGTAGGGAGTTCTTCTCCCGGTTTACTATTCAACCATGTTCCTCTAGGATCTGTAAAGACTGCAAGTTGAATGGTGAGCTGACTGTTCAAAATCTGCCTGGATCAGGAGACTGTGCTGCTAGGAATAAATGTGGTGTCCCTCCCTCAAAAGGAGTGCCACCACGACTACTGGGACTTTTTCTAAACACCCTCGCGGCAATGTGGTGTCCCTCCCTCAAAAGGAGTGCCACCACGACTACTGGGACTTTTCCTAAACACCATCGTGGCAATGTGGTGTCCCTCCCTCAAAAGGAGTGCCACCACGACTACTGGGACTTTTCTTAAACACCCTCATGGTACAGGCTATCCAAGGGGAGAGCCTAATACTGAAAGTGTTGATTTTCAGTTTAAAAAGAAACATCAAATTGTTCAACTGCTCTGCCTTTCGGTCTGACCTAAGCCAGATTAGGTGGCAGCACTTTTATTTGGCCCCTTCTGTCCCTGAAGCGTATGACATTTTCCAGAGCCTTGTCATGAGGGTGGTTGATAAACATGCCCCCCTCATAAAAACTAAGACCAGAAAAGGGTCATGCCCCTGGTTCACTACTGCACTAGAAGAATCTTTAGAAAATAGGGATAGGTTTTGGAAACAGGCCTGATAATCAAAATCAGAAGCAGACTGAACAGCATTTAGAAGTGCTAGAAATCTTTGTTCATTATTTATAAGGGTTGAAAAAGCTAGATATTTCCAGACTTCCTTCAAATCATCCCCAAACAATGCTGTCAAGGATTGGAACATTCTCAGAGAAATTCAAGGCCACACAACCTCGTTCCCAGTGCCCCAAAAAGTAATCTCAGGAAACATTACTTTCACTGAAAAAGCTGATATTCTGGAACAACTCAACAACCACTTTGCTACGGCAGGGCTAGCCTTAGATGTCTTTCCAGCAAGTAAACTCCCTACCCAGCCCTCTATCCTTATCCTCGATTCGAAGAACGCTTCGTGTTGTCCTTCCTTCATTTTCCATCCGATATCATACAAGCAGGTTGAGGATTTACTTATTAATTTGAACATCAAGAAAAGCGCTGGTGCTGATCACCTAGAGCCCTTTTTCTTAAAAGTAGGTTATCATTACCTGAATGCCCCCATTACACATCTCTTTAACCTCTCCTTATCCCTAGGTGAGCTTCCAGCATGATGGAAAATAGCTCACATCATACCTCTCTTCAAATCCGGTGACACTTGCGATCTTAACAATTACAGGCCTATTTCCTTGTTACCTATACTATCTAAACTACTGGAAAAGCTTGTCAACCACCAACTAAGGGAATACTTGGAGTCAAATAACCTGATAAATCCAATTTAGTCCAGTTTTAGACCTAAGCACAGCGCAGTCTCCACCCTTACTAAAGTAACTAACAATTGGAAAATTGCACTGGACTCAAAAAAACACATCTATGCACTCTTTCTAGAGCGAAGCAAGATCTTTGATACTGTGGATCATGATCTGCTCCTATCCACTCTGCGCTGTCTTGGCCTAGATGACTTTGCCATGAAGTGGTTTACTTCTTTTCATATCAGCAGGAAACAACAAGTTAAGGCACAAAGGGACCGCTCATCTCTAAAATTACTTCCAAGAGGGGTGCTACAAGGGTCTGTCTTGGGACCCCTTCTTTTTGCCGTTTACGTAAATAAGATAGACACAAAAATCACTACGGCAAATGTGCATATTTTCGCAGATGACATGGTTCTCTATACAGCAAAGCCCACACTTGAGCTTGCTTGTGCAGAGTTACAGAGAGAATTCGATATCCGTCAGCACAAGCTTCTACAGTTGAAACTTCTTTTGAACACAAAAAAGACCAAAGTTATGTTCATTTCCACTTCTACACTTTCAATAAAATCTGTGCCTAGTATTCAGGTGTTGAAGATTCAGACCCTCCTTGGGGAGCTTTTGGAAACAGTAGATAAGTTCAAGTATTTGGGTTTTTGGATCAACAGCAAGCTCAGCTTTTTATACCACATTGATGAGCTTTACCAAAAAAGTATGACAGAGGTTGGGCTTATCATATTAAACACCTCCTTAACCATGAAGCCAAAACAAAATTGGTTCAAACTTCTTTTCTTCCATTATTAGACTATGGGGAAATTATAGTCATTGCACAAAAGCTGCACTAGCCAAACTTGACACTTTGTACCACCAGGTGCTTTGTTTTATCACTAATGCTCCCTTTAACATTCATCATTGTTCACTGTATACTATGTAAGGCTGGCCCTCCCTCAGTGCCATAAGGCTGAGAAATGCTTCTCTTTGGATCCACAGAGCCATCTCAGATAAACTGCCTTTATATATTACTGAGTTTTTCCAATGGATGCAAGGGACCTACTGTCTGAGGCACTCCTCTCTAGTCACTTTTGATGTACCAAATGTTAGAACATGCTATGGTGCCTCATCTATCAGCTTTGCACTCCCCTCTTTATGGAACTCTCCAGAACTCACTTAAACTTAACCAAATACCTGGAATTTCCATCTTTAAAACTCTGCAAAACAGTGTGTTAAGTGAAACTTACAACTACCATTCCTAAATGTCCAACAGTCTGGACAGAATAAGTTACATAGCCTGATTACTATACCTACCCCCCAGCATACTCAACCCCCCTCTTCAATTCTGCTTCCTATGGAGTCTGTCTAATCCCTTACCTACCCCTCTCTCCCCTCCCTCTGCAATTGCTACCTACCGCTATGCCTTTTTTCCTCCTAACCCTTCCCCTGCATCTACTAGCTACCCCATGCCTAATCTTTACCCCACATCCTTTTATCTTTCCCACCACCCTCTTTTTCCTCACCATCTTGTCCTTCTATCCTCTTTCTACCACCTACGTATGCCCTACAAGCACTTACTCTTAGCTACATAAAAGCCTTTACTTTTTTTTAAGCTACCTAGAATACCTTATGGTATTTCTGGATAGGCTGGAGTTTAGTCTATGATGCATAGATGTATTTTTACGTTTACTCATCTCTTATGCTTCTGTTCATTGTATTTCTGCCGTGTTGTATAATATGCTAACTGCTATTCTGTGTTTCTCCACTGCTTATTGTACTTGTGTACTTATTTGTCCTCCTATGGCCATCTTGTAAATGAGCTCGCTCAATGATGTTTTTCCTGGTTAAATAAAAATTGAATTGAATTGATTTTGGATGGCAAGAATGAAATATTGCTGGTGTGACTTCTGAATTAGAATATTTAGACAAGCATCTGGTTAGTCTACTGAGGCCAGAAAATCACCTAGCTGAATTGCTGCAATGACTGGCCTTGGGGACTCCATCTTGAAGTGCATGGGTCTCACAAACTGGTTCATACTGGAGAGATCCATAATCAGAAAAAATCAATAAAAATAAAGGAAAAAAAAAAAAGAGACGGTATTGAAGAAGACTGATTCTCTTCAATCCCTTCACCTTCTTCTTCATCCTTTCCAGAATCTTGTAGGGCCCCTGGATCACAACGGTCAGTAGGATTTATATAATTTTGGAAGTCTTCAAGACCCTCTGGATGAGGGCGGTCCCATAGGTCTGAGGATGCATTCCAATCTGGAAGAGCATCCTTTCCACCCACAGATGTCCTGATACTTTTTTAATGGTGCCTGCTCCAACCCCATCACTTGATCTTCCTTGTAGAAGAGTTTGCTGAGATAAAGGAGGGACATGTGTAACTCTCTACTGCCACTGTCAAATGTGAAACCAGATGTACCTTCACCTGGGCCATCAGCAGTTGGGGGACCAGGTGTCAAAAAATTAGCATCGGTCATGCTAGCAGAGAATGGACAAAACATCCCATACAGAGACTGCCTCAAAGCCATATTACATGCTTTACATCTATTAATAGAAAAGGGCACACAGAATGGCATGGTGCTTTCTTTACATTCTGCTGCAAAAAATGAACAAAAGGAGGTCTGTACCAGAAGCTTTAGACCCTTGCATTAATTTTCTTGTGTATTCTCCCCAGTATCTGCACAGCTGCATCAATTCATGTCCACCTGCATTCATTTCTGTGCACTTGTATCAATTTCTGCACGCTTGCATCAGTTCATGTCCACTTGCATTAATATTTGCATACCTGCATCAGTTTCCTGGCACCCTTGTGTCAATTCATGTTCACTTGCATTCATTGCTGTACACTTGCATCAATTTCTGCACACTTTTTTCAATCCATGTCCATCTGCATTAATTTCTGCATCCTTGGATCAATTTCTGCACACTTGCATCAATATCTGCTTACTTACATCAATTCAAGTCCATTTGCATTAATTTCTGTTCACTTGCATTAATTTCTGCACACTTACATTATTTTATGCACCCTTGCAGCAACTTCGCACACTTGTATCAGTATATGCACACTTGTGTCAATTCATGTCCACTTGCATTCATTTCTGCACCCTTATGTCAATTCATGTCCGCTTGTGTCAATTTCTGTGCACTTGTATCAATTTCTAAACCCTTGTGTCAATTTCTGCACATCTGCATCAATTTCCACACCCTTGTGTCAATTTCTGCACACCTGCATCAACTTCTGCATACCTGCATCAATTTCTAAACTGTTGCATCAAATTCTGCACACCTGCATCAATATATGCACATTTACGTCAACTCATGTCCACTTGCATTAATTTCTGCACCCTTACATCAATTCATGTCCACTTGTATCAATTGCTGCACTCCTGCATACATTTCTAAACCCTTGCATCCACTTCTGCATACTTGCATCAATGTCTAAACCCTTGCATCAACTTGTGCACATTTGCATCAATATCTGCACACTTATGTCAACTCATGTTCACTTGCATTAATTTCTGTACTCTTGCATCAATTTCTGCACACCTGCATTAAGTTCTGCACACTTGCATCAATTTCTGCACACTTGCATTAATGCCTGCATATCTGAATCACTTTCTGCACACTTGCATCAATTTCTGCACATCTGCATGAATCGTTGCACACTTGCATCCATTTCTGCATACCTGCATTGATTTCTGTACACTTGCATCAATTTCTGCACACCTGTGTGACAGGGTTGAATAAGGCCCTGTCCCATTTGTTGCAGAAAGAGTTAAACACAAGGATCTGTTCTATCCTCTACTTTTCTGTCTCCTGTCTGTCTGGTTGTGCAACCAAGTGTTCTTGTGAGACCTAGGAAGTGATCACTTTGACAGTCTCGTGATTCTCCACCTCTCACTAGCCCTCTGCCTTCACTTGCTGTTTCTGTCTTTTCTCCACCTCCTTGCATACCTGCAGTTATAAAATATATGTGAATATTTGTGTGAAACTGTAAGTGATACTGGGATCCCTTTGTTTGAAACTGTATATAGTTATACTGTTGAAAGGATTGCAAAAAGCTATTTGGAATTTAGGGGGTTAACCAGAGATGCAGTCTGAGCTCCCCTCAGACTTATTTGCAAACTTTTTTGCAGAGCTGTCAGCAGGGGGCCAGCTTGGGACATTGTTCTATTTGCCAAGAAACTGGCATGAACAGTTTGTGAGGAACAGGATGTCTCTTAATGAGTTCCCAGGCAAAGACTTATAAAAAGAGCAGCAATACTTTTGCTAGAGAGCGAGACAGAGACTGATATTTGGAATTGAAAAAAACCCTCATATGAAAAGACTTTGTTTTCTCTGTTTGTGTTGCCTTTGTAAACAGTTCTACTGAACAATTTTTATTTTTTATCTTACTGTTATTGATAATAATAAACCGCTACTTGTGAATTTTGCAACTGCTCCTGGTCTTCCTATGCTTCCTGACCTGTGCCTCGACGGCAGCCCGCACTGATTTCTGCACACCTGCATTGATTTCTGCACACTTGCATCAATGCCTGCACACCCGCACTGATTTCTGAAAACGTACATCAATTTTTGCATACCTGCATCAATTTCTGCACATTTGCATCTATTTCTGCACACCTGCGTCAATTTCTGCATACCTGCATTAATTTCTGCACACTTGCATCTATTTCTGCACACTTGCATCAATTTCTGCATACCTGCATTAATTTCTGCACTTTTGCATCAATTACTGTCCAGTTGTATCAAACTCTTTTTGCAATTATGTCTGTTCTGA
Organism: Neoceratodus forsteri; assembly: GCA_016271365.2. NCBI lineage: Eukaryota > Metazoa > Chordata > Ceratodontiformes > Ceratodontidae > Neoceratodus > Neoceratodus forsteri. The sequence continues at coordinate 738,201,622 of CM057459.1, read as the reverse complement.
CGAAAATGTTGCAAAATCCTCCAAAAATGATGCAGCATGAGATAAAAATGCTGCAAATTGCAGCAAAATGTGACACTGGTGATTTGAAAACAAAAAAACAGTCAAAAAAATCAAACTTACAAAACTTCAAAAGACCCCAGCGAGGTACCAAAAACTCTCAAGAACAGGAAAAGGACACAACCTGAACAAGCCTTCACTAAGAAAAAATACCTCCAGCAGATGATACAGAGGAGGGAGGGAAACTGTTCTGAAGAGAAAACAAAAACTAAAAAAAAAAAAAGGATGAGCTAGGCACCAGTTAAATTCAGACCACAATAGCAAGACCTAAACATGCATCTTGTGCCCTTTTAAGAACTTTGACAGAATTCGGGCAGAATGACAAAACACCCAGCCTTTAACAGGAATTTGAGGTTAAATAAATAACAGGCACAGTTTAAATTTAGAAGTTATGTGCATAAAAACAAACAGGATTCTCTACAGAGTTTCTGCAGTGGGGAAAAAACAACAGAAGGATTCAGTCCATCTTCAAGCAGGAGAGCTCCTAGCTCTGCTGTCTGCCCCTTGGGTCAACACACTAATGGCCAGTTTACACAGCCACATTTGCACCTCAGCAACCCACTGCAGGGCAAAAGGCTGTATAGACATTTACCAGATTATGGTAAATCAGTCCTCTCTGCTCTCCCCATTCAGAAGCAAACAGCGTAAGAAGCTCTGAGGACAGGCTGCACCACTGGCTCAGACAGGGATGCACTCCCATGATTTTATTTGTGTGTGTGTGTGGGGGAGCACTGTAAAGTTTTATGATAGGTTCTCACTCTTTACTACTCTGCAATACATTCTGCTGCCTGTTACAGTTTGTGCACCATTTGTATTTGTACGTCTCTATTCATGGTTGGAGGAAACACACAGAATAGTTCTACTTCAGTACTGTTATAGTGTGTATGCATAGTATGTATAATTAGTAAAATATAGTCTGAGAAACCCAGATTAGGAGTGGAAATTAGTCATTTTTATTGTGTAGCAAGTTGAATAATTGCCATACACTTTTTGCCAGCTCATTACTAAGAGATATTGTTTAAATATTCAGCAATACCAAGCACAATATATTGCACGGAATGGTAGAAGTGCAAAGGCAGAATTGTAATTGTTTAATAGTTATATGGAATTGCATAAGTGGTCTGTGCATCACCTGGCGCATCACCACTGATGTCATCAAGAAGCTGACCACCCACTGGACTCGTGGCCCCTCTCCAGCGTGGTTTGCATCAGCATTGAGAGGGGCTGTGCAAATATGAACCACAATCAGTTCAAGAGGTCGAGGCAGCACTGGTGTGGTCCGCAATATAGAGCAGAGCGGCCATGTAAACATGGCTTACGACTGACAATTTTAAACTGATTAAGAACAGGGTGGAGCCAGTAGTTTTACAATGATGCCACACCTCTGTAGTGTGTTGGCCCCTAGTACATGTGCAACCCAGCAGTAAATGAATGCCCAATGACTATATGGAACGACACAGAAACCGGTAGTGCAAGAACTGTATGCAGACACAGAGCAGTCAATATGTGCTCTGTGACAAATCTACATAGACTACAAACATTTCAGAGGAACTGTTAGGCAGGACACTGGGCTAATCCTCTACTCTTTTTCCACAGTGCCACAATACCTTTACTTGCTACCTGATCAATAACTAAAGGTGGCTATAATAAGGGATCTTATGACCCAATCAGACCTCCCCAAAATAGAACCCTTAAGGTACATGCAGTATATATTTCTGACTTTTTTTTTCTTTTTTCCAGTTGTTTAACCAGGTGAGACACACTAAGCTGAAAGCTTTTTTACAGGTGCAACCTGGGAGCACAGGGAAGTTAAGTGACTTGCTCAGGGTCACACAGTATATGCAAGTGGGGGCTGTGGGATTCAAATCCAGGTCTCCAGATTTGCAGCTCAGAGCCTTAAACACTGCACTATACTGCCTCCCCACTGTTTCCTCACGTGATATAAGCAGTTATGCTCCTGCTGTGGCCACTAAGGCCCCATGAAATGAATAGGCACAAACATAAGAGTGGCAGAATTCATGGGTTTCCCAAACTACATTTAAACACAGGAAAGGATACTACAAGTTATTTTAGGAAGTCTGTTAATTTTTTATTAATACAGGACACAGTACAGGTTTTCTTACTTGACAACCTCTGGAAGTCCATTTTTTAAACAGCATAACATTGGGGTTTCAACCCCAAGAGCGTCAAGCACAGTACCAGTAAAAATGGTTAAAAAATGCCATTTTGGGATCTATTCACAGTAAAGTTACGGATTTCCATGGGATATTCCAGGTACGCCAATTATCACGGAAATCCTGACTTCCATAAAAACCTGATTTACATGGGGACCTAGTGGCAACAGCTAAGGACATCTAGTTGGCTTGATTGGGTTAAGTTTAGAACTGACTCAGCTGGGTCAAATCAAAAGGCTTCTCCTAATAGGAGTGTGTGTAATACTGTTTATGGCATGTGTAACGTGGACTAAATCAGCACTGAAAAAGTGACAATGCATACCAAGCATACATTCTGCTGCATATACTGTATAAACTAAGCACCAAGTAAAAACTAGAACAGTTTGATTGAATATGTCTAACTTAAACTACTCCCTCCACTTGGCCAATTTCTCTTCCTGTCCAGAGGAGCCACTGTACTGTCAGTCCCTGTGGATGCGACATAACAGCTCACCACTACCACAACATCATCACCCCCCAGGCCAGGTTGCAGATGTAAGCTTTTTACCCTCAACTGCACCCCGGGCAGTGCCCCTCAGGGCAGCAACTCTCCTTGGGGGAAGCACGGGAGTCTCCCTGGCAGTCCTTCCTCGAGCTGGCACATGCAGATCTGAAGCCTCTGCAGCAAAACAGCTCAGCTTTCCTGCTGTCCCAGCTTCATGGTGTAGTGGATGGGTCTACCGCCTCATATACCACAGGTTTGTAGCTCCTAGGCAGGCAGATCCCATAAGCCAGTCAATAGTAGGCGGAGGCAGACAGCCCTTTTAGGATATGGAGTAGGTCTAGCTTCATCTGCTGGTAAGTGGCTTACCTTTTTCCCATTTTCTGGACCCTCCCACTGAGGATGCAGCAGCATCCCCGGTGCTGGAACACCTGATGCACCATCTCTTGTGTACTCCCCTCTCTACATGAGGTCACAGCTGCACCTGTCATCCCCATTATGCTCTATAGCAGAGGTGGGAGACCACACACCCCCAGGAGGAGAGCATTCTCTGCGACACTTGATCATCCTCCTGTCGCAGTGACATCAGGCTTGGGACGCACACCTAGTCACTGATATAACACACAGCAACATCAGCATTATTCTATTGAACTGGTGCTGCACTTCTCTAACAAAGTTAGATAGACATGTATTGGTCTGTAGAAACAGCATTTTGTGCGCATGGAGCATGAGAGATTGATGGTACTAGGAAAAAAGGTGTTCCCTCATCCATAGTTCTGTAATTGGGTGGGCAGGTGTCACTGAGGCTATACTCTGGCACCTGGGCTTAGACGGGACAGCTCTCTGGCACTGAAATGCAACTCGGTCAATATGACTACTTGATTTTGGAACACAAACTGGCAATTGTGCAGAATTAACTGGAAGGAATTTTTTGTCCTGTGAGGCCACAAAACTAATTTCATTTGTGACCCCAACCAAGATTTCAACCCATGGCTCTAGCTAAGAAAAGCTATTTGCTACCCACTGGTCAGACAGATCTCCATATTTCTTGTTTCCTCTAAAACTGTTTTTTCCCCTTCCTAGTTCCCCACCCTGACAAACAGGTTTACCTACGCTGCACCTTCCTCCAATCGGAAGGTCGGCAAGTGAGCAGCTGCCTTCAAAGCTGATACCAGTGTTGCTGTTGCTCCTTGATCAGCCAGCAGGAGGTGATGGGCAGTTTCTGCCACCTCTCCCTAAGTCAAGCTCCTTACCTCCGAGATGCACATGGCCCCTGTTCAGCTTAAGTGTGGAATTCCATTGCTTGCAAGCAAAACCTAGTGCCACGCCACTGGCCAGTCCTATCATTTTATTAGGAAACTACCTATAACTGAAATCACATCTTACAAAGCGTATTAGTTCTTAGACTAATCCAGTGGAACAATCTAATTCACACAGAGCACGAAACAATACCCTACAGTAAGTTTAAGTAAAATGGCCTTTCCAGCAGTAAAACAGTTACTGTGAAAGCATGCTGGAAATAGAAAATCTGGGGCCCCATACACAGTCTAGACGCCAGAGACACCTTATGGCTTGGCGTGTGCATGGGACAATGGACCAGCAGGTTGCAATGATGGCAACACTGGAAAATAAATACCTGTATTCAGTGACCCAAAGGTGGGTCTTAAGGTAAAGGACCGGAGGGTGAGCAGAAGACTACTCCTGTAGTGCTCTGTGTTCCTATAAATTAGTACCTGTTTGCACAGCCTGCTTATTCTTCCCTGCTTGTTGGGGGGTGGATGTGATGGACTCAAGAGTCCTTACCAACCTTAAATTATTCTTTCCATGTTGCAATGTTGGGGACTGTCACTAAATGGTCACAAAGACCATTTAGTGCCAATCCAAATGGGATCCCAAGTCTTTCCCTGCATGGTTACTACTGACACTGTGACCATGTCAGGAAAGGGTACGGGGGGGTTGCCATCCACAAAACATGGCCACCCTCACAGAGGTAATAGCATAATTTTGCAGCACCCTTTGCCTATAGAACTAGTACAGGCTAGGGCAGTGTGACAGCCCAGAGCCAACATTATCTGCTGCCATGGGGTTGGCCTGGAGTTGGAAGCGACCCTCAGTTTGGTAGTGATCAGCTGGGGATGCCCAGCTTGGGGTGCAGCCAGTGACAGCACTTACAGATCTGTAGAGGGGACACCACCTTGGCCATTCCCACTGTGACCCCTGCAGCTGGACTAGGTGAGTTGACCTATGGGGTGTGTCTTCTCCACAAGGCCTGTGGACACAGAATGAACAGGTGGCCTCATGTGGGAGGCGGTGCACTCTTCATTCATCCTTGCCAGCATCCAGCACAATGAGGATATCTGTGAAATGCCCCCAACATAGAAACATAGACAATGATGACAGAAAAAGACCAGAGGTCTATTCAGTCTGCCCAAGTTCCCTATAATCCCTGGAACCTGTTTCTCCACATCAGGTGGAAAGCAGGGCAATTGGTTATCTGGGGTCCTGAAGGGTCAATTTGTCTCCACACCAGATCCAGACTGGCTAAGTGGTGGAGGGGAGGCCCAAACTAAGAACTCTGCTGTGGGGGGCAAGCCATGGAGGAACATGAGGTCAGTGGGGCATGGGTGGGATTGGGATATCGCCAGTCGCAGTCAATTCCTTGGATGAAGGGGCCAGAAATACTTTGGAAATAAAATACAACATGCTAGCAGTTGCAGTGTCCCAAAACAGCAGCCACCTCCACAGAAGCTGGCAAGGGGCCAAGATAATTATGGGAATGTATTGTGGAAAGCAAGCAGCAGGAAATAGGTCTAGAGTGGTGGATTCCCTGGACACCAGGGATACTTTACGGCTTTGGGAGCAGGTGAAGAGTCAGTGGACTACAAGGAAGCATTAGCAACAACAATGGAAATTATTCAACAGCTCCAAGGCAGACCTAAAGGTAAGGGACGGGGGGTGGGGAGGCAGTAGTGCCGCGCCACAGATCAGGGCATGGAGTAATACCAAGTGACTGCTGCTTTGCCATGCCCAGATCCCCACGGCTGACGTTAGCCAGCATGTTAGTGGTTGCTTTGTATAAGGCTGTTTTCAGTGGTGGAGCAATAAGGTGCCTCTTTACACCCTGAATTTGTGTCACCTCTGACTGCCACTGTGTATCACGCCCTAAGTTCAAAGTGTGGGGCTCACCTTGGATCATTCCTGAAGGTCTCTTAGTAAAAATATTTCTAACGTCTGCTGATTTATACGTGCTGCTACACATTAATATTAAAAACACCTTCCACAGTTTCTCATTTGTTCTCTAAGGCAAATATGTGTGCATCCCCCAGACTAAAATGCTGAACTTGACCCAGTATAAGGACACAGCAATATGCATAGGTATGTTGTGTGCTTATCTGTTATGGAAAGACTAGGGAAATGGACAGGTGAAAGGTGCCAACCCATTAATGGAATGGGCTTGGCAGGCTGTAGACTTGTGTACTCCCAATTCATTTAGTGATAACCTCCACTGTTCAGTGGTGTCAACAATATCCGTAAATCCAAACCCTGCAGTGAACTTGTTTCTTGTCACAAAGCACAATTTATTATCACTTGTATGTTATCTGTCTGTCTGATCTGTATTACAGAATTGCCCTGTTTTTATGAAGACATTTTTTGTTATTGTGATTTTGTTTGATATAAAACTTCTCTTTCTTCACCATATTTTGCTCTCCTCCAGATATCCCCTTGGGAAGTAGGAGCCAAATGGGAACCGACTGATTGAAAAATCTGCTGCGATAACAATGTAACAGATTCATATTTGAAGCAATAGAGTCACAAATAATACAATCTTTAGTTAGAGAAAACAAAGGTGTAATGGTAGTGTTTCCTAAGCATTTTGAAAGTGCCTGCTTATCAGGTGGGCTACACTGGATCTAGGCAGGTGAGTAATACTATACTATCTGTTAGCAGACACACATGCTAGGGGATGGCACAGTGATGCGGCAGCGGTGCACTGAGCTGCCACCTGGAGACAGGGGTTTGTGTATGAGCTGCAGAATTCAGCCCTGGGATCGGCTGGGTGCACCATGGAGGTGAGCTACTGGATTCCCATGGAGGAAGGGAGGGAGGGCATGGCTGCCTAGCATCTGGTATCCCTGTTGTCCAACCATGAGGCAGCACTGGTATCAGCTGTGAAGGCAGCCCCTAGTCTGCCTACCCCTCCAGAGGACGCTCCATCATTGCAAATGGGGGACAGGGGGACAGAGGAGAACAAATGGGGAGGGGTGGAAAAAAAAGAAGAATGCGATACAGCACCCCCCTCCCCCATAAATCAGGCATGCCCAGATGAAGGGTGCCTTCAGGGATGAGAACTAATTTAAAAAAACGTAACTACAAATATGCAGTTGAGAAGATGTCGGCACTGCAATGTTGTGGAAAACAAAATGTTTTTATTTTTTCTCCAGAAGACACTGCTGTTGCTATGGAAAAAAAAAAGGCTCACCAGCCTGGTGGCAGCAGGCATATAGGAGACCCACATTCCTGTCTGGAGCCCATCTCCTCCCACTGTAGTCAACAGCAAGCTATGGAGGCTGCACCCTCAGAGTTCAGATGATGGGGGTCCTCTCAGCCTGATGCTTGAGCACCTCTCTATAGTGGGCATTTGGAGAAGGGCTGATATCATAGGAGACCACATGAAGTCGTCCCTACTGTCTGAAGGTCAGGCATAGTGGGACAGCACCATAACCGGGAGGTTGCAAGTTTTTATACTATGGAAAATCTGGGAGGAACATGACAGCATGAATCTCTCCTAGCGCTATGCCCCATTAGCTGTTCCACGAGTTCCCGTCCCAAGCTGGATTGTGGAGGAAGGAAAGGATGTGTGTGTGTGGGGCTGAAGGAATGGGAAGGGGCGAGATCCAAAGGATGAGTGAAGCAAGCTAGAAGGATCAGGATGGGAGTCGGTCAAAGTGGGAAGAGTTAAGCAGCACCCCCGAGGTTTGAAAAAAAATCTATTGAAATGTTGCCCATCTTACCAGCACTGCTGCTTCAACATAAAGACTGAGTAAAGTCATGGAAAGAAACACTGGTAATAATGTGTATGTCAGTACAAGCAAAACACTGGTGGGACAACTTCCTGTAACAGTTGAAAATATGACATATAGTTAAAAAAAAAATATGTACAAACAGTAGAAGTAACATTTAACAGCCACCAATATAACGGAAAAAAATGGACCTACTGTACTTCACAGCTGAAGGTTCCATTGCCCTTTTTTAAAATGTTAAACCTCCAGAGAAAAAACTTTTGTTCTACAAGATTATACTTTTACTAAAATGTACATGAAAATGTTTCTTCTAAATGAACCTACAGTTATAAAACATTTCCCATCACTGGAATGATTCCCTACTGCCATTTTTGATTTTTTTGTATCTGCTTTCCCTTTTCTCTCGTTGCTTTAGGCGGGCCCTGGTACTCGTGCCTTCCCGGTTACCAATTTTCAAATAAATAAGTAACGGAATCTAGCAAACATTCTGAAATGAAGGCAATCCCTTTTCTTATGTAAAGTACAATGAAGAGGTGTGCTGGACACCAGGAACAATCATAATACTGTCCTGCCAGTAGTCTCCCCAAAATGGTCTTAAATTTCATTACTGAAATTCTTTTCTATATAGTAGCATGGGCAAGAAGCTTCTTCAGAGGAGAGAGAGGGCAGTGTTCCCAACAGTGTTAGGTCAATGGTGCCTGGTGCCATGGTAGGTCTAGTACCTTAGGAAAAAAAGAGCTTTAAGAGCCCCAGACGTAAAAGTGAACTTTGGGAACACATAATTTGTTAGACATTTCAGCTTAGAAATTCCATATTCAGTGTACTTTGCTTCCCCTTCTTCTTTATAACCACAGTTACATACAAACAAGATCACTGTCCACGAAGATTCATCTGCTCAGGCTGCATAACTACACCTGACATCATAATATTTTCCACAGTGACAGATTGTGATGTCAGGTTTAGGCGAACAGCCAGAGCAAACGATGTCTAGGGGACAGCGACCCCGTTTTATAATATTCTGCATAGTAGTAAAGAAAAGGGGGCTGCTAAATACATAGAATAGGTCAAACATAAGTAAACAATAAGTCACAACAGCATGTGCATTAAAGGATTTTAATGCAAGCCCCAGGCGAGTGAGGCCTAAGGCTGAAAGCCAAGTGTCCTTAGGTCCCTGGGAAGTGCAAATCCTTAAATGCACACCCTAAAGTGGCTTACTGCACTTATACAATGGCTTTCTGCTCATATATATTTAAAGTGAAACAATTAGTTAATATGATTTTTTCACACAAAAATATTTATTGAAATACATTATAAATAACACGATACACGATATAGTCCTTAATTTTTAGGAAATGTTTTTTTTTTGCCTTGGTAATGATGTCCTTCCCCTGTCTGTGGGTCACTAGCTTTTAATGCATGGTCAGGTGATGCCTCTCAGCCATTGAGGTTTCATGGATTTTTCCTTGTCATTTAATAAGTTAAATTATGTTTTTTCAAAGTTTTCCCAGAGCTGTCAGGGGGCTCCTTAAAGCCATAGACTACTATCCAGTATTTCTAAGCTGGATCCAAGCCTTTGTAACCAAGGTCTCAGTTTTATGTATCTCAAGATCCTTCAGGTGTTCCTTCACGCTACCTTCTTGTTTATCATAGGCATTTCTCAAACTTAAGATTCTAGGTCAGTAATGGACTCACCCAGCCTTTATTCTCAAGGAATCTTCCAATTATCCACACTGTGCTTTAAAAAGTGCTTTGATGAACTGATTGCTTCTGGCTTAAGTGCACTGATGTAGCTGGATAATCTACAAACACCAGATGACTATGTGGACGTCTGGAGACCAGAACAGAGTTCTTTTGCTTTAACAGCCATTATAAGCAATAACTTAGAAAATGTTCACAGTGTATACTCTCTTACTCTCTCTCTCTCAGTGGTCAAGAGTACAACACTAAACAAGATTCTGATGGTGAGGTCTGTGGTTATGGACAATAAAAACAGAATCACTACCAGGTTACCAAATGCAGTACTTGAGCCTATAACACTCCATGTGACATTAAGCACTGATTTGGTAACCACTGGTCATCAAATGGTTTCCATGCTATTCGAATACTAATAAAATGGTCAGTTATTTATTTAAGAATTTGTTTGACCAGGAAAGGCACACTAAGCTGATGTTTGTTTCCAAGTGCGTCCAGGTAGCACAGAGAGGTTAAGTGACTTGCTCAGGGTCACAGTATACAAGTGGAGGTTGTGCGATTCAAACTCTTTTGAGCCTTTTGGTTCGCATCATGGTGCTATAGCTGCTACGCTACACTGCCTCCCCAATAGTCAGTTATTTAAGACTCGGTACCAATTTGCCACCATACTAAAACACAGATGATATGCTTCAGATATAGTTTGATTTACAATTATTTCCAGTATTTTCACACAAAGGTTGTTGATTCTTGTAGGTGAAGTGTCAGCTCTATGTGGCCTAGGTAACTTTCAGTGTCATGACTTTATCCGCTTACCAATGGATCTCAGATTCCTTAACCCTGACAATATGTACAAGTACTGCTAAGCTAGAGAAAACTGAAGACAGGTCTGCCAATTCCAGTTCTACACCACAGTTACTAGAGCCAGCTGAATCTGTGCTAGAACCTGCACACAATAGTTTCACAGGACAACATGGACTGTACCTCTCTAGAAAGTGTAACATTCTATAGAAAACCTAACGCATCTCCACTGCCTTTACAGCTACCTGTACATTTACACTGCTAGCCCAAGCCACAGCTGGGCTTCCACGACCCGGACTTTATGGAACAGGCAGTCCAGCCCTCTGGTTTACACAACCCTGAACTGCCCTCCTCCCAGCTGTCTCCCAAAAGGGCATGCACAAATCGGGCATGAGTGGTGATGTCACATGTCTGAATTTCCCAGCACCGTGATAGCAACACAGCGGGCTTAGTGTGTATACATGTTTAAAACTAGGGAGCATTTTAAAGTTAAGTTAAATTACATAATAAATAAAACGGAATCATTAGTACATTAAATACAAAATCCTGACATATTCATGCACTGTACCCGTGGACACGTGTTGGTCGAAGATTAGTGTGGCTATATGCACACTGGAGGCTGCTCAAAATATGGACTAGCAGAGGTCTGCCTGGCTCTGCCCAACTTGACTGCTACAGTTCTCCTCCATGGGTTCCATTCTGAGCGAGGCTTCAGCCAGCTGATGGCTACAGTGTAAATGGGGCTAAATCTCAAACTTAATGAACACCACTCATAAAGTTCTTTTGCAAATGATAGATCCTGTATATTCAGTAAGGCGTACTGAAACACTCAGAAATGATCTGATGAGATAAACCCCGTGTTGACTAGGGATAAGCAGCACTGAGGCCATACCATTTTGCTTTTTCTCACACCATCTTCTGCAGACATCTATTGCAGTGAAATGCAGCTTTTTGACCTTGTGTTCAGATAAATGATTGTTTTGCTCCTAAGGTTCATCAAACAACTGCAAATCCAAGCGGACCACTATCTCTCCTGTTGGGACTTCATGCAGAAGAAGTCGCTTTGTAACTGGTCCTTTGGAGCCCTGGTCTTTTTTAATGTCCACTACACGGATCTCTGTCCGACCCAAAAAGTCTGAAATACAAAAAAATATATATTAATGTATACTGCCCTTTGTACAGTTTGACTAAACATGTCACAAAACAAATATTCAATGTAATTTTGTACGTCCATCAAAGTCAAAACTGTGCTTCTTGTTGCATGTGACTGGAAAGTTCAGCAAAAACCTTGCCATGCGGCATGGCAATTCTGCAAGCACTCCTCCAGCTGAGTTTTCAGTTCCTTCTGTTCCTACTCACTTCCTGTTTAGCAGTTTGGACCCTGTTTCCAAAGCAGTCCTCCCATTTTGTTCACAAGGCAAAAAAAGTATTCTGAGTTACCTTTTGTGACTAAACTGTCTTCTGTAGTACAAAGGATATTGCCAATACTTCACTGGTCGATTTTAAAATGAGGCGAGTTTGGGTACGAAATCATTTTCTTCTGGATATGACACAGAAAACAAGTGTTGCTCCTCTCCCAAATGGGGGCTTACCTCATCGGCTCCAGGACCGAAGCCAGGCTACTCCCTCCAGTAGCTGTCATTTCATCTTTACTCCCAGTCGCTAGGACAGCAGCTTAGGACAAGGGAGAAAGGCAGGCAGGATGCCTGATTCCAGACTGCTGGTACAAGCTTCTGGGAGCCTGTCACAGCCAGAGCAGCACATACAAGGTACCGATGGCCTGAAATCGGAGCAGAATGCCAGCATACTCTTTGAAGCTCCTTTTTAATCGTGGCCTGCAGGACAGGCAGTGGGGATCAGGAGAAAGTAAAAGCAAACGTCCAGAAGTTGTGTCCAGGGACAAAACGTTTTTAACAAGCATGGCTTAAGACATGGGTGCAGCCGGTCATGGACCTCCTGGCCCCACTGAACTGTGGGATGAAGCCAGAGGTCATCCAGCAAGCCTTCCCACAACCACAAAACTCTTAGGGAGTAGAATAGAAATGCCTGTATATTTTTTGATGACAGGTCACTTGACAATGTTTTTCTCATACATGAACACTTGCTAGTATAACATCATCCACGAAGTAAGCACATTTGTACGGGGGGGGGGGTCAATGCATTCTACTCCCTGCAAGCTCTATGCCCTCAACAGACCAATACGGATGCAAAGGAGGCCTCACATGACAGGGAGGACACAGGAAGTATGCCCAGAGGATTATGGGAAAAGTAGTTCCCACCACTGAGACCACATTCAAAAAATCCATTGGTAGATTTGTTAAAATATAAGGACACAAACAGATTCTTACGATTGCCTGAAAAACATTTTTGGGCAATTCCCTTGTGAAACTGAAAATAGGTCAAAACTATTTTGTCTACACAGCTTACTGCAATATAGAATAAGCTTCCTTTAACTTTGAGATTAGCTGGCTCTTTTACTGTTTTTAACAAATACTTAAATTATAAATGGGAATGTGATTGTTTCAATACAAAGCAATGTTTTTGTTTGTATTTATAATGACAATTTGCTATAATATAATGCTCTAGTTTTATGTTTTGTACAATCTGTGCCAGGGCCATGCCTATAAAAGGACCAAGTGGCAGAGAGTGCTTCCCCTGTAAACAGATACCAATACACAAATAAATATGAATGGTACAAAGATCTGGCAAATCAGAAGGCAGAGGGCACAGGAAGCCCTCCCTCTAGGCTGATGTCGAACAATGGACACTACTACTGACTGTAGGAAATCCTATGCAGACGGCTGGCATGCAGAGGGGTAGGAGCTGAGAAGAAGCTCTGTGTACATCTCTGCATTCTCAAAACTCAGATTGGGTTGCCTTGCAGCGTATCTGAGTTGTTATGTGACAAGATATATGTGGGGGAAGGCAGTAGGGAAGGGGCAATGGGGGGAGGTGAGGGCAATAACCCTGACTAGACATTAGGTACAAGGTGGGATAAGGTGAAACAGGACAGACTGGATGCACCACCTGTCTTTTTCTACATTTCTATGTTCAGAGAGCAGGGCTGCCTTGACAGCTATGTTAGTTTTCCCCGACCGCTGCTGCTGGTACTAATTTCAGTAGGGGGCTTGTGGCAGAAGTCCCAAGTGCTGTGCTCCCTGTTGGGGGAGTGAAGGCAGGTCCACTTGTGAGGTAAAGGAGATGAGAGTGAATGAGAACCATCAGAGACCATTGGGGAGTATGGGACCCCCAATCAAAGATGAAAGGGGGGGTACCACTCCTGTTGAACTTTCAAGACTATATCGAGGGACAGAGAGAGAGAGGGGGGAGAGAGAGAGAGAGGAGGAACACCAAGAGATCCAAATAGGGAGAACATCCCTCAAGTTGAACCTGCTGCTAACTCAGGAGGCATGAGTACTGACCGGGGCAGTGCCATGCATTGGTGTGTATAAAACTTGCAAAGTTCATTTAGATAGACAGTGGGCAGTTCTGCATGACCTTACGCTAAAAGCCCAGAATGCAGCTTAATGTTAGAAGACATTTGTGAACTTCTGTTTCAAACCCACAGTGAGGAATTTCTCCAGAACTTTGGGACTTAATTTGTTTCTATGTTGGGACTTTATGTTTCTGTTAAAATTATATCATCCCACCATCACTGTAACTCATCTGCATCACAAGCCTGCTGTGTGCGCATTCACAGGCGTGCACACAAGAACTGTTTGGAGTTCCCTCAGGCACTGCACACTGGTGTAAAAGTGGGTGGGGATGGGAGGGGAATACTGTGGGGCTGAGGGGAAAGCTAGGATTGCCAGGTGGTGGGACCCTTGCATATTATTAATGTTACTGACCTCATGAGCATATTATTTGTATAGGTGTTTATTTGCCTTTTCCCCAAAACTCTCTATTATTTGTACCTATCCTCTAAATAAAGCTTGTGTTATATGATTAAGCTACTTATAATCTTTCCTCTGCATTCATTTCCTATTTATAGTTACTCTGTTTTACAGTTATAAAGCATAGAAAACTGTCAATTTTGGAGGTGGTTATTCACTGTTTTTTTTTTTTTTTTTATTTAAACATTTGTTGACCGGGATAGGCACACTGAGCCGCGGCTCGTTTCCAGGTGCGACCCAAGGGTGGGGAATAGGAGTACATACAGCATTAACAAAGGACACATTTTTACATATAGTAAGTTGAAAACAAATAGATCCAGCAGAAATTGACTCAACTCGGGTCATAGCGCCGAAAAGCATCAGCTTACAGCTATAATTCAAAAACTAAAACATAGAATGGCATAACTTGAACAATTCATTTGACGAGACGAAATGAGAAGATGAGAATTCAGCAAAAGTAAGTGTACTCAGTGTGAGCGAGGTCTTGTAGGAGCTGGGAGTGGTGACAGAATCACCTGGGACTGAGGCAAGAGGGAGGTGGCAGGAGGCATAGTTGTCTCTTGCAAGTGAGGTAAGAGGTGGCATTTCTAATGGAGGGGGTTAGTGTATTCCACAAAGTGGGGAGCCGATAGGAGAAGGCAGCTTTGCCAGATGACAAGGAAGGTTGAGATATACTAAAAGATCTTTCATTTCTATGCCTCACTACGTAAGGGGTGTCAGAGGCCAGTGAGAGACTATCCTCCAGGTAGGAGGGGAGCAAGTCGAACCAGAATTCAGATATAAGGTTAAGCGAGAGGATGTAATGCCTGTAGGACAGCGGGGTTATTCCTAGGAGGGAGTGTGGATCGCAGTGATGTGTTCTAAGGGATGAGTTGGTAGCGAAGCGGCAAAAAGAGTTCAGGAGGGTGTCTAGCTTGGATAGCATGGTTTCTGAGACAGGGCAGTAGACATCTCCGTGTAATCAAAATTGGGGAGGATCATTTTAGTTACAATTTGACATCTGGCAGGTTGTGGGAGGGAGTCTCTGTGCAGGTAAGCATACCAAGTTCGGGAAGTAATTTTGAAATGGTTGCATCAATGTGAGGCGTGAAGGATCAGTGGGCATCTAGCCAAACCCCCAGGTACACGTATTTGCTAACCTGTTCCAGACGGCTACCATCTAGGGAAGAGATGGGGGAGGGGGAAGGATCTGCTAATTTTCTGCGCTGTGCCAAATAACATGGATACAGTTTTGGAAGTGTTAAGTTTTAGTTGGTTATGTGTGAACCAGTTTGAATGTTGTTGAAATCACACTGGAGGGTAGCCTGAACTTCATGGATTGATGGGCATGAGGTAAAAAAGGATAGTGTCATCCGGATACATATGTATGCTGGAATTAGTGCAGCAGGGGGAGGGAGGTCATTTATGAAGAGGGAGAAGAGAATAACCAAGGACTGATCTTTGTGGAACGCCTGCTGGGGAGTGACACCTCAGCGATTCTGACAGATTGTGACCTGTTGGAGAGGTTGGAATTGAACCACTGTAAGGTGACAGGAGCAAGGCCTGCTGTTTCTAGTTTTAGCAGGAGGAGAGGGTAGGATACAGAATCAAAAGCCTTGGCCAGGTCTACGAAGACTGTGACAGTAAGGAGACCTTAGTCAGAGGCAGTGTGAATATAGTTTGGGACACACAGGAGAGAAGAGATAGTGGAATGCTGTTTCCTGAAGATTGACTGGTGAGGAGACTGACCAGTTTTCCCTGCCTACTGTGCCACTGCAGACCCTATTCGATCTCCAGTTGTCTCCTCCCCTTGCCTTAATACCAAGGTCCCATGTATCTGTCCCATGCCAGTACTGGGGGTCCAACTGTGTTGGACCCCCAGTACTAGGTGGGCGTGGGCGATAAGAAAAAATTGCTCACCTTAGTAATTATGTTTCTTCTAGTGGAGTCTTGCTGTATTCTGACAATTGCAGTTAGGTCCTGCCTTTCAACTGCCCCAGAGAACATAGGGTTAACTTTTCTATGCATGGCATAGAATGTTCATCTCGAGCTCGATTGAAGTCTCTGCCTGCTGTTATTCGAACTGCAACCATCAGATCTTTACGAGCAAAAACTCACAAGGTATTCTATGTGGAAACTAAAATTTTTACTAGCCAACTGGCAAAATTATAATGTTTTTGGTTCTCAAAGGAAGACTCAAGTCAGGAAACCCAAAAACACACCAATAAAACAACAATCGACCCAAAGAAAAAAGAGGGTGTAAAAAGGACACCCCTAGGGTGCCAACACGGCTCCTGCCCACCCACATCCCAAAAACTAGGTTCTGAGAGGGGAGGCGGGGGGGAGGTCAGAATACAGCAAGACTCCACTAGAAGAAAAGTAATTACTAAGGTGAGTAATTTTGTTTCTTCAAACAACATGAAGTCTTGCTGTATTCTGACAATTGCAGACTACCAAGCAGTACCTCCATGGAGGAGGGACAGAACCTACTTTGGAAACAGGCTCTGAAGTACTGCTGTGTCAAACTGAGCATCACTCCTAGCCTGGATATCCAGAGAGTAATGCTTGGTGAAAGTATGGACTGTTTTCCAGGTGGCTGCTTGACAAATTTCTAAGAGAGGAATATCTCTGGCAGCAGCCAGGGAAGCAGCTGTACCTCTTGTGGAATGAGCCCTCAGGCCTGAGGGTGGCGTTCTACCCAGTTTTTCATAGCAGAATTGTATACAAGAAACAATCCACTTGGCAATAGATCTCTTAGTGGCAGGTTTGCCCTTACCAACTTCTCCATAAGTGAGGAACAACTGGAGGGATTCAAACCTGTGACCCTTGGTACGCTCTATGTAGTAGCTAAGGGCTCTTTTAACATCCAAACTGTGTAGCCTCCTCTCTCCCGAGGAAGAATGATCAGTGAAGAAAACAGGGAGAGATATAGACTGGTTGAGGTGGAAATCTGAAACCACTTTAGGCAAGGACTTTCTGTTAGTTCTAAGGACCACTTTATCTCTGTGAAAAGAGATGAAATCAGATTCCACTGACAGGGCTTGTGATTCACTGATATGTCTGGCAGAAGTAATGGCTACCAAAAACACAGTTTTCCAAGTCAAGTACTTAAGCTCTGCTGAGGACAAAGGCTCAAACGGGGGTTGCATAAGTTGAGCAATGCAAACATTAAGATCCCAAGCAGGAGCAAGATCCCTAAAGGGGGGATTGGTGTGAAGCAATCCCTTGAAAAACTTACAAAATACAGGATGGGATGACAGAGAGGAAGACTTGCCTACAGACAGGAAAGCAGAAACAGCTGCCAAGTGTACCTTAAGGGTAGCTGGTCTGAGACCTAGGCCATTAAGATGGACCATATAATCCAGAACCGTAGGCAATTCAGCAGAGTCTGGAGAAATATTCTTCTTAGAACATCAAATGCTGAATCTTTTTCCATTTGGAGTTATAAGTCTTTCTGGTGGAAGGCTTTCGAGAAGCCTTAAAGATACCCAGAACCCCTTGGGAAAGATGCAGATCTGCAAACTCTAACTCTTCAAGAGCCAAGCCTTGAAATTGAGAGACTGAAGGTTCGGGTACCAAATCCTCCCCTGAGAGGATGTTAACAGGTTGTAAATCCTGGGAAGAGACAGGGGAAGATGTACTGCTAGGGACAGCAACAAGGGATACCATGGCTGCCTGGCCCAGTCTGGAGCAATCAGAATCACTTTGCATGGCTGTGACCTTATCTTGACTAACACTCTGAACAGGAGAGGGAAGTGGGGAAAAGCATACAGAAATTTCCCTTCCCCGTTCAGAATCAGAGCATCCAGGGGAACTGAGCCCAAGACTGGGGGTCTGCAACAAAAGAGAGGAAGTTGGTGATTGTCTGGGGCTGCAAAAAGATCTATCTCTGGAGTGCCCCATCTTAAGAAAATCACTTCCAGCACCAGGGGATCTAGTGCCCATTTGTGATGGCCCTGGGATATTCTGCTCAGTGCATCTGCTAGGACATTGTCCTTCCCTGGGAGGTGGACTGCTATCAGAGAGGTTTGCAGGGGAATAGGCCAGGGACAACAACTTCATTGCTTCTGTGCACAAGACCGTAGACCGAGTGCCTCCTTTGCTTGTTGATGTACCAAATGGTGGTGGTGTTGCCTGTTCTGACCTGAACCACCTTGTTCTGTACAGATTTGGAAAAAGCTTGCAGTGCCAGAAACACTGCTCTGAATTCCAAGAGGCTGATGTGAAGCAGAGATTCCTGAGGCAACCACGGTCCCTGGGTGGTAAGTTCCCCCAAATGGGCTCCCCAGCCCAGCAGGGAAGCATCTGTGGTGAGGACCATTGAATGAGACTGAGTGACAAATGGAACCCCTTGCCTCAAATTGTCCTGATCCTGCCACCATTGCAAGGCTTGGATCAGGGTTCGAGTCACTGGAATTAGTTTGGTATGGGAATCCTTTCTTTGAGACCAAAAAGCTCTTAAGTGGAACTGAATGTCCCTCATTTGGAATCTTGCACCCTGGACCACTGCTGTGGAAGCTGCCATGTGGTCCAGTTGCTGAAGGAAATGCCTTGCTGGTCGAGACACCTGAAGGCTGAATGAAGAGGCCAGTTCCATGAGGGTCCTTACCCTTTCCAGGGGAAGGAAGGCTCTTGCTTTTATCGTATCCAGTTCTGCACCTATGAAGGTGAGGAGCTGCACTGGTTCGAGAACTGACTTTGGTAGGTTGAGAAGGAATCCTAAAGAAGTGAGCACTTGCTGGGTCATTTGCAGGTGTGACTTAACTTGGTCTGGAGACTGACCTACTATGAGCCAGTTGTCCAAGTATGGGAAAATGGAAATCTTTTGTCTTCTTTTGAAGGCAACAACTACTGCCAGGCACTTTGTGAAGACCCTTGGGGCTGATGTTAGGCCAAAGGGCATTGCTCTGAACTGATAGTGGCCTGAGGGCAACAACTTGAACCTGAGGTACTTTCTGTGGGAGCACCTGATGGGAATGTGAAAATAGGCATCTTTGAGGTCCAGGGAGGCTAGCCAGTCCCCTGGCCTTAGAGAGGAAAGGATAATTCCCAGAGTTACCATTTTGAACTTTGGCTTTAAAAGATGTTTGTTCAGATATCTTAGGTCCAGGATGGGTCGCCACTCTCCTGTCTTTTTGGAGGTTAGGAAGTAACTGGAGTACAATCCTTTGCCCCAGTGTAGGGTAGAAACTCTCTCTATAGCTCTGAGAGCTAGGAGAGAAGAAACCTCTGCCTCTAGGGCAAGGGTTTCTGAGAGATTTGCAGGTGGAAAGATCTGGCTCTCATCTTGGGAAATTTTTGAAGCTGAGAACCAGTCTCTGGCTTACTACTTCCAGGAGCCCACTTGTCTGATGCAAGAGACATCCGTCCTGGACAAAGTAAGCCAGCCTGCCCCTACTAGTATAGGAGAATCGACCCGGGCAGACCCATCAGAGTGTCTGCTTGGCAGGGGATTTAGGCTGAGGGGTGGATGCAGGCCTGCTCATCCCCCTTCTGCCTCTCCCTCTAAAGAACCCCCTCTGCGAAAAAGAAGAAGAAGAGGCCTGTGCTTGGTAAAAGGGCATTTGGAAAGGCCTGCCCCTGCCCCTGGACTGCTGCCTTTGAGGAGTTGCTTGCCTTTCTTTGGCCTGAGCACTCCTGCAAGTGGTCCTGTATTCATCCATTTTCTTCATGTAATTCTCTGTCTGCTCCCTAAACAGAGAATTACCCACTACAGGAAAATCCATGGCCTTAGCCTGGTATCCTATGAGAGGCTAGTACATCTGAGCCAAGCCATTCTCCGAAGAGCCACAGATGTAGCCATGAGTCTCGATGATACATCATTGGAGTCTACAGCAGCATGAAACTGAACTTTTGATGCCTCAGTCCCATCTGCAGCCACCTGCTCCAGCTCCTGGCTAAGCTGGGTAGGAGCCTGTTTAGCCAGTGCCAGTACAGTGTCCCACCTGGACTTCTGGTACCTGGCTGCACAGGCCATATAATTAGCCTGCCTGAGTCCCAAAGATGCTGCCATGTACTGCTTCTTTGCAATGGCATCAATCTTCCTGGAGTCCTTGTCTGGGGGGTGTGATGCCAAGGGAATGTTTGTCTTATCACAGGCAGCAGCCTGTACAACCCCAACATGGCTGCATTGCTGAAAAAGGAACTCCGTATCTGAGCCTGAAACAGTATACCTCTTGTCCATTCTTCTGTTCACAGGAGGTATAGAATTGGGAAACTTAAGAATTTTTTGTGTCTGTTTCCCAAAAGATTTGTGGAGGGGAATAGACAGTCTCCTGGACTCTGGGATGTCCATCACCTGAAGGTCTGTCTGGGGAGATGTCCGGGTCAATAGGCACATCCAGACTTTCACCATCACCATAATCATCCTCATACTCTCCCTCCTCCTCAAACTCCAGTTTATAAAATTCTTCCAAGGTATAATCCAGAACCGGGGGAACCGACCAACTGAGCCTGTGCCGGTTCAGTCAGAACCGATCGAAGCGATTCCATAATCCTAATCGCTTTGGCTATTTCATCGGTGGTCAGAGTATGAGATTCTGGATCCGAACCGGTCGACTTGTCTTTTCTTTTTCTTTTTGTCGGAACCAATTCCTCGGAATCAGCTCTCCTTTTGCCTGAAGAAGTATCGCACTGGTCAGAGGGCATTCCTCCTGGTTCAGTCGGAACCACCGGGCTGGCCATCTGGATCAGCGGACTTCTCGGCCTCCCTTTCCCTTAGTCTACCTAATCTCTTTCCCAGGGTAGATTTTGGAACATTTTTGCGAATTTGGCAGTCTGAATCGAGGTGGTCAAACCCCAGGCAAAAACACAGGTGGTGTGGGGATCAGCCTTAGCAAAGACCTCCCCACACACACTGCAGCGTTGAAACCCAGTGGGCCCGGTTTTTTTCTTGGGTTTCTCAGACATGGCCAATCTAACCAAACTTACCCTTTTTTCGCAATCTGCCAGGCAAGACTCTCTATTGGTTCCTGACCGTGTCACGGGTCTTGGAAAAACCTACTAAAACCGCTTTTTAGAACTGATATGGACCGTAACCACACACAAAGTAAAGTACAAATTTTACTCAAAATAATCGGTTCAGCTCAACCGATCCACAGTTTACAAGTTCCACACAGAAAACAGAACAAAAACCTATCTAGTACTCATGGTACCACAGACAGAGACTTGAACTGACTATGCAGAAACAACAATTTGGAAGAAAACCGACACTTCAACCGACTTTGAACTGAGCAGCAGGAGAAATCTCCGGAGCGACTGTTCAGTGAAGCGGAGTAAAGAATCTGACGGTTGCAGTTCGAATAACAACAGGCAAAGGCTTCAACTGAGCTTGAGATGAACATTCTATGCCATGCATAGAAAAGTTAACCCTATTTTCTCCGGGGCAGTTGAAAGGCAGAACCTAACTGCAATTGTCAGAATACAGCAAGACTTCATGCTGTTTGAACCATATTTTTAATTTCCTGGTAGAAGTTCCCTGGCACAAAATCCCCCTTTTATCCAGCTAGCTCCTGTTACATGGAAGTGCCGCACTACCTGTACAGACTCCAACTAACACTCCACGACCCCAGGGCCATCTGTTCCAAGGACTGAAGATTCCAGCCCCCTGAAAGAGCTACCAGGCTACACCACACCTGGAAGGCAGGGTTACATAACCAAAATAATATAAAATATACTGTATAACATTAAAGGGATGTGCACTAGGTATATTTCCAGTGTGTTTCAGTTCAGGCATTTCATAGCTGATGTATTTTCAATTCATACTATAACCTACAGAGCAAGCAATGAATTCTATTTTTTTTTTTATTATTTGGTAACTAGGCCAGGCCCACTAGGCACAACTGCCTGATTTCAAGGGCAATATGGGAGCACCGGAAAGGTTAAGTGACTTGTTCAGAGTCACACAGTATGCAAGCAGAGGTTGTGGGAATCAAACTCAGGTCTGCTGGATGTACCAAGCTCATTCAAGCTATGTGTGAAGTAACTGAAATGTACTCATTTTCAGATTCCTCTATTATAAGTCTATGACAGTTCCTCCTTCTTTTGTTACCTTTTTTATGTATAAGAAGACTGCTCTGTATACTAATGCAGTGACCTACAGTAAGTATTAAGTGGAAGTTTATTCACGTTCTGTAACTTTATGGCAAGGCCCACCTATGATACCAGTGCTGCTCACAGAGGGCATTGTCTGATGAAGATCCTTATTTGCAGATAACCCCAGTATCAGTATCCAGGTTGACAGTCCCATATAACCAATAATTTGACCAGATAATTCAAAATAGTTTGACTGGGTAACAACCCAGATAAAAGATTATCTAATTTGGACAATCCAATCTGGGTCCAAAGTGGCCATTTTCCAGGTTATTCAGTGAAATCCATGGATCATCAGAGAAACTCTACTAAATGCAAACAGTGACAGGATTCAAGCATGCATTGGACAGATACAAGGGACCTTGGTAGTAAAGCAAGGGGAGGAGACAACTGGAGATTGGGTAAGGCCTGCGGTGGCACAGTAGGCAGGGAAAACTGGGCAGACTAGGTGGGCCATGAGGTCCTTATCTGCCGACAACATCTATGTTTCTATGTTTTGCCTGACTCAGAGAAACAATCCCATTTTTCTTCACACCCCACTGTTCCTCACCATCTGGGGAGAACTGGTCCCTCTCAAACACTGTAATGCACAGAACGTCCTGCTCCAGGTCCTTGATGAAGAATTGGCAGTTCGAATTCCACTTGGGGTTCAGTGTGTCCTGGATGGTCTTGGTGATGTGACACTGAGAGCCCATTGTCACCTCACAATAAGGGTTACTTTTGCCTGGGAGAAAAAAAATGTACATTCATTACTGTAGCCAAATTCTAACAGATCACATGCACCTGGAAGATGAATAATAACAAAAAAATTGGAGTACATTAGTATTCCACTCTTGTGGAGCAGAACCACTTCATTTTTGACACATTTTAAACCTCAGAATCAGTCACACTGATACATTGGTGTGTATTGTTTCATGACAAAGCCCACTGCTTCCTGAAAAAGGTAAACTGCCTTTTTGTCAGTCATTTTTCTTTTTAAAGGGGCACTGTCAGCTTTGCACCTTCATTGTTGGTAAAAGTGAGCAGTATGCCTCTTGGCCACATATCACTGAGGTAGATGCTTAGAATGCCCATATGGATATAAAATAAATGGCTTTTTAGCTGGTTTCTTAATTTTTTGCCTAAATAGGTTTTCAATCGTCCCACACGTAATCCCGCTTTTATACGGTACTTCTAGGTCAGGACTCGCGCGCCTGCCAAGCGTCCGATATACATTTTTTTCATATGCATCAGCACAGCCGCGCCCGCTACTTCGTTCCTTGCATATGCCCAAACTCTTCCATCTAGCTGGCACTGCAAACCCGAGCGCTGGAGATGCAATATTCGTATTTTAAGCTGCGGCGTCGAATCCCCATGGCTAATTCAATGGCACACTCTTGCACATGCATGGGATCTTTTGGTCTTGCATCTGGTACACATGTGCGGGATTTCGGCCACAGCTTAAAAATGCAAACACTATATTTACAGTACTTGGTTTGTGGTGCCAGATAGATGGAATAGTTTAGAAATACGCAAGGAACAGGCGCGACATGACTGTACTTGGTGCATATGAAAAAAGCATACATCGGGACCACGCTTATGGCAGATGTGCAGTTCTGACCTTGACGTGCTTCCGGTATGTGCGGGTTTATGAGCAGGGCGAGTGAACACCTATTTAGGCAAAAATTAAGAAACCAGGTAAAAAGTTGTTTATTTTATATCCATATGGGTGTTTTGAGCATCTTCCTGAGTGGTGTGTGGCCAAGAAGCACACTGCTCGCTTTTACTAAAAGACGAAGGGGCAAAGCTGACAGTGCCCCTTTAACTGTTGTTTGTTTTGGTTTTCAGCAGGTTTGTCACTCCCTTGAAAATCACAATACGCCCCCTTAGCACTGGGGTTTTGGTTGTCAGAAAAGGCTGTTAGGAGGAAGTTCTCTGGCAACAAAATCCACTGCTAAAGGGGTGTATTTCCTAGTGATAAAAATGGACATCCCTCCTTCTGGGTGGTACCTCAGATATACCCAGCTGGCAGTTTTGCAGCAGAGGCAGCGACTCGCCCTCCCAGAAGATAGAGAGTGTTTTCTGGGATGTTCCATCCTCCTTCTCTGCTGGCCCTCAGATGCCCCAAGCTCAGGCCACAAACCCAGGTCACTAGATTTGCAAGCAGCAACACTGCCACTGTCCCAATGGGCTAGCTTAGATTTGTCTTCTGACGGTCATTAAACTATGGTACCTAACCAGCAGCAATGGTATGTTTAGAAAACCTGCTTGTAGAGGGCAGTGTGGTCAGGCAGTGAACATACTGAATGTCACACCCTAGGCAAAATGAAGTTCATCAACTCATAAAGTCTGATGAATATTCATCCATCTGTTCATGAACCAAGTTCACAAACTGTTCAACACAAAATTGATAAAAACTGCTCAACTTTTAAAGACCCATAATGAATTAACACAAAAGTCAATTTGACTGACTAATTTGCATATCATACTGCACTCTTTCTCACTGAAAGAGTTATAAATTATCAAAGAAGCAGAACCTTTACAGTTTAAGGATGGAAAAGAATGGGTTACTTACTTACAACTGCAGTTCTTGGAGTGGTATATGGTTCACATCCACACTCTGGCAGTTGCACTGGAACAATATTATTGGCCAAAACGCCTTTAACCTAAGCTTCTCTCACTACCTGAGTGGTATATCCCCCGACTCTGTCCCATGATGTCAGATCTTGCACGCTGGAAACAGGTTTAGGTGCCACTAGCCACTGTAGGCCAAGTGAGTTGTGTGGATGTGAACCATATACCTCACCAAAAACTACAGTTACAGGTGAGTAACCTATTTTTTTAGGGTGTGGACATGATTCACTTGTCTACACTCTTGAAGACTCCTAGCAGTTCTCTGGGAGGAGGGGGAAGTGCACACCCCTACTTGGCAAACAGAGACTGGAGTACCGAGGTCCCAAAACCCACATCCCAGAGTGACTCAAGGTCGAAGTGGTAACGGGAAATGAAAGTGTTTTCTAACTTCCAGGTAGCAGCGCTACAGATCTCCTGTATGGGGACATCCCTGGAAGCAGCCACCAAGGCAGTGTTATGTTTGGTGGAACGAGCCCTAATCCCTGCGGAAGGCTCCCGACCAACCAACCTACAGCACAGGTTGATGCAAGATATGATCCACCTTGCAATCATCCACTTTGCTACTGGTCTGCCAGGCACGGCTTCAACGTAGGTAACAAACAGCTGGCAAACTTGTCCTCAAACTCCAGCCGTATGCTCAACATAGCAGAACAGTGCTCTCTCTCTCTCTCTCTCTCTCTCCCTAAGGTCCAGTTTATGGAGTCTGTGGTTGGCCTCTGAAAACAGGTCAGTAAAATATACCAGCAAGTTAATCACCTGGTTAAGCTGAAACTCAAATACCACCTTCAGGGGTAACTTCAGGTTGGGGTAAAGGATGATTTTGCCCCTGCAAAAGACCAGATAGAGAGAGTCCCAGGAGAGCACCTAGAGCTCCTCAGTCCTTCTGGCATCCATAACTGCCACCAGGAAGGCTGTCTTCCATGACAGGTGTGACAACTTGAACCTGTGCTTCAGCTTGAAAGGCTTACCCATGAGCATAGCCAAGACCAGTAGTTAAGTCCCATGATGGAGGTGGTTCATGCACTGAAGGGGACATGTGGTTGACACCCCAGAAAAAGCACCCAACCACCTTCTCCTGGGCCACTGCTGCATACCTGTCTGCACCCGGTAAGCAGAGATGGCTGCCAGGTGCACCTTAAGGGTTGTCACTTGCAGTTCCAGTTAGGAAAGGGACTAGATGTAGTCCAGGAAGCTAGCGACAGGGCAGATAAAGGGGATAAAGCTCCTTACCTTGACACCTAATGGAAAATCTCTTGAATTTAAAGAGATAGTACCTACAAATCAACTCTTTCCCGGAGGCCTCTACCACAAGGAGGACATCCCTGGAGAGATCCAATGTCTAGAACTTTAGCCACTCAGGAATCAGACTGTGAGGTGCAGGGACTGAAGCTCCAGGTGCAGGACTGTCCCCTGAAGTCTGCTCAGTAGGTCTGGGTGGAGAGGTAGTTGCCATGAAGACCTGCTGCTGAGACTGAGCAGATCTGGGTACCAGAACAGCGGAGGCCAGTCTGGAGCTATCAGGATCATCCATGCCTTGTCCTTCCCGACCTTGACCATTATTCTGTGGATCGGGGGAAGGGAGGAAAGGTGTACAGGAGACCTGGGGTCCAGTGCCTCACAAAGGCATCCCCCATTGCCAATTTGGTGTCCAAGACTGTGGGGGTGGGCACAAAACAGCCTCAGTTTGGCATTCTCCCAGAAGGCAAACAGGTCCACCTACGGTGAACCTTACAGGAAGAAATGAAAATTACGGACCTACCATAATTCTTGATCTTTCTGTGTAGCTTCACCATTCATCACTGGTGGGATAAGGCCGGAGGATCAGGACCCCACAGGAGCAGTTTTGTTTTCTAGGGGGAGGAGCCAGTACGGTGCCACCCTCAAGGCCGACACACACCGTGACGCTCGAGGGATAGCCAGTAAACTATGCCGACTCCTCCCTCACCTCAATTCTGTGTATGCTGGAGAGTGAAGAAATTAGAAACAGAGAAAAGAAGAGGGCAGGGCAAGGGAGCCCAAGAGATAGCAAAAGGAAAGCATATAAATAGAAAAAGATATAATGCTGAGTGAGAGGACAGTATTACCCTAGGAATCTGGAACAGGGGGACCCATCCTCTGGGCAAGTGAGCGAAGATAAGAGAAAGAAGATAGGAAAGAAAGAAGGAAAGAAGGAGAAGAATAGATAAGGAGATAGGAGACCCCCTCCAACTCCCCCAAGAAGGGTACCAAGAAGTCAAGGGGAGAGAAACCTCAGCTCAGTCATATCCTAGCAAGGATCTGTTCCCTCCACTTAATTGTGCATCTCCCGAAGTTGGAGCACCGTCACTTGAGAAGAGAAGAGAGAATTACAGTTGTGCCAAGAAACAAGAGATAGAAACCTGGCTCAAGCCCTCTCCCCTTACACCCAAAATAAAGGAGTTGCAGGTCTCCCACTCCTTCAAAAGTGTTGTTAGAAGGGGGATTTATTTATTTATTTTTATTTATTGAGGTCTTAGATTACACTAGTGAGCAGATGCTCATTTATAGGGTCCACATCAGTTACACAGACAATAGAATACAGATGACAGGGTTACATACGGCACAGGTAAGTTACAGGGTACAACAGCATTAAACTGCTTAGGCATTATAGCAGCTAGCCAGCATCAGAGGTTAACACCTTACTTGGAAGCTCTCAGAGGTGAGAAGAAGGAGGGGTTGCACACATGGGTGGAAGAAGTAAGGTAGTTGGAAGCATCTGATGGGGTAGGGAAGTGGGAGTGCTGTGAGTGGTGTCCCTCAACCCAAAGAGTTGTCAGGAGGTAAGTGCAGGTAGTTGGTTGATGCTCCAGGAGGGGGCTAATGGTGGCAGTCACATTTACTAGATTTTAGTAGGTGCTGCTGGAGTCTGCATTTGAACAATCCAATAGATGTGGCATTGATAACGTCAAGAGGTAAGGCATTGGTCCATAGTGGAGCACAATAGTCAAAGGGATAAAACCCACCTGGGGGCAGAGTCCATCCTCCTATCTCAAAAAACGCTCTTCAAGAGGAAACCCCTACTCTCCCCCTCCGGGATGGGAGGAAAGGGTCTGAAGAAGGAAGGGCGCTCCCCAGAAACAGATCCTGCTGAAGAGAGCAGTATGGAATAAGTACTTGAAGGTATATAGAGAGAGAAAGGTCTCCAGAGCCCTCAGAGTTCCTTACAACCCAAAGGAGGGCCTCCTTACCCCACAGCTAGGGAGCATAGAGAACTGGGTCTGGAAGGACCCAGGTCTCCTGAGGGAAGACCCCCACCAGGGTCCTGGGTAGAGGGCCCCAGGAAGCTCTATCCTAAAGGGGAAGCAGCTCTGCTTGCCCCCCCCAAAAGAAAGGACCCCTACCTCTAAGAGAGGACAAGAGAATCCTGAGGTACCAGCAAGACATAGTCCACAATGGCCCCAACTGGGGAAAAACAAGCAGGGGGAGGCACTGCTCAGAGTCTGAGGCCCAAGAGGGGAAGTTGGGAGGGAAGCAGTCATGAATGGTGAAGACACACAGAAAGATTAAGAACTATGGTAAGAATGTAATCTTCATATCTTATCTTATTTTGACAAAGCCCCAACACGAGGCTGCTTACCCTTCCTAAGTCTCCCGTCAACCCGAAAGGGGGTCCTCCCATGCTTTCTCCATGTAGCTCACCACTGCTTTTCTATATCCTTTACTGATGCTGTACTAATTCTGGGGTACTAGTGATAACACTGTAATATTGTAACCTATGTATGTTCTATACCTGCTTGACGTAATATGTTTATTGTCTGTCAACTTGTCGTAGAACCTTTGCAAAAGAGCTTGTGCTCAAAGGTCTTCTCCAAATCCTTAAATAAATAAATAAATATCTGTCTCAGTCTTCACCATTCATCACTGATGGGTGATTACCAAGCCCCCGAAGTGGACCTAGTACCTTCCTGAGGGAGAAAACTCCCCTCAGGAGACAAAGGAGAAGGAGACCCTCACAGGCCAAGTTAGACCTGTGACTGGTCAGGGTGAGGTAGGGTCTAACCTATGCCTGGGACATAGAAGTCGCCCCTTAAGCTCCTGTCTCACCCTGTGGGAGAAGAGGTGTGTCTCCCAGAAAGAGGAGGCAGTCACCCTATGCCAGGGCACGTGTGGCAACTGGGAAAGGCGAAGCCATACCGTCCATCTACTGCAGATCACTGTCCCTGCTACCCTGGATGCCACCTCATTGGTGTCGTACAACGCCCTTGCTATGTGCCTCGCAAGCTCCAGGCCA
Organism: Neoceratodus forsteri; assembly: GCA_016271365.2. NCBI lineage: Eukaryota > Metazoa > Chordata > Ceratodontiformes > Ceratodontidae > Neoceratodus > Neoceratodus forsteri. Next base: position 738,172,574 of record CM057459.1, on the reverse strand, counting down.
CATGCAGAGAGGGCAATGGCCTGCCTGGTTGCCTCTGTATCAGGCATAGCTGCTAGTATCTGTCCCAGTATGGAACATAAGTGCCTGTTGTAGGCAGCATGATGGGCCTGATGTGCTGTGATGGAGAGCAAAAGGCACACCAAGGAGAAGACTCTCCTCCCCATCAGTCAAACTCCTCAGAATCCACCTCTGGTGGGTCGGTCATGCCTTGGACTTCTATGCCCGGTAGGGGTATCCAGGAATGTCACTCCTGAAGAGGGGTGAGGCAGGATTCCTGGAGACCCTTGGAGTGCGCAATACCTGCTGGCAGTCCATCAGGGCTGGAGAAGGAACTGATAGATGCTGCCTCCCGGAAAGGGCAGACCAAGCGGGCGCCACCAGGTGATCCGCAGTGAACTTGCTTAAGAAAGCACGTGTCACCCATTCAGGATTGCGTCGTGCTACCTTGGAGATGTGGAGCTCATCAACCAGCCCCGAAAGGAAACGCTGATAAGAGATCTGATCATTGTCCAAGTACAGGTGGACGGAAGGATCCTCTTCCTCAGGTGAGGAAGATGAGGAGGCCAAGTCCAAGTCCAGCTGCTGCTTGGGTGACAGGTGAAAAACCTGTCCATCCATGGCTCTGACGTAACGAGAAAAATCAACGGCCAAGACCCTGAACTATTCCCAGGTCATAGACCCTGAGTGGCCCAGGAAGGGAGGTGGGGAAGGCAGAGGTAAAGGGGACAAATGCCTCTGGGAAAGAAGATGCCCTCTACCAGGGCTAAGAGACCACGCAGGTGATCCAACACCCCAGAATGATCTGCCAGTTGGAAGAGCAACTGACCACTCAACCATCCTGAAACAGTCAGAACTAAGCCCTGAAGGGGATTCCCCCTTGTGAGGCAATTGGGGCTGCATAGGTCCAGAAGGATGGCCCCTAGCCTCCTGCAACAAGGTCTCACTCAGGGACCCTGAAGGGGAGAAGGGAGGCTCTGTGCTGTGGCTCCTTCCTGAGCCCAGGAGGGCTATCGAGGAAGAGCGCTGCTCCTCACCTTGCCCCCTCACCCCTCCGATCTCTGAGAGGGACCTCTTCCTCAAGCCCAACCATAAGGGCTCTACCTCACCTACCAGTCCCCAGGGGGCAGCCAGTGAGAGAACACCCTTTCTAGCCCCAGGTGACACAGCGGCTCAGGAAACGGAGCCAGCCTGGTCACTGGAGCCTGGGGACTCAGTCCTCCCCAGCTCGGAGTCCATACCAATGCCGTTGGATCCTGCAGTGCTGTCAGCCCCAGAAAGTTTCCCAGCACTGCAAGAGGTGCCGAGGCCAGTGCCGGTTAAGACAACCGGCTCCAAAGGGAGAGGAGGTTGAGAAGGCAGAGTGGTGCTGGGCAGAGGAGAGCCCCGGTACTCCGAGGAGTCTGGCAGCCAGTCCAGATCCACCGCTGTATCATCCAAGGAGGAGGAGTAGATCCAGAGGACTTCCAGAGAGGCCACCCCCAAGGCCCTCCTACTCCCTGTGCCGCGAACGGTACCATGAGACGGGCCAGCACTGCCTACAATGACACCCCAATCACCAGAGCCATGAACGACTCCAGGATCAGAAGTGACCCCAACAGGCGGCACCGAGAAAACCACCAGGATGGGCCTGGCAGGCACAGGCTATGACACTGGGGAAGCCCTCATCTTCGAGGAGTTGATTGCCAAGACAGTGCTCCCAGCTTGGTGGGGGGGTCAAACTGTGCCTCAGACATCATAGGAGGGGCCTCTGCCATGGCGAGGCTTGAAGAGGTGGACACCCCCTCCTCTGCAACCCATATAGAACCAGGAGGGGACCCGGAGGAAGGGTCACGGGACCTGCGTCTGGTGTCCCATATACAAGGCTGCCCTCCGGAAGTAGGGGGCATGCAGCCGACCTTAAGCACGTGGCTCTCTAGCACTCTGTGGTCCATGGAGAAGCAGATGTTGCATCAGTCCATGTCATGGTCTGGGCCAGGCAGGTCAAAGAACAATCATGCCGGTCTGTAACGGAATATAACCAGTTGCAGGGACACTGATGCATGGGGAGGCCGGCCCACTTTGGAAGACTTTTTCTTGTCCCTAGGACGAGACATGTTCAAATAGAAAAATTAACTAAAATTACAAAAAAAGGTCTCTGTGCCGATAAAAAGAAAAGGTCTTACCGGCTTCGATTATCTGGAGTTGAACTGGCACCTAGAGACAGAAATGGCAGAAACAGTACTAGGCTACGGTGTCGCAGCTGAAATCTTGCTTGCCCAAGAGGTCGCTGTTCACTCGATGGCAGGAGAAGCAGAACTGAGGTGAGGGAGAAGTCAGCGTTGTTTACTGGCCATCCCTCGAGTGTCACGCTGTGCGTCAGCCTTGAGGGTAGGCCATGCCAGTGCCGGCTGCTCCCCCTAGAAAAAAAATGTGCTCCTGCGGGGTCCTGATCCTCTGGCCATAATCCACCAGTGATGAATGGTGAAGATCGACACAGATAAGATCAGGTGGTTCACTACCTCCTGATTCAGAGACCACTCATGCAACGTCTCTCCTCCCCAGCTGAGAATGTCTGCCAGCTGATTGTCTTCTCCTGCAACATGACTCACCACAAGATTGGCATCCAGGTTGCACATGAGTGTCTGGGTGCACAGTGTCTCCCAACACAGAGGGAGTGTGTACCACCCTGTCTGTTCAGGTAAAACAAGGTCATCGTGTTGTCCATTTGGACCTGAACAACCTGACCCCCGACTAGTGGAGCAAATTCCATCAGAGCCAAGTGCACTGATTGGTGCTCCAGCAGGTTTATGTGGTGATGGGACTCCCTGAGCAACTAGAACCCATGGGCCATCTGGTCTTCCAGGTGTACTCCCCACCATACCAGAGGTGCATCCATCATCAGCATGATGGTCAGCTCTGGGTGGACAAACAGGATTCCTTACTCCAGATGTTCCTGGACAAGCCATCAATGGATGGTGTCCCACACTGACTGGGTCACATTGACAGGCTGGCCCAAGTGGCCTAGGCATGGGGATTAGTGATGGTCCAGCTTCCACTGAAGGTGGTGCATCTGCCAGCGAGCCTAGCAGACTATACTGGTGTAGGATGCCATGTACCCCAGCAGCCACAGGAAATCCTCTAGCAGGGCGCAAGAGCCCAACCTGAAATGACTGGGTAAAGGAGGTAAGATCCTATGTTCATTCTGTCGGGAGGCAGGCCTTAGCCCACAGGGAGTCTAGTTCTGCCCAATGAACTTGATCACCTGCTTTGGTACCAGTGTGGACTTGTCCAGGTTGACCAACAGGCCCAAATCTCATCAGGTCTGGAGAGCCAGGACTGTGGATCTTTCCTCGGCCTCTCTGGAGTGACCGGCTATTAACTAGTCATTCAGGTAGGGGTACACTCTGACCCCTGGGGGCCACAGGTGGGCTGCCACCACTGCCATGTATCTGGTGAAGACCCTGGGTGCAGAGAAGAGGTCGAAGGACATGACCTGGAACTGGTACAGGACCCCTTCTGTTCAGAAACAGAGGTAATGTTGGTGGACCACGTGGTTGTGAATGTTGAAGAACACATACTGGAGGTCCAGGGAGCAAAACCACATGTTTTGCTCCAGGGGTAGTATAATCTGGCTCAGAGTGACCATCTGGGACTTACGCTTCTGCATGTACTGGTTGAGATGATACAGATCCAGTATGAGGTGCCAGCCTGCCACCCATTTCAGGCCTGGAAGTACCTAGACACATGATCCTGTCTGGCCAGGGTGTCCAGGACATGAGCTACTGCCCTTTCACAAGGAGTGGAGCAGTGTCCTCCCTAAGGGCAGACAGCATGTCCTGAGACACCCTGGACTCTCAAGGCTCATGGAGGCAGCAGGGCAGAAGAGCCTTGAAGTCTAGAGACAAATCTCTGCTCACAACATCCAACATCCACTTCTTCCTTGTGATAGTGGACCATGCAATATGTTATGTAGCTGGCCTCTGACCAGGAGAGAAGTCGGGGACAGGACATGTGGAGGAATGACACCCCCAACCTGTCACTAGGCTGCTTTTGTGGGGGCATTGGTGGCTGCTGCCAGAGCGGCACCCCTACTCCTGCCCCCCCCAAGAGCTTGGGCCCCAGACTTCGATTTGGGGCACCAGGCCTGAAACTGCCCCTGCTGGTGGCTCCCAGGGAGGCTGTGACTGAAAGGACTGGTATTGAAAATCTTGCTTTTTAGGCTTTTTCTTCTGGTCCTTCTGGGACGAGATCACACAGTCAAGGGTGGCAATGGACTTCTCAATCCGGGTGAGATGCCCTTTCACCCCAGGGCTAAAGAGGTTGATGCCCAGGAAAAGGACATTGGCTAGCTTCTGCTGGGTGTCCACCGTGAAGGTGGACAAATGCAGCCAGGTCCTGCGACACATAGAGACAGCCACTGTCACCACACGGACGCAACAATCACCCATGTCCAAAGCTGTCTAGAGCTGGTGTTTAGCTGGTGACTGACCTTGGTCTCTGATGAACTCCACTGCCATCTGCTGCTCTGGAAGGAGGTGGGGGAGGACAGCATCAAAAATTCCCATTAGGGAATGACCATGGTTAGCCATTATGACTTTCTGTTGGAGACCCAGAACAGCTGCAGCATACACTTTTTTTGTGGTATGGTCAGTCTTACGGGACCCCTTGTCCAGAAGCCTGTCCATGTCCGTCTGGTGTCTGGATTTATGGAACACCAAATCCGTGACCAAACCTTCAGCCAAAAGGTAGTCCAAAAACTTTGAAAGGCAGCCTGTAGGAACCGCATACTTGAAGATCATACAGTCTGAGGGTGCCAGGCAGGATGCTGAATTCTGCCAAAGCTCCAGAGCCAGTCCCAAGATGGCCTAAGGCAACCCCTGGGATTCATCCTAGTCCATAATGTCCATGAGAGGGTACTTAGCCCTCTTCTGCAGGAGTGACTCAAGTTGGATAGACATGGGCTTCTAGAAAAGTTAAAGCGGCCCACTGAAGGAAACCAGCCCATACTTGATGGAAGGCTCCTCAACTGAGCTACAGTCAAAGAGCTGAGTCCCTGTGGAGGCCACAGACTCCTGATTCAAGTTATCTGATGACTCCTTAAAAACAGCCCTAGACTGCTGTTCACCACAGACCTCCCAGAAATCCTCACACAGGGTGATCCTAATGGGCAACCAGCCTGGCAAGCTGGTGGCTGAATGGCCCGCATCCTTGGTTGGAGTGCCGACTGATGGCTGTCATGGTGGCAACTCCACACTAATCGGCAGAGAAACAGGTGTGGGGAGCACCTGCAAGGCAACCACTGGTGGCTGACAGGTGATCAAAGGTCCTTGGGGTACAGCCATGACCTGTCCACGATGACCCACTGCTGTCAGAGGAATTCCTCACAGCACTGGTGCATCTTGTGCCAGTGCCTCTCCTCACACAACAATGAGAGGTCAAGGAATGCCGACAGCTAAGCCTTCCAGTCGAGCAGAATCAAAAGTCTGACCGCTTTGTCCACAACCATTGATGGCGAGAAGGGTCTTCCTGCAGCTGGCCATAAATGGCATGCCTACTGACATTGAGGAACTTAGGCATCAAAGACCCCACCCAGGGTGGAGCCTAGTCCTGGGAAGGATTAACTGGGCACCGATCAGTCCACATCCTCTTGAGTGAGTACCAAGGTCTGTGAGACCAACTTCTCAACCTCATCCAATAATCAGTTGACAGGTTCAAGAAAAATCTCAATGGCCTGCTGGACCGAAGCTGAGGTCAACTAGCTTGACAGCAGAACTAAAGAGCTCACAATGTGCCCAACCTGTCCCTCAGCCAAGGGGTGCACAACAGCCGTTGAGCGGTTGGATGAGATGAGGGACCAAGAGAACCTCGATCACTCCCCATCCCATGACCGGCACTGACTGCACTTGGATTCTGAACCATGGAGGACAGGGCTTTCCCTCAAGGTCTGGAGGGACAGGCACATATCAGAGAACTGGCCTGGAAAAGACCCTCTGACACTGACCCCAGGGAATAGCACCAACACCAAGGAGGTGCCTGCGACGGGAGCCACCTCCTTGGCCTCAAGGGCTGCAAGCTGCTCCACAGACCTAGTTGCAGCCAAAGCCTTTTTGTGGCACTTAAGACAATCTTTCAGATCTCTTTCTGAAAGCTGACTTAGCAAGAGCCGGAGCTTCATGTCCTTGAGGGACTCAGGAAGCATGGATATTTTATTTATTATTATTTATTTATTATTTGGTTTTTTGTTGACCGGGTAAATGCACTATGCACAGGCTGCACCAAGCCACATCACGTTGCCCACCCAGGCAGTGCACGTATGTGTTGTGTGGATTAGTGAGCGACATCTTTTGCAAGTGCTGAACAAAGAATTTGAATCCTGGTTTCTTGTGTTCCATCATTAGTCCAGAACATGGAGTTGAAAGAACCGCAAAACTAAGCTGAAAAGTTCAAACTTTTTATCAAAAAAGAAGTTTCTCCTATGGTGCAGAAAATCTTAAGCGGGAGCATGAAGGAGGTGACCTGTTCTTCCAGCAAAAAGAAAGATCTGATGTCATGGGGTGGAGTCGGGGGATATACCACCTGAGTGGTGGAAGGAGCTCAGCTTAAAGACGTTCCAGTCAATAACATTCCTTCATCACCCCCACCCCCTTCCTCTTCTACCCCTTGCCAGGTCCTGTCCCCTTGGAGGGTACGCAGCATCCTGAGGGGGGTATAGTTCTTGTCTTGCCCTTCCTCTCACCCCCCCCCTTGACTTGCCTCCCCTCTCTCTCTCCTCCTTCTCAACCGGGTCCTGACCCTTGCAGAGTTCTCAACATCCTGAAGGTATTTAGTTCTTGGCTGTTCTCTCCTCAACTCCCTCCTCCCCTCAGCTTGCCCCTCCTCTCACTTCCCCTTATCTGCTTGGTCCTGCACTCTGCAGAGTTCTCAGCACCCTGAAGGGGATTCATCTTGGCTTGCCACTTCACCACCTCCCCCTGCTCTTCTCCACACTCTATTCTCTCTCTTTCCTTTTCTGCCAGGTCCTGTCCCATGCAGGATTTTCAGCATCCTGAAAGTGAATTAGTTTATGGCATGCCCTTCCCTTACTCCTTCCCCTGTTCTATCTGCCACCCCATCCACCATTTGTGTTACACTCTTCCTTTCCTCTATATCCATACAGCACTTTGTACCCCTTTTTTGAACTAAATAGCACTTATTTATCTCTGTACTTAGCCTGCTACTCCTTGCTCTTCTTCTGGCCTGTACCTTCCAGGTCACCTTTTCCTGATTGCTACTATATATGTCATATTTGCTTATTATATTTTTGCTCAATGTCCCCCTTTATGTAACCCCTCCCCCAGGACGCTTCTGGAAATAAGCTGTTGACAGCTCATGTTGCCTCTTCTGGTGAATCCCTTTCAAATAAATATCTACAAATAAATTGTTCCACTGAAACTGCCAGAGTGTGGGTAAGTTAACCATATCCACATCCCGAGAATACATGTCCTACTAGGCAATTAACTATTTTAGCACTCAAAAGGATTAAGAGTTAAAACTCATCACATTTTATGAAAGTTTCAGATTCTGCTGACAGAAACAGCAAGTTGGCCTTTCTATTTACAGTATAAAAGGAAAGCGAACAGTGACTCCATTTGAAAGAAGACCAATAAACAAAACGAGTAAGGAAAGTTACTAATTCTAAAATGCATGGTAAGAAAAGCCATTTAGTGGAAAATGTTGAGACTGTTAAAAGGATTCAATTGTCTTGGTAAATTGCTTACGTTGTGTGATAAAACAAGAGTCAAACAGGAGTGTCTGATTTTGTACGTAGGGCAATATTCTTTTGACAATAGGTCTAAAACATGGTGGTCTGATGAATCAGCCAATTTTACAAAAGCAGGATGCTTCCAGTCACCAAAACCATTGATGTACTTTGTCCATAACAGTTTAGTACAGGAGTTTCATGAACTTTCATGGACCTTTATGAACATTCATGAACAATTTGATACACGACTGATGAGTGTCCATGGGTTGACTTTATTTATTTATTTAGCTTTTGTTAACTGGGTAAGTGCACTAGCTACAGAATGACTATTTTCAGACACGACCCGGGAGCGTACAACAGACGGTTAGACAAATACATTACATCAGTGCAAAACATTACATAATAACAGATATAGCTAACAGTGGAAAATACATAAAGAGAAAATAACATGTATAAGATTAGAACATTGTACAGTCCATAATGGGTGAGCATCAGGTAGCAATGAAACCAAACAGTTTGAGTACAAAACTTAGTGGAAATTTACAATGAAAGCAACATATGGCAGTGTAAGATATTACACACTCCAAAGGGGTTACCTACATCTGAGTAAGCAAGCAAAACAATAGTACAAACCATGGTAACTGGTATAGAGAGACAAGGTTATAGCAGTGTAGAGAAAAGGAAAGACTAAGAAAGAGAGGGCTGTCCAACTAGGACTCAACAGCTGAGACAGAGAGAAGAAGGGTGCAACCCAGGGAGTTAGATTAAGTGCAGAAGTATCCAGTAGGTAGAGGTGAGATATTGAAAGGGAGGGAAGAGAGAGAGTAGAGAACGAGAGAAAGTACAAGTGGGCAGAGGAGAAATCTGGTAGGGTCCAAAAGGCGCTACGATTTTAACAGAGAACAGTTAGTGTAGGCAAAGAAGAGCTAGATGGGGTCAAAACAAGCACATTGGTCTATTGAAGACAGGTACCATCGCAGCCCACTTTTAAAACTAATGTGGGATGGGATCTGTCGAAGAGCCAGTAGAAAGGAGTTCCAGAGCCTCGGGGCCGCATTGTTGAAATTCAATTTATGAGCATTCATGAACGGTTCATGAGCATTTCAATTAGGACAGGTATGCACAAGGTTCAAATCCTACCCCTTGTTCACAGGGTGACCCTGAGCAATTCAGTTGGCCTCCCTATGTTTCTGTTTATGCAGCCATAAAACTGGATAGAGGCAGAGCCCCACTGAAAATGACACATATCTCAGTACGTAATCCTGGATAAATAAAATTGTAATCAAAACATTTTGCTTTGAAAACTTGTATGCATTTTTAAAATGTATTAATCTTGGGCTAGCCCACCATTGCAGTAGTAGCGTTACCGCTTGCAGTGCAGACAACCTGGGTTTGGAAGCGAACTTGGGGCGTCAGAAGGCTGGCCAGGGGAGGAGGATCAGCATTCAAAGGACTGCTCTCCTCCTCTTCTGGGGGGAGGGGAGGGCTGGCCGAGCCGGGTGACTGCTTGACCCCTAGTGGAAGCTGGGGGAAAGGCATCTGAGACTGCCTAGAAGGCATTGGGGGGTGGGGGGGGCATGGCAGATGCCAACATGTGGTGTGTGGAAGTGCGTAGTGCACATCATAGCATCACTGCACAAAACTCCTCTGGGGGGACCATAAGGGAGGAAAATGGATACCGGTGACAGAATGGCACCAGACATCCGAAGGCCCCATGCTCCACCAGCTGGGATCACCAGGCCAGGAACTGGATCACCCTTTGCCTGGGGTTGGGGGAACCCTAATGACCCTGCAAGGGGAAGAGGTCCTGGGGGAAGACTGTCTGGCAGACTAAGTCCTGGTGGACGGCCGGGTGATGGTGCTGGGGTGTCTGGCAGATGGGGGCCATCCAGTAAGGGTGTAGAAAAAGATAAAAAAATGTACAAGTCTAAGCATGTTAAAGAGCTGTTGACACCTCTGAGAACATTTGGGAAAAGATACTATTTAGGTACAAGTCCGCTTGCATTTCCTAAATCTTCTACAGAAAACTCTTCCCCCTTGTTTATAACTGAGGGAATCTACATGAAATCAAGATCTTTATCCCTTGAAGTCCATCTGCCCCAGCAGCTTATTCCCCACTTGAAGTCATAATCTTCTACTGCAATGTCACAGTCTGTTGCCATGGGAATAAAGTACAGTTATGTAAGAGCTTACCATAACAGTAGATCTTCAAGAGGAGCTCCTGCAGCGGGTAATACCATTAGGACTGAAGCCGTCAGGCATCAGGACCCCACAGAAAACTTGCAGCTAGCAGTCTGAAGCAGGGGACTGCCCCCAAAGTCAGCTCCGCCCGACGTCAGACGTGGTATAAAGGGGCGGTCCCATGGCGCCACCTCAGTTCTCCCCCCAGAGATCTGGTTAGAAACAAACTGGAGAAACAAGCAGGAAGTCCCCACCATGATCTGGTGATATAAACACCAAAAATACTATCCTGGGGGATGATGGGTGGGAAAGCCACCTGCTGCAAGAGCTCCTCTCGAAGATCTACTGTTACAGTAAGTTCTTATGTAACTGTACTATCTGTCTTCGAGGGTGGAGCTCTTGCAGCAGGTAGTACCATTAGGACTGAGTCCCAAGCAGTACCAAAAGATAGGCCCAGGTCTGATAGGGTGGTGGGAGATATGCTGAAAAACAGCTGATGAAAAGCACCTATGAGAGAAGGCCCTGCAGGACTGCTAGTCTGAAACCTGCGCACCTTCTGGACACAATGTCCAGGCTGTAGTGCCTGATGAAAGTGTGGACTGAACTCCACGTAGCTGCAGCACAAATGTCAGCTGAAGAGACATTCTTGAGTGCTGCAAAGGAAGAGGCCCCCGCTCTGGTAGAGTGGCCCCTAATTGCACCCGGTAGAGGTCTGTTATGGTGCTGATAGTAGAACGAAATACATTGTACCAGCCAACGGGCTAGTGACTGTTTGGAAATAGGAGCTCCCAGCATTTGCTTGGTGAACAAGATGGACAACTGGCCCGACTGTCTAGAGGAGAGAGTCCTGTGGAGGTAATACCTCAAAATACGGTGAACGTCCAAGGTGTGCAACAGTGCTTCACCTTGGTTAGCAAACTCTGGATAATAAACCGGAAGGTTGATGTCCTGGTTAAGAGTCAGCACAGACACCACCTTCGGCATAAATTTAGGCTTCGTGCGCAGGTACACCCTGTCCCTGTGAAAGACTATGTATGGTTCCTTACACTTCAGGGTCTGGAGCTCAGAAACCCTTTGAACAGAGGTAATGGCTACCAAAAGGAGGGTCTTCCATGAGAGGAAGCACAGCTCGCATGAGGCTATTGGCTTGAAGAGAGGAAGGGTGAGTTTCTCCAGGATGAAAAGGAGGTCCCAAGGAGGAACAATGTCCCTCTTGGGAGGTCTGCTATGTAAGACCCCACAAAAAAAAGTCTTACAGACATTAAGCTGTGCCAGAATTTTATCTCCGATAGGGTCACGATATGCGGGAACTGCACACATGTGCACCTTGATGGATGAATAGCTTAATCCTAAGTCCAGAAGTGACGGAGATATTCTAGCACGTGCCTAGCCAGACAACCCATGGGATTTAGAGCACAGGCCATAGCCCACAGACAGAAGCGTTTCCATTTCAGAGCGTAAGTGGCCCTGGTGGAAGGCTTCCTTGCTGCAACCAGTATTTCAGCCACCCTGCTTGACACTCCTAGCTTCTCTTCTGCTAGGACTGGAGGAGCAATGCGTGCAGGTGAAGAGACTGAAGAGCAGGGTGGACAAGAGTCTCCTGCTGTTGTGAGAGCAAGTAGGTGGAGAGTGGCAACTGAACTGAAGGCTCCAGAGACAGTAGCTGGAGCAGTGGATTCCAGATCTGACAAAGCCATAGAGGAGCCACCAGAATCATTCTGGCTCCCTCTGACTGCAATTTGAGCAGTAGTCTCTGAATGAGGGGAAGAGGAGGGAAGGCGTACAGGAACTTCCCTGTCCAAGAGAGGGACAATGTGTCTTGCCAGAAAACACCAGGCCCTGGAACAAGTGAGCAAAAACTTTGCAGTTTGGCATTGCATGGGGACGCAAAGAGGTCCGACTCTGGATGGCCCCAGTGACCGAACAGGTCATCTGCGACATCTTGGAGCAGTTCCCACTCGTGGTTCAGAGAGGTACAGCGGCTGAGACTGTCAGCGAGAATGTTCTGAACACCAGGCACAGTGGTGGCTCCAGCTTCTGTTGGTTACCAGGGCACTGGGTGGGCACCACAGTTGGAAGCCAGGGCACCCATAGAAACCAAGATGTAAAATCATACGTGTAAATTCCTGCGTGCCTATCTGTGTTTTTTTTACAGTCTAAAAAACAATGAATGCTATATTTTAGAAATAAAAATTGCCATTTCAGTGTTATGTTTTAGAGCTTTAATTTTACATTTAAGTATGCATATACAAACTTTGTAAAGAAGCTTGTCTGCTCTATTGTCTCTTCCACCCTCGTCACATTTCCCACATGCTGAACTGGTTTATGGGTTTGTTTGAGCACTGCATTTTCAAACAGCATGCTGGTGCTCCCTAAAAATGTTTTATTAATTAAAGTTCTCCTGAAAGTCTCACCAGTTCTTGTGCCTGAAAGCATTTGAACAGAACAAAAAAAAAAAAGGTAGACTAAATAGTAAACTTAACTACAAGCGTCTGCCATTTCACGTATGCAATACCACTCTATACATAGTCATTTTCATAATAAAGTAATTCTTCTGTTGCTATGTAGTTTGGCAAAATGTCCACCACACTGTCCATGTCTAAGTCCTGTGTCGGCCTTCATTAATAGAAAGGACTGCCAGGTTGCTAAGCTCTCATTTGCCATTCTATTGCGAAGGTATGTTTTAATCATTCTGAGTTTACTGAATGAACGCTCACATCCAGCAGATGTGACTGGAAAGTAAGTGCAATGATAAGCAGGCGATATAGTTCAAAAGGCATCTCTGTATGGCATCAAATAATGACTCAGAGCATGCATACTGTTTATGTCCTCATCAGGGTTCCTTTCAGAAGCCTCTTTGTTGCATACAACTCAGCTGACAGATCTCATACGTTCAATCCATAGTGGTGTGCCATGGGAAGTACATTCTCTTCCTGCAAAAGTCCTTCCTCCCTGGAGTTAATGCAGCAACTGCTTTTAGAATTTCACAGTTCTTGTCATCAAACCGTCTGTCCAACTCTCCAATGATCCTGTCAAGAGCTGGCAAAAGAGGTGTTTCCTAAATCAGCCTTGCTTTGCAGAACATGACGTTGCCCAGTTGTGCTCATTGTGATATGATCCTGATGTGAAACTGGTCTTCTCCAAATCGAGCCCTCTCAATTGGCTGAGCCAGAGGCAAACCATTGTCCTGGATCAGCTTTGTGCTTCTGTCCAAACTGTAGACCATAAACAGATTCAGATTCGCTATCACGCCTGGCTTTGATAATTCTTCTTGTAAGCTTGCTACCAGTTGTACGGCACAGGATAGTTGCAGATCAGAAGATTGCAAACACTTTGCAACAATGCTGGTCTTTTTGAGGATCAGTTCAAACATAACAAGATTAATGGCAAATGTGCTAATTATTATATGTACAAGTGCCTTTGCCTGAATTGTACGCTCAGCATTGCCTCTCTCCCCCACATAGTGATGTAGTGTCTCCATGATGGCTGGCAAAGTCTTATGCACACTGTTGCATGCGGCATATTGGCAGGTCCACTTTGTGTCAGATAAACGTTTGAGTTCCACTGGCACCTTTGCAGGCATAATTTCTTTCTGAATTTCTATAAAGAAAGCATGAACTGCTGACCCACTAATGAAATTGTATAAGGTTTGTAACAATGAGAAAAACTCAGCTGCCATCTGAATATTTTTGACACAATCCACAACTACAAGGTTCAGCCTGTGGCTGTAGCAGTGTATATAGATAGCCTTGGGAACTTCTTCACGAAACTTAGCCTGCACTCCAGCTGCTTCCCCACTCATAACACTGGCACCATCATAGCACTGTGCTATGCATGCGTTTATATCTATGCTGTTATCTGCAAGTGTCTGCAGTATTATCCTGGTCAGGGATGTTGCATCCAGGCCTTTTGCTTGTTGAAAAGCCAAGGAATTCTTCATGTATTTTGCCACCATGCACATAACGCACCACAAGAGAGATTTGCTCAATCTTTGAAATGTCCTTTGACTCATCCACTTGTATCGAGAATGCCCCAGCAGCTGCCACCTCTTCTGTAATTTGCTGCACACGCCATGTCTCATAATATTAAGGAGCTGGTCTTGGATGCTGTGATGTGTATATTTTGCATTTCTTGCACCTGACAATTTTTTTGACTATGTCATCACGCATTGCTATCAGATTCAGAATTTCAAGAAAATTGCCCTGGTTGACACTTTGTTCACCTTCTCTGTGTCCTCTGTGCAATGCACTGTGTAGCAGTCAGCTTCAATATCTCTGCTATCGCTTTTATGTAATGGCGATTTTCTTTCACAAGTTTGCTGTGATCCCGTTGATCAGATTCTGTATGGTCCTTCCTTCCTTTGTATGCATCTTGAAGTCACACCATGCTGTATGTGATGCTTTATGGGACTCAGAGTTGTTGTGCAGGGTTAGTGATCCATCCTTTCCAGTCGATCTTTTCCAGTTCTGGAAACCATTTTTAAGGAACAGGTGACATTTTAGTGGTTTGAGGAAAATGCGACATGCAAAGCAATATACAGCATCTTCAGACTGAGAGTATTCAATCCAGGAAAAATGCTGTACCAGTTGGGATTGAATGCCCTCCACTTTTGGCCAAACTTCTTTTGTGGAAATGCACTCAGCTTTGGTTGCACAGGCATGCAGTCTTTATTCTGGCTTAAATCAGAGGGGCCTGAGGTTTTTCAGTTGTGCTGTACAGATCTCAGCGATTCTGAAACTTCCATCATCCTCGAGTCTGATGCTGAAGTATCACTATCGGACTGCATACTGTCATCACTATGTTCCCATTGAGGCATGGTGTTTGAGCATTCGGACTGTTGTGAACTACTACGTCATCATCCAACTCATCAGCCTTTCGTTTCTGGTGAGGAATCCCGGATATCCATAATCTAGAATGACAGCATTGTTCCTTTCAGTCAAATGTTTATATTTTCAGTTTGAACTTCCACAAATTAAAGCAAAACTACTACTACCAGTGACACCACTGTTTAATGGAGTGGTGTCACTGGTAATTACTCAGCACAATACCAGTGGCTGATGGCACGAGACACGCCAACACCTCCAGCAACTTGAGGCCGTTCACTCTGACACTACACAGCCAAGAGGAATACCAGCCGCTGATGGCACGAGATACACCAACACCTCCAGCAACTTGAGGCCGTTCACTCTGACACTACACAGACAAGAGGAATACCAGCCATTGATGGCACGAGACACACCAACGCCACCAGCAACTTGAGGCCATTCACTCTGACACTACACAGACAAGAGGAATACCAGGCTGTTCAGATGTACAAGCATAGAATGGCACGTCAGCCTTCTGGAATATCCAAGAAATATGAAAAGAAACAGTAACTGTGATTGAACACAATATGCAAAACTGAGGGTGACAGTAACACAAATATAGAGGACCAACATGTAAAAAGAAACACATGAGGATGTTTAGCATAGGTTACAGCTTTTGGTTCTCAAACAGTCTTAATGAGCTTCCCCAAGATTTGGAAGGAAAAAGTCAGGCCTCCTCATAGAAACAATACCTTACAATACTGTGCCCTGTACACCAGAAAAACACTTGAGATGACACTGAATAAATGACAGAGTTGTTCACCTCGGACTGTTTGCATTCAATTTCCCCCATCTTTTCATACCAAACAAACACAGCAGTGCAGGTTACTATAAAATCACAATCACAAGCCTGGTCTGCCTCCCCTACTTCGATTGGCAGGATTACATTTTTGGGGCTCTGATTGGTGGACTTTTAAGCCATTTCTGAACTCAAGCTGTCTTCTGCTGCTTGGCGCTCCCTTTGAAACTCCTCAGTAGCAGCAGCAGGCAGCCTAGCAATGCATCATATGTATGCTAGCCAGGGTCCAAGCTAAGCAAGCCAGCAAGCAATACATGTTTTCTATCACTGGCTCCCTCCTCCAAGCTATTTGCAGCCTAGATCTTTCTGTCAGCTTTTTATCCTTCCTGGTTTTATATGACTCACATATTTTGTGCAATCCCAAAAGTGGAAACATGAGTATTTATTATTTGCTGTCATAGCAGTCTTGCACACTCCATCAGATCTCTTTTGAACTGGAGCATGGCGCAACCTGGACCTCAAGATAACATTTTTACACAGCCACGGAGGCGTGAGGCCCCAGTAAATACTGAATATTATCAGTTTTTAATTGTTTGGTAGCAGGCACAGGCACAGGCTGCCAGGGAGTGATATTGAATGCTGGGACTCTGGCATGGCATGGGGCGCTCGCCCTGCCAGGACCGCCTGTGCTCCATTCAAGCCCCAACTTTGGTGAGAATGTAGAGTTGTGAAGCGATTCAAAACGTTGAGATGGAGCCCAGCTCACTCAAGGTAGCTACTACCTAACCCAGCTCCTTGCCGTTCCTCCCAGGTCCCTACTCCCTCTCTGTTCAATGAGCCCTGTAAGGGTCGCAGGATCTAACTGCGTAGCCAGCTAGTTTAAAACAAGGAGGAATTATGTTTGGTGTATCACCCTATTACCATTCGTTAAAGCTGCTGTACACAGCTGGGCTGGAAATGTGGGTCCCCATGAACCAGTAAGGCTATTGAATCCACCATTGCAGTGTGTAGGAACCCCATGCATTAACAGATTGTCCTAATTGCTCAGGCATAAAATGGAAAAATTCTTAGAGTTAAATAAATCCCTGCACAGATATGACAATTCCCACAGTCTTCCTGGGACCGATAAAAAAAAAATGTTGCATCTCATCGGGTATCCCAAATGAAGTAATTCCAAATAAATAAATACGATTGGTGCCAACTGCCTCCTTACCTATTTCCCATTTGCTAGTGAAAACTGAAGAAAACACTAACTACAGAGCAAGCTTTAATCACATACCATTTCCCTGTAAGTAACTGCAGAAACTTTGAAAGCAGCTTTAGTTTCTTGTTGAAATCCTTTACAGCTCTGTCTGTCTAGTGCTTTCTTCTCCTGGCTTGAGAGCTGGTCTTCTGGAATTTGACCAGTAATGGACACAAAGGCTAATGTGCTAAGAGCAAGGGCTAACATTGGCCTCCTCATCTCATCTTCTCCTGTCTTTTCACAAAACAGCAATGATATTGGGGCATGCCAGTTGTCAAGCAAACTTTGAGCTGATGTGTACAATTACATTATTAAAATCACTGGGTGCCAGCTTTTCATTTCTGCCTGATATCTGATTGGACATTGTTGTTCCTCTAAACCAGCTGCCAAACTGGTCAGCAGCACTAACAACATTCACCTGGGATCACAGGATCAATACCATAGAGTCAAGCTCATTATTAGAATTTCTGAGGTTTTGATGCCACCATTAGCTTGATTAGCATGCTGTTAGTTACTGTGCATACACTGTTTGAATTAAATTATTCTTCACCGACAGAAATCGTCTTGCCCTACCCAAGTATTGGAGTCCATATACATGGATGTCTCATGGTCATGGCATGGGTGTAATAAAATATGGTGGCAACTTTTTATGCTCTGTGTTCTCTGATCAATTGTAGGAAGGCATTATTTTTAAGTAGTGAGTGTCTGCATCTATTCCATGAGTGCAGCCTCAGTCTCAACCTCCTGCCTCATAAATCAGGGACAAGGCTTAAAAACATCAGGGACAATGGACCAAAATCTTCAAAATTAGAGATATATACCCAGAAAGCTGGTGGTAGAATATGGGGTTTAGTGCAAAATGCATTTCTAAAGAAGAACAAGTCTGTAACTTTA
This sequence comes from Neoceratodus forsteri, assembly GCA_016271365.2. NCBI lineage: Eukaryota > Metazoa > Chordata > Ceratodontiformes > Ceratodontidae > Neoceratodus > Neoceratodus forsteri. Next base: position 738,154,932 of record CM057459.1, on the reverse strand, counting down.
ATGCTTGACATTATTTTATGCTTACAATTTCCACTGTTTAGCCATGCAAACACAAATTTTAGGAGGGACAGTCGGACAGAGTAAAATTTTGAGCCAAAATCAGGGACGTCCCTGAAAATCAGGGACAGTTGAAAGGTATGAGTGCAGCTCAAGCAAGCAAGCAGAATCATCAGTCACATTTTCAGATGCTGATGCATTGTGCAGTGCAGTACCCTCCTTGGTACACCCAGGACTTTAGTTTCACGATGGGCCGGCCAGTTCAGTAGTATAGAAGAGTCCCTACTTTTCTGGTGTACAGGTACAGGCCCTGAGGCCCAGGCAGGCAGGCCCTATTATGGGGGCCCAAGAGGGAATGTGATGCGACTGCGAGACAGCCATTATAGGCCACTCGGGGAGGGTGTTGTGGATCGCATGTGCGGCATGCCTAGCAGAGCTGAGCTCCCCCAGTCCCCCATTGAAATCCGGTTGATATGCATTTTTAACAAAACAGTAATCCGGTTGGTATTTATGGTCACCAGTAATTTTATCAACATAATGCTCAGCCTGTCATGCCTTTCTGCTTACATAATGGCACATGCTGAAGTGTCTTACTGCACTTACAAAATGGCATCTAAATATTTGATTTAAAATGAACTAAAACACGAAGAGATCAGTTTAAAAAGACAAAATATAGGACTCTTCATTGAAATATCACATTTTAACTTTGAAGACAAAATAGTCCATATTCTGGTAACTTGGGAGGTAACTAAAACCAATTAAAGATAATGAAACCATCTGTGGCATGAATCTTTATAAGGAAAAAACATTACCTTATTTGCACTTCAGATCAGTACAGTATTTTAATGGAAATGTGTTCAAAATGTTTAAACCTGCCAGGTTGTTGTTTTTTTTTGGGGAGGGCTTAATTTCTCCTGAAAACACCCATATATGCATCAAATGAATGTGATTTTATAAACTCTGGGGCTAGATACTGAAAAATGGGCAAAGTGGAGTTCATAGCTTTGTGCTTCACTTTCCTGTTGCCTACAACCATGAAGATGCTATGCCATTATGGGCACATTTGCATGGGAAACAACAGCAGGTTTGCACCCCTGTGACTTGCTCTGCCCTACCCTGATTTCCCGGTCCTGTAAAAGTGGACATATTCCCTGGTGTCTAGTGGCACACCACACTCTCCGATTCCCATCCCTGGTAAAATTCAGTTATCCCTGGTGTCCAGTGGTCTTCTCCGTCCTCTGATCCTCATCCCCATTAAAATTCAAGTTCCCCTGGTGTCCAATGGTCTCCTCTGCCTCCAATGCCTGTCCCCAGTAAAATTCAGTTACATAGAAACATAGAGTTTGATGGCAGATAAGGACCACTGGCCCACCAAGTCTGCCCATTCCCTTCCTAATGGCTAAGCTGTAGATTCTAGTTAACCAGCCTACTTCCTACAACCCCCACCACAATTGCCTTATGTCTGTCCCATGCATGTTTGAATTCCCCCACTGTTTTAGACCCAACAACCTCCCCAGGAAGGCGGTTCCATGCATCTACCACTCTCTCCTTGAAAAAAAATTTCCTCACATACATTACCCCTGAGCCGTCACCCCTCGATCTTTAAATTGTGCCCCCTCGTTCTTACACATCTCTTTTTCTGAAAAATGCTACCCTCCTGGACTTTGTTGATTATTCCCTTGAGGTACTTAAAAGTTTCTATCATGTCCCCCCATCCCTCCTTTCATCAAGGGTATACATATTAAGCTCTCTGCCTCTCTTCATATGGTTTCTGATGCAGACCCTGCATCGTTTTAGTTGCCCTCCTCTGGACTGCTTCCATTCTGTCTATGTCCTTGCATAGATGGGGTCTCCAAAACTGCACACAGTATTCCAGATGGGGTCTCACCAACTGTCTGTACAGAGGGATAACCACTTCCCTTTTTCTACTTGTGATGCCCCATCCTATGCATCCCAGTATCCCCCTGGCTCTCCTTACTGACTTCTCACATTGCTTACCCACCTTTAGGTCATCTGATATGACTACCCCCAAGTCCCTTTCCATTTTTGTTGTTGTTAGTACCTCCCCTGCTATTGTGTACTCTTCTCCTGGATTTTTTTTTCCCAGGTGCATTACTTTGCACTTCTTTGCATTGACTCTAAGTTGCCGTATGTCTGACCATTCCTCCAACCTTGCCAAGTCCCTTTTCATCCTTTCTACCACCCCCCCTTGTGAATCAACTGTGTTACAGATCTTTGTGTCATCTGCAAAGAGGCATACCTTTCCCTCCAGACCCTCTGCGATGTCACCTATAAAGATGTTAAAGAGGAATGGACCCAGTACTGAGCCCTGAGGTACTCCACTAGTAACCCCCTTTCTTGAATGTGTTCCATTCACTATTACCTTCTGTGTCCTGTTGTACAGCCACTTTGCTGCAGGCTACCACCTGGAACCACTCCCAGGCTGGCTAACTTGATTATTAGTATTTTGTGCAGGACTGTGTCAGATGCCTTGTTAAAGTCTAGGTGAGCCATATCACAGCCCCTCCTAGTCTATTACTTTGGTCACCCAGTCAAAGAAATCAATTAGATTCATCTAACATGACCTTTCTGCTGTAAATCCATGCTGCTTTGGGTCCTGTGCTTACCACTAGCCTCTAGGTACTCAACAATTCTTTCTTTCAAAGTGATTCCATCATTTCCCTACCACTGAGGTCAAACTTTCAGGTCTGTAGTTTCCTGCTTCTGCCTTGCTTCCACTTTTGTGAGAGGGATTATATCTGCCCTCCTCCAGTCCTCAGGTACTACCCCATCCTCCCATGATTTGTTAAAAGCGTGGTCAGTGGTGTCACTAGGTCCTCCTTAGTTCTTTTAGGATTCTGGGGTGATCAATCATCAGGCCCCATTGCTTTGTCCACCTTGAGTTTAGGAGTTCTTTCAGGATTCTTTCTTCTGTGAATGGACTGGTGTCAACCCCTACCCAGAGTGCTTCTATTGTCTGGTTAGGTAACTCCTCCTCATCTTCTTTGTGAATACTGAGCAAAAGTATTCATTCAATATCTCTGCCTTGCCACTGTCTCCTCTGTCCCTCCTCTCCTTTATTAATCTTCACTATTCTCCCTTACGTTTCTATGCTCCCTAATGTACCTATAGAAGGTTTTATTCCCCTTCTTAATTGAGTTGACTATTTTTTCCTCGGTTTGGGCCTTTGCTATTCTGACTGCCTTCCTCACTTCTTTCTGCTTTGATACAGTTCCCTGTCATACTCATTCTTTGATTCCTTATACTTTTCGAATGCAGCCTTTTTCTCCTTAACCTTCCCTGCCACCTCTTTTGAGAACCATAGTGGTTTTTTACTCCTCTTTGTTTTCTTTATTTGTTTCACATAAAGGCTTATTGCCTCCATGATAGCAGTTGTGATTTTTCTCCATTGTTCTTCCACCCCTCCTTTTTGGCCATTTGCTAGTGCATTCCTCAGGTATTCACCCATTTTGCCAAAGTCATCCCTTCTAAAGTCCAGTATCCTTGTTTTTGTATGGCTTGTCTCCATGGTTATGCTTACTGTGAAGCACACTGTGAAGTGGTCACTTGTTCCCAGATGTCTACTGACTTCTAAATTTGTGATCCTCTCTCCATTTGAGAGTACCAGGTCTAGTATTGCTCCCTCCCGAGTGGGTTCCAACACTAGCTGTCTAAGGCCTGCCCCCTGCAGGGCATCGAGAATGACCCTGCTCTTGGATGTGGCTGCAGTACATGCTATCCAGTTAACATCTGGCATATTCAGGTCCCCCATCAACAGTATCTCCCCTTTTTCAGCCATTTTGAGAATGTCCTCTATCATTTTCTTGTCCATTTCCTCCCCTTGAGACAGGGGTCTGTATACAACCCTGGAGGGATTGTGATGCCATTCCCTGTCTCCAAGTGTCCAGTGATCCCATCTGCCCTCTGACCCTGGTAATATTAAATACTTCCCTGGTGTCCAGTGGTCCCCCTGCCCACCGATTGCTGGCCCTGGTAATAGTAAATGTTTCCCTGGTGTCCAGTGGTCCCACCCACCCTCCAATCACCATCCCCAGCAATAGTAAATTCTTCTCTCATGTCCAGTGGTCCCCCACCTTCCAGTCGCTGGCCTTGCTAATATTACTGGTGTCCAGTGGTCCCCCCCACACCCTCCGATTGCTGGCTCTTATTAAATCACATATTCTCTGGCACCTAGTGTCTCCCCCACCCACTGATCCCTGACCCAGTATAGCTTCCCTGGCATTGAGGGCCCCTTCACACTGGGCACTGACCACACCGACCCAGCCACCTCTCTGCCTCAGTCGCCAGTGCCGTGGGAGCCCGTACAGCAACCAGCACAGCCCTCCTCTCACCATGTCAGCCATCCGCTGTATGTGGTGATAGAGGCGTGCATCCCTATATTGTAATGGGAGGCGTGCATACTGTCTACAGTAGACAATGCGTATGCTTCCTTTACAGTACGAGGACCATGCTCGGACATCGCATGCTGCTAGCCAGCCGAGGTAGTGAAAGGAGGGCTGTGCCAGTGCCGTGTTGACTTCATTGCACTGGTGATTGAGGTAGGGGTTAGTTGGTGCCCATGGTGTGGGAGGGCTACCAGATGCCAGGAAGCTTATGCTGGGACAAGCATTGATAGATGGGGAGTGCAACTAGACACCAGGGAATATGTAATTTAATATGGGGCCAATGATCAGCGGCAGGGGACCACATGACACCAGGATAATTGAATTTTACCAGGGCTGGTGATCGGGAGACCACTGGACAGCAGAGAGGTATTGAATATTACCAGAGCCAGCGATCAGAGGGGGGGGCACCACTGGTGACCTTGAGTATTTACTATCACTAGGGCTGGTGATCGGAGGATGGAGAGACCACTGGACACCAGAGATAACTGACTTTACCGAGGATGGGGATCTGAGGGTGGGAGGATTACTGGACACCAGGAGTATTTACTATTACGAGGTTGGTGATCAGAGGGCAGGGGACCACTGGACAGCAGGAAATATTTATTATTACTGGGGCTGGTGATCAGAGGCAGGGTGGACCACTGATCAGCAGGGAAATATTGTATTACTAGAGCTGGTGATCATAGGAGGGAGGACCACTGGACAGAAGTATTTACTATTACTGGGACCAATGATTGGAGGTGGAGGTTGCAGGGACCACTAGACCCCAGGGACAGGTGTGCTCCCCAACCCGCCATTGTGGTTGCTAGCTGCAGTGACTCTGCCAGCTACCAGTTTTGCCAAGTAAGTCAAGCTTTTTCCAGTGGTAATTGTGCAATGCAAGGTGTCTCGCTGTTCCCCTTGTGCAGCGTGCTAATTTACTGAATTTTGTTCTGCATCAGGATTCTTGTCCCACCCCTCCTTTGCTCACTACATACATTATTTTTGTGTGCATGCTAATCCTTTTAACATGATGAGCCACAGCCCTTTCAGGCGCAAACCCCGGGCAAAAGGGTGTAGTCATTTGCTCCCAAGTCCCAAACCCAAAAAAGGGATCAATTAATTTACAGTACAGTACCTTAAGTTAGAAATAGGAAAATGAGTGACAGGATGGAATCGGATGGGGTCTCCGTTCATCAGCGGTAAGTGCAGTAGCGGTTGCTCCAAAAGTGCTCTCTCGACTCTGTCTCCCCTAGTCCGTCGTGTTTAAGGCTGCAGTGACCGCTTCGCGCTTCTTTCTGGACTGGATTTAAACGGCGTCGGCACGGCAACGCTCGCTACGCTTAACGCTGCTTCACCCCAGGAGGGCGGTTTAATTCAAGCAGGCTCTCAGGCTGGGTATACCAGCACATTTCAGAGCTGCGACTCCCTGTGGCCGGGTGGGGACTGCTAATTTAATAAAAGCAGGCGTCAGTCCGACTGTCATGGGGCTGGGGCTACAAGTACACAATGACACACAACAGTCTCAGGGTATTAAAATTTAATAATGTGGGAAGCCAGTGCTGTGCAAAGGTTTTTGCCCTTTTTTTTTCGGACTTCGTTCGCGATGATGACGGGGACTCGGGGAGGCTGCGGCTGGAGCACCGGGGCACAACATTTTTTGACCAGGGCACGTGCCCTGGTGTGCCCCGGTGTAGCGCCGCCACTGCTTTTGAGAACCATAGTGGTTTTTTACTCCTCTTTGTTTTCTTTATTTGTTTCACATAAAGGCTTGTTGCCTCCATGATAGCAGTTGTGATTTTTCTCCATTGTTCTTCCACCCCTCCTTTTTGGCCATTTGCTAGTGCATTCCTCAGGTATTCACCCATTTTGCCAAAGTCGTCCCTTCTAAAGTCCAGTATCCTTGTTTTTGTATGGCTTGTCTCCATGGCTATGCTTATTGTGAAGCACACTGTGCAGTGGTCACTTGTTCCCAGATGTCTACTGACTTCTAAATTTGTGATCCTCTCTCCATTTGAGAGTACCAGGTCTAGTATTGCTCCCTCCCGAGTGGGTTCCAACACTAGCTGTCTAAGGCCTGCCTGCAGGAAGCGAGAATGACCCTGCTCTTGGATGTGGCTGCAGTACATGCTATCCAGTTAACATCTGGCATATTCAGGTCCCCATCAACAGTATCTCCCCTTTTCAGCCATTTTGAGAATGTCCTCTATCATTTCTTGTCCATTTCCTCCCTTGAGACAGGGGTCTGTATACAACCCTGAGCGGATTGTGATGCCATTCCCTGTCTCCAAGTGTCCAGTGATCCCATCTGCCCTCTGACCCTGGTAATATTAAATACTTCCCTGGTGTCCAGTGGTCCCCCTGCCCACCGATTGCTGGCCCTGGTAATAGTAAATGTTTCCCTGGTGTCCAGTGGTCCCACCCACCCTCCAATCACCATCCCCAGCAATAGTAAATTCTTCTCTCATGTCCAGTGGTCCCCCACCTTCCAGTCGCTGGCCTTGCTAATATTACTGGTGTCCAGTGGTCCCCCCCACACCCTCCGATTGCTGGCTCTTATTAAATCACATATTCTCAGCACCTAGTGTCTCCCCACCCACTGAGTCCCTGACCCAGTATAAGCTTCCTGGCATTAAGAGGCCCCTTCACACCGCAGGCACTGACCAACCGACCCAGCCACCTCTCTGCCTCAGCCGCCAGTGCCGTGGGAGCCCGTGCAGCAACCAGCACGCCCTCCTCTCACCATGTCAGCCATCCGCTGTATGTGGTGATAGAGCGTGCATCCCCGTATTGTAATGGGAGCGTGCATACTGTCTACAGTAGACAGTACGTATGCTTCCTTTACAGTACAGGGGACACATGCTCCCGGACATCGCATGCTGTAGCCAGCCGAGGGTAGTGAGAGGAGGGCTGTGCCAGTCGCCGTTTTGACTTCCGCAGCACTGGTGATTGAGGTAAGGGGGGTTAGTTGATACCCATGGTGTGGGGAGGGAGCTACCAGATGCCAGGGAAGCTTATGCTGGGACAAGCATTGATAGATGGGGAGTGCAACTAGACACCAGGGAATATGTAATTTAATATGGGGCCAGTGATCAGAGGCAGGGACCACATGACACCAGGATAATTGAATTTACCAGGGCTGGTGATCAGGGAGACCACTGGACAGCAGAGAGGTATTGAATATTACAGAGCCAGCGATCAGAGGTGGGGGCACCACTGGTGACCTTGGAAGTATTACTATCACTAGGGCTGGTGATCGGAGGATGGAGACCACTGGACACCAGAGATAACTGACTTTTACGGGATGGGGATCTGAGGTGGGAGGGATTACTGGACACCAGGAAGTATTTACTCTTACGAGGTTGGTGATCAGAGGGCAGGGGGACCACTGGACAGCAGGGAAATATTATTATTACTGGGGCTGGTGATCAGAAGGCAGGGGGACCACTGGTCAGCAGGGAAATATTTATTATTACTAGAGCTGGTGATCATAGGGAGGGGACCACTGGACAGAAGTATTTACTATTACTGGGACCAATGATTGGAGGTGGAGGTGCAGGGACCACTAGACCCCAGGAGCAAGTGTGCTCCCCAACACATCATTGTGGTTGCTAGCTGCAGTGACTCCTGCCAGCTACCAGTTTTGCCAAGTAGAGTCAAGCTTTTTCCAGTGGTAATTGTGCAATGCAAGGTGTCCTCGCTGTTCCCTTGTGCAGCATGCTAATTTACTGAATTTTGTTCTGCACCAGGATTCTTGTCCACCCTCCCTTTGCTCACTACATGCATTATTTTTGTGTGCATGCTAATCCTTTTAACATGATGAGCCACAGCCCTTTCAGGCGCAAACCCGGGCAAAGGTGTAGTCATTTGCTCCCAAGTCCCAAACCCAAAAAGGGATCAATTAATGTACAGTACAGTACCTTAAGTTAGAAATAGGAAAATGAGTGACAGGATGGAATCGGATGGGTCTCCGTTCATCAGCGGTAAGTGCAGTAGCGGTTGCTCCAAAGTGCTCTCGACTCTGTCTCCCCTAGTCCGTCATGTTTGAAGGCTGCAGTGACCGCTTCGGCGCTTCTTTCTGGACCGGATTTAGCGTCGGCGGCAGCGCTCGCTGCGGCAACGCTGCTTCACCCCAGGAGGACGGTTTAATTCAAGCAGGCTCTCAGGCTGGGTATACCAGCGCAATTTAGGAGCCGACTCCCTGTGGCGAGGTGGGGACTGCCTAATTTAATAAGCGGACGTCCGATCCGACTGTCATGGGGCTGGGGCTACAAGTACACAACGACACACAACAGTCTCAGGGTATTAAAAATTTAATAATGTGGGAAGCCAGTGCTGTGCAAAGGAGTTTTTTGCCCTTTTTTTTTCGGACTTCGTTCGCGATGATGATGGGGACTCGGGGAGGCTGCGGCTGGAGCACCAGGGCACGAACCGGGGCACCACATTTTTTGACCAGGGCACGTGCCCTGGTGTGCCCCAGTGTAGCGCCGCCACTGACCAGGCAGAAGAACTGTGATGAGGTCCAGTCAGTGTTCCACTGCCCAGTTCCACACTCTCATGGCCTCCCTGCAAAGGCGGTACGAATGAGTTCCCCCTTGTTTGTTGATGTAGAAGACAACTGGAGTGTTGTCTGTCTGCACTAGGAGAGAACCCGGTGAGAGCTGGTCTCTGAATGCGGTAAGTGCATTCAGCACTGCTCTCATTTCCAGAACACTGATATGCAGAGAGCTCTCTGTGGCAGACCAAGACCCCCCGGGTCCTGTGATCCCCTAAATGAGCCCCCCAACCGGACAGGGAGGCATCTGTGGTTAAAGTCTGATGAGGAGAAAGTCTCCAGAAAGGAACTTCTCCCACTAGACTGTCGTGACGGAACCACCATTCGAGAGAACGATGCACCGCCCGAGAGATCCGGATTCAGAGATCTAGATCATCCACCGATTGTTCCCACTGAACCTTGAGGTGCCACTGTAGAGTCCTCATATGGAGTCTGGCTAAAGGTACTGTGGCTATGGCCACCGCTATATCGCCTAGAAGCTGTAGAACCACGTGGACAGGGGAAGAGGGGGTCTTTTGGAGCCCACTGGCCAAAACCCAAAGGCGGTCTGCCCTGTCTGGAGGCAGAAATGCTCTCCCCTGATTAGCGACCAGAATAGTCCCTATGAACTGCAACCTTTGTGTTAGCCATGGGTGTGACTTCGGCCAATTTACTGTAACCCCTAGGGAAGAAAACAGAGCCTATGTCTCTCGCAGGGCAATTAGGAGCTCCTCCTCTGACAGAGCGGAGCAGAGAGGAGCCAATCGTCCAGGTAAGGATAGACAAAGAGGTCTCTCCTGCAGAGGGCCACCGCTACCACCACTAGGCACTTGGTGAAGACCTAGGGGGCTGAGGAAAGGCCGAAGGGAAGTACCCGAAATTGTTAGTGCTCATCTCTGAAGCTGAATCGCAGAAACTTTCTGTGGGACTTCAGGACCTTGATATGCATATAGGTGTCCTGCATATCTAGGGAGCACAGCCAGTCCCCTTGCTGAAGCAGGGAAAAGAGACTTGCCAGAGTGACCATCCAAAACCTCTGGTATTTTACTGAGAGGTTGAGCAGGCTCAGGTCCAGAATGGGACGAAGGTCTCCTGTTTTCTTTGGGACCAAGAAGAAACGGGAGTAATAACCTTTCCCTTTCTGGGCCTGTGGAACCTTTTGGATGGCTCTTTTCTCTAGGAGCTGTTGGATCTCAGCTTCTAGGAGAAGTCTGTGATCTAGTGGACAACGTGCCGGGGAGGGTTGTCCGGTGGGATAGAGATGAACTCTATCATATACCCTTTCTGAATGGTGTCCAGAACCCATTGGTCTGCAGTGATACAGGACCATTCAAGCGGGTAAAGCGCAAACCGCTCTCCTACCTTCTCGCTCTACCTGTCCACTAAGGGAGGAGGGTGGCAGAAGGAGTCAGGCTGAGGGGATGGGGGGGCCTGGGCCCTAGGAGTTTTGGGCTGCTTGGGGCCCTGGGATCCTTGAGGGGCAGGGTGACCCCACCTTTTGAATCCCTTACCATGGGACTGTTTACTATCCTAACCCTGCCCTTGACCTCTACGGAAAGGGCACCAGCGGGGTTCCTGAAGCTGGGATTTGTACATGCAGTGCACATCAGCCACCGCTTTCCCTGACTCCCAGAGTTGTTTTACCATTTGCTCGACTTCGGGGCCGAACAAAATGGGACCCTGGAAAGAGGAATCCAAGATGGACTCTTGCGGGTCTGGCTGGAAACTGCTGGGCCAGAGCCAAGACTGCCATCTCATGCAGACTCCCAAGGCAGCAGCCCTGGAGGCCATGTCTACGGCATCGTACGAACACCGGAGAGCATGTTTGTCCACGTCTAAGCCCGACCGGGCATTGCTAGAATTCTTGTTTGGAGTCAGAGTCAGACATAGCTTCCATGAGGTCCACTGTCTTTCTCCACAGAGACTGTTGATAAGTGATCATGTGGGCCATAAAGTTCAATGACCTGATGGCCCCAGTGGCTGAGGAAAAGATTTTACGACCCCAACCATCAAACTTTTTGGAGACGGGATCTGGAGGTTGGGAACTCAAGTGTTTTGGTTCAGACCCCTGCCGTGGGCAGCTGTGAAAACCAAGAAATTGGGCTTTGGTTGCTTGGCCAGGAAAGGTTTGGACTTTGGAGGCTTATAGAGTCTGTCCACCTTCCTTGGGACTGCCGGGATGGAGGATGGTGTACGCCAGGTCAGGCGTGTTACATCTTGAAACAGTTCCACAAACTATGGAATCACCAAGGGTTAGGGCTCCTTCTTCCTGAGAAACCTGGCCAGATATTTACTCTCTGGATCCAGATCCTGTGTGTCCCACTCATATATGGTTTGGATGTGCCGCATGATGTCCAGGAATGAGGGGTCATCCAGAGGGGACCTAGGGGAATCTTTATGATCCGGGGAAGAAGGACAGAATTCCCATTTGATAAGTCTGAATCCACACCGCCCTCATCCAAGGAGGACGTGACAGGAGGGAATGAAGGAAATGGAGATGAAGGCCGTTTCCTTCTTTTCCCCTTAGTATGTGGACTTGGGTGCTCACCCTGGTTTCCCTGAGGCTCTGGGGGGGAGACCCATGGGTAACGGAGGAGGGACCGTGTCTGGGAGTCTGTACAGAAGGTCCCCTTTCACAGTATTCCGCCAAGTAGTGAACAGACTTCCAATGTCTGCTACTGGGACGACCACAGCGGCCAGGTCTGAGGGGCCAGGCACTGGATCTTTAGGAGTAAGCCTCTGGCTCAACGGGTGTCGGGTGTGGTCAGGGACCCCGGTGTCAGTAGGCCAATGACTGGTATCACCTTCATCTGGAGGGGCATCTGGTGTGGCCTTATCTGGTCCCTCGGAGGAGGGGCAGATGGCTGGTCCTTATCCGGCAACCACCCTGCGTCTGGCATCGGGGAGTGGGTTGATGGGGTAGGTGACCAGCTAGGCTGGCACTGGTCTGGAGTAGGGCGCACCTTAGCCTAAGGGGAGGCTTCCGAGCCCGGGCGACCTCCTACCTACTTGAGGATTCTTCTGCCCTTTTCCGTTTCTCAGAAGAACTATGTCTGTCCTGAGCCCTGGACAGGTTTTCCTGGGTTGACCCTGAGGTTTTTATAGGTCGATGAGCCAGGGAAGTGTGATGGTGTCCCGACAAGGCTGACTCTCGGTGTTTTGCCTGGGAAGGGGCGGGAATGGACTTACAGTCATGCGGGAGGGTTTGGACAGCTGGGCCGGAACTGAAACGGACCTCTTACCAGAGGACGATGAAGATGGCATCTGCTTTGCTGGCAACCTGGGGCAGGATTCAGACCTGGTCCAGGCTTTTCCTTTCGGTGATGCTTCCTCTCTGATGACCTGTCCTGGGGTGGGGAGTCCCTGGCGGAAGAGGATGAGCTGTCCCCTGATCCTCGCTGCATGGCCACAAGCTTCTTCTCTAGAAAGAAGTTCTTGAGTGCATGGGCCCTTCTGGCGTGCATCTTCTGGTTTAATTTTTGACAATGTGTGCAGGCGTCGGGCTGGTGTTTCAGGCTAGGCAGAGGAGGCAGGCCATGTGGCCGTCTTTGGCTGGGATCTGCTTCCTGCACGCATGCTTTGACTTTTGTCAGGGTGGTGAGGGTGACGACATAAATGAGGCAATAATAATAAAGATTTGAAAGAATTAGCAACTGATCTAATGGTTGATGGCTGTCAACTGCTGAAAGAGGTGTCCGTGGAGCCAAACTACGCAGATTGACGGCATGAAAAGAACTGAGGTGGCACCAGGGGACCGCCCCCTTTATACCACGTCTGATGTCAGGCGGAGCCGATGTTGGGGGCGGTCCCCTGCCTCAGACTGCTAGCTACAAGTTTTCTGTGGGGTCCTGAAGCCCAATGGCTTCAGTCCTAATTGTATTACCTGCTGCAAGAGCTCCATCCTCAAAGACAGATTTGTGACATCACAAACAAAGTAGCATGTCACCAGGTGGGGAATAAGCAATAGGAGTTGATGATTTCTCAAGGAACAGCTATCCTGTTTTTATGCATATGACCTCAGTAATAAATAACAGGGAGAAGAAATAGAGAAATAATGTGAAATATAACCTGGATTGTGTCCAAACATATTTTTTTAAAGTTAGCCTGGAGGCCTTGACTGAGCTTAAAAATGAGTCAGTCCCAGTACAGAACAGTAATGTTATGGCTTAGTTAGTGGCACTGCCATGCTGGGTCAGATGGCTGGTTGTTGGCTGAAGTCCCACAATGGGAACTGGGGCTCACAGCCAATGTTGGTGTTGCAGTGCAGTACTAGAAGGGGTGGGGGTGCTACACTGCTGGATGTGCCATCCTTAAGATAACACATGAAATCACGGTTCCTTACTCTCATCTCTGGTGGTTATCAAGGTGGGGGTCAAAGATCCAGTGTCACAATTCATAAAAGAAAAGGGATAGCCTCGGTGTCCTGGTCAACCCTTTTCAATAAAACAGGTTCTGGTGCAGCTGTCCATTGCTTTGACTGGGAAGTCACTGAATGCATAATACTGCCATTTGTCTGCTGGCATCTAACCCACCACATTGTAAAATACTCTGGGACACACTGTATGAAAACTGACATATATAGCCATGTGTAATCGATTGGGGCCATTTGGGAATCACATGAGTGCACTATTACAAATCTCTAGCAGTGCACTGCATTTTCTAATGGATCTGGGGCAGTTCAGCCACAACTTGCCAACACTTGCTGACTAACCAACTGGTACAATTTTTTCTTAATTCATTGGTAACCGTGTAAGGCCCACTAGGCACAATTGCCTGTTTTCAGGGGCGACCTGGGAGCACTGGGGTGGTTAAGAGACTTGCTCAGAGCCATACAGTATGCAAGTTGTGGCTGTGGGAATCAAACCCAGGTTTGCTGGATGTGCCAAGCTAATTCACAATTTGTTACTCTAACTTTTAGGCCATACTGCCAGCCCAAAATTTGATCTGACGATGTTCACTTTGCAGTATCCATCTTGTGGTCTCCCTCCTCCAACCCCCACAAAATGCACACTTCATCTCAGGAGCACTACGTATCCAGGACCTTTTTCATCCTCTTCCTTGACTTTTACAGTGCACCCTTCTGGGCTGAATACACATACTGTAGAATGTAAACAATCACACAAGCACATAACTAACAGTCACTCCAGTGTGCTAGGACCTGGACCTTAACTACATCATAATATTCCTTACTTAAGCTGCACATTTTATTAACTAGTATATTTTCTTTAGCTGTTAGTCCAACTGAAGGAGACATGAGAAGAAACATTTTTGAGTATTATAGATCGAGGGGAAACTTCCAATTAAACAGAACACTCCTTTCCCCCGTAAGTGAGACACTCTTATTATGCAAAGAGTATCTCACACTGGTGCCCTGGAAACTGAAACATTCAGGGGAGTTAAAAAATGTTTTTTTGTTAGATTTGTTTATTCCATTAAATTAAAAAAACAGTTTATACAGTACATAATAGAAGTGAGATACATAAGGTATATGCCATGCCCCATACAGAAATATTGGTGATACCTCTCTCGAGTGTACTTTAACTTTATGACATCACGAGTGGCTAAGTCACAAGTGATGTCACAGGTCAACGTACACTTGGAAGAGATGTTCACAATATTTCTGTATGGAGACATGGTATATTAACACAGTAACTGTTGCATCAGCCTATATTGCACTCATTTGCCATAAACCTGTTTTGTAACTGTATGTACAAATTCACCATCTGTCATGTATGTATCTGAACTCGCACTCTGTACATCCCTCTCCCCTTTCCCCCAGGATGTACCGTGAGATGGGCATTAAGTTGCTCAGTGTATCTTTCATGGTGAAACAATTCAATAAAATAAATACAACATAAAATATTCAATTTAATACTTGGCTCCTGTTTATGAAGGTTTTCTTTTTTTAATGTATCTTTTTTTATCTTGTCCGATGTGCAGAGTAGTTTTCAGGATGGCCGAATGGTTGTTTCCCTGTACTGATGCACATGACACTATTCCATGCATTCGTGTGTCAGCATGCAACTTTTTTCACATTATGGAGGGAGAGCGGATGTGGCCTGCCCCTTCTGTGCAGCCTTCAGGTGAGTCATTGTCAGGAAGACTGCAAACAGCGTGCCGGTGATGGAGCCCGGATCTAAAGTGCGGAGAAGATGGATGGAGTTAATCTGCAAGGTAAACGCTTTGGGTAAAGGGATGTGTAGTTTGCACTGGTGGCAAGCTGATTGGGGGAGAAAATTGTATTTTTTTATACGATTTTATTACATTTTTCAAATGTGGCTGGAAGGAGTTTGAAATCAAAGCTACTCCTCAGGAGTGAGCCAAAAACTGAAACCAGCAGTTACAATTTTTGAGCGGTGGAGCTCATTGTGGTGAGACGGACCAATCAGTACCTACAGTAAGGATATTTTGTGACTTCTGGACCTAGAGTGAGAATATTTTAATATTCTCATTCTAGGTCCAGAGGTCAGAAAAAAATCCCTGTTATTTGCCACCAGATATCTTCACAAGTGTTGGATAAATACACTTAACAACTGTAACATGAAAATCAGGTAAACTGCAGCATTCTGAACTACTTTGTTGCCTCACTGGAGGCATATATGTAAGCAATATGCCACAACGAGGTGTGGGTTTTTGTCTGAGCAACACACAACCCAAAGTGTGTAGTTAGGCACGAGGCACTTGTGCTGAGAACCTTCAACACTTAAAAAGTACAGTATGTTTATCAGATGACAACCCAAACCACAGAGTGGCTTACTGCACTTATAAAATGTGTCTCAACTGGCAAATATTTAAAAGAAATGCACGTATTTGTTGATAAATGTAAAATCTGGTTAAAGGTGATAGGAAACTGTTTTTACACCTCTAGAAGCACTCCAGTTGTTCTTTTATTGTCTACCCAGTATTCTGATTTGTTTTTGAGCTTTTCTGTTAAACTAATAATCTAATTGTTTTGCCTTTGTAACTACCTTGAATCCCTCTTTCCTCAGTAGTTGCTGCTCTCATTTTCATACTGCCTGAACATTTTATGACATCACAAACTCCTGTCTAGGCCATTCAGATGAATAGCATGAAATGGGAGTTTGTGATGTCATAGAATGTGTGAGAAATATGAAAATCAAGAGCAGTAGCTGGTGAAGAGAGTGGAACTAAATATAGATTTGAAGGTACCCAAAGCAAGATTATTTATTTAACAACAAATCATCAAAACATATCGGAATACATACATTAACTGGCATGGAAAGGAAGATGGAAAGACAGTTAACTATGTAAAAATTGTTTCCTACCTCACTTAAAAGATTTTTGGTTTTTGCAGAAAGTAGTTTGTGAGCCGGCCCAGTGGTATGGAGGACTGAGACATCATTGCCTTACCTCCTGCCACGCTGGCTACCTGTGTTCAGGGTACGAGTGGGTCGCTCGGGGTCAGCTGGGGAGGAAGAGGATCAAGCGTCCAGAGGACAGCTCTCCTCTCCCAGGAAGGGGTGGGATCGGAGACTGGTGCATGCCTAGTCCCTAGCAGTGGCTGGAGGCTGGCACAATGGCTCCAAGACAGGGGGTGGAGATCGGGCAGATGCCCGGTGTGCCATGTGTGGAAGCGTGCGTGGCTCAGCCATTGGTGTCATTGTATGCCACGGCTCTGCACTTGGGGAAGGGGAGAAAACAGAGGCAAAAATTCCACTGACCAGCGGGATAATGCCGGTCCCCTGCAGGTGCCACACCCGGCCAGCTGGCACCTCAATGCCAGAAGGAAGCACCAATGATGGGGCTGGGGGGGCTGATGGAAGGGGGCCGGTCGGTGGCAGGGCGAAAAGGAATATGGGGGGGGAAAAAGAAGGTAGCTTGTTTTTGTATTAGCAGTACAGTAAGAGGCAGTGTAGCTAGTGCTGAAGCTGTGTCATGCCACTAAAGGGTGCTTGCTGGCAGAGAATAAGCTCTTTATGATCCTGCTCCCCACCTGTATCTCAATAATATATTTGAGCATTTGTTTTATGTTTGTTTAAAGCCGACAGCTGTTCTGTTCTGCTGCATATGTAAACTGAAGAAAGAAGCTGGCCAAGAGGAGTGCTTGGTGAGAGGCTGGGGCACATGACGGCAATGCAGTGGATTAACGTCTTATTTTTTTTACAAAGAAACAACATCTGATTCAACTGAATAAAGTAATGCTGTGGGATCTGAAGTAGAAATGCGCTGCATGAAGCACAGGTAAGAGCAGGTAGTGGCAGTTAGGTGGGTTGACGCAGGCGGGTGGGCCGGGTAAGTGTGAATGCATTGCAAGCTGGTCGCACTTTAGTACAACATTCAACAATAACGTTTGGTGGCAGCGTTTGTCGGGAGAACAGTTTTCTTAAAAGGAAAAAAAAAGCATTTTGTGCATGACAGTAATGTGAGAAAGTTATCTGGTGCATGTTTTTGACCATGCAGATTTTAACGTTGAGGCAAACAAGCTAGTGTATGTGTGTGTGTGTGGGGGGGGTGCTGAGTGCAATGCTGACAGACAAGTGGGATGAGAGGTGGCACCAGCAACTCAAGCCATGGATTACAGGCCTCTGACATTGAGGCACAGGTCAGGAAGCATAGGAAAAACCAGGAGCAGTTGTAGAATTCGCAAAAATTATTAGTACTAGTAGTAACATAAAAAAATAAACTTGTTCAGTATAACTATTTACAAAAGGCAGAAAAAACAGAGAAGATCCATCTGAGTATTCCTTCAGTCTCTATGTGTCTCAAAACATTGCAGCTCTAAGTCTTTGCAATCCCCCTCCTTAACAAGCATCCTGTTTTTTTCTAAAATGTTCTTGTTTTCAGGCAGGTGCAGCAAGAACACAATGTCCCAGAACTGAGGCCTCTTCATCATAGCTTCTGAAAAGGGCTTAAAATCTGCTCTCAGGTTAACCCCTTGAGCTCCCAACAGCTTTTTCCAATCATCTCAAACTATAATTATATACATTTCAACAGTAACACTATCTAATTTCTATACAAAGGGATCCCAATATCAGTTACATTTCCACATAATGATTTGCATATATTTTTGTACCAACAGATATGCAAGGGAGGAAAAAACAGAAACAGAATGGGAAGACTGAGGGACAGTAAGAGGCAAAGAATTGCGAGACTATCGGGGTGATCAAATCCTAGATCTCACGAGAAAATCTGGCTGCACAACCAGGCAGACAAGAGACAGGAAAGGAAAGAACAGAACAGATCCCTGCATTCAAACTCTCCATAACAACTGGGACAGGGTCTTATTCAACCCTGTCACATACACTCCCCTCCTTAAGAGGGAACCTGTTTTATCAAACAGGTTTCCAAAACTTTCTATGCTCTTCTAACATTATCTTCTAACTTTCAGAAATTAAGCACATGTGCAGTATCCTTTTTTCTATAACCATACAGCAAACAGTAAAGTTTAAACTCATACATTTGTTTTTCAACCTTCAGAGCCCTCAATTCCTGATCCATATTTTGAGAGAAAATCAGCATTCCTATTCTTGTTACCAGATTTGTGTATCACCTTGAAGTTAAATAGCTGTAATGCCAGGTACTACCTTGTGATTCTGGAATTTTTATCTTTCATTTGGTTAAGCCAACAGAGAGGATTGTGATCTGTTATAAGTACAAAGTCAGTTCCTAGCAAATAAAACTTAAGGGACTCCATGGCCCACTTTGCTGCTAAACATTTCTTTTCAATGGTGGAGTACCTTTCCCCTATGTCATGCAGCTTCCTACTTACGTACAGAATAGGATGTTCCATCCCATCTATATTTTGACTCAGGACTGCACCTAGGCCTACCTCTGATGCATCTGTTTGGAACAAAAATGGTTTCTCAAAGTCTGGGCTTCTTAAAACAGGAGCTGAACATAATGCAGCCTTAATGGACCAAAAAGCTTCATCACATTCTGGGGTCCATTTCACATTATTTGGGTACCATTTTTTCTTGAGTTCAGTGAGGGGAGTAGCTAATTCAGCAAAGTTGGGAAAAAATCTCCGATAATAACCAGCCAACCCTAAAAATTACCTGGCATGTTTCTTGGTTTTAGGGACAGGGCTGTTAGCTATAGCTTTTATCTTATAAACCTCTGACTTGACTTCTCCATTTTCCAACACATAGCCCAGATATCTTGTTTCCTGTGTGCCCAATGCACACTTGGTAGGATTAATTGTCAGATCTGCCTTTTTGATCAATTGGATAACTGCTCGTAGATGTTCCAGGTAGCTTTTCCAATCTGGACAGTACACCATGACCTCATCCAGGTATGCAGCACAGTAACCAGTGTGAAGGGAAACAATTACATCCATGTACTGCTGGAATGTAGCAGGCACACCATGTAAACCAAGTGGCATGGCGGTGAACTGACAGAATCCAACAGGAGTGGCAAATGCAGTTTCGTCTCCGGATTCTTTAGCTAATGGGATCAGCCAGTAACCCTTGGTGAGATCAAGGGTACTGATATACTTTGCACTCCCCAGTCTGTCCACCAAATCATCTGTTCTGGGCATAGGATAACCATCAAATTCTGACACTTGATTTAAGTTTCCTAAAATAAAGGCAGATTTTACACCCCCTTCTTTTTTGTTTACAGTTACTATTGGAGATGACCAAGTGCTCCTTGACTATTCTATGACACCCAGTTCTTTCATTTTTTTGTATTTCCTTAACCACGTCAGCTCTTTACTGCTCTGGTAACCCGTATAAATTTTGCCTAATAGGGCAAGCATTCCTTGGCACTATTACGTGCTCGACCCCTTTTGCTTGGCCTGGTACTGTGGTAAAAGTACTGTTAAATGTCTTTAGCACATTATGAATTTCTGCAGTTTGTTCTGAGGTTAAGGAAACATTCATCTTTACAGCATCAGCAGTTACAGTTTGTTCCAGTCTATCATAAGCTACATCAATATCTTCTTTTTTTTTTATTTTGTATTTTTGTCTCTGTCTTTCCCTATCACTAGGACCATCTGCCGGTCATGGACTCCGGCTAGGCTACTCATATTAGCCGCCTCCTAGACCCCTGGCTTGACCCCCAGGGGCGGGGTCGTGGAACTCGGCTAAGGGTGACACGAACGTGGGAGAGGCGGGAGTCGGCCTGAGAGCCAATGCAGCTAGAGTGGGCGTCATCAAGGCAGCAGAAGCAGGGTGTTTTTTCTTCCCCTTTTTTTTCCCAGGAGGTGGGGACAAGCAATGACATCCTGCATTCGCCCCGCCCTCTGAAATCTGTTGAGCGCCGGTAGCTGCGGTGCCCACAGCCTCCACCAGGAGTCCGTCAAGTGCCGGACAGTGTCCCCACCCTCCCCCCAGAGAAGGAGAGCAGTCTGTGGGACGCTTCATCCTTCTCCCCTGGCCGGTCCTACAGCGACCCAAGTCCATTCCTGAACCCTGGTCGCCGACACCACAAGCGGAAAATCCAACCGCTGCACCAGCAGGCCAGCTATTAGTATCTTCTTTATCAGTTTCTGGTAAAACTAGCAAAGCAGCTTTTGACATTTTTTCATCCCATTTCTTGAGGAGGGTAGCATGGTATATCTTAGTAGGATTTTTCCTGTCGGGGTCTCAATCTCGTAGTTATCGGTGCCAGTACGTCAAACCACTCTATAAGACCCTTACCACTTCATTAACAGTTTATTTTCTGTTGTGGATAACAGTAGCAAAACCTTTTCACCTGGCTCAAAAACTTTTTCTTTTACCCCATGGTCACAATACAACTTCTGCTGGGTTTGGGCCTCTTCCTGATTACTATGGGCAATTTTAACATATTTTGCCAGCTTCTTTTTTAGGGCACATATATAAAACATTATAGATTGTTTTAGAGTGGTGTTATCGTCCAACATTTTTTTTTATCACATCCAGTGGTCCTTTTGGCTGCCTACCATACAGCAATTCAAATGGTGAAAACCCTGTTGATGCCTGTGGCACTTCTCTGTAAGCAAAAAGTAGGTAAGGCAAGTATTGGTCCCAATCTTTCCCTTCCCCTTTTACAAACCTTTTCAACATGCGTTTTAGGGTTTGGTTAAAATGCTCAACAAGACCATCTGTCTCAGGGTGATAGGGGGAGGTTCTTATGGAAGGAATACCTAGTAGTCTGTACAGCTCTATAAGTAATGCAGCACCAAAATTACTGCCCTGATCAGTAATAATTTCTTTAGGTATGCCCACTCTGCTGAAAATTTTTGCAAGCTCTGCTGCCACTTTTGAAGCTGTGACAGTACACACTGGAACTGCTTCTGGGTATCGAGTAGCATAGTCACATACTACCAGAATAAATCTATTACCCTTTTTAATTTTGTCTAAAGGACCAACCTCATCCATTGCAATTCTCTCAGCACCAGGGGCACCTTGTCTTTTCTAGTGACTGGGGCTACTTTCTGACACTCAGCACAGGAATTACAATAGGTAGCAACATATCCATGAATTCCAGGCCAGTAAAATCTATACAGCAATCTGGCATGGGTGCAATCCCTCCCTGAGTGACCAGCCATAGGACTTTCATGTGCTATCTGTAACAACTCTGTTCTATACTTCTGTGGTATAACCAATTGTTCTATCTGGTCCTGTGTCTGATGTTTAACCCATATTCTGTACAGTAACCCATTACATTTTTTAAACATAACTTCGCCCTGTTTTGGTTTGACCCCCCAGCTGTTTAAAATAACCCTGGAGAGAAACATTGTTAGCTTGCTCTGAAAGAAAATCACCATCAGTTATCAGCTTAGTTTCAGAATTTTCATATGTTAACCCCTTATGTCCATCAGTCATTTGTTGCCACTGTTTCTTCAGGCATTGTCTTTCTTTCCTGGATTTCCAGATCTTGGAGCTGTGCTCAAACACGTCCGGATCAAAATCGGCAAAAGGAAGAGTCCCCACCAACTGAAATTTTCTTTGCTGAGCTCTTGTCATAGTAGCTGCTGAAACATCAGGATTTACTCCCTCTTTGATTAATTCAGTAAATCCTAGAAAGCAATTTCCAATAATCACAGGTACAGGTAACTTGGGTGCTACCCCCACTTTCATCTGGTGTGACACCCCATTAATAGTCAGAGTCACTTGGGTGGTGGGATAGTATCAAGTGTCCCCATGGATGCAGGTGACACTAGTACTTAGTCCTTTTGCACAGTGTTTTCCCAGCACCTCAACATGCACTAGGGTCTGTCTGCTTCCTGAATCAGTGAGTCCCTGTACAGTCTTATCCCCCACCTTTACATCTGTTAAGTACTTGCCCCCATTTGCTAATGACAAATCTGCTCCAGTGTCACTCTTCTTAAGGCAATTTCTTGCAGTATGACCTGGCTTATTACAGTTATAGCAAATAACTTCTTTGGGCACAGATTTGTTACCCCCACCAGAGTTCTTATCAGACTTGGAGTTTAAATAGGAAAAAGAATGTCTTACCAGTGATTGACTGTTACCTCTCTGCTGCGGCATCTGTCTGGCTATTTGGTAGTCTTCAGCCAAAGAAGCAGCCTTTTCCCCACTTTCTGGTCAGTGTTCCTTTAGCCAAAGCTGCACATCTGTAGGCAGGATGTTGATGAATTGCTCCAGTGCAAATGTGTTGATGATCTGTGGGACTGTTTTGCTGTCTGGTTGGAGCCATTTTATCAGGAGTTCACTGAGCTGGGTGAATGCTTCTCGAGGATTGTCAACTGAGTTGTACTTCAGAGAGCGAAATTTTTGCTTGTAGGTCTCTCCTGAGATGTCATACCTTTTCAGGGTTTCGCTTTTCACCAGGTCATAGTTTTCTGACTGTGCAATGTCCACATTGCTGTAGGCAAGTTGGGCTTTCCCTGTCAGGTAGGGTACCAGTCTGATGGTCCACTGCTGCTTTGGCCATTGGCAGGCTGTGGTAACTCTTCCAAAAGTTGTCAGGTATGTCTCGATAACTTTTGAGGGACACAACTTTATAAGTTTAATGGCTTTTAAGTTGCTTGTGTTTTGTTGCTCAGCTGGATCTGTGCCAGATCCTCTGCCTTTGATAGCTTGCAAGGCATCCATCGCTGCATCTCTTCTCTCCTCTGTGCTTCTAAATGTGGAATCTCATATTTCTCTCTGCTTCTCCATCTCTTTTTGTTATATAGCCAACCATTTGAAAAAGGCAGTCAGACTTTCAGGTTCTGTCACTGCTTGTTCTCTCTCTATAACTTGTACAGGCTGTACAATTTCAACTTGGACTTCTATCTCTGTTAGTTTGGCTGCCATTCTCCTGGTAACCACTCCTGGACTTGCTGCTGCAGAATCCATACCTTTCTCTGTGCTTCCCTGGTACTGGGTCCAGTACCCACGCACAAAACTCTTGGCTTAGAGTATGCACAGCGTAAATCCCACTTAGGCTGATACCATCTGTCATCAAGGCATAGGTCAGAAAGCATAGGAAAAACCAGGAGCAGTTGAAGAATTTGCAAAAAGTGTTTACTAGTACTAGCAGTAACATAAAAAAATAAACTTGTTCAGTATAACTATTTACAAAGGCAGAAAAAGCAGAGAAGATCCATCTGAGTTTTCCTTCATTCTCTGTGTGTCTCAAAACATTGCAGCTCTCTTTCTCTCTCTCTCTCTCATAAGTCTTTGCAACCCCCCCTTAACAAGCATCCTGTTTTTTTCTAAAATGTTCTTGTATGTTTCAGGTAGGTGTAGCAAGAATACAACATCCCAGAACTGAGGTCTCTTCTCCACAGTTTCTGAAAAAGGGTTTAAAAACTGCTCTCATGTTAACCTTTTGAGTTCCCAACAGCTTTTTGCAATCATCTCAAACAATAATTATATACATTTCAACAGTAACACTATATCATTTCTAAACAAAGGGATGCCAATATCAGTTACATTTCCACATAATGATTTACACATATTTTTATACTAGCAGATATGCAAGGGAGGAAAAAACAGAAACAGCAAGGGAAGACTGAGGGACAGTGAGAGGCAAAGAACTGCGAGACTATTGGTGTAATCAAATCCTAGGTCTCATGAGAAACTTTGGTTGTGCAACCAGACAAACAAGAGACAGGAAAGGAAAGAACAGAACCGACCCCTGCACTAAAACTCTCCATAACTGGGACAGGGTCCTATTTAACCCTGTCACAGCCTCCAACAAAGCAATGTTGACAAAAAGCTATAGGAGGTCAGTTTTGCTATTTTTATTTTTACTTTTCATTAATGGATACTGAGTAGTTATAATTTGGTGTGGGTCTGTATTTTAGGAAATGTTTACAGACTGAGTTACTGAGCTAAGGTAATTACTGTTTCTATTCAGCACTAATATGACTGCCTGAAATTTTTTTCCACAAATGTTTCTGGCAGGCATAGATTATTTGCCACATGCTGCATCCTGGTTGCCAGTAAAGTGCCACACTCTGGGTTGTTGCTCTACAAACATATGCCTGGGGGGTGGCTCCTGATCAATCAGGATGCAGTGTTTTCCCTACTATTTTATAAATCATATTGGAAAAGATCCCTTTTAGCAGTCATAATGCAAAGTTACTGTGTGGTTATTCTGCGATAACTGGATAGTAGACTGAATAACAGAACAGAACAGTGACTTTGCATTCTGACTTGCCTTCAGCCTCAGCGTTTATTACCCCAGGTCTGGTTATTTCCTCATAAACCAAGACCACAATGATTATATTGTTGCAATATATAGGAGTCCACATAGGTCGGTAAGAAACCAACCATCTGCACATGGCAGGAAGCACTGTAAAGTCAGAGAAGTTTCTTTTAACTTTTCCCAGTTAGCGGCTTAGGTATATGCCCCCTTCCCGATAATGGCTCTGTCTCAGCATACTGGGATCCCCCCCCCAGCACTCCTTGCTATGTCATGGTTTACCGGGATCCCAGCATCATGCTGCTTGATGCTGAAGATTTTTTTCCCAGTTTTTCCTTTCTTTTAGTCCCCGACCCCAGAGTGCATTGGTGCAAAGGACATACATCCAGACTGGCAACATGCTGACACATGATTTAGCCAAGCACCTAACAGCATCCTTCCCTCACGACTCAGTGAACCTGAGACCAACGCATGTGCTTCCACCAGCAGCAGTACTAGTTTTGGGCACAACAGCAGCCTGGTATCCCCCCCCCCCCAGAAGAGGAGAGCATCCTGTAAAACACTCAAGCCTCCTCCCCCAGGCAGCCCCCGATGACCCAGTATTGCTCCCAAACCCAGGTCACTGGTGTCAGGAGCAGTAGCACTACCACTGCACCAATGGGCCAGCTACTAGAAGTTTTAGTCCTTCTTACAGATAAGAGGCTGCACAGGGTCAGGGGGTCAGGGTGCTGGGATACATTCAAAGTAAAAGCAAAATCACAAATTCCGCACTCACCACCTGGAAATAAAAGCCTACTCACAGTTTCAAAGGTGCTTCATTTTAATTCATAGTGCAAATGTGCAAAGAACCTGACGCATTTCGGAATACACTTATTCCTTCCACAGATGATCCTTTGAGGAAGGAATACGTGTAGTCCGAAATGCATCAGGACCTTTGCACATTTGTACTGTGAATTAAAATGAAGCACCTTTGAAACTGTGAGCAGTCTTTTATTTCCAGGTGGTGAGTAAAGGATTTGTGATTTCAATTTTCCTAGAAGTTTAAAACTATAAAAAGTTCCTCATGATATTTTGGCTTGATGCTTCTGTACCCATAAAGAATCTGAAATATAAAAGTCTGCCTGGACGTATTTTTAAACTTAAAGGTGTCATTATAAGTTTCGATTAAAGTTAATACATCATATTTGATATGGCTACAAAGGAAAACAACCTCTATAGCCACTGAAAACTTTTATTTTATAATGATTCGGAGATAACCTCTGAGCCCTGGCTCTTCTACAAATCTTCCACGTCATGGGACAGATAACAGACAAGCAAACAGAAAATGGTACAGAGCACTGGTAATAGGTATACAATAAACATAGCTATGATATTGAATCAATTATAAATACTACTAGGTAATGATTCCATTGTAGAGCCCAACAAAAAGGCTGGGTAGGCCATGATTGTAGGGATGTGGAAAGGAGCACCTGAGAAATGCGGGCACAAAGGCAAAAGCAGTGATCAGGCGAAGGTGATAACTCCTCCTGGGTAGGGTGAGGAGAGGGGGAGGAGAGAGAGGGGTTGGGGAACAGGAAGCAGCCTCTGGCCTCGATCCAGAGGCATTGTCATGGCACATGAGGGAGTGGGGGCAGGGGGGACAGATAGTGCTGGAGGAGTGCTGGGAGTGGTAGCTGGTGGTATCCCCTCCCAAGGGTGGGGGAGGGTAGTGAGCAGCCTCCAACTAGAAGCTTTGTCATGATACTGCAGGGCAGGAGAGGTGGGGGCTAGGAGGGGAGGCAATGCAGACTGAGGGAGGGAGGTCTGTAAGCAGGGGGAGCTAGAGGGGAAGGATGGGGAGGTGAAGGAGAGATGTAGGAGAGAGGGAGAGGTGGGCTGGGAGGGGGAGGTGAGGGAGAGCAGAGGAGGGAAGAGGTTATGCAGGGGGGAAGTCAAGGCTGAGTAATAGGGACTGAGGTGCAGCCCTGAGCTAATTCATAGGGGTGGACAGCACTGCTTAGCCAGGGGCAGCCGGTGGGCGGCATGTCACTCTTTGGGGAAACAGGCACATACGGTGCTGGAGGTAATGTAGTGCTTGAGGTCAGATTTGAAGCTGGAGAGGCTGGTGGAGTTGCGAATGACCCTGGGACTTCACTGAGCCATAGTGGGGCTCTGTAGGAAAAAGTATGCTGCCCGAGTACAGTGCGCCGAAAAGGCACCATGAGTGCCCCTTACGTTCTACTTCTGGTGCTGTACTCAGAGCCAGGCAGGGCCAAGATGCCAGATACGCATGGTGGCGCCTTACCTAACAGCACTTTTATTCCTAGGAGGCAGGTTAGGAATTTGATCCTGCACCCTAGAGATAGTAGGTTGGTCTGTGTGTAGAGTGAGCAAGCATGGATTAGTCAATCAGCAACCAGGATGAGCCTGCAGGCCTTGTTGAGTGCTGTTGTTGAAATTGTTAGCAATATCATAGCAGGATTCACATTAACTGTCATGTGAAATTACATCTTTTTAAATTATAGTTGTAACTATAACACTGAACAAGTATTAACTTTGGAACACGTAAGTAGCCAGTATCTGACTAACAGAGGTCTCATACAACATGCACATTTAGGGTGGTGAGGTTGAGTGCTGCCTACAGTGTGAGAAACCTCAGTCGCTGAGGAGAAGGGGCTGCTCACAGACTGCAGAGATGCACTAAGCACCATGTTGGCCATGCAGTCACAACATGCAGTAACGGATATACTCTCAGAAAGGCCATATCGGCTGGCAGTGATCAAATACAGATTCCTGAATTTACCAGAGGATGGCTTCTCTCCAACCATCACATTAATTTCACTGTTTCTTGACAGCTGAGCACAACTGCAAGATACGAACACTATACAGGCATACACTCAATATAACTAGATGAACATCTCCCTCTGACTCCGATTCAGTCATCTACTCCATCTGAGAATGCCTCAGTATTTATGCAGCCAATTTGCTAGCTTCTGTGGGGGTTGGAAAAGAGGAATGTCTTACTACCATAGTGAATTTTCAGCCGTGCTGGCAGAAGCATGTAGTGATTCACCTCAAGATCTCTCAGCAGGGATCTAAACCAGTTGAATCCTTTCCTCCTCTGTTAGGTGCTGTAACTTAGGTCCAGGCAGATTTTAATTGAAGCATCTCTCAGTGAAATGCTCCCATTTCACTTGGCCTCAAGCAAAATTGTGTGTCTGTCCTCAGCGCTGCCTGTTATCCTAAATAGAGTTCGAACATAGCCCTTCACCCTAGGAGCATGTCGGGGATTAATTCAGTAAGCCCTTCTGATGACCAGATTGGGTTGTAAAGAAAATGCCCCAGGTAACCATGTTCTTAAAAATTGCAGGAGGTCTTCTCCTGCTGACCGCTCTGGCAGACCAATGAGTCCGAGGCCTGCAGCTCTACAGAAATTCTCTAGCATTTTCAGGCAGGCCCGTAGGACCGAGTTCTCTTTAAGTAATTCAGTGCATGCTAACAACGCCTTCTCTGCTTTTTTTTTTCACTGCTTTAGAAGTGTCCACTTAGGCCAGGTCAGCTCTCTTCTTTTTTTTTTTCTATTTCTGTTTATGCCCCCATCTCTCCAGACCCCTCCTAGGTCCTCAGGCCCACTGGTAACCCCTGCAAGCCCCCGCAAGGTCACGGTCGCCCACCTCCACAGAGCTCTGGCTATGCCCTCACATGCCAGGTCAGGGCATGGTTAGTTCTCCAAAATTCTGCATTTCGTCAGGCATGCATCGCTATCCAGTGGGCGATGGAGGTCCAGAGAGTCGTTTGGCATCTGGCTGAGGGAAGGAGGACTGAGCATCCCAGGGACAGTTCTGTTCCCTCAGGGTGGAGGAATGCTATGCACAAATCCAAAGGTAGCTGCCATGAATGCTGCGGTGCAGGTCAGTGCTGAAAAGAGGGCGTCCGGCCCCAAATGCAAAACAAAATCCAAACATATCCAACACACAAAGGCAAATGCACAAAGATTCACTATGAGTCTCAGAATAATATGCTAATGCTCATTTACTGAATCCAGTGCAAGCTTGAACTGTAGTCAAAAGCCCCAGCACCTCGGTTTCACACGGCCTTCGTCAGACAACAATACAGTGGAAGGGATTGCTATTGGATGCCATTATGCATATGCATCAGCATGAGAATAATTGCAAGCTGTCACTGGAAACATGGAGGAAAAAGCTCCAGCCCGCCATTAACTCCCTCAGGCTAACACAGGACCAACCTGGTAGGCCAGCCACCCCGATGGTGGCCTTGGGTAAGTGGTAGTTAACCTATAAATCCACAGGGAAGGTCACTGATAGGGCTGGGGGTGGGGAGTGCTGTTGGGAAGGTGGTGAATCAGGGACCAAGGAGCAGAAAATGCAGGATGGAAAAAAGGTACTGAGAGAAGGCTTGACCATGGGAATATTGCAATTCAGGCCTAAGCGATTTAATTATTTAAAGTCTGCAAACCATCAGTATCACAGGACAGTATAATGAGATGTCACAGATACCTTGATTTCATGGGGGTCCCTTTATGCAATAAGAGATGGATGACCATGACACAGGCAAGAAAGGCTGAATGGCCTCCTTCAGTGCTTACATTTCTATGATTCTGGTGGCTCTATCCACTGGAGATTTCATGGTTTTATAGAAGACTGTTATGAATGGGTTCCTTTTCAACATGAATCTTGTGCATTTCATACTCAGCTTTCATATGAGTGCAAAACAAACAGGCCCATTCAGGTGTACTTCAGCCCAGTTTTGTTATGTTCTACACACAACTATGCATTCTAAAAGAACCAAAAAAGAAAAGTCTTACCATGTGACCTGCAAGGTTTTAACTCGATTCCTTCAACTATATTTACCATCAGTCTTCCGATCCCTGTAGCCCTCTGAGAGCGTACTACATAAAAATTAAAAACAATAACTAATTATTACTTTGCTCATTTCCCCACAAGGTTAATGCTTAGTTCTGTGCATGCATATTACCTAGGTATGCCTTTTCTCTCTTCTTTTTCTCTGTTTCAATGTAAAGCTCGGAAGCAGCTTTAATCTTCTGGACCCATGCAGTCCTGTTAAGAACAGTAAAAGAGTATGTACAGTACAATACATAAGAGTGCATTCAGTGTGCCTGCAGTAAGAAGAAAACTCTGGTTGGAGCCGATAGGGCTGCAGCTGAGTAATTTTGGGGTAAAATATTGAAAATTACTAAAGCTATGAGCCTGCATTAGCAAAATGTAAATGCAGGCTCATAAATTAGTTGTTTTGTAATATATGACCCCAAGGTTTTTTTCTATATATATTTTATGCATTTTCTCCCGTAGGTCCTGAGGCCCCAGCAAACATAGCATTGTGTGTACATGGAGGTGCATATGCACTCCAGATGCAGCTCAGCCCTTCACCCCACCATGGCTACATGAGCTCCCCCATAGCCAGACTGCCACCGTCCTCCAGGGGTGGTAGCCAGAGCTGGTGAACCTTATCTCTCCCCAGGAGAGGACAGCCACCTCATGGCAACTCAATCCTGCCCCTCGCTGCCCCCCAACAACCCAGGCTCATTCCCAAACCCGGGTCACAGTGTACCACCCGGTGTGCCGTCCAGCACCTCAGCACCACCGGGCTGGCTTGTACACTAAATTTTCAGCATAGCTTTGTTATGACCCTGCCTCATGAAGAAGGGCAGAGCAAATGTTCAACTCCTGCCTGAATGATGATTTTGCACAGGGACTGCGAAATCAACTTTTGTGATGCAAAAACACATTTTGGGCAGGAGCTGAAAAATGACAGCTGTCACAGTCATGAGGTGCTGTAAAGAAATGGCTATGTTGAAAATTGGGGGTAAAAATATTGAATATTACCAAACTTATGAGTCTGCGTTTGCAAAATTCAACATAGCCTTATTTTTTTTTTTGTTTTGAAATATTTTTATACCAAATTTAGAACATAGCCCTCTTATGACCCCATCTCATGAACAATGGCAGAGAACATTTTCAGCTCCTGCCCGAAAGGTGATTCCATGCAGGGACTGCAAAATCACCTCTCGGGATGTAAAAAAATACCCATTTTGGCCAGGATCTGAAAAATGACAACTGTCACATTCATGAGTTGCTGTAAAGATATAGCTATGCTGTAAATTTGGGGTAGAAATACTAAAAATTACCAAAGTTGCAAGCCTGCATTTTCAAAATTCAACATAGGCTCATAACTGTTACTTTTAATATTTATACACCAAATTTAGAAAAATTAAACACAGCCTCATAATTTTTTTTGTTTTTAAATATTTTTATACCAAATGTTGAACACAGCCTTCTTATGACCACACCTCATGAATAATGGCAGAGAACATTTTCAACTCCTCCCAGATAGGTGATTTCACACAGGGACTATGAAATCATCTTTCTGGATGTAAAAATACATTTTGGTCAGGATTTGAAAAATGACAGCTGTCACATTCATGATGTGCTAGAAATATATGGCTATGTTGAAAATTTGGGGTAAAAATACTGAAAATTACCAAAGTTACTAGCCTGCATTCAAAAAATTCAATGCTGGTTCATAACTTTGTTGTTTTTTTAATATTGTTGCACCAAATTTTCAACATAGTCATCTTATAACCTAACCTCATGATCAATTGTGGAGACAATTTTCAACTCCTGCCGGAAAGGTGATTTCATGCAACAACCACAAAATCACCTTTCGGAACAGATTTACTAAACGTCACTTTCATTGTTCATGAGGTGGTGTCCTAAAGAAGGCATGTTGAAAATTTGGGCCAAAAATATGCATAAATGCTCAAGTTATGCCACTAAGTTCAAAACACCATTGAAATACATTGAACCTGTTTCTTCAGTTCGCAGTCCGAGTTTGAAGAGTGAAGATGTGTCTGCAGTCCAGAGAGGATTACGGCATTGGACCTCCCATCAGTAAGTAAGGTCTTGGGGGGGGGGGAGTCTACACCCAAAAGACACTGATGGACGTTTTCCTTTTTTTTGTAAACTTTATTTAAAACCAAGGTACAGCAGTATTAGATATTACAATATATCTTACTCTGACTTCCAAACCACAAAACAGGGGTGACGTTTACGAGATTATGTTTACCAAAAGGAACAGTGTTTTTACTAACGTTTTCCATTACTTGACAAAATCATTCCATCAATTTATAAATTCAATTTATGGAGTGTCAACATTGCCCCAGACAAATTCTTCACATTTCTCCCTCTAGAAGGAAGGAAGGAAACCAAGCGGCACCAGGGGCTGCCTCCAGTGGGTCCCACATCTGGTGATATTTTGAGAGTTGGTCTCTGACCTCGTACTGGGTGTGCTCTAGCAGATGGTTTTCTTTAAAAAAAAAAAAAAAAGACAGAGGATTTCTGCACTGGGGGACTGGGCACCCCACTCAGTGTGACTTTTATGTTTCTTTGGGGGGTGCTGAGAGGGAGAGTCGGGTGGGGGATGTGACAGGGTAGAATAGGACCCTGTCCCATTTATTTTGGAGAAAGTATGTAAATGCAAGAATCTGTATTCTTTCTTTTTCTCTCTTCTCTGTCTGGTTGCACATCCAAATTTTCCTGTGAGACTTCGGACTTGATCAACCCGAACAGTCTCGCAATTCTTTGCCTCTCTCTGTCTCTGTTTTCTCTTGCTGTCTATTTTCCTCCCTTGCATATCTAGATCTGGTAATATAAGAATATGTGCAAATCAATATATGGAAATGAAACTGATAATGGGATCACTTTTGTTTAGAAAATATGGCGTTACTGTTGAAATGTATGTATATTTATAATTTGAGATAACTGTAAAAAGCTAGAGGTTACTTGGGTGCAAACGCCTGAGCCTTTTGCAGTTGCTGTGGGGACCTTAGGAAGTTCTCAATATTCTAGCAGCTCCTAAAATTTACAAAGAACAGGATGCTTGCAAAGGATGTAGGTTGAAAAAGACATAAAAACAGCTAAGCTGAGCTGCAAGAGAGATTCTTTTTACAAGAAAGATTGTATTTTTGCTTCTGTACATAGTTATCCTGAATAGGTTTATTTTATTTTATGTTACTGCAACTACAAATAAAGAGTTTTCTGGAATTTTAAAACTGCTCCTGGGTTTTCCCTATGCTTTCTGATGCGTCTCGATGACAGGGGATATCTGTAATTTGAAAGAAAAAAGAATCGGCAGTCACAGTACAATACACAGTGCCCAAGATGGTCACCACAGTCAACTGCGCATGCGTGAAAACTAGCAGATGCGTGGTGGTGTGCAGTGGCCAAGTTGGACATGGCAGAGTGTGCTGTGAATGCAGATTTTTTTTCTTTTAAATTATAGACAGCCCCCACCGAACCCTTCCCTCTCAGCACCCACCACTCCGCACCCCCCCAGAAACAAAAGAATGACACTGGGGTGCCCAATCCCCCAGTGTCACACTCAGGCAAAAAATAATGCAGTGCCAGTTGAGACAAGGAGTGGAGTATTCCAGGGACACCACAGACGTGGAGACAACTTTACTCCATGTCCAACATGTTGTTCAGTCACAAGGAATGTAGGAGTCCTTTTCTCACAGCAAGAGGTCTGCAGGGCTATGCCCACTGTAGCCCTAAAAATTACTCACCGTAGTAATGTTGTTTCTTCCAAAGGGATCCCTCACTACATTTAACAACAGCAATGACTCCACTGGAATGAGCTGCTCCGGAGCTTTTTGAGTTTTATGCTACTTATGGAACTCAGAATAAAATTTGAACTCTGCTGTGTGGTCAGGCTCACCTCTGCACTCTAACATCAGATTTAGGGTGAGCAGTGACCAGGGGTGGATCCAGGATTTTAAGAAGGATCCTGTGGCAATAATAAAAGGGGAACAGTCAAAGGCGTGTTGCTATAAACAAGACAAGACAACATGACGCTTACAGATCCTGCAGTAAATGCACTGCCTGTGCACCCATCAATACCTCAGCATCCTACAGGCCTTATTGCACAGGTTAGTTTGCTGAAATCACTCTGAAGTCTGATTTTACCAGTATGTTGGCCCCCACCTGTCTCTTCCATAACGCCCCCATGCTGGTTTCTCATACTCCCTTTCCCCTTGTACCAGTAATACTGCTGGTTATCCAGCCAAGTTTGCACAATGTGCCAGTTCACGCGCCCCCCCCCATATGCTGATTCCTCTGGCTGTAGCAGGGCATTGGGGACAAGGCCATGCCACACACACAAGATGAAATTTAATGCACTATACTTGTTTTTGTCTCCCCCTCACCATACAAACACTGGTGTCATTCAGCCGCTACCATCTCCTCCACTACCAAAACAATAAATAACTGCCGACCTCCAGTATGATGTTTTCACACTTTGTGGCACCCACCATTTAGTGCTGTTGCTAGCCCATTAAAAAACAAAGTAAAAAAAAAAGTTTCACTCCGTTCTCCTACTCAGCTCTCCCCTCCACCCCCACACACAATCTGGTCACAGTTATATCCCCCACACTTCCAAAACACTGACAGGGGCTTTCTGTTTCCAGTCTGGGGGGCATCGTGGCCTCCCAAGACTCTTGGGTATACCAATAATAGGAAGCAGAGTACAGAGAACCATATCCTAAAGCACAGGAAATAATAAAGAAATAACAAAGAGATGACATTGAACTAGCATAAAGCGCCATATATAACAGTATAAACTTTTTTGAGATCAACATTGATCAAATGCCACCTGAACATAGCAGTCACAAAGCCATCAATGGAGAAATGATGTCAGCTAGGTAATGTAAATGTAACACCAGCCACCCCTTCATAACAACAGGGCCACGTACTTAGGGGCTGGCCCATGCATAATCCACCCAGATGAATAAACAGGAGTAGACTAGCTGCATTCAACAGAACATCTTAAAAAAAAAATCCTCTGTCAGAATGTTACTTGGTTCAATGATCTTTCCAACTAGCCGAATAACAATGAGTCCAGGGAGCAGGCACTGGGGAACAGACAACTGCAGTAAATTAGAAAGCAGTGTACTGGGATGGGGGAGGTTATCCCATGGTCGGGGGGTCTGACCAGAGACTCAACAAGCTGACCGGGGACTTAACCAGCACACAACAGACACATTAAGTAACAAAGACAGAGATATCGGGACGAGGAACCAGCAATAAAGAAAATTGCCAAATGCTTGAAAAAAGAAACGCCATATTAAAGCAGATATGTAAAAAATTTGATACCAGAGGACAAAGACCCCAAGGGTTCATAGTAATTAAGGAAAAAGACTGCTGTAAGATTTAGAATGTGGTTATAGTCATCCCAGGGAGTAACTGGCAGCCAGCAAGAGCAGGAGAGAGCAAAGTTATTTATTATTATAGAAAGCACACAGAGAAGCACAACTACCCTCACCCAGCAGTTAAAAAAACTCCTGCCCCCAATCCACCCCATGCACCTACCTCAAGGCTGAAGCCAATTAGGTGAAAACTGGCCAAGTAAAAGGGTCCAAGGCACCAGCTCATCTTGGGGAGCCCCAGGAGTTGGCTCGCTGAGATGAGGTCTTTAGAAAAGCCCAGAGTTGAGCAATTATGTCCCTCCTTTTTGGCCTCAGCTGCATGGCATTTCTTAGCTGGTCCAACATTAGTCCAAGCCTCCGAGACAATACAGGCCACAGCGGATTCTGGAGGTGAGGTGCGTGGCAAAAGTCCCCAACCAACTATTGGCAGAAGAATTTTGAAATGCTGGCATACTTTTGGTGGACGAGAGCAGCTGCTGATTTGGCAGTTTTTTCTTAAAGTCTGCCATTGGTCTAATGCAGCAAGACGCTGTGATACTGTGCCAGGGGAGGAGGTGGTCAACCTCCAGCACAGCTACACAGAGGAAGTTCAGGAAAGGAAAACAGCCAGTGTGATGTCAAAGTCTTCCTGCTGAGATGAGCAGTGCACTAATGGCTGGCATACCAGGGCACTATCAGCGCATGTGTGTGACATCATGGTGGGAGGTGGAGCTTGAGCAGTCTCTTCACTTTGCACTGCCCAGACTCGCTTGGCTCACTTAGTGCTGTGTTGCCTGTTTTTAAGTTTTACTCTGAGCCTAGTTGTGACTGACTGCACCAAAAATTTTTGCTTTGGCAGTCGCAGGACACTCAGGATTGCAAGATCCACCACTGGCCACTGGCCATGACCACTACAACTAGCTAAATGGCTACCAAAAAATGTACCAAAATGTATTGCAAAAAGTTTTTAAAAACTGTTTCAACATGACAGAACAATTTTTAAATGTTATGAAAAAAATAAAACATCTAAAACCACTGAGTATCAATTGTAAAGACACTGTAATAGGTAGTGCGCAAGCAAACAGAAAGAACTAATTCTTGTATAAACCTTTTTCCAGGTTCTGGGAGGGGAGGTAGGGACTAGGGATTGTTAAGTATAGTGAGGGATACCTTTGGAAGAAATAACATTACTACGGTAATTATTTCTTCAAACCCTAAGAATCCCTCACTTATGCTTAACTGCAGACCCTTTAGCAGCACCTTGAGAGGCTGGATACAGAACCTGTTTGTTTTATTTATTAATGTCTGGTGAGACCGTGAGCAAGAATCTGCCCATTTTCATGAGCGACCAGACTTAGGTAGAGACATAGCGTTCATTCAAACAGAAAATCAAAATTGACAGTAGAAGTGCATTAACAGAGTAGACACATAGCTGATTACAGGCATTTACATAAATCTGAGTTAGATAACCAGATACACAATTTAGATTTGAAACCTGAGAAAGACAGCATCAGATCAGTAACATAGTGAGTTATTGAGACTGGGCAG
Organism: Neoceratodus forsteri; assembly: GCA_016271365.2. Lineage (NCBI taxonomy): Eukaryota > Metazoa > Chordata > Ceratodontiformes > Ceratodontidae > Neoceratodus > Neoceratodus forsteri. The sequence goes on along the minus strand of CM057459.1, from coordinate 738,118,748 downwards.
TTGAAACAGTAAAGTTCTTTGGCCAGAGCATGTTCTAAGCATGGGGCTGAGGCCGATGGTCTGGTGTGAGTCAGCGGGGCTTTGGCTTGGAAGAAAAAGTTGTATATAGGCAGTGCTTTATTCATGGCAATTTTTCATGCAGTGATGTCAATGCGTAACTTGACTCTGGTGATCAAGGAAGGCAAATTAGCCTTTTTTAAGGAGGGCACAGTGGTAGGTCTGGGCGGGGAGCTGCATAGTAAATTTGGCAACTTGGTTGTATAGCATTTTGACCCTGTGGAACTCAGATTTGGCTGCCACAGAGTAGATAATTAAGCTATAGTCAATAAGCGGGAACAGGAAGGTTTGGGCCAGAAGGTATCATGTTTAGGGTAACAGGAATGGGTTGATTCTGTATAGTGCGCCTTGTCTCTGGTGCTTTGTTTTTATCAGGTGCGTAATGTGGCTGCTAAATGTTAGATTGGTGTCTATGTAGAGGCCCAGGTATTTGAAGACTTTTTCAATGCTGGTTCTATTTAGGGTACTAACAGTAGTGCTGACACATCTGAGCAATTTTTCTGGGAGTTGAGGAAAATCATGTACTTAGTTTTACTAGCATTCAGTACAAGCTTGTGATCCAAGAATCACTGTTGCACTGAGTTGAAGTCGGACTGAACTGGCATTTTGGAGATCCTGGATGTCAACACCTCCAGTAAAGATCACTGCATCATCTGCATAAAACAGAATTTGGTCCATATTCATGCCAGTGGGTGTGTATTCAGAAATAAACTGAAGAACAGAGGGACAAAAATAGACCCTTGTGGAACTCTAATGGAGACTGGCAACACAGAGGAAAAACAGTTTGCGATCTTTGTTTTCTGTGTGCGCCCTCTCAAGTAATTCTGACCCCAGGTCAGCACTTCCTCCAAGCAGCCTAGGTCACCTAGGCACTTGATTAAGAGTTGGTGGTTAACCAGGTCAAAGGCCTTTGTGAGGTCGATAAAAATGGGCATTGTTAGATGGCCTTGGTCTAAGCACTGGTGAATGGCCTGCATGAACCCCACCAAGGCTGATTTTGTACTGTGACCTGGCCAGAAGTTGTGCTGGGCAGGGGTCAGAATCCCATATTTGTTTTGGAAGTCCAGGAACTGGTTGAAAACAATGCATTCAGTGACTTTAGCAAGTGGGGCAAGTAATGAGATGGGCCTGTAGTTCTGCAGGCAGACTGTGCTGCCTGACTTGTGCACTGGGACCACTGTGGCTGTTTTCTACAGTGTTGGAATTGACCTGTGCACAGAGAATGATTTAATATTTTAGCTAGTGGGAAGCACAGCAGATCTGCAGTGGCCTTGATCAGCATGTAATCTAGGTTATCCAGTCCCACTTGGGGCCGAGGGTTCATTTTGGTGAGGTATTTAAGCACTTCTTGGGTGTTAGAGCCTTGAAGAAGAAGAATATGGGGGTTCAGATTCACCATTATGTGGTCCTGGGTTAGGGGAGTTGGGCATAGCTGTTGCTGTTTGGGATGTATTCCTCTAGGTTGGTAAAAAATGTATTTAATTCTTCTGCAGTTTTAAGGGGATTGGTATGATAGCCATTTTCGGTAACCAAGAGGCTGGGACTGAAGTCGTTGTTTTTACCCAACATGTTGTTGATAGTTTTCCATGTTGCTGTTGCATCCCTGTCTGTGAGCTCACTTTGCATTTTGATCAGGAGGTCCTGTTTCAACCTTCTAACCAGGGTTTTGTCTTTATTATGTAGCTGTCTGTATTCAGTAGGGGCTCCTTTGGTGGACATTTTCCTGTACTCTCTCCATTTTCTATCCCTTGTCCTCATTAGTTTAATTAATTGAGGTATGACCCACTCCTGCCTGTTCCCCCTGATTCAAATCTTCTTGAGAGGGGTTATGGCATTATAATGGCAGTAAACAGATTGCAGAACTGGGATAGCACTACATCAACTGGGGCTGTGAAGTCCGGTACTGACCAGTTGATCTTGTTCACTTCCTCGCGAAGTGATGCGATGTTGAGTTTCCTAAGATTTCTAGTTATTACAAATACGGGGGGAACTTTGTCCCTTTGGCACTCCAGTGGCAGTAGACTGCACAGTGGTTGCTCATGCTATCCGCCAGTATCCCTGCATGCTTAATTTTGTAGATATCTGAGACTAGGATCCAGTCTATGGTAGTGGATTTCCCTGACCTGTAATTAATCCTTGTGGGTTCTTCAATGATCTGAGAGGGCCCAGCATTAGCGAGTGCCTCTTTGATGTTATTGTCTATTTTACCCTGCCAGTTGTAGTTAAAGTCCCTAGAATTATCCCTTCCCTGTTCTTGAGAAGCATGCTCTTAAAATTACCTACCACTTCAATGGCCATAAAGTAGTTTTCTGGAGGGGCATAAGAAATTGCTATGGAAGTAGTTTTCTCCTCCCCTAAGACTAGCTGTAGGGGTAGGAATTCACAGTTTGGGAAATCATCGGTGAATTCACACCTGCTAACCTTGAAGGGAGATTTGGCATAAACTAGACAACCCCAACCCCTGCAAATTGACCGGTCTTCTGTGAATATATTGTACCCCTGAAGGGTGATCCATTGGCTGAACACTTTATTAGAAAGCCAGGTTTCTGTGAGGGCAATAAAATCAAATTTATTTTCTCTCACCCACACCTCAAAAGCATCCCATTTGGCTGTTAGACCTTGGATATTTAGGTGAACGAACGAGAGGGCATTCTTCCAGTCACCCAAGGGAGCTCTTTCCCCTCCTGCTGGCCCTGGGTTGGGATGAACTGACCCTGAGATAAGCAGTAGGAAGAGTATTAGCAGTTGTTTAAAGTGGTCTGAGCGGCTACACTTTTCCGACGATTTAGGGTAGAAGCAATTGTGGGCAGTAATGGAGAAGACGTATTTGAGTGAGTGCTGTCCAAAAAGACACTTTCCATGCCACAGCTAGGGAAAGAGTAAGGGGGTTTCAGGGGGTCAGGGAGATGCTGGAGGTGAAGGCAGTACTAGCCATATTGGTTTGTGAAGCTGGCATAGTGACTGACGTGATCGGTGGTGGTTACTGAAATGGCCTTTGCCCACAATAGGGAGGACAAAATGAAGCACAAGATTTCAAGAGCAGCCATTTTTGTAGTGAGAAATTCTACTTGCAGCACTATCTAGAGCACTGGAGAAGTGCAATCAAGTATAGCAGCCTTTACTCTTGCAGACACTTGTAAGGCCAGGGCAGTGGGGTAGGGATTGTTAAACATATTTAGGAAAAAAGTTCTGCAAGACAGTAATGGTAAAGCCCATATGTCCAGATAGTACTGTTTTGTGAAACTGTGTACTGTTTTCCAGGTAGATGTTTATGGATTTCCTGCAGGGAAACACCTCTTGATGCTGCCACAGAGGCACAGGTGCCCCTTGTGGAGTGAGCCAGAAGGCCTTCAGGTGGCAGCTTGCCAGCTTTGTCATAACAGAACTGTATGCTGGAAACTATCCAACGAGAAATGGTTCTCTTGAATGCTGTTTTACCTTTCCCCACTTCATCTTATTTTTTAAAACTCATATTTATTGTTCTGCCATGGCATTAAGGTTACATACAGTCACATGAGCAATAAAACATAGCCTACATAGGCATTCAGGTGACATATCACATAGAAAAACCCCTTGGCCTTCTTATCCTTCTTACTTTCCTCACCTATCCTGAACATGTCCTTGTTCGTTCACAAGCTTATAACTAGCATGTCACCAAGGCTTTATGCCAGCAGTTTAATGGTGTCTTAACTTAAAAAATCTACTTTATTTCATGACCACTTGACATAGAGGTTTATGTTGCCTTACAACTAATGCAGTATAAGAATAGTGCTTTAACTCACCCAGCCTCAGGCGGCCAATGCGAACAAAACCAATAGCAGAATCATTCGACTCTCACATGGGTTCTGAGGCTGGGAGAGCCAGGAAAGAAAAACTTTTGTAGTTGTCAAGCATTATATCTAGACTAGAGGAGAACCAAACTCCTGGGCATCACCGTGTACCCTCCTAACTCTGTACATGACTCAACAGGAGTCTAACTGCTTTGGATCTGGGAGACCTTGCCACACCCCTGTGTTAAACACCCTAATAAGCATTTTAAGGATGAAAGGGGAGGGATGTCAGAGGGGGAGGAAAGGGGAGTGTACCCCAACCCTCATTGTCCCTGTAGGTTCAGGTCTGTTATGTCCATCCTCCTACTTTAAACCCATAGGGAGTCCCAAACCCTCCACAGGTCAATATGTTTGTCTAGAGAGCTCCTGAGCTTAGCTGTGAGCTCCTCCATTCTCCTGATTCTGCCCACTCGAATCTTCCAGGATTCTAACGTGGGAGGGGAGGCCTTCAGCCAATTTGCTGTTATCTCCTTGTGGGCCACCAGCCATAGTGTTCTGAAAAGGTTTTGTTGTTTGGCATTGACTATTATGGGGTTTCTGCAGCCTATCATCATCAGTTGGAAACTCAGGGGGATCTGGGCCTTCCACATGTTCTGAATAACTTTGTTGATCTCTCTCCAAAACTCCTGCACTCCTGGGCAGGCCCAGAATATGTGGAAGTGAATGCCCACCAGCCCGCATCCCCTCCAACTAAGGTCAGAGTTTCCCCCTAGAAAGAGTTTTGTTACTGAGGGGGTATGAAAGAAGTGAGAGAGGCACTTCCAGCGGAACTCCCTCCAACACAGAGAGGTCATGGTTCTCCAACCCCTCTCCCAGGCCATGGCCGACTAGTCACCTGGAATCAAGAGACTGCTCTCCTCTTCGTATCTCAGTCTCAAAACCTCAAACTGTAAGCATTCTTCTCCTTGAGGAGCTCTGTGCACCCCTGAAATAAATTTACCTTTTCATGCTAGATGTACCGACCAATATAGGAAAGTCTCTAATCCTATAAGGTCCCTATTAATCTTTGGGACCAGGTTATTGGACACCAAATAATGCCTGGCCTGGAGGAACCTATGTAAGTCCGTCTTTGTTAGGCGGTATCTACTTTGGAGTGAGGCAGAAGAAGCCACCACATCTCCTTGTATCAGACTGTGGAACCACAGCCCGGAAGGAGTGTCTAAAGCTGTCAGTCCCAAGGGTGGGTGAGGCAGAGAACCAAGAGACTCCTGAGGAGCGCAATACCTCCTCCTGCAGTCCACTGGGGCTGGGGATGAGGCGGCTGGTAACTGCCAGGTGCAGATAGATGCTTTCTGGAAGTGAGTAGGCCAGGAAGGCACCACTAGGTGGTTGTCACTAAACTCGCTCAAAACAGAGCACGTCTCCAGCTTGGTATTGCTTCTTACCACATAGGAGATGTGGAGTCCCTGAACTAACCTCGAGAGGAACTGCTGATATTCAGTAAAATCAGCATCAGAGGAAAGGTGGACAGAATGTTCCCCTTCCTCAGATAAGGATGTCAAGGAAGTAGAGGAGCTCGGGTGTTCGGAGTCCTCCTGCGGCGGGGGAGACAGGCAAAAGACCTGCTTGTCCATAGCTCTAACATACCTAGGGAAGGCTGTCACAGTGGCCCTGAACATCTCCCAGGTTAAAGGACCCATAGGGCCCACGTGACCTGGGGGGGAGGTGTCTGCAGAGGGATTGGGGAGGGGCATCTCATACAAAGTGCCCGGCCTCTGTCAGGGCTCTGAGATCCCAGAGAAGGTCTTCCCATGCGGGGGAACCCAGGAGTCGATCCAGTCAGTGAACGCTGCAAATGTATGAACAAAACCTGGTTGAGCCCGGAGGGAGAATCTCTCCTGTGATGTGACTGAGGTTGCAGTGTTCCAGAAGGGCAACCCTCAGTGCTGCCCACTAAGAATGCCCCTGAAGTCTCAGAGGAGAAGAAGCAGGGGTCAGTGCTTCGGCTCCTCCCCACTCCCTATAGGGTAGTGGTAGAGGGCCTCTGCACCTTAACCTGGCCCCTCAACACCTCAGACTCCAAGGCTGCCCTCTTCCTCAACCCCAGTGCCAAGGGGTCCCCCAATCCCGCAGGCCCCCCAAGGGAGGTCCAGAAGAGGCGGTCCTCATCCCCACCAAGGAAGCCATGACAGCACCAGAAATGGCAGCTGCCCCAGCCCCCATGGTCGAGACTGCCACACCAGGCTCCTCGAGACCGCTTTCCACCACAGTGTCCCCAACACCTGTGTTGGCATGGGGGGCCACAGGGACTACAGACTCCGGGGAGCCCAGCTGGTGAACACTGGGCCACCTGGTGTGCGTCCAAGAGGACTCCCAGAGTACGAGGAGTCGGGACGCCAGTCTGAATCGGACAGCAAGTCATCTGCCTCTGAAGAGGAGGAGACCACACATACTGCTAGACTAGCAACCCCGGGAGCTCTCTTACCAGCAGCACCACAAACAGTGCCACCATGGAACATGGTACTGCCTGCGGCACTACCTCGATCACTGGCACTACAAATGCCACCAGGATCCAAAGCTGCACCGACAGGCGGAGCCTCGGGTCTGCCAGTGCCAGGCCCAGCAGCCGTGGGGGCTACAACACTGGGGGAGCCTGCACCTCCATGGAGGTGACTGCATTGGTGGTGCTCTCAACCCAGCTTCACAAGGAACCGAGCTACTCCTCCAGCACCGTGGAATAAACCTCCTTGACAGCAAGGCTGGAATCTGAGGAGGTTTCCTCCTCATTGGGCTGTATAGACCCGGGAGAGGGCCTGGAGGCAGGGTCAAGAGATCTTGCCATGGCATCCCAAGAACGATGCTGTCCTCTGAAAGTTGGAGGGGTCCTGTTGACTTTAAATGCACAGATCTCAAGAATACTGTGGTCCATAGAGAAACAGGCATCGTAGTTGTCCATATCATGGTTGGGACCCAGGCAACGCAGCCAAACATCATGTCGGTCTGTCACGGAAAAATGCCAGTCACAGGGGCACCAATGCATGGGGGCGCAACCCACTTTGGATTTTCTCTTAGCCCCTGAACCAGACATGACGCGAAAATAACTCAACAAAATTCACAGAAAAAACCTGGTGCCATCGGTAATAACAATAAATGGAACGAGCTTACCAGTTTCCAGATGGCAATGGGTGAAAATCAGAACCGGCATGGAGAAGCAGTAACACAGCATCGAAATTCAGAGAAGGCCCGATGATAAAGCACCTCTGACACTCACACAGCAGGTGCAACCTCGACAGTGGGAGAAACAGAACTGGGGTGGAGGAGAAGTCTGCAGCACCTAATGACCAACCCTACTGCGCCACGCAATGCATTTGCCTCGTGGGTGGCACCTCCCCACCAAAGAAAGAGCTCCCATACAGGTGCACACCTCTCACTTACACCACATCAGTAAAGAATGATGAAGACTGACAAGGAAAGATTGTTTTTTCTTGCTGGCTGCTAGCCACGCACCTTCTTTATTTTTTCTATAGAGGTTTTTCTCCTCAGTTGCTTGCATCATTCCAGGGATAAACCCTGACCCCAGGAATATAAACACTGTTCAAGCCTGCATCCTCCAACCTCTCCAGGCTCCAGTAACCTATCAATCACCCCACGGCTTTTCCTTTGTGGCAGGAGCTCTGTGGGGAGGGCTGCCCCCAATGTGGACTAGGATCCAGTGCCAGCAGGCACTAGGACCCCAAGGAGTCCCAGTGGCCCAGACTGTCATTTAATTATTTGTTTAAAATTGGTGCTGGCCCATCGGCACAGTGGTTGGATTTCCGCTTGCGACACTGGTGACCCGGGTTCGAGAACAGACTCAGGTTGCTGTTGGGCCGGCAGGGGGGAGAAGGCTTGAGTGTCTGACAACTGCTCGCCTTCTCCAAGGGGGAGGGTGGGGATGCGTCTCGGTGTGTGTTGGCTGTTGGCGGAGGCCGGGAGCACAGCATTTTGGCAAACCCCACTAAATGTAGGAGGCGTGGTGGACTTTGGCGTACACCTTGATGCCTGTGGCACACCATCACCCCGCCCCCGGGAGAAAATGGGAAAAATAGCTTCCCAAGCAGCGGATGACAGCTGCCAGCCCTCATCTCACGGAAGCCCTTGGTCCCCAGAACCACCTCAGCAGCATCCAGGGACCCGAATATAAGTGCTGGTTGTCCCCCCTGCGTCTTCCCCCTTGGAGGAGAGGGACCCATCTGGTGAGGTGGAGGGGACAGGACAAGTGTGTGTTGGCAGGGCCCTAGGCTGGCCTGAAGGAGAGGTGGGCTGGGGAGTCAAAGGGAGAAGCAAAAAAAAAAAAATTGGTAATTGGGAGCGGCACACTGAGCTGAGGCTTATTTCGAGGTGCCACCCAGGGAAAGGGCAGAAGCAAAATTACAAACAAAATATGGCCAGTCAGGTGATGTGGTTACAGTGAGGAGGTTGAGCTGAGGCTCATTTCGAGGTGCCACCCAGGGAAAGGGCAGAAGCAAAATTACAAACAAAATATGGCCAGTCAGGTGATGTGGTTACAGTGAGGAGGTTCATATAGAGAGCGTAAGTTGAGTCCAGTACAGAATAAATGGCAAAACATAGTAGATGAGGACAAATGAATTAGCATACAAAATATCTGTGCAAATTGGTGAACTCAAAGTGCACAGTGTCAGACTGAAGGGAGGCTGAGACAGTGCTGAGACAGAAGTCAAAACAGGCTGATAAACTTCAAAGAGGTTGCCAAAATTATGATGTTAAGAGTAAGGGTAAGTAAGAGGTAACGGGTGGTTGGAAGTCAGGCATGGGTAAGGAAGGGTTCAGGAAAAGGGCTTACAGGAGCAGGGATGGGGGGTTTAGCTGGCATCAAATGGGGAAGGGTGAGAGGAAAGATGGATGGAGGTGGGTAGGTGGTTCCAGAGGGCAGGGAAGTGGTGTGAGAAAGTAGATTTTGTGGCTGAGGAGCGCGGGTGGGGAAGGGAAAAATGTGCGTTGTTCTCTTGAGTGCAGGGAGGAAGGGGGGTGGGAGAGAGGAGATGGGATAGGTGGTGGGAGGGGACTCAAACCAGTATTTAGAGAAGAGAAGAGCACAGTGGAACTGGTGATGTAAGAGGAGAGGGAGGATGGATAGGGGGGTGTAAAGGGAACAGTGGTAAATGTGAGAGGGTGAGCTGGTAGCAAAGCAGCAGAAGGTATTGCAGAGGATGTCCAGTCTGGCAAGGGAGGTGTAGGGGGCAGTGCCATAAACTGCATCCACATAGTAGAAAACTGGGAGAACCGTTTTTGTGACTAGCTCCTGACGGACCTGGGGAGAAAGGCAGTTCTTATCGCAGTAAAGGGCACCAAGTTTGGGGCGGAGTTTAGCATGGATGGCATCAATGTGGAAGAACAAGTCAAGCCTGCTAGTTAGCTACACACTGAGGTACTTAAAAGCTGGGACTACTTTAAGTGGTGTGCCATTCAGCATGGAGAAGACAGGAAGGGGGGTAAGCCAGGGCAGCTTCTAGCTGGTACCAGAGGTTATAGACACTTTTTTTTTTGTGTTGACCTGAAGTTGGCTGGACTGGAACCAGTGCAGAACATTGTGAAAGTCTTGCTGAAGCAAGACTTCCAGAGATGTAGTCGAGGAACTGGAGGTGAAGAGAGCTGTGTCATCTGCATACATATCAATATGCAAGTTGGCACAGGAGTATGGGAGGGTCATTTGGGTGATGGAGAAGAGGGCTGGACCCAGAATGGAGCCCTGTAGGACCCCAGCCTGGATGGGGGAAGGAGAGATGGCACCTCTTACCTGTACCAACTGTTGATGGTCCAAGAGGTAAGAATGGAACCAGTCGACAGTGGGGGCTGAGAGGCTGGCAGAGCTCAGCTTATCCAGGAGGAGTGAGTGGGACACCGAATCAAAGGCATTGGCCAGATCGATGAAAATGGTGACTGTGATATTCCCTGACCCATCGATGAAAGGAAGTAGTCAGTGACTCTAAGTAGGGAGAAGATGGTGGAATGATCCTTCCTAAACCCACACTGGAAGAGGGAGAGGAAGTTGGAGGAGTGGAGGAAGTCTGCAAGCCGAGAGTAGACTAGTTTCTCCTACAGCTTCACAAGAAAAGAGAGGTGGGAGATAGGGTGGAAGATACCATGAATGAAGGGATCACCTCCTTTGTGGAGGAGGAGAACCCTGGCAATCTTCCAAGACTGAGGGACAATGCAAAAAGTGAAGGATGGATTTAGGAGGTGAGTTTGGGTGGGGGGGGGTGATGGCAGAAGTTGACAGATGGAGAAGTTTAGGGTCCATGACATCTGGGCTGGATTTGTAAGGGCTGAGTGAGGAAAGTAAGGAAAGTAAGTAAGTAAAAATGTATTTATTTGAGGCACCCTTCCAAAGCTCAGGACGCCTTTACAAAATCTCACATACAGTATTAAAATCGACAGCTATTTAAAACACCATTTACATTTCTGAAAATGCTTGTTTGAATAGAAAGGTCTTAAGAACTTTTTTAAAGTGCAAACAAGATCTCCTGGGGAGTGATGGGAGGAATAAAACCTCAGACGAAAGTGAGGTGAGGAAGAGGGAGCGGAAGGGAAGGGGGGAAAGGAGTGGAGCCATGCGGTGGGAGGGAGGGGTGAGAGCAAGTTGTAAAAAACTCACCGAGGTGAGCAGCAACAGAGTGAGGGTCAGACACTGGTGAGCCATTAACTGTGAGGACAGTGGGAGAGGGCTGGGCTGGGCTGGGGGATCAAAAAGGGAGTGAATCACCTTCCAGAATTTGGCTGAGGAATTAAGATTATTCTGGAGGTTGGCCTTGAAGTAGAGGGACTTAGTGGTATGAATGGCCTTAATGCATGAGTTCCTCAGTGCCCTGTAGGAGAGGAGGTCCAACAAGGAGTGGAATAATTTATATCTGGCCCAGTCTTGGCCATGGGTCTTGCATAAGTCAATGAGATTGAAGCTGATCCAGGGGTGGAGAAAGGGATTTAACCCTGGATTTCCTGAAGGGGGCATGCTTTCCTCAGAAAGAAGTAAATACTGAGTGGAAGAGACAGAGAGGGCCATATCAATGTCTGGGGCAGTGAGTAGCAGCCAGGTCACTCAGTAGAGCTTCTTATTTCAGGGACCTGGACCAGATGTACTCTGGGGAGGATGGAGGGAGCCGGACTTTCTTAACACAAAATGTCACGTGGTGGTCGCTGAAAGTTCCTGCACTACACTTCTGCAACAATGCGGTGGGGGTGTGAGGTGAGAACCCTATCCAGGAGGATATGATCTGATGAGTGGGGATTGAGTCGGGAGGGTTCTGTGATGAGCTGTGAAAGGTTAAGGGGCTGAGTGCAGTGGGTAGTTGGTCTGGAGGTCAGGGAAAGCCAATTAATGCTGAGAACATTCAGGAGGATGAACAGAAGAGGAGTGTGAGGAGACAGTGGAGAGTGAGCCCATCAGAGATGAGGGGGAAATTCTCGGCAAGACATAGAAAACACCAATAAAAATGGGTAGTAAGGAGGGAAAGGAGAGTTTAGCTACCAGAAATGCATGGGAGGAGGGTGCAGCCTCCATGAGAGTGATGGTGCAGGAGACATTCTGGCACACATATAGGGCAACTCCACCCCCTCGTTTACCCCTGTCCTATCTAAAGAACTGGTAGCCTGGAATGGCCAAGCTGGAATCGGGAATCATGGAAGACAGTCAGGATTCTGTGATACAGAGGAGGTCTGGAGAGTGACGAGAGACCCACACAGTGAGAAGCTCCAGTTTAGGGAGGAGGCTCCTGGCAATGAGGTGGAAAATACTACGGGGAAAGGACCAGGGTTGAGTTGCACATCACCAGCAAGGACGAGAAGCAGGGTAGGGAGGTGAGGAATGAAGCAGGACTTGCATCCTCTTGGCTGTGGAATGGGGAAGGGACAGGAAGGAATGGTGGAGAAACTTCAGGTTAAGAGAAGGAAGGAAGGAGACTAGGATGGATGGGGAAGGAGGAGAAAGGGAGGGGAGAGGATGGGTGAAGGAAGGAGGGAAAGAAGAGGGTCAAGGGTGGAGAAGGATGTTTTTTTTCTAACCTTTAAGGTCCCATCCACCTCCCCCGACATGAGCGCAGCCATCCATTGGCCTCACTTGCATACAGCAGAACCCTGCGGGAACAGCAAGCTCCCTGGCCCAGCTTCTGAGGTCACTGTGGGGATGGAGCGCTCCTCCAAACCTTTCTAACTGACGTGCAGTGCCACACGGCAGCGGCTCCACCTGGGCCTGGGTCCTGATGTGACAATTTGAGTTTGTTTCCAAACTGGGGCGCCTGCATGGCAGTGCGGCATGCTGCAGACGGGCCATCAGGGTGGCCCCAGTATTTTAGTTTAGAGCTCCGAATAATTCAACTGGTAAAAGTAACTTTGTGATGGTTACTCTGTAAGTTACACAACAGCAAACAGAAATCTGGGCAAGAACTGCACCAAGGCTTAGTAAGTGAACGGTTCAGTAGTGACAAACATCTACAAGAAGGATCGTATTATCTCCGGGTACAGTTGCCACAAACTAACTTGCACTATGTAAGTAACTTGCACTTGTGTATTCTGCTATTTGCACTACAAAATAAACATTTTTTGTACCCTGCTGCACCAAGGGACTCCCACAAAAATGGAAGGAAGGAAGGGAGGGAGATTTAGAGGTTATACTACCGATTTGTGAAATGAAAGTTCCCATGTTTCAATCCCACCACAACTCAATATATGACTTTGAGCAAATCACAAGACCTCCCTATGCTCCAGTTCCCACCCAGCTTTAAAAGTGGGTTGCAACAGAACTCCACTGATAATGAGATTCCGTGTCTCAGATGGGCTAGCCAGCGAAAAATATTATTACAAGAAACTGCCAAACTTTTATTTCTCACCTTTCATTAATGCTTTCAGCCCTCAATGTGTAAACCCTGTCGATGTGAGAGATATGGAAAATGGGCTCGTCTCCAGAAGGGTCAGTGGGCAGCTTAACCAACACCTCGTTTAAAAAGATGGGCTGCAAGACAAAACACACCACAGTAAAGAAAAAAACAAAGCAAAAAGAAAACACCACCTTTTCTGGCAGAATACTGAATGTCAAGTCTGTGGTCTCATGGTTGCATTTCATAAACATTTTATGTTTCAGTGTTTGATGTAGTGTTTTTCCAGTCAATAAATTTCATTTTTTCTGTAAATTGTTCATGGGTCCCGGAATCATTGAGCTCATCCCAACAATCTGTAGTAAAACTGCTGGGGATCTGGTTCCATTGCTCCAGTGGTGAAGAAGAGGAATGTTGGATGCAGATTCTAATGACATACGAACAAATGAAGAAGCCAGCAGAATAAGGCCATTTGATCTATCTAGTCTGCTCATATTGCAGGGTCCTCAGCTTAAGCTACTGACCCTGCCCCATCTGTCATTCCCCTCTGTCTGCCCCTCTCTTTACCCTTGTTTTCCCCTTAACTCTATCCCAGCCTCTCTTGAAGCTGACCACCATCTTCATTGAAACCACCTCTTCTGGAAGTACATTCCAACCTGCCACCACCCTCTCCATGAAGAAGAGTTTCCCAGCCTCCCTCCTAAACCTCCCCCACAACTGGATACTGTGTCCCATCGTCTTACAGTTTCCACTGAGTTTAAAGAGACCCCTCTTATCCATCCTATTTATTCTTTTCAAATACAGTACTTGAAAGTCTCAATCATGTGCCCTCTCCTCTCTCCTCCAGGGAGTACATATTTAGGGCATCCAACCTCTCCTCATACGTTCTACCCTGCTGGCCCATGATCGTCTTCATGCAGGTTAAGAAAACATTACTTACCACAGTAATTTTGTTTCTTCCCAGTGATACTCAGGTATTCATAACTTTCTACAGTGTCCCTTTAAGCCAGAACTGCCTGGAAAGGGTAGAACACATGCAAATGATGGAACTCTTTGCACATGACAATTATTCAAATGCTGCCTTGAACTAACTGCCTTAGTTTTAAACCCCTCAGATTTCCTGGGCGCCTGAAAAGGTAGGCCCCCAAGGAGTGTGAATACTGAAAAACAGTAATAATCACTAATCATAAACATAATCAAGCCCATAACCCCCCCAAATAAACCCTTGAACTAGAGGGGGAAAAACCACAACAGATGCCCCCCAAAAATGTCAGAATCACCTGAAAGAAGGGGGGAAAATACAACGTGAACCTTGTTTTCCAAAATTGTGCCAGAAAGTGGCATGTATACCTCTGAGATCACATTATGCAGGAGTGCAGAGGCTAAAGATTCTAGTAGGGGAGGCAGGTTGGGAAGTTATGAATACCTCAGTATCACTGGGAAAAAACAAGATTACTGTGGTAAGTAACTTTTTCATCTAATCCCAGTAATACTCAGGTATTCCTAACTTTCTGCAGATACGAAGCAGTACCTTTGGAGGTGGGCACAGAACCTTATTTTGGAAACAGACTTTGCAGGACTGCTGTGTCAAATGTAGCATCACTCCTGGACTGAAATTCCAGATTGTAGTGCTTTGCAAATGTTTGTACTGTTTTCCAGGTAGCTGCTTTATAGATGTCCACAAGTGGAATATCCCTGGCAGCTGCTAAAGTAGCAGCTGTCCCTCTTGTGGAATGGGCCCTTAATCCTGTTGGAGGTTCCCTTCCAGCTTTAGTGTAATGGAACTTACACTGGACTATCCATTGAGAAATGGACCTTTTCAATGCTGTTACCCTTTCCCACATCCCCATAAGGAACAGCTGTTTTCTGTCCTGCCTATGGTCCTTAGTGGCTGTCATACAGTAGCTGAGAGCTCTCTTGACATCCAGACTGTGAAGCCTTCTTTCTCCAGAGGTGGAATGCTCAGTGAAAAAGACAGGTAGGGTAATGGTTTGGTTCAGGTGGAAATCAGAGACCACTTTAGGGATAAATCTCCTGTTCGTTCTCAGGACCACCTTATCCTTGTGGAATGAAATGTAGTCCTGTTCAATACAGGGAACTTGGAGCTCACTGATTCTTCTTGCAGAAGTCACTGCCACTAGGAACACTGTTTTCCAAGTGACATATTTCAGATGAGCAGAGGACATGGGCTCAAAAGGAGGTCCCATGGGCTTAGCTATGCACACATTAAGGTCCCATGCTGGCACCGGTTCCCTATGAGGGGGGGTGCAAATGGGCCAAACCCTTGAAGAACCTCCTAAAGATAGGGTCTGAAGCTATTGACACATTCCTTCCAGCAGAGATTTAAGTAGAAGCTGCTGCCAGGTGGACTTTGAGGGTACTGGACTGCAATCCCAAGGAATGTAAATAAGAGAGGTAATCAAGAACAGCTGGAACCCCAGCTTGTGTTGGCACCAGCTCCCTAGCTGAAGACCAAATAGAAAACCATTTCCATTTTGAAGCATAGGTTTTCTTAGTGGAAGGCTTCCTGTAACCTCATAGGATGTCCAAAACAACTTCAGAGAGGTGTAAACCTGCATACTCTAGGTCTTCAAGAGCCAAGCTTTGAGACTGAGAGACCTGAGATTCGGATACAGTAGTCTCCCCTGGTTGGAGGTTAACAGATTGTGCCTCCGAGGGAGGTGTATTGGCTTGGCTACAGACATGGAGAGCAGCAGAGAGTACTATGGCTGCCTGGGCCAGTCTGGAGCTATCAAGATCATTGCTGCTGACTGGGACCTGAGCTTGAGCAATACCCTGTACACCAGATGGAAGGGAGGAAAAAGCATATAGGTGCTTTCCTGACCAATTCAAAGCTAGAGCTTCCAGGGGTAGTGTACCCTGATCTAATGGTCTGCAACAGTATTGTGGCAGGTGGTGGTTCTAATGGGATGCGAACAAGTCTATCTCTGGTGTGCCCCACCTTCTGAAGATTACTTCTACCACTTGCCTGTTCAGGGTCCATTTGTGATGGGCCTGGTTGATTCAACTCAGAACATCTGCCAGGGTGTTATCCTTCCCCGGCAGATGGATTGCCTGTCAGGAAACTCCCAAGGAGTAAGCCAGGCTCCAAATTTTCATGGCTTCTGTGCAGAGAGGACCCGACCTGGTACCTGCCTGCTTGTTTATGTAGTACATTGTGGTGGTATTGTCTGTTCTGACCTGTACCAATTTTCCCTGTACCAGTGTTGTAAAGGCTTTTACTGCCAGAAACACTGCTCTGAGTTCCAGCAAGTTTATGTGCTGGAGAGACTCTGCACTTGAGCAAGTGCCCTGGGTTGTGTGGTCTCCAAAATGGGAGCCCTACCCCAGTAGAGATGCATCTGTTGTGAGAACAGCTGATGGGGACTCTCATTGAAAAGGAACCCCTTCCCCTAGGTTGGATTCCTCTTTCCACCACTGAAGTGCCTGTAACAAGGTTTTTGTTACTGGGATCAGCTTTGAAAGGGAATCTCTTCTTTGGCACCAGTGTACCCTTACGTGGAACTGGATGTCTCTCATTTGGAACCTGGAGCCTAGGACTGTGCCTGTGGCGCAGCATGTGGCCCAAGTGCTGTAGGAACTGTCTTGCAGTTTTTGGCTTGTGCAGGCTGAATGAATCTGCAAGCAACTGGATACTTCTTACCCTGTCCAAAGGCAGGTAGGCCCTGCCCTAAAGGGTGTTGATCTCTGCACCTATGAATTGCAGCACCTGTGCAGGTAGAAGGATGGATTTTTTTATTTATCAAGAACGCCAGGGACTCCAGAAGCCCCTGGGTAATCTGTAGATACTGTCTGACTTGCTCTGGTGACTTTCCCACCACCACCAGCCAGTCATTCAGATACGGAAACGCCGTGACACCTTGTCTTCGAAGGTGTGCCACAACCACTGCCAGGCACTTTGTGAATACCCTTGGAGCTAAAGTGAGGCCAAAAGGCAGGATTGAAAACTGGTAGTGACCTGATAGGAGTCTGAACTTGAGGTATTTTCTGTGAGACTCCCTTATGGGGATCTGGAAATAGGCATCTTTTAGGTCCAGTGATGCCAACCAGTCTCCTTTTTGGATTGCTGGCAGAATCAGTTCCAAAGTTGCCATTTTGAACTTTTATTTTGTCAAATGCTTGTTTAATACCCTGAGGCAAAAGACAGGCCACCACTCCCCATTTTTCTTTGTGGTAAGGAAGTACCCTGAATAGAAACCCTTTCCTTTCTGTTGAATTTGGGACAGGTTTCACTGCCCTTGACAGTAGCAGGTTTCGAACCTCTGCCTCCAGCAGCTTTTTCTCTATGAGGGAGGATGGTCTGAATACTCTGGTTCTCAGAAGAGGAAGGGATTTGAGACTCAGAGAAAGTCTCTGACTCACTACCCCCCAGGATCCACTTGTCTGTGATGATATTTTGCCAAGCCTGGAGGTAGTGAGACAGTCTGCCTCTGACAGGTATCGAGGAGGTGGCCTGTAAAGACATGTCAGGGTGTTTGCTTACTCTGGGGCTGAGGCTGGGTTTGGGATCTCTGCCTGGCACCCCTCCTGCCCTTACCTCCGAAGTGCCCCTATTGGGGATACCGTTAGTATTGGGGTGCAGCCATTGCCTGGAAAAAGGGCAGTGTGAAAGGACCTGCCCCTGCCTCCCCTTCCATAGGGTATGATGGCTGGAGAGGCTTTCTCTTTAGCAGAATTGCTCTTAAAGGGGGCTTTATATTTATCCACCTTCTTCATTTAAGCCACTGTTGTCTCTCCAAAAAGGAAATTACCCCCCCAAAGGGAAATCCAGAGCCTTCGTTTGAGTGTCCCGGGTAAGATTTGTGGCTCTTAGCCAGGCGAACCTTTGTTGGGCAACAGTACTGACCATCCACCTAGCTGCTGTATCAGTGGTATTAGCAGCCATTTGAAACTGCTACTTGGCCGCCTCTAGGCCAAAACTGGCAGTTTCTGCAAGGTCATTAGACAAGGGTGAAGGGGTTTTATTTGCCACGGCCAGTACAGACTGCCATAAAGACTTTTAATACTGGGCCATATAGGCCTGAAAATTAGCCTGCCTGATGGCCAAGGAAGCTGACAAGTATCCCTTTTTGGACTTACTATCAATCTTCCTGGGCTCCTTATCTGGTGGGTGATAAGTCAGGGGCACCTTAGCCTTGTCACGGGAAGCTGCCTGCACCACCCCCTGGTGGTCAGGATGGGAAAACAGATACTATGCACCTTCCCTTTCCAACTGATATTTTTCATCCAGCCTCTTTATCAAGGGGGGGGGGACAGAATTAGGAGTCTGTAAAATCTTACTTTTTAAAGAATTTATTTACAAGCAAAAGGAGCTTCTTTGTGGGGGTTAACCCCATCATCTTGAGGTATTCCACCTCTTCTTCATCCTCTATTTCTTCACTTGTGGTGATGTCCAGGGCATCTGCCATCTTTCTCACAAAAGTGAAATGTGAGGAATAATCCTCAGTGGTTCTAGGAGGTGAACCAAAATCTTGCTCAGTGGAGACCTTACGTTCAAAAGGTTCCCCTTCATCGTCCTCCTCACATTCACCATAATCTTCTTCAATAAATGAAGATTTACCTGTGCTGCCAGTCTGTCCAGCTGGAAGCTGAACAGGTGGCTACTGGCCAGTGGGGAAAAGACCTTGTAAGACTTGCACCACTTTAAAAGCCTGAGCTATATCTTGAGGAGAAGGAAGAGCCAGAGCATCCACATAGTCTCCTTTTTTTCAGTAGAGGATTCTGTGCGATTTGCTTTCTTTGTCTTTTTAAAGGAAACTGGGGAGTTAGCCAGTTTAGCAAGCCTCTTATACCCTTATCACCCATCTCAGGGATTGAAATAGTCACTGCAGTGGTTTCACCCACAGCAGAAGAGGGTGTTGGCTGGTCAGAGCCAGAGGAACCCTTAGGTGGAGCAAGTTTTTTCTTAAGCCGTTCCAGGCATTTCTCCACTGTTTTCTCTAAGAAGGTTTTACAAATACCACAATCCTCCTTCAAGTAGACAGGAAGTGTGTATGATCACTAACATGTACACGCTGAGCTATGAATACACAGCCCTAACAAAGTGTCACCGTCACCAACTGTTTCGTACTGACAGACATGGGAATTATTCAGGATGCTGCATGCATGGCAGGATTCCATAATGGTTGTTGCAGGGGGTTTGAATGTCCTGTATCCTGTACAGCTGTTCACTGAGAGTCGACCCATGCTGGCACCATGACGTCATGTCATGATTTGCATGTCCTAGTGTCACTGTTGAGGACTGACAGTCTGAGTCCTGTCGGAATGTGTGAACAGCAAGGTGTGTAGTACTGCGAGTTGCATGTGGGACATTCCACAAATCCATTGGGACTGACTGTGATGATGTTATGCCTGCTGTGTATGTCACACAATGAACTGGTACATTGGCACGGGCATCTGGTATATCTGTACGAAGTATAGGGCGCTAATGGTAAGCAGCAATGCTTGTGGAAGGAACGCAGTCAGTGCTGTCACACTGGTACGGATCTGCAGAATAGGCAGAGGAAACAATGCCGTGTTGGGTGTGAGGGGGTGGGGTACAGAGACAACAATAAACAGTGCAAACAAGTACATGTTGCAACATACGGCATATAAACCATCCGAGTCAGGCAATGGATCCAACAAACACACTCAGCAAGCACAAACACCAGGCAACAGAACAGTGATGAACGGAAATATGAACAACATATCATATGCATCTGCCAGATACAATTGTACCAGCTTCACATTCAATGACTATCTGTTTACATAGTCTCTGACAGATGTGTTACACGTGGAACAATTGCACAGGGTGCTGTCCACAGGAGCTGATGGTGTAGTAGCATAAACACTGGACCTTTGGTTAGCATGGCTGTGGGTTTGCATCCTCGGTGTGGGGAAATGGTTGTCGTATCTTATATGTGTGATGTTTTGTTTAGCAATCGCGGTTATGTGCAACCACTAATTACCACATGTGCAGCTACACATTTAGCCTGTGGCAGAAACAAATACGTACATCACACGTTTACAGTACTGTGGCTGCAGCTTGTAAATGGACACAGGGTGAACCAAGTATGCTGTCAGGGAATACACACATGGGAGCTTATCATTGAAAACAAACCCTACTTGTGGAGTGCAGTATGGATCACTCATAACACACGACATTCCGTAGTCAGCCAAACAATAACACTGCATGGTTGTGTACATATGCCTAGTGCCCACTCAGTCGTGCTGCACTTTGCTGCCTATATTCCGCCCAGCAGACGGGACATACAATCAGTCCACGCCCACTCATTCAGGACTGTGATGAATGGAAGGCAGACCGATGTGGATCTATGCTACAGAACCAGTGTCTATACATAACTGACGCCCTGCAGTCTGCAGGATACGTTCGGGAACCACAGCAAACATAACATCCTATTTGTTTCTGACTGTGTTCTGCAGTCTGCAGGGAGTCAGCTGCTTATACACACAAGTTATGTGGCATAGATCCATGTCAGTCTGCCTCCCATTTATCACTGTTCTGCATGTGTGGGGTGTGGACTGATCATAACTCCGGTCTACTGGGCGACATTTAGATGGCACAGTGCAGTATGATCAAGTGGACAGGAGGCAGTGGGAAAGAGTGCAATATGGAAACGGGCATTGCTGTTTGATAGTATTGGTACGAGTATTGCTGCACCGTGGCCTTACTAATGACCTGCACAAGGGCAGTATTACCTCCTCTTGCTTGCTGCTAATCCTTCTGCAATGCAGCCTAATATTTTATTTGCCTTTGCTGCTGCTTTCCTACACTGTGTGGAGTACTTCAGGTCACTGGTGATCTTTATTCCCAGATACTTTTCCTCCTCTGTTGCAGATACTCTGACACCTCCCAGGTTGTACTCAGTCCTGTGGTTCTTGGCTCCAATGTGCATAACTTTGCATTGAAGCCAAGCTGCCAAAACCCAGACCACCCCTCTAGTTTTTCCAGATCTTCCTTTAGATCTTGCATACCTTCTGCTGTACCCATCCTCCCTCAGAGCTTGGTGTCATCCTCAAACAGGCAAATGTTGCCCTTAATGCCATCACAAAAATCACTGATGAAGATACTGAACAGCACCTGTTCAAGCACTGATCCCTGTGGGACCCCACTGGTGACCTCCCTGGTGCAAGATAGCTCACCCCCCACCACCATTCTCTGGGTTCTGCTCCCTGCCAGTTTTTCACCCATCTGGTCAACTTCTGTCCAACCCTGAGATCTGCCAACTTCCTGATCCACCTCTTGTGGGGTACAGAGTCAAAGGCCTTGCTGAAGTCCAGGTAAAGGATTTCCAACACTTGGCCCCTGTCCACTGTTTTAGTAACCCAGTCAAAAAAGTCAAACAGATTAATTTGACATGGCCTCCCTCCCATAAACCTGTGCCTCACATCTTGGAGACCATGCTCATCTAGATACTCAACCTATCTTTCCTTAAGTATGGTCTCCATGAGCTTGCACACGATTGAGGTCAGAGTGACTGGTCTGTAATTCCCTGGGTCGTCTTTGGGACCACTCTTATGGAAGGGTACTACATGTGCCATTCTCCAGTCCTGCAGTACCATGCCTACTCCAGTGAACTACTGAACAGGTCAGCCAATGGATCTGCAAGCTCCTCCACCAGTTCCCTCAGCAACCTTGGATGTACGCCGTTTGGGCCTTGGGATTCATCCACCCTCAATGCTAGCAGCCCTGTCCTCTCCCTATCCACCTCCATCACTACATCTGTGCTCCCTGCCTGCCCCCACTTGTCTTCTTCCTCCTAGTGGTACCAGTCTAACTTTCTTCCCAGCGAAGATGGAAAAGAAGTACTCATGCAGTACTTCTGCTTTGCCTCCACTCTCCTCCTCTTCCCACCTGTCCCATTTAGTGAGCTAGACAATCCCATCGTTAATGTCCCTTTTTTTGCTAGGATAACAAAAAAAAGGTCTCAATCCCACCTTCCTCCTTCTATCAGACAGTTACTGAATCCACACTGCTTCTGTCTGCCCCTTCTCTGACTCTTCCCTTATACATGTTATACCCTCCATGATGTAAAGCGCCACCCCACTCCCTACCACCATGTCCCTCCTGTATAATTTATACCCTGGGGTCAAAAGGTCCCAGTCATGGTTTGGTGTGGCCCATGTCTCAGTGACTATCACAATGTTTACTCCCATCTCTGCCCACAATGCCTGTAGGTCATCCATCTTGTTTCCAAGACACTGTGTGTTCAGGGACACCACCTTCCACCTAGAGTATGAGCCTCCTTCCCTTCTGTCCCATCTGCCTTTCTCATTTCTCCCCACTGCATGGGCACCCCCTTCCATGCTGCTAACCTGTTCACCCCTCCACCCTCAAGTCCCACTCTACTGGTATTGGAGGGAGGTCCACTGACTTCCTCCTCCCAGAATCTTGTGGCCTGCAGGCCCACCTGCCCCCTCAGCAGTTTGAATTAAGTTTATCAGTTATGTATTCCTCCCCCACCTTTTGTCCCTTAGGACCCTCAAGCTCCCGCACCCCACTGAGGTGCAGTCTGTCTGGTGCAAAAAGTGTTTTATTTGACCAGGTCTCTCCCCAGCACCCAATGCAGCTGTACCCCTCCTCCTTGCGTCATTCCCTCAGCCAGTCATTGAATTCCTCTATCCTTTCCTTCCTGATTGTGCTGGCTCTGGGTATTAGCAACACCACTGAAATACCTCCCTGCAGGTCCTACCTATCACCCTGAATCTATGTTGTACTACTCCCACCTCATCCATGGCAAGGTCACTGGTACCTATGTATATAACTATGACTGGCTTACTTACAACCCCCCTCACCAACTACCCAATTCTTGGGTATACCTCCTCCGCTGTCATCCCTGACATGCAAGCCAAACTTCCTGCCTGTATTTGGTCACCCCTTCCTTCTCCCATGAATACCCTTAATTATGGAGTCCCCTAGCTTCCCCTGATCCTGTTGTCTTAACCTGACCTCTCTCCTCACTTCTTGTTCCCCTCCTCACTTCCAGACAGTGGATGAAATCTATTCTTTAAAGACATCCCTTTGAATGCTTCCACTCCTGTTGCAACCCTTGCAGACCCACCCTTTCCTCATACCACTTGCCATTCCCCCCTTCTGGGGTCCCTGGCCCTCCAAGGTAGGAGTACACCTGAATACTGGGTGATCCTCTCTACCCATTCCCCTGCCTGTTGACCTTGTTCCCCTGGTCATCCCCCCACCTGTCCTTCTCTCCCCTGCCCTGCTCCTCTTATTCCGCACTCCTTCCTCCCCAGTTCCCATCTGAGCTGCCTTCCCCTAGATGATCCAGGCTTCTGCAAACTGGACAGCCCTCTGTTACCCACATCATCCCCAGGAAGACTGCCACCCCACAGCCATTACAGCACATCTCTCTCTCACACTATACTGGTGCATGTACAGGCTGATATTGCCCCACATCCTCCCAGTCCCTGCCTCTCTTAACTCACCACATATGTACCTCCATATATAGACCAGTTGGGGATACCTACAAAAGCCACCAAATTCCCTCGATTCTCCTACCCCTACCCCTTCTTTGATGCTCAGTACAAGTGTAAGCTGACCCTAGACAGGGACCAGCTGCCCTCCCTTTACTGTGATACCCTTGTTGGTTCATCCCAGATAGTATCCTTTTTGCCCTCTGTAGGACTCCCCTGAAGTGCAATATATTTGTAAGCTGACACCAGACAAGGATCAGCTGCAATCCCCTTCCAACATCCTACAGTGTCCTTCCTGCCCTCCCTTGCAGATGCATCATATGCACCGGTTTATATAGTGACTTGCATATAAACTGTATACCAAAGCATTCTACAAACCAGGAGAGATAGAAAAAGGGAGGAGAGAGAATGTTGCTGCCAATTTTAGAGCACTGTGAGATTCAAAGGGCGCAGAAACAGATTAGACAGAGTGAGATTAGAGAGGGGTTAATCACAGGGAGGATCAGTGACTTGCTCAGGGCCACACATTAACTGGCAGTTGTGGGATTAAAACCCAGGTCTCCAGATTCACAGCTTTGTGTTCTAACCACTAGGCCAAACTGCTTTCCCAAAACATATAGAATTCTTAAGTCCCATGGAGTTCTGCCATTCTGTGGCTGCAAAACTGGCATCCTGCCATGGAACTCATGTACCGTGGAGTTCAATGTACTGTTGTGATTTTTATTTCAAAACACTGCTTCAGAAAAAAAAATACTGTTTTGGTAGCATTTGCTTGTCACAAAGGAGATCTGGGTTCGAGTCCTGATCTCTGGGCTTTGCAAGGTCCCGACAAGATATTTTCAACGTTGGGGTGGGCAACCATGTGGCTTCTGCCAGTGCACCACTTGCCCATGATGTTTCAGGGTGGGGGAACCATGACAGCAGGAATACACAGCCCAGCAGCAAGAGCTCTGGTGCTGACATGTAGCAGGAAGCTGATGTCCAGTCACGGGCCAATGTGCCTTTGCAAAAAGGGGCAGGAGGATCTTTGACCCAATCAGAAAGGACAGGAAGAGTGGGTGACAGGATGCACTCCAAGGGGGAGGGGCCTGGGGAGGATTATAGCAGAGGAGAAAAATAGCATGCTCCCAGACAAGCAATACGAAGGTGATGCTGGTAACCTCCAAGTACTCTTAAAAGGAAGTCCAGTAAGCATGAGTCAATGGCACAAGGACAGAGGATTCCCACAGAAAATAGCTGCCCAGACAGCTAACGATAATGTACAGGGTGGGGAGAGCACTGGGAGTGTGAGTGGAAAAAGGAAGTTAAAGAAATTTGTTTTTTCATAATTCTACTTATGGGAGGGGGCTGGGTGTGCAACTTATGGGAGAGTGAGGGTTGGGTGTGCTACTTATGGGAAGGTGGGGAATAGGTGTACTACTTATGGAAGGGGGGCTGTGCATGCTACTTAGGGGAGGATGGGGGCCAGGTGTGCTACTTATGGAAAGGGGGCCATGCGTGCTACTTATGGGAGGGTGAAGGCTAGGTGTGCTACTTAGGGGAAGGTGGGGGCTAGGTGTGCTACTTATGGGATGGTGGGGGCTAGGTGTGCTACTTATGGGAAGGTGGGGGCTAGGTGTGCTACTTATGGGAAGGTGCAGCCTAAGTGAGCTACATATGGGAGGGTGGGGGATGGGTGTGCTGCCTATAAGAGGGTGAGGGCTGGATGTGCTGCTTATGGGAGAGAGGAAGCTGGGTGTGTCAGTTATGGGAGGGTGGTGGGTGGATGTGTTACTGATGGGAGGGTGCGTGCTAC
This sequence comes from Neoceratodus forsteri, assembly GCA_016271365.2. Classification (NCBI taxonomy): domain Eukaryota; kingdom Metazoa; phylum Chordata; order Ceratodontiformes; family Ceratodontidae; genus Neoceratodus; species Neoceratodus forsteri. The sequence continues at coordinate 738,093,807 of CM057459.1, read as the reverse complement.
CTATGGAAGGATGAGGTCTGGGTGTGCTACTTATGGGAGGGTGGGGGCTTCATGTGCAACTGTGCTCCTATCGGAGTGTGGGGACTGGGTGTGCTACCCATGAAAGAATGAGGGCTGGATTTCGGGGTAAAAGTGTCTTTGTATTCTAAGAAGCACTGACTTGTTTAGCGAACAGCACTCAATAATGGACAAATGATCACCGAGTGCCCAGGAAACCAAAATGGACATTTGTAAACAGTGAGGTTGGAGAATATAGTCTTAATGGCAGTAGAGTAAGTAAAAAAAAAATGAAAGAAACAAAGAAAAACAAAGCTATCAAAAGAGTGAATACAATGGAAAGAAACATAACATTAAAACCACTGACTAGAGTACGTAGAACCTTTTCTTTTCACCTTTAATAAGAAAGGCTCTGCATTAATTCCAAGGACAGCTACAAATGCAATAGAAACTCTCCTGGTAACAGTTAATACTCTTTTTTTGTATATTTGCACTAATCATAGCTGTAGCGCAATACAGCAATGGGAGATGATACAAAGCAAGATATCAGACATTTCTTCCCACATTAAATTTTCCAGGTGTTCCCCAAAAACAGCCAGCCCTTTGTTCATACTTTAATATGGAGTGTACTCTGTTACTACTGACTTCTACCAAATATGTTAGGTATAGATTGAGGGAGTGCTCCCGACTAATCGGAGCTCTCCTTTCCTCTGCGCATGAGACACTCTTATTTTGTAAACAGTGTCTCACATGCAGCTGCCCTAGAAACGGGCACGTTCCAGTAAGGCTTTTTTTTAAATTAATATATTATTAATCAAGGTTTTTGTTTGTTAACTCATGGAAATATTTATTATGTATCAACATATGTTCTCCAGTTAACATATCAGAATACTTTCAGAAAGATGTGCCAACATGCAACCATGGATTAACAGCCATTCTACACAGTTCTACAATGCAGCAATTACATAGTTCAAGATGATTTGAGTGCTATGCAGAAGTTTCAGTTTGGTTTCTGTTATTTTACTATGCTTATTCCAAACGGAAATTACTAATCAAGCTTGATCAATAATGGAAACAAAGAATCACAGGAGTTGTCGGCAAAGAACCTATTGGCCCACCTAGTCTGCCTCTTTTCCCCTACCTACTGTGCCACCACTGACCCTACTCGGTCTCCAGTCTCCCCCCCCCCCACCTTGCTTTACGTCTAAGATCTCCCTGTGTCTATCCCATGCATTCTTGAATCCTGTTACCATTTTAGCACCCACCACCTCTACTGGGAGGCTATTCTAGGTGTCCACCAACCTCTCCATGAAGAAGTACTTCCCCACATTTCCTCTGAGCCTCCCTCCCTCCAGCTTCATAGTGTGACCCCTTGTCCTTTTCTTTTTCTTTGGAAAATGCTATCTTCTTGTACCCTGTTTATACCTGTGAGGTATTTGAATGTTTCTATCATATCCCCCCTTTTCTCTAAGGAGTACACATTTAATTCTTTAAGCCTTTCTTCGTAGGGCTTCTGATGCAGGCCCTGCACCATTTTGCTGCACTGTTTTGGTTGCCCTTTTTCGTACTGCCTCCACCCTATCTATGTCCTTCTGGAGATGGGGCCTCCAGAACTGGGCACTGTACTCAAGGTGGGGTCTCACATGTGATCTATACAGAAACATAGACTTTAACGGCAGATAAGGACCACTTGGCCCACCTAGTCTGCCCATTTCCCTACCTACAGGATAAGCCGCAGAGCCTAGTCAACCAACAGCCTATTTCTTCCTATCCCCCACTAGAATTGCTTTATGTCTGTCCCATGTATTCTTGAATTCTCCTACAGTTTTAGACCCCACAACCTCCTCAGGAAGGCTGTTCCATGCATCCACTACCCTCTCTGTGAAAAAATACTTCCTCACATTGCCCCTGAACCGCCCCCCCACCCATCTTTAAATTGTGTCCCCTTGTGCTTGCATGTCTCTCTTTCTGAAAGATGCTACCTCTCGGACTTGTTGATTCCACTGAAGTACTTAAACATTTCTATCATGACCCGCCCCTTCCTCAAGGGTGTACATATTAAGCTCTTTTAGTCTCTCCTCGTATGGCTTCTCTTGCAGACCCTGCACCATTCTAGTTGCCCTCCTCTGGACTGCCTCTATCCTGTCTATGTCCTTGCAGAGATGTGGTCTCCAGAAATGGACACAGTACTCCAGATGGGGTCTCGCCAACTCTCTGTACAGAGGGATAACAACTGCCTATTTTCTGCTGGTGATGCCTCTTCCTATGCATCCCAGTATAACCCCAGCTCTCCCTACTGCCTTCTCGCATTGCTTGCTAACCTTAAGGTCATCTGATATGATTATCCCCAGATCCCTTTCCTATTTTGTTTTTGTTACAACTCCTCCCCCCCGTGTAATCTTCCCCTCGGTTTTTGTTTCCCAGTTGCATTATTTTGCACTTCTTTGCATTGAATCCTAGCTGCCATACTTCCAACCATTCCTCCAACCTTGCCAAGTCCTTTCTCATCCTTTCCATGCCTCCTTGTGTATCAACCCTGTTGCAGATCTTTGTGTCATCTGCAAAGAGGCATACTTTTCCTTCCAGTCCCTCTGCAATGTCACTTATAAAGACAGTAAAAAGGACTGGACCCAGCACTGAACCCTGCGGTACCCCACTAGTAACCCCTCTTTCTTCAGAGTGGACTCCATTTACAATTACCTTCTGTGTCCTGTTGTCCAGCCAATGTTTTACCCAGGCTACCACCCTGGGACCCACTCCCAGGCTGGTTAATTTGACTATTAATCTTTTGTGTGGGACTGTGTCAAATGCCTTGCTAAAGTCTAGGTAGACCATGTCCACAGCCCCTCCCTGGTCTACTACTTTGGTCACCCATTCAAAGAAATCAATTAGATTCGTCTGACATGACCTTCCCGCTGTGAACCCACGTTGCCTTGGGTCCTGTGCCTCACTGGCCTCTAGGTACTCAACAATTCTTTCCTTCAGAAGTGATTCCATCACTTTCCCTACCACAGAGGTCAAACTGACAGGTTTGTAGTTTCCTGCCTCTGTCTTCGTACCACTTTTGTGAAGGGGAATCACATCTGCCTTCCTCCAGTCCTCGGGTACCACACCATCCTCCCATTTGTTAAAAAGGGTAGTCAGTGGTTTCACTAGTTCTCCCCTTAATTCTTTTAGAATTCTGGGTTGAATTCCATCAGGCCCCACTGCTTTGTCCTCCTTCAGTTTCAGGAGTTCTTTCAGAACCCTTTCTTCTGTGAAAGGACTGGGATCAACCCCCCTATCCAGAGTGCTTCTGTTAATTGGATTAGGCATCTCCCCCTCCTCTATTCATTCAGTATCCCTGGTTTTTCACTATCCCCCTCTGCCCACCAACCGTTCATTCTATTCAGCCTCACTATCCCTCCCTTTGTCTTTCTACGCTCCCCGATATACCTATAAAAGGTTTTATCCCCCTTCTTAACTGAGTTGGCTATCCTTTCCTCAGCTTGAGCCTTTGCTATTCTGACTTCCCTCCCTGCTTCCTTCTGCCTTAACTGGTACAGCTCTCTGTCCTGCTGCTTCTGTGTTTCCTTATACTTCCTGAATGCTATCTTTTTTCTCCCTGACTTTCCCCGCCACCTCTTTTGGGGTATTATTACCTCCCTCTTTCTGCTGGTGATAACCTTCCCTATACATCTAAGCATCCTACTAGCCTTCCCCACTGCCTTGATACACTGTTAAAGGAAAATTGTGCAAAACAGTGCTGGCAATTACCAGGGCTGCAAAAACGAACGATTAACATAACCTATATATTTTACCTTAACTGCAGCTAATCTTTGCTGAGTTATTTCTTGTGTTTCTAGCCTGCATGGTGGTCCTGGATGCGCCATTTAGAAAGTGCTGCATGCGCAGTAGCGCCTAAGCTCCGAGTTTGGAGCTGGAACTTTTAACTACAAATTTAACTACCTTACACTGCTCCATTTTTAATGGGGATTGCTTCTAGAGGTACAGTTCAGAGACCTCTGCATGGTACACTATTTATTTTTACTCTGTGTAAATGTGACTCGCTCGTCAGGAACAAGCATTCCGGCACACAACAGGAAGATTCGGGAGGTACCAAGGTCACACTCTGTCTTCCGGTGCACAGTTTTCCTTTAAGCTACCTTCAGGTCATCAGAAATGATTACCTCCAAGTCTCTTTCCTGTTTTGTGGCTGTTAATGCCTCCCCGCCCAGTTGGTATGTTGCCCCCAGGTTTCTGTGCCCCAAGTGCATGATTTTGCACTTTTTTGCATTGAAGCCCAGCTGCCAAAGTGCATGATTTTGCACTTTTTTGTGTTGAAGCCCAGCTGCCAAGCCTGTGACCATTCTTCCAGCTTTTTAAGATCTTCTCTCATTCTTTCCACCCCCCCCCGTCTGTTGCAGATTTTTGTGTCATCCACAAAGAGGCATATCTTCCCTTCCAGTCCTTCTGCAATGTTACTTATAAAGACATTGAAGAGGACTGGTCCTAGTACTGACCCTTGTGGCACCCCGCTAGTCACTTTGCCCTCTCCAGAGTGGACGCTATTTACCACCACTCTCTGACTCCTATTGTCCAACCAGCTCCCTATCCATCTTACTACTTTAGGACCCACTGCTAGGCTTCCCAGCTTGCTCACCAGTCTTCTATGTAGAACTGTCTTGAAGGCCTTACTGAAATCCAGGTAGGCCACATCCACCACTCCTCCCCATCCACTTCCTTGGTCACCCAATCAAAGAACTCGATCAGGTTCATCTGACAAGACCTCCCTCCTGTGAAACCATGTTGCCTTGAATCATGTAGATGACAGGTAACAAGGTATTCCCCAATCCTTCCCTTCAGTAGCAATTTCATTACTTTACCCACTACCGAAGTCAAGCTGACAGGTCTGTAATTTCCTGCTTCCTCCCTATTTTCATTTTTGTGAGTGGTACCACATCTGCCCATCTCCAGTCCCCTGGAACCTTCCCAGTTTCTAGTGACATGTTGAACAGTGCTGTCAGAGGTGCAGTGAGTATATCCTTGAGTTCCCCCAGTAAACCTGGGGTGCACCCTGTCTGGTCCCATTGCCTTGTCTACTTTTAATTGTGCTAGTTCCTTAAGGACTCTCTCCTCTGTAAAAGGACTAGTGTCCACCTCCCGTCCCTTAATGCCCTTGTCCTTTATTGTTGGCCCTTTACCTACCCCTTCCTCCATAAATACTGAACAGAAGTATTTGTCCAATAAGTCCACTTATTTGTGGTCCTCTTCCACACAAATCCCTCCTTCCCCTTTCAGCCATACTATCCCTCCTTTTGTCTTTCTCTTTTCGCTTATATATCTAAAGAACTTTTTATCCTCTTTTTTTACTATTGGGAATATTCTCCTCTGTTTGTGCTTTTGCACTCCTAACTGCTTTCCTTGCCACCCTTTGTTACGTCTGGTAGCTCTCCCTATCTTCCTCCTTCTGTGTTTTTTTGTACCTTCTAAATGCTTGTTTTTTTTGCCCTTACTTTTTCCGCTACCTCTTTAGAGAATCATAGTGGTCTCATTTTTCTCTTGCCCTTGCTAACTTGCCTGACACAGAGATTTGCAGTTTTTTCAATGCCCTCCTTTATTTTTGCCCACTGTTCCTCGACTCCCCCCAGTTTACCTATCCCTGCTAGGGTGTCCCCGAGACATTCTCCCATTTTCTTAAAATCAGCCCTCCTGAAGTCCAGGACTCTCATCCTTGCGTGGTTCGATAATATAGTTAATACCGCTACCTAGAACACTCTTACAATTGTGAGAGTGATCTCACTTACATTCTTAGGGTATCAGAACCACTTTCCTTTGGTTCGCAGTTCTTATACCCTAATGTAACCCCCCTGCAAATGGGGGTCCCCAAAAGACTTCCAGGAGCTTGCTTGAATGCTCCAAACCTGAATGGTGTTTGGCATTTAAGCCATTTATCAGTGAGTGTTTTTAGAACCTCTGGTACTGTCTCTTTAAGAGCTGTCTGCTTGCAGACATAATTAGTTTGTATGGGGGACTGTGTGTTTCTTTGATTGAGTACCACTCAAGCTGCTGCCAATTCACTTCATTTTTGCAGTCACTAGGAGTGCAAAGGGAACCTATCTGAAAGATGTAACTGTTTGCCAGAAATTATTTAGAGTAATAATGAAATTACAGTTTGTCTAACCTGCTTTCTTTGCAGTCAGAACTGTGTCTGCTAGTTCCCCATTCTAGTTTTGAACTGCTGAACTGGACCAATCAGTGTGGGGTAAGCTAGCTCTAAAATGGTGCCTTGGACGAATCAGAACTTGGACTCATAATCTGAGCCAGCCACAAGAGGTTGTATGGGCAGTGACTCTGGGAGATGTAGTTTAGACTTGTGCCTTTTTGGACCAACAGCAGCAGTCTATTGTGAGTGACAGCCAATCCAGTCAAGAACTGGGAGGAACTCAAAGGATGTGCCCGGTTTTGTCGGTTGGAGGTTCAGTTGAGCTTTGGCAGTGAAGAAGGAAGGAGCCCTGTGCTTTTTCAGTGTGCAGTTTTAGTCAAAAAACGTGTGTAAGGCCCAGAGTTCCGGTCTGCAGCTTGTTAGGACTGAATCGGTCCTGTGAAAAGAATCAAAGGATCTCTGAAGAGTAGAAACCAGGCTCACCCTGTAGAAGACTGGAGAAATTGCTGAAAATTGCACTCAGTCTGTCAGGAACTGAATCTGCTGTGTGTTCTCCGGGTATTGTGCAGTAATTGTGATCGGGATACAGATGCAGCCTGCCTGGTATAGTGCTTTCTTTATATGGATGTGTGAAGAGTTTGTGTACCTCAAGTGAGCCCTGCTGATATTGAAGGACCCTATCTTATTGGAGGTCGTGAGTACTAATTCAGGTCGCTTCCTGTTGAATTGCCACATTAAATCCAAATGGAATTACTGTACTGCTGACTGTTTAATTCTCCTTTCTCTGTGTGAAAGGGCCCTACCAGCTGCCACGGTTTGGACTAGCCACTAGGGCTTGGGTACCCAGGGACAGTAACTGATAGGGATAGGCCTGTGCACAGAGCCATAAAGGTAGATTATTAGAGTGATAAGCTAATTAACCTGATTTCCCCTGTCCTTGTTATATCCCCTAAATAAATCAGAGCTGCTTGTTTCAGCAAAGTTATACTGCCTGAGGTATTTGTCTATGTTAAAGTACTATACTGTGATTGTTGCACTGTATCTCATTTCACAGGAGGTCCCAGTGCCGGAACCAGACCTGGGGGTAAGTGTATACTGTGAAGGTAATTCTGATATATTGTGTGGGCCACTAGTGGGAAGAAAGGGGGGTTGCAGTGTCCCAGAGGGCTGTGACCAAGTTAGTTTAACTATTGCAAACCCTGACCTCTGGGTGGAGGCACCCGCCATTGGATCCAGGCCCCTCAACCTGTTGGTGGCAAATCAGGCAGGGGTAGTAGCCCCTGGGATAGTGCCATCTAGGGGTTACATCTTGGAGGCTCACCGCTGGGATTGTGTGTCCTCTAGTGGCCATATTTATGAACCACTGTTAAGAAAAAATGGGTACCCCGACAGAAGTGGCTGTGCACCGGCTGGTGGAGTGGTGTACTGGGGAGGAGATCGACCCCAAAATGCTATGCTTATCCTGGACATCCCCTGGGTATCAATACGGACACTGTGCAGGGAGTACTTCCAAGGTGGAAGGTTTACAAAACCCTGTGGTGGTGGTGGTCGGCATGCTAATCTGCTCACCCACACTTTCCTGGCCCTAGTAGAGTTTAAGGATCCATAGATAGCTCCAAAGTGCCACAGACCATTACCCCAGAGGAGCCCTCACTGCTTGGAGAGTGATAACTAAGGACAGTAAAGACCCGGGGAATCAGCCCCACCACTATCTGAAACTTTGAGGAGAAATTTGCTGAATGGTTGCTGGGAGAGGAAAACTGTGGAGGACTTGAAGAAACTATTCTTGCCACCTGGGGTGTTCCTCCCCAACACCCTCTCCTGCTCCAGTGCCCGTAATGGTGGCTGAACCAATGCAGACTCCTATTTCTGCACCTGCCATTAGTCACGACTCTTACCGAGGTTGAGGATCTTCTCTGGCACCCTCCCACCCCCAAGGGGAGGATGACTGGAGACCTGGACAGACTATGTTGCCCCAAGTGCTAGAATGGCAATGCTCGGAAGAAGAGCGAAAGAGGGTTAGTGAGAGCCTCCGAGGTCCTGCCCTGGCTACCATCCGTGCTAAACGGGCCAGTAACCCTGAAGCGACTGCACAGGCCTATCTTGAGGCCTTGGAGAATGTGTATGGGAGCCCAGATTCTGATGAGGACCTATGGTGGAAGTAAAATGCACAACAGTACCAAGGGAGTTGTTGTCTGTGTATGTCTCTCGGCTGGAAAAATTGTTGCACGAATGCCTCAGAAAGGGTAGTTTGCCAGCGATTGAACTGGACCGAACCAGACTGGACAGAATCCTTAAGTCTGCCCCTTCTCAGAACTGCTGTTGCTTCAGTTACGCCTGGCAAATCGACTGGAATCCCCACCTCCTATGATGAGTTAATGAGAGAAATTCGAGGAGTTGAGAAAGGCGACCTCGGGAGGTACCTGCACCAACAGCTGTGGCTACGACCGAGTGACTGAGGTGACCCATCAAGTGAAGTTCAGGGCAGAGGTTGACAGTCAATGAGTGCTCTGACAAGGAAAAAGATATGCCACAATGGGGCGAACTGTTGAGAGAGATCCGGAATTCAAAAACAGTCCCTTTATGAAGGCCACGCCTGCAAATGCAGGCCCTGACCTATATCCGACTGCATCTGCTATGGGGTGGGGTACCCACCATGTATCTCCTGCTGATAACAGCTCCAAACTCAATTCCTTGACCATGGAAGTGGAGAAACTGACGAGATGTCTCCAAATGCTTATCACGCCCGCCAGACAGAGATGGCACCCAGGTTTCCAGTTAGTAATACCCCGCCCTGGCTCCCAGTGTGGCGCCTCGGCCAGCTCAAACTCCAGAAAGTATGTTTTGCTATAATTGTGGAAAGATGGGCACATGAAAGGGAATGCCAGTCCCAAAAGACACTGACAAAGTTGCATATAGGCTACAAGGGAGCTTCAGAGAAGAAATCAGTGGTTAAGAGGTGCACCACATGATCCCAGTGAGGGCACCAAAATGCTAATTCACGTCCTTTTTGTGGCAAGGTCAGTTGCCCAGGCCCCCACTACCGCCTCTCCAGACTGGTCCAGAATAGTGGGTCCCTCCATGGAGACCACTGTAAAGGTGAATGGAGTGTCTACAAGAGCTGTATTAGACAGTGGCTCCCAAGTGACAATTATTTTCCAGGATTGGTATCAGAAGCATTTGTCAGACGTACCCTTACAACCATTAGAAGGACTGCATGTATGGGGTTAAGTGAGAAGGCCTACCCCTATTCTGGGTATATCCGAATTTGGCTGTCTTTCCCCACCTCCGTGGCTGGAGTGGCCGAACAAGTAGAGACCCTAGCCTTGTGTCCCCCACTGGACTGTATGATGGTGTCCCTTTGTTGATTGGAACAAATGCTCATATGTTCGGAAGGCTGGCACAGTTGTGTTATGAAAAACAGGGGTCAAAGACTAGTAGAGCTTTAAGGTTCGGCTTTAATTAAGAAGGCCTATGAGGCACAGAGAGATGCTGAAAAACAGAACCAGAGGAACCGGTCGGAATTGTATGGAAGAAGGATCCTGAGTCTCTGATCCTGGCGCAAATGCCCAGTGTACCTTACAGGGAGAGGTCCGTATCAGAAAGGATGTTAAGAATAAAATATTAATGTTGGATGCACCAGGCGATGGAAAATTGCCAGAGGGACTGCTGGTCAAGCCTAGTATTTTGCCCGCTAGAGCCCATGCTTATGCCAGAAGGGTAATGGTCCAAGTTCATAATGTGTCTGAAAGAGACATTCGAGTAAACAGAGGTTGCATCCTGGCTAATGTGCATTGTGCAGACACTGCAGTGCTACCCAGCAGCAAGAGTTCAAGGAAGAATGACAGAGTAACGCCTGACTTGTTTGATTTCGCGACTCCCGCTGCCAGCTGAATGGAAAGTGAGGATCAGTGAGAAGCTTGCCCAGAGAGACCAGGTGTTTTCTTTAAAGGAATGGGATGTAGGATGCGTGCAAGGAGCTGAGCACAATATCCGCTGCATGACGAAAGACCATTTCGTGAGAGGTCTCGACGCCTGGCACCTGCTGACATAGATGATGTGAGACGGCATCTGCAAGAGATGTTAGCTGCTGGTGTAATACAAGAATCCAGAAGCCCTTATGCTTCCCCCATTGTGGTAGTGAGGAAAAAGAATGGAACAGTAAGGATGTGTGTGGATTATCGCACCTTAAACCGGAGGACTATCCCTGATCAGTACACAATGCCCCGCATTCAGGATGCTTTGGACTGCCTAAACGGGAGCAAGTGGTTCTCTGTGCTGGATCTCCGCAGTGGGTACTACCAGATCCCGATGGCCCCAGAGGACCGTGAAGACGGCCTTTATCTGTCCGCTGGCTTCTATGAATTCATGAGGATGCCTCAAGGGATTTCAGGTGCCCCAGCCACTTTTCAACGATTGATGGGCGTGCAGTGGGGACATGAACTTACTAGAGTGCCTGGTATACCTAGATGATGTTATTGTGTTTGGCAGCTCACTGGAGGAACATGAGAGCAGATTATTTAGGTATTGGACCGACTGGAGGACTTTGGCCTTAAACTGTCCATTGATAAGTGTCAATTCTTTCAAACATCAGTAAAGTATGTGGGACACATAGTATCCACCGAGGAATAGAGACCGACCCAAGTAAAGTTGAGGCCTTGACCACCTGGCCACAGCCCAAAAATCTAAAGAACTGCAAAGATTCCTGGGATTCTGTGGTTATATCGTCGCTCATCAAGGACTATTCAAGAGTGATCCGCCTTTACTTAACCTTACAAAGGGTATCCCCAACCCACAAAAATACCAAAAGTCAGCGTCCCTCAAGACTGAAAGAGTGTATTTTCATCCGGTGAAGTATTTGGGGCCGCTGGACTCCTGATTGTGAGACTGCTTTTCATGAGATCATATATCAACTTACCCATGCTCTAGTGCTGGCCTATGCCGATCCAAGAAAACCTTACGTCCTGCACACTGATGCTAGCTCTGTAAGGTTGCTGTGTTGTACCAAGAGTACGCAGAATGGCCTGAGACCAGTGGCCTTTGCCAGTAGGAGCCTGACCCCATCCGAAAAGAACTATCCTGTACATAAGTTGGAGTTCCTAGCTTTGAAGTGGGCTATTGTTGACCAATTCCATGAGTACTTGTATGGGGCTAAAATACTAGTAAAAACTAACAATAATCCTTTGACCTATGTGCAGACCTCAGCTAAGTTGGATGCCACTGGCCATAGGTGGCTTTCTGCATTATCTACATATGACTATGCTCTCGAATACCGAGCAGGTCTGAACCACATAGATGCTGATGCTCTCTCCCGGAGGCCTGTTCCCCAGAATGATTGGGTCCGATTGGCAGAACCTGACATTCGGGCACTCTGCGAAGTTTGACAGGGAGGAACAAATGTCCACGGACGCAGTGGACTGCATGGTGGATTGCTTGGGAGCCTCTGAGTTGCATACCTGCTGCTTATTGCCACTTTTCTGCAATAGACATTGGTGCACTGCCTCAGCTGGACAATGACAGTATTCGGAGGCTCAATCCGCGATCCCATGATCAAAGCAGCTTTAGAAGCCCTCTATGCAGGAAAAGATGTGTCCAAATTACGCTCCACTAATTTGAGAACTGCACTGTTATACAAAGAAGGTCCTAAGTTGAAACTGATCAATAAACTGTTATACAGAGAAACAGTAGACAGAGGGGACAAGTAGACAAACAACAACTAGTGCTGCCCACTGCCTTCGAGACTCAGTACTGAGGTCCTTGCACAACCACATGGGGCACCTTGGTATAGACAGAACACTTGACTTGGTGAGATCCAGATTCTATTGGCCTAAGATGGGGGCTGATGTGGAGCAACACATTCGAACTTGTAGTCGCTGCTTACAGAGGAAAGCTTTGCTCCAGAGGGCTTCCCCCCTTGTTAACATCACCACCAGTGCACCCATGGAGCTGGTCTGTATTGATTTTCTGAGTTTGGAGTCAGATCAAAGAAATATCAGTAATGTGCTGGTGGTCACTGACCATTTCACGAGATATGCCCAAGCTTTCCCACCAAAGACCAGAAAGCATCCACTGTGGCCAAAGTACTTGTAGAAAACTTTTTGTTCACTATGGGGCTCCACAAAGAATCCATTCTGATCAAGGGAGAGACTTTGAGTCGTCTGATCAAAGAGATGCTTTCTCTGTGGGGAGTGCGAAAGTCCAGAACCACTCCTTACCACCCCAGGGGACCCACAGCCTGAACGTTTCAACCGCACTTTGCTAGATATGCTAGGCACCCTGCACCCAAAGGACAAGCCTAGATGGAGCCAACAAATTAGCACCCTGGTACATGCTTATAACTGCACCAAAGTGATGCCACTGGATTCTCCCCTACCGCCTGATGTTTGGAAGAAGCTCGACTACCAGTAGATGTGTGTTTGGGGTCTCTCCTGATGGGGTTCAAGCTGACAACTATTTACAGTATGTGCAAAGTTAAAGGCCAACTAACTCATGCGTACCAACTGGCTCAAACCATGGCTGCCAAAAGAAATCTGGCCAACAAAGAAAGGTATGATAAAAAGGTGAAAGCACAGAACTCCAGGAGGGAGATCGGGTATTGCTGAGAAATCTGGGACTGCATGGCAAGCACAAGATTGCTGACAGATGGCACCATCTCCCTCACATTGTAGTGGGCAAACTAGATGATCTGCCAGTGTACAAAGTAAGGCCTGAGAATAATTCAAAAGATGTAAAAACAATGCATAGAAATCATTTACTGCCCATTGGACAAATCTTAATTGAGTCTGAGCCCTAGAAGATGCCCCTCTGGACCAGTGACTAGAGCTGCTGCTAAGAAAAGATCAAGAAAGTCTGCACCTACAGAAGCAAAGTTAAAGTGTTCCTCCACAAGTCCCAGTTGAGCATGACTGTCAGTCCATATCGGAAGAAAGTGAGAGTGACTTTGAATACTATCCTTCTTACGAACTGAGTCAATTGTTCGGGCAATCCCTAGTCAATACTGGAGATGAATCTGGGCCTTCTGGACTGTCTAAGCCCCAGCTTCATCCCTGGAGCCAATGCTCCCAGAAAGTGAAGTGCAAAGCATCAGATCAGATGAAATGGAATCATTGTGCATGGTTGAACTGTTTGAGCTTTCGGGGAGGAAATGATAGATTGGGGCAGACTGGTGATACACCGAACAAGAAGAGTATTTTGAGTGCCCTGACAGTCCACTGCCAGTGTCCGAAAGCTCTCCATGCGAGCCAAATGTTGTGGACTCAGAAACTGTAACTCCTGGAGCTGAAAGTGCCCCAAGTTCTAGCCTCTCTACCCCCATGGAGACTCCCTGACAAGTGAGGACAATGCTGAAAATGAGGCTCAGAGTGCAGAGACTATAACAGTTCCCCTAGAAAGACTGGTCGAGCTGTAAAGCCTGTGGTGCACCTCAGTTATGATTCACTTGGGAGGCCTGTGGACTTGCCTCTCAATGTTGTCCATAAAGGTGTATGTGTCCCGAGCTCATTGCCCAAACTGAGCATCAGTGCTAACTCCAAGTTACTTGTGTTGCCCTCTAAGTATGGTGCCTTGCCCCATCCAGCCCCAAGGTAACTGATAGGAAGGGCCCTCTCTTCAGGTTTCATGTACAAGAGGTAATAACTTGAGTTATGGTACAATGTGTATGTAATACTGTGTAAAGAGTGACTATGCAATGTTTCAGAAATGTGTTCTTGGTAAATGATATATTGACTGATGATTACATATGCGAGCCTAATGCAAATGTATATGGTTGCAGTTGAAACTTGTGGTACTTGCTTGTCGTGGACGTCAAGCTTTCCCAGGCCAGGAAGGGTGTAACCCCTGCAAATGGGGGTTCCAAAAGACTTCAGGAGCTTGCTTGAATGCTCCAAGCCTGAATGGTGTTTGGCATTTAAGCCATTTATCAGTGAGTGTTTTAGAACCTCTGGTACTGTCTCTTTAAGAGCTGTCTGCTTGCAGACATAATTAGTTATATGGGGACTGTGTGTTTCTTTGATTGAGTACCACTCAAGCTGCCAATTCACTTCATTTTGCAGTCACTAGGGTGCAAAGGAACCTATCTGAAAGATGTAACTGTTTGCCAGAAATTATTTAAGTAATAATGAAATTACAGTTTGTCTAACCTGCTTTCTTTGCAGTCAGAACTGTGTCTGTTAGTTCCCATTCTAGTTTTGAACTGCTGAACTGGACCAATCAGTGTGGGGTAAGCTAGCTCTAAAATGGTGCCTTGGACGAATCAGAACTTGGACTCATAATCTGAGCCAGCCACAAGAGGATTGTATGGGCAGTGACTCTGGGAGATGTAGTTTAGACTTCAGTGCCTTTTGGACCAACAGCAGCAGTCTATTGTGAGTGACAGCCAATCCAGTCAAGAACTGGGAGGAACTCAAGGAAGTGCCGGTTTTGTCGGTTGGAGGTTCAGTTGAGCTTTGGCAGTGAAGAAGGAAGGAGCCCTGTGCTTTCAGTGTGCAGTTTTAGTCAAAAAAACGTGTGTAAGGCCCAGAGTTCGGTCTGCAGCTTGTTAGGACTGAATCGGTCCTGTGAAAAGAATCAAAGGATCTCTGAAGAGTAGAAACCAGGCTCACCCTGTAGAAGACTGGAGAAATTGCTGAAAATTGCACTCAGTCTGTCAGGAACTGAATCTGCTGTGTGTTCTCCCGGTATTGTGCAGTAATGCGATCGGGATACAGATGCAGCCTGCCTGGTATAGTGCTTTCTTTATATGGATGTGTGAAGAGGTTTGTGTACCTCAAGTGAGCCCCTGCTGATATTGAAGGACCCTATCTTATTTGGAGGTCGTGAGTACTAATTCAGGGTCGCTCCTGTTGAATTGCCACATTAAATCCAAATGGAATTACTGTACTGCTGACTGTTTAATTCTCCTTTCTCTGTGTGAAAGGGCCCCTACCAGCTGCCACGGTTTGGACTAGCACTAGGGCTTGGGTACCCAGGGACAGTAACTGATAGGGATAGGCCTGTGCACAGAGCCATAAGTAGATTATTAGAGTGATAAGCTAATTAACCTGATTTCCCCTGTCCTTGTTATATCCCCTAAATAAATCAGAGCTGCTTGTTTCAGCAAAGTTATACTGCCTGAGGTATTTGTCTATGTTAAAAGTACTATACTGTGATTGTTGCACTGTATCTCATTTCACAGGAGGTCCCAGTGCTGGAACCAGACCTGGGGGTAAGTGTATACTGTGAAGGTAATTCTGATATATTGTGTGGGCCACTAGTGGGAAGAAAGGGGGGTTGCAGTGTCCCAGAGGGCTGTGACCAAGTTAGTTTAACTATTGCAAACCCTGACCTCTGGGTGGAGGCACCCGCCATTGGATCCAGGCCCCTCAACCTGTTAGTGGCAAATCAGGCAGGGGTAGTAGCCCCTGGGATAGTGCCATCTAGGGGTTACACTAAGAAGGCACACAAGACCACTTTTACATTCATAAGAGTGGTCTAGGCAGCTATATCAATACACATTATTGCTGTTTTCATCATGTTGAATGTATTTTGAAAGCAGCTACTTCTGCTCAGTCTTGATAGGGGAGGGAGGGGGGACAGACCGCCAGGGAGAAGCAGGAATAAGAGAGAAGTGGATGCAAGTCCATTTTCAGAGGAAAGAGTCCTAAAGGGACTTGCAGCCTTGAATGTGGACAAGACTATGGGATCAGCTGGGATACACCCCATGGTACTAAAAGAACTCGGGGAGGTGCTAGCTGTCCTACTGACAGCTTTATTCAACAGATCACTGGAAACAGGCATGGTTCTGGAGGACTGGAGAAGGGCTGATGTAGTTCCTCTACATAAGAGCGGCAGCTGGCAGAAGGCTAGCAACTATAGGCTGGTTAAGGGCACTCAATCACTCTAATGAGAGCAAAGTGACCAATGGGGTACCACAGGGCCCAGTACTGGGACCAGTCCTCTTCAATGTCTTCGTAAGTGACATTGCAGAAGAACTGGAATGGAAGCTGTGCCTTTTTGTAGAAGACACTTAAATCTGTAATACAGTGGACACCCAGGATGGGGTAGAGGGAATGAGCAGGGATCCTAGGAAACTTGAGGACTCGAGGTCAAAAACATGGTAGTTGGGGTTCAATGAAAGTGTAAAATCAAGCAGCTAGGGCATAGGAACCTAGAAGCCGAGTATAGGATGGAAGGAGGTACTGACAGTCACTAGGCAGGAAAGGGAATTTGGGATTATATCTGAGAACCTCAAGGTGGCAAAGCAGTGTAACAACACAGTGGGTAGGGCTAGTGGGATGATGGGGTGCACAGGAAGGAGTATCTCCAGCGGGAGGAGGGAGGTGATGTTGCTACTGTATCACTCACTGGTGAAAGCCCACTTGGAGTACTGTGCCCAGTTTTGGAGATCACACCTCAGAAAGAACACAGACAGAGTGGAGGAGGTCCGGGGGGGGCAACTAAAATGGTGCAAGGGTTACACGAGAAGCCCATCAAGAAGAGACTAAGGGATCTCAACATTAACACCCTGGAAGAGAGGTGACAGAGAGGTGACATGACAGAGACCTACAAGTATCCCACAGGGATGAACAGGATGCAGGGAGAGTCTCTTTCAGATGAGAAAGAACATCAGGATCAGGAAGCAAGTGATGAAGCTAGGGGTGAGGAGGAGTTCAAGAGAGATGTGAGGAAATATTTCTTCACTGAAAGGGCGGTAGAGGCTGGAACAGACTGCCAGTGGAAGTGGTGGAGGCTAAAACAATGGGGGGTGGCTTCAAGCATGTATGTCAAAGACATAAGGGTATATTACAAAATATGCAGGGAGGCGACTAGGTAGGGTCTACAGGAGTAGATTAGGCAGGAAGCATCTGGACAGACTGGGTGGGCCAACCGATCCTTTTCTGCTGACAAAGTGTACGTTTCTATAATTGTACCCAACTGCTGACTTGCTACTATTATGTTCTACTTGTATTGTGTATGCTGTAATGCCTGGCTTATTCCTGAAGACAGGTATCATATTGCCTAGTGTACTTACCTGGTCACCAAAAACTAATTAAATAAATACTTACAGTTTTATACATCTTGTATGGCAGGGTGGATTTGGGGCTGAAGACTTTCTCTGTGCCAGAGAAACCCAAAGGTTTGATTATTTGTGTCATGAGTAGGAAGTCATTGAAGAGGAAGCAGTACAGCTCCTTGTTGCTCTTGGCTTTGTAGAGTTTTCCACTGTGCAAGAACTTGCGGGGTCCCAAACAGTTTGTCACAGAATTAAATACAAGTTGCTGAAGAGGGAGGGAAAGAAAGAGCGAAAAGAAAAAAAAACCAAAAAACAAAGGTATGATTTTAGAATTTTTCTTAACTTTTTTTTTTCACACTTCCTTCTGTTAAGCCAAGGTGCCACTTCCTGTCCTGAAGAGCCATATCCATGGATCACAGCCTAGCCTCATAACTGCTCTAAACGGATTCAGTTAATTTCATGGGGTCAAGCCAATCTCCCCACATCTGGTGCATCCCAGTACTGAGTATCAGGCAGCAAAAGGGGCCACAGGAGAAAGTATTAGTGCTGAAAGCCCTAGCTTGATGTGGGAGTGGGATGAACTTCATCTGCCCAACTGAGGACATTTTCCCCCCATGGGACTGCCTCCGACCCAGGGGATGTGCCAGTGCACGTGACACTGCCCTCCACCCACCTTCTCAATGTGACAATAGCCATCTGCTTGTTATTATTTGTATTATATTTTTGCTATTAAACATATGTTTCTGAGTCCTGCTTAGGAAACAGGCCAAGCAGCAGAGCCTCATGGGACACTGGATTTTAAAAGAGAAGACAAAAAATGGTCTGCCCTCTCACTGACCTAGAGGAAGTTAATTAGAGATTCCTTTTTTGATACCTACCTGTCAGAGCCTGTGTAGCTGCTATACAACCAGGTTATAAAAAGACAACTGCTTTGAACTTAGGAAGACTGCCATAAAAGGTTGCATTGTATGACATATCAGGAGGGAAGCAAGTTCTGATAGATACCTGTGAAAATTCACCCAGCTAAGAGAAATGTATTTTGGATGTTCTGCTGATCAAAGGGGAATGCTATTATAACTTATGCTTTGATGAAGACAGACTGTTTGTTATAATGTGATATTGCTATCTTCGCAGATTTAAAAAAAAAGCAATAAGATGAAACCATTTTGGTTATACCTGGTCATGTTACAAATTAATTACAGGATTAAGAGTGACCTCGTGCTGTAACATCACAAGGAGGGTGGGACTTTAACTGATATTGCCAAGCTGGCTGAAGGGACTGAGACACTTGTGTTCTGGTCATTCTAAGGGACACTTTTGTTCCTGGACTCAAAGCGAGGCACTTGACTTCCAGTTTAGCTGTCAGATTTAATGGCAGCCTGATCTGATACCTCCACCTCGCTCTACTAACAAGCCACAGTAATCAGCCCTAATCCCAAACACAAACTGTCGCTAAAGTGAGGATCACGGACTACTGGATGCTGGCAAGACATGGACACAAAGACTGTTCATTGGGAATGGCTGGAAAAGGCTCCAAAAATCAGTCAGGAGAGGGGCCTATGAAAGAGGCCTGTAAGGATACCTCGTGGCAACCTCCGGGGGACATATTAAACCATCAGCCCGAAAAGGAATGCATGATTACCTCAACTTAGCTATGTGAAACATTACAACAAATGAATGCATCATTGCAAAGGCTGGAGGCGAGACCACTGGAGGACAGAAAAGTAATAAATACTTTAAACCAGAAAATGGATGAGACTGAGAAAAACATAACCGAATATAATGCTGTTATCGACTCTCATAACTCAGCACTCTTGGAACTACATTAGCGATCGCAGCACTTAGAACAAAAAATGGAAGAGCTAGAGAATAGAAATTGCAGAAATACTATTAGAATACATGGTGTTCCGGAGGAGACAGAAATGGGCAGTATGCTAACTTTTATAGACTCGTTCTTGAAAGAGATCCTGGACTTGCCAAAAGAAAAAGAGCTGGGTATAATTAGGGCACATAGATCTTTAACAGCTAAGCCCCGAGATCCAAAAGCGCGTCCAAGATCCATTGTATTAGCATTTCTTGATTTCAGAATTAAAGAGGAGATCCTGAGTCTAGCATAGTCCAGAAAAATTATTAATTTTGGGGATGTGAGGCTATATTTTGACCAAGATTACACTCCACAGCTGTTAACTAGAAGACAGCAGGTACTCACAATAATTCACCAACTCCAACAGAAGGGAGTGAAAGCTTTTTTAGAATCCCCAGCAAGGATCCAAATAAAGACTGAACAGGGCCCCAGGAGGTTTCAAGAATTGATGGATGCCGAGGAAATGCTGAAATCATTGGGAATTTCTTTACAGAAAGAGGGAACACTAGAGAAATTTGAGGAACTTAAGAAGAGATCATGGGTTCCCAGAGGAACTAAAAGGCGTGGGCCCAGCAGGGAGAAGGGACTTTCAGTCATGTGGCACAAGCTCTCAGAGAAAAGCCAAGAAGACAAGGGGACTACAAACGAGCAAGATAGAGAAGAGGGTGAAAGGCAAGGACTAGAGGAAAATTCAGAGAACAAGGACACTTGTAATGCTGGTGGGGTAGGAGAACTTTGGCAAATTTAAAAATACAAGATATTTCTTGAAAAGGCTGGGGGGCCTAATGGAGAGAGTACAAGAGGAAAAGGAACTATAATGAATGCTCTGAACTGAAGCGGACAAGATGGAAAATAAAAACACTTTAACGTGGGTAGGTGAGCAAGGATTTCTGTGAAATAGTTTAGACGCTGTGGATATATGGTACAGTGTTGAATGGGAGCTTGTGGTGACGGGGAGGGAGGGACCTGGGTATCCGGAGGTGGGCCTTGGGCGAGTTTTCCAGCCCACTCGAGGAATCCTGAGGACCTGTAAAAAGAGAACAGAGGAGTTTTAAATATACATAATTGAGAGAGTCACTGGAGTCTCAGGGTGGGGGGGGTGACCGCTGGTCCCTTCTAGAGATATAAATATATGAGGGAGTGGGAGAGAGGCAGATAAGTCCGGGGGGACTGGGGGGAAACACACTCCTGGGGCCCAGGAGCTAGGCCTTAATTATCTCTTAAGCTCCTGAAGTATAAAGAGTGTACAAATATTAAAACAGGCTTTAGCTTGTGGAAGGGGACTGAGTGGTTGGAGGCTCCTCCCTCTCGCTGCAGGGCTATACAGGGACAATTAATAAATTAGAATATCAAAACAAATGAGCTTATTAATTTGCCTCACTGGTAACTGAAAACAGAAATGGGCCTGGTTGGAGAGGCTCAGTGGGGGAGGGCAGGGGGACTGCAGCTAGGGGTCAGCCTTCGGGCCGACCTATGGAGTGACCTCCTCACGTCATGACAGGTTCCATAGCAGTAGAGTTATGAAGTTAAGGGGGGGGGACAAACCAAAATTATTTTTTCCCCTTGAATCATTAAAGAATAGAGAAGGGTGGGTAGGGTCCGATTGAAGGCTGATCAGAATCTGTTTTATTAACGAGCTAATAGTTTTGAGGGGGCGGTTTACACAGGTACCAGACACAAAAACAACTGGTCATAGAGAGGACTTCCTAATAGAAGGAACAACTTTAAATCCTCTGTTTTTCCCTTCCAAACACTGCCTGAAGAAAGGAGGGGAATAGGAATTCTGAGAACTGGACTCCCATATTTGGAAGTCTAAATAATTGACAAGCCATGTTGATTTACACGTTACAGTTGTTGCAATTTCATAACTATTTGGTTACAATGTTTAGAAGTCACAAGGTCTGTTGGAGATGTGCAAGGAGGAAGTATGGGAAAAGTTTTAGAGGCTCAGTGAGAGCAAAAGACCCCATATTAAGGATGTTACTTAATGAGACATAATGGCTAACCCAGATATATGTACATGCTCATATAATGTTAGAGGTCTTACAAACCCAGTCAAAAGAAGTAAGGTAATCGCTCTTGTTAAAAGAGCAAAGTCAGATGTCGTGTTACTCCAGGAAACACATATGTCAGCATCAGAACACGCTAAGCTAGCTAGGTTTGGGTTCCAGGAGGTGGCTGCTGCATCTTATAAGAAAGGATGTAGGAGAGGGGTAGCTATATTATTGCCCAATAAAGTGCAGTTTAAACAAGAAGGGCTACTAAGAGACAAGGAAGGTAGATACGTCCTGGTGAAGGGACTGCTGATGGGCATCAAAGTCACAATAGCATTGGTGTACTTTCCACCAGGGTCAAGGTATGAAGAATATAGAACATTCTTATTAAAATTACAGGAATGAGGAGAGGGACTGCTTCTGGGAGGTGGGGATCTAAACTTAACCTTGAATCCACAGGTGGATACTACATCCAGGATCCCCAGAAAAGAACACAAAATAGTTAGAAAGGTAGCTGAATTAATGACGGAACTGGGTATGGTCGACATGTGATGTGCTATAAATGGGAGTAAGAGGATTATACATACCATTCAGCCTAATACCAAATGTACTCCAGATTAGATTACTTCATAATCCCTAAGGAGGACATAAACAAGATCCAAGATAGCTGGATAGGGGATTTTGTTATGTCAGATGATGCTCCTCTTTTTATGAAAATAAAAATTAATAATATAAGGAAAAATACTTTCTGGAGATTGAATGCCTAGCTCCTCAGTGATGCTGAGGCAAAGGATATTATTATAGATACGTATAAGCAGTATATAAGGGAGAACGATGTGGAGGACATATCTCCAGCTATTCTTTGGGTACGGCAAAAGCAGTTCTGAGAGGTAAATTTGTGGAAATTTCTTCAAAGAAGAAGAAAGAAAGGAAAGCCAAATGGGAAAAAATAACACGAATAAGGGTCTTGGAGGGGATACAAAAGGAAAAAATAAGTAAAGAAAGAACGAAGGAGTTAGAACAACTTAAGATGGAGTTACAGAACATCATGGACTATCAGGTGGAGCAACAGTTGTTATTTATGAGACAGAAATATCATGAGGGAGGACCTAGGACCTTAAAGTTATTGGCAGGATGGCTAAGAGGGCAAAGGGCTAGAGCATGTATAAATTCTATACAAAATCCTAGTACAGCAAAATTCAAGACCCAAATTGCAGAGATAGCAGAAGTCTTTAGAGATTTCTATTCCAAACTATATAAACCAGATCCAGAACTGGTTAAAGAGACGGTGACCAATTTCCTGAATAGTCTCAAGTTACCAAAACTAAGTAGAGAGCAAAGGGAAAAGTTGCTTGTACCTATTGGAACAGAGGAAAAGAAAGAAGTAATTGGGGACTTAAAAACCAGAAAGTGCCCGGGAACAGACAGGTTACCCCCAGAATTTTATAAAACCTTTCAGGAGTTAGTACAACCTTTATTAATGAAAGTTTTTAGAGAGGTGATGGGGGAAAGGGGCTATGCTCCGCCATCCTGGTCCAGGGCAATTATCTCGGTGTTGCCCAAGCTGGGAAAGGACCCAACCAGATGCCCTTCGTATTGTCCAATTTCACTATTGAATAATGACTATAAGATTTTAACAGCTATCTGGGCAAGGAAGCTCCAGCAAATTCTTCCAGGACTTATACAATTGGATCAGATGGGGGTTGTCCCAGGGTGGCAGGAACAGGACAACTTGAGAAGAACAGTTCATATAATTGACCAAATTATTAAGACAAAAGTACCTTCAGTCCTGTTGAGTCTAGATGCCGAGAAGGCGTTCGATAAGGTGTCTTGGAGCTTTGTGGGGGCGGTCCTTCCCGGTTTGGGCTGCCAGAGGAGTTCCAAAGAGGGATTTTTAGGCTCTATGAGAGAGCTAAAGCTTAGAACTAATGGTCACATCTCTTCTAAATTTAAATTGGGCAGGGGCACCAGACAAGGATGCCCTATGTCACCACTGTTATTTGCCTTATATATCGAACCACTGGCTCAGGCCATAAGGCAAAGTAGAGAAGTAACAAGAATTAGGGTGGGAGGGTTAGAACACACACTGGCATTGTATGCTGAGGACATACTTCTGTATATAAGTAACCCAGATACAACTATGGAAAAAGTGTTCACAATAATTGATTTTTATTCAACTATATCTGGATATACACTGAACAAATCAAAAACTGAAGTACTCAGTTTTAACTATGTTAGCTCAGCAAGTATTAGAGACAAATGCCCAATGAATTGGGACAGGGATTCTATTAAATATTTAGGTATCACGCTGGGTACAGTGAACATACAGTTATTTAACCTGAACTATCCACCTTTGATCGCCCAGTTAAAGAAAGATTTCGGGAGGTGGGCTTTGTTCCCACTAACACTTAATGCCAAGGACAATCCTTGAAGATGAATGCTTTGCCACAATTATTATACCTATTTCAGTGTGTACCCTGTTTGGTTCCAAAGGGAGAAATAGATAACTGGCAGAATATGTTTTTGGACTTTGTTTGGGGTTGGGGGACATGCTAGGATTAGGAGAAACCTGTTATATCTCCCAAAAGCTGAAGGGGGACTTGCATTGCCAAATTTACATGGATATTGGTGTGCAGCCCAGAGGAGGGTAGCATTGTTATGGGGTAAATCCCAGTATGACGCACTTTGGAAAAGGATAGATATAACTGAACACTCAGATCCACCGGTGTATGCTGTCTTGTTTAGGGAAGGGGGGGACTATTTAAAACAAATTATACTGAAACTAAAGCAGTATTAGGAACTAAGAGAGGAAACACACAGAAACAGATGTGGAGATATAGATGGTTTGTGTATGATACATGTTTCACACCAGCAGGACAGGACAACTGGTACAAAAGACAGGCACAAAGAGGAATGGTTACTCCAGGGCAATTATTCACAGGATCAACCATGATGTAATTCGAGGCTGCTAAACAAAAATTTAACTGGGAAGAAAGGGATTGAATATGATTCTATCAAATTAGGGACTATATACAAGACAAGAATAGGAAGCTTGGTAAGGAAGGGTTGAAGATGGGTGAGGATACAGTATTCCACAAAATTTGGGCCTCACCAAATGGGGAAAAAGCTATTTCCATCCTTTATACAAGTTACATAGCAGATCTTCAGTTCACCTCTGAATACATAAAGGTTAAATGGGAAAGTGATTTAGGGGTGTCCCTAACAAACAAACAATGGGAATTGATGTGGGTGAACACATGGCACATCACGACCTCTCCAGTGTGGAGAGTTTGGTTGGAAAATCCAAACAAGATACTTTTTGGTTCCAGCACAGGCGATACATGGGACTGAGGGGGGGTTCCAGACTATGCTGTCAAGGGTGTGGGAAGGTTCAGGCATCACAAGCCCACATTTTCTGAACATGTTCAGAGACAAGGGAATTTTGGAGAGAGGTGAGTGGGCACATATCAGAGGTGTTCATGATACCTACACTATTAGATCCAGAGCACTTAGTCCTGGGAATACACCCTGCAGGAATGAAAGGCAAAGATGAAAAACAATTATGGGCCATCTTAATTGTTGCCACTCTTAAAGCGGTAACAAGGAGATGGTTGAGAACAGAACCACCAACTGTAGGAGAGTGGTTAGAAATAATTGGAAATCCAGAGAATGGAGAGAGAGTCATAATGGAGCTCCGAAGACAGACACCCAAATTCCAAAACCAATGGACAAGGTGGATGTTATATGAAGCTCAACTAGAAGCTACTTGATAGGCCAGTTGGAAGGAGGAAGGGAGAAGGAGAAGGGGAGAAATATGGCCTAAAAAGTGAGTAGCTAGATTAGAGAGGGGGATAAATAACACTCAGAAGTTATATGCACAGTAGACAGATAAGTTTTAATGTGTGACCAATTCACTGTTACATGTAAAAGCAGAGTTTTTAACTGCTTTTCTTTCGATAGGTATAGATTAACAGACAAGAGATAATATATTATATTCAGGAAACGAGCATCTATGAAACATATATACTCTGACAAACACTGTATCAAATGTATAAGTCAAAATATGTATAAAATGAACAAGATTGAATGCTGTGATTTATAATCTAATGTTCATGTGGAAAAGAAAATTTTCTCGGATCCAGATAAAAGACAAGTATAAAAAAAAAAAGAGAGGCACTTCTGCCAAAATAGGTAATTTCAGCATCACTATTTACCAACTGAAACTGGTGTTGGACTAGTTATTCAGTACAAGGCTTTTTTTTATTATTGTCCATTTATTTTCTAACTATACCAGTAATATATGTTCTGTGTTTTGTATTTCATTTACTATTTTACATTTTTAGTAAACTTTGTTTTTTCTTAAAACGCTGCCTGGGACGTGCTCATTTGTGTGTGAATGGTGGAATAGTCTTAATATTCTAACACATATTCTAATACAGCTGTTAAATGCTTGTTGTGTCACCTTATGCAGCCACGCTAAGAAGGATCTATGTAAAGATCCAGCAAGGTAAGAAAAATGCCCAAGTCTCACTGAGTCAGAAGGGGGTTGTGAATCAAGGTTGGCTGTATGCCCGCTGGGCCAAGTATATTGCACTGCTTTCCCCGATGAGAGTATGATATTTGGACCTGTTACCTGGGTGTGCTAGCTAAAAAGGGTTCATAACTGACCCCAGGACTCGAGACTGGTAGTTGCTCAGACCCAAAACAAACAGGAGGGTGTCCCTGTTTCTCCCATGTTCATGAATCATACTTAAAGGTTAGGCATTGTGGTAGCAGACGGCCTGACCCCAGGAGTGAGTTTGTGACACCCAACAGCACTGCCATGCTTCCATGCACACTTTTTCTTCAGTGGATCACCAGGGGGCAAAGCTGCAGTGGGATATGGGTCACTCTGCCTTCCAGAGGTGTAAAGCCTCCTGTGAAATATGGGCACAGATCCAGATTGCCAGCATAGTAAGTGGCATCCAGTAGAATTTGTTTTAACCCCCCCAGTAAATATCCTGCTCCTCTAATGTATGTAACTGTCCTGCACTGGTAAACTGACATTGGCGCCCACTAGACACAGCAGGACCACATCACTAGCTTCTCCATAGCTCCCCCCACCACAAGACAACTGGACTGGCCAGGACTCCAGCTGTAAAATGCTGTGCTGGTCTTTCCCAGCCTGTCCATGTTACCAGCCTTCTTGAACCTTTCAGATACCTGCAAGGGTAATCAGTAGCTGCCATCACTCAGTATAGACACTTCTCTCAGGATATCTCTAGATCTGAGTTCCGCCAGAAACACTGTTCACATAGTACAGCATTCCTTGCTCACGGGTATCTGGCCCACACCTCTCTTTCACAGCTGAGAACTCCTTTCTTTAGAAACGGAATATGGAAATGGAAACCTTCTCTTCAGAAGCACAAATACAGATCTATTAATTACAAATCAGTTAGTTGTACCTCAAAGAACTCAATCACAGAAACATAAAGTATATAAAAAATATATTTTAATATGTCCAGATATTTACACAGGTAATAAACAAGCAATAACACATGACAAGGTGTGGGCTATCTCCTGATAAGAACACGTCAAGGTGTGCTATAAGGCATGAAGCACTTGTGCTGAGTGCCTTATGCACCTGGGCATGCACTTATCGGGAGATAGCCCACACCTCGGAGTGCGTTATTGCACTTATAAAATGGGCCCCCCAGTAAAGAAGTTCATAAAAAAAATGCACATAAAAATGGTGCATGAAAAAGTTAATAATATGATTATATGAGTAGAAAGAAGAAAAAGTAGTCCATGTGTTGGATTGCAGCTCTTTAATAAAAGTCACTATAGAAGGCTGGCGTCTGTCTGTGTCTCCGCTACCCACCCACACAATCATTCAAAACTGTGCTTCACTCCAGCTTACACCCGCCAGTGATGAATGGTGAAGATCAGTTAAATAGTAGGGAATCCAGGGATGTTGAATGGATGAAGGGAACTGAAAAAATCACTCCACTGTAGAAAGGCAGAAATACTGAATAATCATCACCATTTGGGTTCCGTCCACAGTAACTAAATGCAATTAATAATACAGGAGGGAGATAGCACCCTAGACCAGAAGAAAAAATTACTCACCTTAGTAATGTTGTTTCTTCTAATGGAGTCTTGCTATATTATGACAGTAGCAGTTTGTCCCACCACTAGAACTGCTCCGGAGGTGAAATGGTTAATACCATTCCAAAATAGAACTTTGAGCACAAGCTCTAAGAAGCAGCTCTATCTGTGTAATTTCAAACCTGAACTGTCAGATCTTTACGAGCAAAAACTCACTAAGGTCTGTGTGGAAGCTGTAACCTACACTAGCCAAATGGCTACCTAAATATTAACAACCATTGCTGGTCCCAACACACAAGACTCAAGTCAGGGACCAGAACTACTAACACAATTCTAACAACATCAGAATAAAACAACAGTATAATAAACACACACACCCAAACTCCCAAAAGGGAGAAAGCTAAAAGGGCATAAAATAGTGCCCACACTAAGTTGCCGCACCCCACCTAAGTAGAAGTTCTGAGAGGGGCAGGCTGGGGAGGTCATAATAGCAAGACTCCATTAGAAGAAACAACATTACTAAGGTGAGTAATTTTTCTTCAAACAACATGAAGTCTTGCTATATTATGACAGTAGCAGACTACACAGCAGTACCTCCATGGAGGAGGGCAGAACCTACTTAGGAATAGGCTCTGAAGAACAGCTGTGCCAAACAGAGCATCTCTCCTGGCCTGGACATCCAGGGAGTAATGCTTGGTAAAAGTGTGTACCATTTTCCAAGTAGCAGCCTGGCATATCTCTAATATAGGGATGTCTCTGGCAGCAGCTAGAGATGCAGCTGTACCCCTCGTAGAATGAGCCCTCAAGCCAGAGGGGGGATCTCTGCCCAGTTTCTGATAACAAAATTGGATACAAGAGACAATCCACCTGGCAATTGATCTCTTAGTGGCAGGTTTGCCTTTCCCAGCTTCACCATAGGTAAGGAAAAGTTGGAGGGATTCGAACCTGTGACCTTTGGTACGCTCTATATAGTAACTAAGAGCTCTCTTAACATCCAGGCTGTGCAACCTCCTCTCACCAGAAGAGGACTGATCAGTGAAAAATACTGGAAGGGAGATAGATTGGTTAAGATGGAAATCTGAAACCACCTTAGGTAAAAACTTCCTATTAGTCCTAAGGACTACCTTATCCCTGTGGAAAGAAATAAAGTCAGTTTCCACTGACAAGGCTTGCAACTCACTTATACGTCTAGCAGAAGTGATAGCCACCAGAAAAACAGTTTTCCAAGTTAGATACTTAAGCTCTGCAGAAAACAGAGGTTCAAAAGAGGTTGCATTAACTGGGCAATACAAACATTAAGGTCCCAGGCAGGGCGGTTCGAAAGGGTGGATTAGTATGAGTAATCCCTTAAAAACTTGGAAAACACAGGGTGAGTGGAAAGAGGATGACTTTCCTGCTGACACAAAAGCAGATACAGCTGCCAAATGAACTCTCAGGGTAGCTGGTCTGAGACCCAAGGAATTAAGATGGACCATGTAATCTAATACAATGGGCAATCAGCAGATTCTGGGGAAATATTTTTCCCAGCACACCAAAATGGAAAACCTTTTCCATTTAGAACTATAAGTAGCCCTAGTGGAAGGCTTTCTGAAGCCTTTAGGATTTCAAGAACACCTTGAGAGAGGTGTAAATCAGCAACTCTAACTCCTCAAGAGCCAGGCCTTGAGGTTGAGGATTTGAGGTCCAGATACCAAACCCTTCCCTGGGCACAAGTTAACAGGTTGTGAATCCTGGGAGGCAAAGGGAAGATGGATTGTCAGTGACAGAAGGGTGGGTACCAGGGCTGCCTGGCCCAATCCAGGGCAATCAGAATCACCCTGCAAGGCTGAGATCTGATTTTGACTAATACTTTGAATAGGAGAGGAAGGAGGGAAAGCATAAAGAAACTTCCCTCCCAATCCAGGAGAAGGGCATCCAGGGGACTGAGCCCAACACTGGAGGTCTGCAACAGAACAGAGGAAGTTTGTGATTGTCTGGGGCTGCAAAAAGATCTATCTGAGGGTGCCCCATCTGGCAAAAACTATCCCCAGCACTTGAGGATCCAGGGACCATTCAGTGATGGCCCTGGGAAATCCTGCTGAGGAGCATCCGCTAGACATTGTCCTTCCCTGGAAGATGAACTGCTATGAGGAAGTGTTCAGGAATAGGCCAGAGACCACAACTTCATTGCCTCGGTGCACAAGGCCGAAGACCGAGTGCCCCTGTTTGTTGATGTACCACACTGTTGTGGTGTTGTCTGTTCTGACTTGTATCACCTTGTTGTGGACAGATGCAGAAAATGCTTGAAGAGCTAAAAGACAGCTCTGAGTTCCAGCAAATTGATGTGGAGCAGAGATTCCTGGGGGACCACACTCCCTGAGTGGAAAGGTCACCATGTGGGCTCCCCAACCCAGAAGGAAGCATCTGCAGTGAGAGTCAAATTGTGAGCAGGGGAATGAAGGGACCCCAATCTTAAATTGCTCTGATCCTGCCACCACTGGAGGGCCTGGATCAAGGTTCGAGTCACTGGGACCAACTTGAAAGCGGGTCTCTTCTCTGAGACCAATAGGTTCTCAAGTGAAACTGAATGTCTCTCATCTGAAATCTTGCTCCCTGCACAACAGCTGTGGATGCAGCCATGTGTCCCAGGAGCTGCAGAAAGTGTCTTGCTGGTCGAGAGACCTGCAGGGTGAAGGAGGAGGCCAGAGTCATTAAATTCGTCACCCTTTCTAAGGGAAGAAAAGCTCTGGCTAGCTTTGTGTCCAACTCTGCCCCTATAAAGGTGAGTACCTGGACTGGTTCCAGAACCGACTTTGGTAGATTTAGCAGAAAGCCCAGGGAGGTGAGAAACTGCTGGGTAACTTGCAGGTGAGATTTTACCTGTTCTGGGGACTGGCCTACAATGAGCCAATCGTCTAGATAGGGAAAAACAGCAATCCTTTGCCTCCTTAAGTGAGCCACTGCCACTGCTAGACACTTTGTGAATACCCTTGGGGGCAGAGTAGGGCAAGAGCATTGCTCTGAACTGGTAATGACCTCAGGGTAGTTCAATCTGAGGTACTTTCGATGGGAGC
Source organism: Neoceratodus forsteri (assembly GCA_016271365.2). Classification (NCBI taxonomy): domain Eukaryota; kingdom Metazoa; phylum Chordata; order Ceratodontiformes; family Ceratodontidae; genus Neoceratodus; species Neoceratodus forsteri. The sequence goes on along the minus strand of CM057459.1, from coordinate 738,063,677 downwards.
TTCTGATTAGACGTGGAAATAGGCATCCTTGAGGTCCAGGGAGGCTAACCAGTCCCCTGGCCTTAGGGAGGGTAAAATCATTGCCAGAGTTACCATTTTGAACTTTGGTTTCAAAAGATGCTTGTTCAGATATCTGAGGTCTAATATGGGCCGCCATTCTCCTGTCTTTTGGGGTAAGGAAGTATCTGGAATACAGACCCCTGCCCTGGTGCAGGGGAGGAACCCTTTCCACTGCTCTGAGAGCCAACAGGGTTGAGACCTCTGCTTCCAGAGCAAAGGTCTCTGAAGCACTGCAGGTAGAAAAAGTCTGGTTCTCAACTTGGGAAACTTTGAAGCTGAGAACCAGACCCTGGTTACTACTTCCAGAACCCACTTGTCTGAGGTTAAAGAAGCCAGTTCTGACTGAAGTAAGCCAGCCTGCCCCTACCGGTAAAAGGAGAATCGGCTCTGGGCACCCCATCAGGGGTGCCTGCTTAGCAGGAGCTTTAGGCTGAGGGGTGGGAACAGGCCTGCCCACCCTCGTCTGCCTCTGCCTCTGAAGAAGCCCCTCTGAGCATGGGCAGAGGAGGCCTGAGTCTGCAAAAGGCCTGTGAAAAGGCCTCACCCCTACCCCTGGGGTATGCCTCTGAGGAGTGGCTTGCCGCCTCCTTAGCTTGGGCACTTTTGTAAGTAGTCCTATATTCATCCATCTTTTCATGTAATTCTCTGTCTGCTCCCCAAACAGAGAATTTCCCACCAGGAAAATCCACAGCCTTAGTCTGGGTATCCTGTGACAGACTAGTACACCTGAGCCAGGCCAACCTACGAAAAGCTACAGATGTGGCCATGACCCTAGAGGAAACATCATTAACATCCACAGCAGCATGAAACTGTACCTTAGAAGCCTCAATGCCATCAGCAGCCACCTGTTCTAGTTCGCTAGCCAGCTGGCCATGGGCTTGCTTGGCTAATTCCATAACAGTATCCCATCTAGATTTCTGATACCTAGCTACATAAGCCATATAATTTGCTTGCCTGAGTCCCAGAGAGGCTGCCATATACTGTTTTTTCGCCATGGCATCAATCTTCCTGGAATCCTTGTCAGGAGGATGTGAAGCCAGGGGATATTAGCTTTATCACAGGCTGCAGCCTGAACTACTAACATGACTGCATTGCTGAGAAAGGAATTCTGTATCAGGACCTGACAATGTGTACCTTCTGTCCATCTTTTTATCTACAGGAGGCACAGAATTAGGAGCTTTTAAAATTTTTTGTTTGCTTCCTAAAAGACTTATGCAAAGGAATAGACAATCTCCTAGACTCTGGAATATCCATCATTTCTACAAAATCAGGCTCCTCTTGCTCATCCACAGCTTCTTCCAAGGGAAGCTGGAGGGTTTCAGCAACTTTTTTGTAAAACATAAAATGAGATGGGGACTCAGATAGCATAGGGGGAGATTCTAGAGGTCTGTCTGGGGAAATGTCCGGTTCAATGGGCACACCCAGACCTTCCCAGCCACATTCATACTGTTCATAATCATCCTCCCCCTCCTCTGGTTCATAAAATTCCTCAACATCATATTCCTGAACCACTGGAACCAGACGAACCGACCTTTTGCCAGATAGTGGCGGTTCGGACAGAACCTGAGACAGTGACTGGACAATTTGTATGGCTTTTGCTATCTCTGCAGCAGTTGGAGAAGGGGTTTTGGACTCCAAACCTGCTGACTTTCTTGTTTTCTTTACTGGAACTGGTTCCTCAGAACCAGCTTTTCTTTTGCCCGAGGAAGTCTCGCCCTGGTCAGAGGGCACTCCCTCCGGTTCGGTTGGCACCGAACCGGGCTGGCCATCCGGATCAGCGGACTTTTGGCCTCTCGTTCCCTGAGCCTGCCCAATCTTTTTCCAGGGTGGCTGCAGGAAATTCTTATATCTGGCAGTCTGACTGGAGGTGGTCAAACCCAGACAATAGACACATGTGGTGTGTGGGTCAGCCTTGGCAAAGACTTCCCACAGACATCACAGTGTTGAAACATGGGCCCGGTTTCTTTTGGGTTTCTCAGACATAATGCCAGCCTAATCAGAAACTTGCTCTTTAAAGCGGCAGTGCAGGTAAGACATCCTTATCGGGTTCCTAAACCGTGTCACTGGTATTGGAAAAACCGGAATAAAATCTGCTTTTTAGAACCGATAAGAACCAGGAACCGCACTCTAAAATGTTAAACTTTAAAGTTAATAAGTTTAAACCCAGCTGATCGGTTCAAAACCGAACCGATAAACTTACAAGTTCCACACAGACAAAACCTTTAATTTACTTACGATTACCACAGACAGAGCTTGAACCGAGCGGTTTTCGGTTAAAATAAAACTATTCTCGGTTGAATCGAACCGAGAAAACACTGTTTAAACCGAGAAATGAACCGAGCAGTAGGAGAAATCTCCGGAGCGACTGTTCACTGAGGCGGAGTAAAGAATCTGACAGTTCAGGTTTGAAATTACACAGATAGAGCTGCTTCTTAGAGCTCGTGCTCAAAGTTCTATTTTGGAATGGTATTAACCATTTCACCTCCGGAGCAGTTCTAGTGGTGGGACAAACTGCTACTGTCATAATATAGCAAGACTTCATGTTGTTTGAAGATGCCAAAAATATAGGTTGCACACCTGTAGCCATAGTTCTAGGGGTGGTATACAGTTCTCCACACACTGGCAACTTCCTAGGAACAGGCAATCAGTCTGACATCTTCAAGCTAAGCTCCTCCCACCACCTGGGTAGTATATTATCTGGCTCCACCCCGATGTCTGATCATTGCACCCTGGAAGCAGGGATCCATGTGTCACTTGCCAGAGAAGGCTAGGTGTGTGTGTGAATGTGAACTGTATATTACTCCTAGAAATAACAGTTATGTAAGAACTTACCGTAGCAGTAGATCTTTGAGAGAGGTTTCTGCAGTAGGTCATTACACATAGGACTGGGCCCCCTGGCATCAGGACCACACAGCAAACTTCTAGCTAGCAATCCATAGCAGGAGACCACCCCCAGCGTCACATGATGGGACGTCAGCGTGACACTATAAAGGAGGTGGTCCCCAGGCCCACCCTCGAGTTCTCCTGCTGGAAGACCCCTGAAAGGGATACGGGAGAAAGGAGAATACTCCCTGAACCTGGAGCTGATGAAAAAGCACCCTGGGAAAGGAAAAGAATAAACAGAAGCTGGAGGAAGCTGGGAGGAAAAGATATGACCTACTGCAGGAACCTCTCTTGAAGATTTAGTGTTACAGTAAGTTCTTACGTAACTGTTATAACTTACTTCGAGAGGGTTCCTACAGTAGGTCATTATGCATAGGACTGAATTCCAAGCAGTCAAGGAGAAAACAGTCAGAGACTGAGGTCCGGGAGGCAGAAGAGTCTGCAAATCAAGGCCCCAGATAGGACAATAGGCCCTGAAGAATGGCTAGTCCAAAGCCAGCCCTGTGCCTAGAGGTGATATCCAGACTGTAATGCTTGGTGAAAGTATGTACGGTACTCCAGGTGGCTGCAGTACAAATGTCAGAGGCAGACACATTCCTGAAAAGGCAGTAGACGCGGCCATGCCGTGGGTCGAGTGCCCCTTTACTTCCCCCGGAAGTGGTTTCTTGTATTTTTGGTAAATGAAAGTGATGCAGTTAGTCAACCACTTGGAAAGGCATTGCTTGGAAACAGCTATGCCCTGACATTTGGGTGCAAGGGAAACAAATAACTATTCGGACTTGTGCACCTCCTTGGTCTGTGAAATATAATAATGCAAAATCCTGTGCACATTGAGAGTGTGCAAAGGGTGTTCTCCTCTGTTGGAGTATTCAGGGTAGCAAACCAGCAATTGAATATCCTGGTTTAACGTAAACTCATATACCACTTTTGATAGAAAAGATGGGTTAGTCCACACAGCCACCCTGTCTCTGTGGAAAATTAAATAAGGCTCCTTACAAACGAGGGCCTGAATCTCTGAAAACCTTTGAGCAGAGGTAATTGCAACTAAAAATAGTGCTTTCCAAGACAAGTAGCGCATATCGCTGCTTGCTGCCAGCTCAAAAGGGGGCAAAGTAAGCTTCTCTAAAACAAAATTCAAATCCCAGGGAGGAACCTGACTATGGACCGGAGGTTTCAAGTGGAAGATCCCCTTAAGGAAGGTTTTGAAGACCTCCAACTGGGCAAGATTCTTGCTGTCCACCGGAAGGTGATAAGCAGAGTTTGCAGAAAGATGAACCTTCAGCGAGGAATAGCTGAGGCCCAAATCAAATAAATGCAACCTTGGGCACTGGGCAAGAAAAGGGGTCTAAGCCCCTGGCAGTCACCAAAATAGTAAACTTCTTCCACTTCATAGCATAAGTTGTTCTGGTGGAAGACTTTCTGGCTTCCACCAAAACTTGGGCTACTCGGGAGGAAACCCTGAAGCATGATACAGCTATGTCCAGAGGTGCCACACATGCTAGTGGAGAGATTTGAGGCCTGGGTGCACCAGGTTGCCCTGCTCCTGTGTGAGAAGGTCGTGGAGGAGAGATAGAGGTACTGGAGATTCCAATGATAGCTGCTGCAGCAGAGGGAACCAGATGTGCCAAGTCCAGAGAGAAGCAATGAGGATCATGTGTGCTCCCTCCACTTAAAGCTTCAGCAGGACCTTCTGCAGAATTGAAAAAGGAGGGACAGCATACAGAAACCTCCCTGTCCAACAAAGTGACAGCGCATCTCACCAAAAAACACCACGCCCAGGAATGAGCAAGCAAAAACTGGATAGTTTTGCGTTGGATGGGGAGGCAAAGAGGTCCAGCTCTGGTTGACCCCACTGATCGAACAGGCTTTCTACCATCTCTTGCTTCAGTTCACACTCATGAGCCCACACGGTGGTGCAGCTGACACTGTCTACCAGGATGCTGTGAACGCCCGGGACATGGACTGCCGTCAAGCACAGATCGTGCTGGACTGCCCAGTACCACACCCGCATCAGGTACCTCCATTTGTTTATGTATCAAACTGTGATCGTATTGTCGGTCTGGACAAGGAGTATTCCCGGGTATAAGAGGGTCTGAAAGACCTGGAGAGCGTAAAGCACAACTCTCATCTCCAGGATGTTGATTTACTGATACACTTCCTGTGGCGACCACTTCCCCTGGGTTTGGTGGTCTCCCAGGTGATCTCCCAGACCCAAGGTGTCCGTCGAGAGGGTCATGGAGGGAGAAGGGGGTGAAAAGGGGCCCCCAAGGACAGGTTAGATAATTCCTGCCCCCAAAGAAGATCCCTCTTCATGCCGTTGCAGACCATAACTCTGTGGTCCAGGTCATTCAAGCACTGATCCCTGAGTGTCCACTAGGTTACCCTCATATGTAGTCTGGCCATCGGTACGGTGGGAATGGCGGCCGCCATTAGACCCAACAGCCAAAGAACAGAGCAAGCTGTGGTTCAACGAGAGTTGGCTACAGGGAAGGCTTGCTGCTTCAGGGTATCTGCTCTGTCCGGATGAAGGAAGGCCCTGCCATGGAACGTATCCAGCACCACCCCAATGAACTGGAGGCAGCGAGAGGCCAAAAGGTTGGATGTGGTAATTCACAGTGATGTCAAGATGGGAAAAGGGGTCCAGAGTGTAGGAGAGAGACTTCTGCAGACTGCCCTGAGACATGGCTGAAAAAAGCCAGTCGTCCAGGTACAGGAACACATAAATTCTACTGCGGCATAAGGCCACCGCCACTACCGCTAGGCACTTGGTGAAAACCCGGGGTGCTGTGGAAAGGCCAAAGGGGAGAACCTAGAATTGGAAATGGTTCCCCTGGAAAGTGAACCTGAGATAGCAGCAGTGGGCCGGGAGGATAGGGATGTGCAGGTAGATATCCTGCATGTCCAGTGAACAAAGCCGCTGATCCTTGAGGAGCAGGGGTAAAAGTCCCTGGAGAGTCAGCAGGCAGAACCTCTTGTATTCAACAAAGAGGTTCAGCAGGCTGAGATCCAAGATGGGTCTCAGATCTCCTGTCTTTTTGGGCACCAGGAAGGAGTGGGAGTAATACCCCTTTCCTTCCTGTACAGGAGGAACCAGCTCTGTGGCTGACTTTGACAGAACAGCCTGGATTTCCTCTCTTACTAGAGGAAGATGAGTTGATGGGTAGTGGAACCTGCCCAGAAGATTGTCCGGAGGTCTGTCCAGGAACTCAACTGAGTTTCTCTTGCAATTATCTGTAATACCCAAGTGTCTGTGGTAATCTCCTTCCACTCTCTGAAGTGCAGGACGAACCTTCCCCCCACCAGTTCCACCAGAAGATCTGGAGGAGGTAGAGGGACCCCTATGAGTCCGGAGGTGGAGGGGAGGGCTGCTTGGTGGCTTCCGGTGGCTCTCTGGGATTTGGCTGGGGGGGTTGGCACCCCAGAGCCCATGGCACAATGCTCACCCTGACGTCTGGCCGGGGCTGCTTATTCCACTTCCACTATGGGCAATGAAAAGGTTCCTTGGGTTTAAAACCAGAGTGGTAAAGGGAGCGGACATCCCAAAGGGATCTGCCGCTATCTTGTAGCATGGTGATAATATCCTTCACATTGCCCCCAAACAGGACAGGACCACGGAAAGGGGCATCCAGGAGGGTGGATTGGACGTCATGCCCACTATAAGGAGCCATGCAAGCCTTCTTTGGAAAATGCCTGAGGCAGTGCAGCGGGCCACTGAGTCAGAAGTGACTCATAGGGTGTGGTGACAGGAAGACTTGGAAAGCCTCACCTTGAGAAGAAGTCTGTCACCAAGGTCTTGGTCTGGAACAGACTGGAGCTCTGACTCAAGATCTGACAGGAATGATTTCTGGTAAGAAATCATGTGGGCCACATAATTTACTGTCCTTAAAGCACAAGTGGAAGAGGCATAAACCTTGTGGCCATCTGGTCCATCTGCTTGGACTCTTTGTCCGGAGGAGAGGCACTTAGGTGTTTTGGCTTGGCTGATCTATCATGGGCCACAATTATCACTATGGAGTCAGCTTTGGGCTGCATAGTAAAATGAGAAACCCCTTCCAGGGGATGATGGTCCTATCAGCCTTCTTGGAGACCACAGGGATGGAAGATGGTTGCTGCCAAATGGTGGACGTCAGGTTCTCATGTGGCCTCATCCATGGAGGGATGGGCAGGGGGTCCGCATCTGATATGTCCAAATGCTAAGCGAGCCTCTTTCTTTTTGGATCCAGCTCTTGGGTAGCCCAGCTTCATGCTGACTGGATAGACCAGAGGAGCTCAGCAAATGAAGGGTCCTCCAGAAGAGATTTGGGGGATTCTTGGTTGGGGCTCAATAGGGGAACAGGAGCCCAAGCTGGCAGAAGAGTCAGAATATGACTCTGAATCTTAGGATACAGGCTTTCTGGGCCTTGTCAGAAATGTCCTCCATGGCCTTGTCGCCTGGGGGGGCACTGGGCAGAATACCTGTCTGACAACCAGGGGTCGGTGGGGGAGGCTCCTAGGGACTGCCCTAGTGGCCAATCAGGACCGTAATCTGCTGCGGGTGACTGAGTTCCTGGAGGAGCTCTAACTTGACATCATTCCACCATAAAGGAATGGTCCCTTGAGGGTCAGCCTGCGACCTATCCAGAGCCTGGGGCTGCAGAGGGGAGGCGGAGGCTGGAAACCTGGGTACCCTGAGTGAGGATATGAGAGGTAGCCAGAGGGGTAGCTATGTGGGTTGTATCCCTGATACAAGTGACCCTGTGATGGGTACCCGGGGCATAGGTAGGCGTCGGGTAACCCATCGATGGATACCCTGGTGCCGAGTAATAAGGGTATTGTGGTGGAGGGTAGCTGGGGACTGTACCCAGAAGATCAGCAGGCAGAGGGGCAGACGGACCTGAAGGAGGCGGGGCAGAGGTACCACTAGGTGCAGATGGGTCCATCAGCGGGCCGTGACGATCCAGGATCCAGGTTGGGACCTGAGAAGGGCCTGGCAGAGGCTCAGGCATCGGAGTATGAGGGGTAGGCAGGGCGCCCAAACAGCCATCAGATGGTGGGGTCGACTGGTACACTAGCCATCACCGGGACGAGAAGGGCGTCGACCAGTGAGGAGCTCCTTGGAGTGGGGTCCCAAATGGGATCCGACGCTAGGAGGTCGGGCGTCGGAAGCACCAAGGATCCTGACCCCTGGTCCAAAGTGTGCAAGGGGGGTCTAGGAGAGGTGGCCCCCGTCGACAGGCCTGCTGAAACAGCAGTGGACCCAGCAGTATACAGACCCATCAGGGAAGATACCCCCAGAGCAACAGCACTCACCTCCTGGAGAGAATCAAGGGAGAACGAGGAGTTAGACTGGGTAGTGCCCGGGCCAGAAGTTACACCCAGCAACTGATGATATACCCTAGAGGATATATCCCGCGCAGGGAAGGAGGAGGACAAAAAGAAAATGAAGAGAAGGGGCTACCTTCCCACTCTGTACAACCTCCCTTTTTCCTTTTTTTTTTTCAGTTGGTGGTGGGGGCACAAGTGACCCTCACTCCCCTTTTTTTTTGTTGGTGAGGATTAGCACCAAGGTGCTCAATCCCCTTTAAAAATAAAACAAACAAACAAAAAAAACTGCAAAAAAAAATCTCAACCCACATAAGGCCACAGCAGAGGAGACTGGCAGGTGATATAAAATGGTGCTGCTGGCACCCACACGGCGAGCAGCAAGAGACCCTGTCTCTTAGCTGAAAGGTGGATGGTGGGCGAGTGTGTGAATCAATGCTGAAGGTATTCTGGAAGATCAACAATTATAATAAGTATTTAATTTTCATATCTTCAAAGAATCAGTCTTCACCACCGAGTCCCTCAATTGAGTTCAAGTACCAAACTTTCTCAACCTAGGGAAGAACTGGCTCACCCTGAAGGCAGTGTTACCCTCAGCCCTCTGCAAGACCCGAGACCAGCTAGAGTCAGGCAGTCAGAGGGAGGTGTCTTGATAGCTCCTGCCTGACCCTATGGGACAAAAAAATGAGCCCCCTGAAGCTTCGAGTTAAGTACCTTTTGCCAATCTATAGGTGGCAGTCAAGAAAGGCAAAGCCATGCCATCTGCAGAATGCAGGCTGCAGTTCCTGGAGGCCACCTCAATGGTATCATATGATGCTCTTCACTGGTGCCTCACCAACTCCAGACTCTTGGAAGAAAGGCAGATGGCTTGCCTGACTAACTCCAAGTGTGCCATGGCAGCAAGTAGCTGACCTAGCTGTGCATACAGGCATTTGTTGTAAGCTGCCTGGTGTGTCTGATGTGCAGCAATGCACAACATGGTGTGAGCCGAGGTAAAAACCTTCCTACCTAAAGCACCTGCCTCAGCAGGATGGTTATACACCAGGTACAGAGGCCCTGTTGGGGTTTGCATGACCTCAATCCCTGAGGTGGGCTGAGACACTGCTCCTGCCAATCCCAAGGGTGCGCAGTACCACTGCTAGACATCTCTTGAAGCTGAAGGGCATGCAAAAGGATGTCTCCAGACTGCCCTTGAACATTCCTCGAAGGCTCTAAGCCAGGAAGGGATGACAGAGGTTGCATCACTGAAATCTCCTAGGGGTCCCAGCTGCAAGGCCACAAGGTGCCTATGTGCAGGGCCTGCAACATGTTCACCAGGAATCTCTGGTACCAGGAGTAGTCAGATGCTGAGGACATCTGAAGAAATGATTCTGTGTCCTCAGAGGAGGACGCTGACAGAGACGAGGCACTGAACATGAAAGGGGGTGGTGCCTGGGGTTGGGGGAACGTAACCCTGTCGGCATGCCTATGGAACTGGTAAAAGGTACAAGCCGCCCTTTCAGACTGACCCCAGTTGATTGTACCTATAGGGCCCAAGATCCTGCCAGTTCTGGCAGAGGTGGCTTAGACCCAAAAGGGAAGCGGGTGCCAGGGGCTCCAGGGAATATACCTGGGCTACCAGGATGCTCAGGGGACTTTGCCTGAGTGGAGGGCCTGGCAGGACCACCCAAGCAAGGCTGTTCTGTAGAAGAGCAATGACAAGGTCGGTGCCCATGGGGGAGTCCCCCCTTGGTGAAGAAAGAGGAGCTGTTCAGTCCCCATGGGGCAGCTCTGGCCCTCACCGGTGGCGGGCTTAGCACATGGGTCCAGAGAGAACACCACCTTCCAGTTGCCTTCCAGTTCCGAGCCAGGGCTGCCTCCGGCACCAGGTCTAGGGCCAAAAACTGAACTAGAAGTGAGTTCCCCTCCAGCACCATAGCTGGCCTAGCCCTCCATGCCAGGTAGCCCCAGTGCCGTGAGTAGCATCAGGACTGGGGACAGCCCTAGGGGCGACAGCATCATCTGCACTGCACCTGTTGTGGGGCCCTGGAGCAACACCATGGCCAGTGTCGCACCCTTCATCAGGGAAGGAATCAAGCCCACCCCCAGAGTCACAAGAGCTGCCTAATGGAGAGACCAACACCACCACTTCCGCAACCAGGCACAACACAACTTCAGTGCCGGTCTCTCTCCCAACACTGCAAACAGTGTCAGAAAGGGACCCGACTTCACAACTGGCACCACCCCGCTCATCAACACCATGAACGGCATCAGGAGTTGGGCACCAGGCCGTGACACCAAGGTGTTCACTGGTATAGACCAAGTGTATAGCTTTGGCCTCACTACTGGGACATCTGCTGCTCAAGGCAGTAAGACTGAGAATGGTGTGCAGTCAACTGCCTGAAAGGAGACAGCTGTCCACAAGACCAACCCCCAGGGTCTCTGATGCCTTGGTGAGGCAAGGTCAAGGAGAACCCTGTGCTTCATCAACACCCGTGGTGCTAGGAATGGGCCCAGGGGAAAGGCCCAGAGACTGAGCCTTGGCCTCACGTGTGCGATGCCTGCCTACAATGATGGAGATCAGGAAACCCCACTTCATCATGTGGATTTCTAACATGTGGCGGTCCATGGAGAAGCAGGCATCATACACATCCATGTCGTGGGATGAGCCAAGGGAGGTCCAGCAACACTGATGTTGATCCATTGCTGTGGCAGGTTTCCCACAGGAGCAACAATGCATGATGGGGGGCTGACACTCTTATTGTGACTTCTTTGCACCCTTTTTCTATGGTTTTGGCATTGTGAAAAATAATAAAACAAGAAATGGCTTTGCAGATAGAGATTTTGGCAGTGATGCAGAAGAAATTCAGTTGATGATGGTCAAACTGAGGCACTGCCACTCCCACAGTGTGCACTCAATGGCAGGAAGAACAGAAGTGAAGTGCATGAAGGAGCTGGTGATGGTTATTGACTGGCACATGCGGCAACACATGAGGTATGCAGGTGCCATCAGTAGCCGGCGTCGGCTCCCTCCCTGCAAAACAATTTGTGTGAATCAATGGTGAACATTGATTCTTGGACAAGCTTTCATTTTCTCATCCCTGGAGCCTGCAACTGGTTAGAACTAATAGGAAAGGAAGAAAATGGATGCTGACACTTATATGTGTAATACACTTATCCAGTTACAGAAGCTCTATGCACATATTTTAGCACAAACGTTTTTTCTGTTTTCTTTTTATTCCAAAAACTCACAACTGTGAGACATACTACTATGAGAGGTCTCATAAACTGGATTTAAAGATTTGCTCTTTGTGCTAATGGGAAATCAATTAAGCTACTGTACATCACCAACATATTCTGTTTAGATGTTGGTAACTGGGTGGAGCCCATGGGGATAAGTCCATTTAAAGGGGGGCCCTGGACATTGCATGAGTAATACCAAGGTACAGATAGCAATATTTGAGTTATCAATTACATTTCAGATCAGGTAAAACAGTTTCTTATTAAGATTACTGTAACCGGCCCACCTGCACAGCGGTAGCGCTGCCACTTGCGACGCCAGCGACCCAGGTTCGGTAGTGAGCCCAGGCTGCTGGAGGGCCGGCCAGGGGGAGAGGAACTGAGCACCTGATGGGCCACTCACCCTCTCTGGGAAGGGGTGGGCTGCATTCCCCGCTGCTATACTGTCACCACCTGGGTGATCACGGGGTGGTGACAGCGCGATAGGGGAATCCAACAGCAGGGAAGGGGCTGGCATCAACTGGGAACCTGAGTGGAGGCACATCTCAGCGTGCCCCTGTCTCATTGGTCGTTCCTAGACTGCCATTACCAGAGGGGGGTGGGACTGAACATGGAAAATACCCCACAAGTTGTGCCTGTAGACGGGCCTCAGCGTCGGGCGACTGAGGAGGAGCCAAGGGAAGCAGCACAAAGCGCACACTTTCACTGAAGGTAGGAGGGGAAGGGGCACTCCTCCACCCTAACCAGGGGGTAAACCAGAGGGCTTAAGTAATAGAGAGTGGAGCATTCATCTGGGCATGCAACCCTGATCCTGCCATCGCTGGTGGCATTGGGACCCCAAAGAAAGGGGCAGCTGTGGTGCTAAAGGGAACATAAAGCATAAGTTAAAAAAAAATAATAATTACGATTACTGTTTTTTTATAAGATTAACAAATATTGCAGCTGGAGGAGCCCTCAGGAAGGGGTGCATCTCATTCTCGGATATACTTATCGTTTATATCAAGAACACATGGACTTTTGAAAGTCACTGGTTGACCAATTGAGGGACTCTTCGGACAGACGTATTACAATGTTTGTTGTAGGATGCCTTTTCAGATATTCTATATATCGCAATGTTTGCTGTATAATACCTTTCTGGATGTTCTTTCTGTGCTATATTAGTTGTGATTACTCCCCTCATATGCCATAATGAAGGGTGACAAGAATATTACCCTTATTTTAGCCATATCATTGTATTGATTCACCTGCCTTGCATCCTTTGAGATGCAATGCATACTGATTGTAATTCTTACATATTCAATAAAAATGAAATGTGGCTGATTATGAGTTGTGATGCAATGCTCCTATGTAGACAGGGTTCTCTCTTTCCTGACACAGGCAAGAAAGGGTTAAGCTGAAGATAAACGCCAAAAGGTTTAGAACCAATTAGTAGGGGGAGGGATTCATGGAAGGGATAACAGTTCAGATATTTCCAAGTTAGCCATAAATTATGTGGTGACACCAGACACAGGCAGGGAGCAACTTCAGAACAAAGAAAGATGGAAAGAGACAGACAGTCAAAAGACAAAGCATGGAGTCAGATATGTAGGCTAAGGGAGATGAGTTTCCTGAAGTGAGAGTAGGATCAGGAAGTCATGCAATTTAAAAACTGGATCTGAACTACTTCTTACTTTGGTCTGAAAAGCTGCATATCTCTCTGTAATTATTGTACTGATAAATATTCAGCATTTCTGTTTTATCCTATATGAGTCAGTGTGTATTCATCAGTCTGGACACTGGACCACCCCAAGGAGCCTGAAGAGGAGACAAGAAAGAGAGTCAAGGGGATCAAACCTGGCTAGTGGCAGCATACCGATGGTGAGAGGGGTAGCCAAGTTGAGAGGATACACTCTGGGTAAGCATCTGAAGTGGATGTGAAACGGCCCATGTTGAAGGATGTTCAGCTGTGGATGTAAGAGGCTACTGGGCCAGTTCAAGATATCAAAGTATCCCCCTAATTCCAGCACTGAGAGGGCGCAGAGTCGATTGGTAAAGGGTGGATGGTGACAGAGGGCTTGTGTGATACTGCAGAGGCCTCCATATGTGCAGTTAGGGGCCTCTGGGATGCTGGAGAAGCCCTATGCACTTGTTTAGGGGTGCATAATGGGTCCTAAAAGTGAGGGTTACTCACCTGTAACCGTAGTTCTAGGAGTGGTATATGGCGCACATCCACACTTAGGCAGTTTTCATTTTCCCTTTAAATCCAGCTGGAATGTCTTCAAGATAAGATCGTCCCACCCACCCAGGTGGTATATTCCTTGGCTCTGCCCCATGACGTCAGATCTTGCATGCTGGAAACAGGGATCCATGTGCCACTTGCCAGGGGAGGCCGGGTGGGTCGTGTGGATGTGCACCATATATCACTCCTAGAAATGAAAATTACGTACCTACCGTAATTCTTGATCTTCTCTTGCATCTTCACCATTCATTACTGATGGGTGTAAGCTGGATGCGCGCACCCGCCACAGGAGCTTTTTTTTTTGGAGGGAGGAGTTGGCGCTGATGGTGCCACCACTAGAATGACGAACTGCATAGTGCGGAGGGGGGTGGGCTGTTAGCACCGTGAGACCCTCCCTCTATCCCAGTTCTATGCAGCCGGAGAGGCAGAAATAGATTAAAGAAAGAGTGCAAGGCAAGGGAGCCAAAGGACAGGAAAAGGAAAGGAAATAAAACTGAAAAAGGAATAAGCTGAAGAGAGGACAGAAAAGAGACAGAACCCTACCCTAAGTGACCACAGGGTCTCAATCCTCAGGCAGTTCTAAGGGAAGAGAAAGTAAGAATAGGAAAAAGGAAGGAAGAAGCAGAAAAAGGGGTAAATAGTGAGAAAGGAGGACTTCTGTCCAGGTAAAATGGAAGACAACTGGCTTAAAAATGTTCAAATCCCCAGCAGGGACTGAAGACAAGGGAGCAAGGATCCCACCAGCTGAGGGTTAAGAGTCCAAGGTTGGACTACAGGGCCTTACCGCTTTGAAGACAGACCTCTCTTCCTCTCCATTTATCCAAAATTTAAGAAACCCAGATTCTAGGCTCACAGCTGTCCCCAGACGAGGAGCAGCTCCACTTAGAAGAGGAGTGAGACCTGACTTAGGGGTAGATGACAAAACCTTTTACAGTACCCTCATGAGGTACTGACATAGTTCCTATTTCGAGAGAAATATGGAACAACCAAAAAGAGGAACAGAAAGAGAAGAAGAACTCACGCGGACTCTCTGAGAACTGTACTGAAGACAGTCATAGGGTGGAATCCAGAAGATGAGGACCCCCTAACCAGGGGACACCCTGTACATAACAGAATCAGAAGAAGTTCCGTCAGAGGGTTAGGGCGAAGACCCTACTCACCATCCCCTGAAGTGAACACTCTGTGACTTCAGGGAAGGGACAGAGAGCTCTGAGGTACCAGGGGGACTCAGCCCCCAACTGGTCTCAAGGAGGGGAGGGTGGGGGAGACGCCCAAGAATTGAGGCCCATGATGGGAAGGTGGGCAGGAATCAGTAATGAATGGTGAAGATACAAGAGAAGATCAAGAATTATGGTAAGTACATCATTTTCATATCTTCCTTTCTCAATCTTCACCATTATCATTACTGCTGGGTGAGTACCAAGCCCCCCAGAGGGGGCCTGATGTGCAGCCCTGAGGGAACAGATCCCTTAGCCTCCTACTGGTGGAAAGCAGGAGGGGAAGACCCTAACCAAATAGACTGAGGCAGTCTAAGGCTGTGGAAGATGAAGAGGTCTCCCCCGTGGCCGGGAGGATGGAGGATGCCCCTGAAGGATCCTTCTCACCCCGCGGGAAAACAAACGGGTCCCCTGAAAAGCGTGGGTAAGTCACCCTATGCTGGGCAATGGTTGACAGTCTGGATAGACAAAGCCATGCCATCTGCCTAATGCAGATCGCTGTCCCTGCCAGTCTGGAAGCCACCTCACTGGCGTCATAAGACGCCCTTGCCTGGTGCCTTGCAAGCTCCAGGCCCTGTGCAGAGAGGGCAATGGCTTGTCTGAACTGCTCCATATCAGGCATAGATGCCAGAATCTGAGCCAGCATCGACCACAGATGCCTGTTGTAGGCAGGGAGGTGTGCCTGATGTGAACCTATGCACATCAACTCACGAGCCCAAGAGAAGACCCTTCATCTCCACCCATCGAACTCTGTGGAATCCGGATGCGGGGGTTGATCGTGCACCAAGTGCTGAGGCCCGGAAGGAGTGTCTAGGGATATCAAGCCCAAAGGCAGGTGAGGTAGAGAACCTAGAGAATCGTGGGGGGCACAATACCGTCTCCTGCAGTCTGCCGGGGCTGGAGAAGGGGCGGCTGGAGACTGCCAGGTGCGGATAGATGCTTCCTGGAAAGGGATAGGCCAGGAAAGCACCACGAGGTGGTGAGCACTGAATTCACTGAGGAATGCCAGTGTCTGCCACTCGATAGTGTCTCTGCAAACAAAAGAAATACATAGCTCTGTGACCAGCCTCGAAAGGAACTGCTGATAGTCAGTGAAGTCAGCATTGGAGGACAGGTGGACAGAAAGTTCCTTTTCCTATGAGGAGGAAGATGAGGAGGAGGAGGTGGAGCTTGGATGTTCAGAAGATTCCTGTGGCGGGGGGACAGGTGGAAGACCATCCATAGCCCTAACGTAGGAAGGAAAGGCTGCCGCAGTGGCTCTGAATGTCTCCCAGGTTAAAGGCCCCGTAGGACCCACATGGCCCGGAAGGGGGGGTGTCTGCAGAGGGATGGGCAAAGGGCACCTTAGAGAAGGTGTCCAGTCTCTGCCAGGGCTCTGAGATCCAGGGAATGATGCCACCATGACTGGGGGCCCTGAGACCATGCAGGTTGCAAAGAAGATGTCTGAGAAGGCAAACTCCGGAAGAGCCCAGAAGAGGAGTCTCCCCTGTGATGAGCCTGGGGTTGCATGAGTCCAGAAGGGCAACCCTCTGCGCTGCCATCCAAGGGTGCCCTCGAACCCTCAAGGAAGAGACGGGGTTCAGCACTGCACTTCTCCCCAGCCCCCGCAGGGTGGGGGGGAGCGTCGCTGCTCCTCGCCCCGACCTCTCAACCCCTTGGACTCTGAGGCAGCCCTTTTCCTCAAGGCCAGCGTGAGAGTTCCCCGTTCTGCAGACTCCCCAAGGGAGGCCATAGAAGCAGGGCACCCTACTCCCTCCTGGGAAAATGGCAGCTGCCTGGGCCTCCACAGAAGAAGGTGCCCCCTCCCGAATTCCAGAACTATCACTACCAAGGGATCCCAGGCCACCTCTAGCCGTGGGACCCCAAGAGGTAACTTACTCCTGGGACTCAGGGAGCGGGCCACTGGTCCGCCTGACACCACATCCCACAGAGGCCTCTGTCTCTGAGGAGTCAGGTTGCCAGTCCGGGTCCAAATTTGAATCCTCCCCCTCTGAGGAAGAAGCAAGCAGAAGGACCACCAGAGAAGCGACCCTGGAAGAGGCCCTGGCAGCAGCACTGCAAACAGTGCCGCCGAGGGCCACGATGCCGAGAACAGCACCGCCCGAGTCACCGGCACCAAGAACACCACAAGAACCCACAGCAGCACTGCCAACAGCACCGCCTGCGTCACTGGTGCCACCTGAGTCACAGGAACCCAGGGCGGCACTGACAATGGCGCAACCCGAGCCACTGGTGCTATGAACTGCGCCAAGGTCCAGGGCGGCACCACCCCGACCACCAGCACCAAGAGCGACACTGGGATCCAGGGCGGCACTGAGGACCCACCAGTGCTGGGCCCCACAAACCAAGCGCCGCATCACTGGGGGAGCCTGCACCTCTGTGGAGGTGACTGCCGGGACCGCGCCAGCGACACAACTCTGGGAGGAATCATGCCGCTCCCCCCTGGCTCCGAAGAAGATACCTCCTCCTCAGCAAGGGTGGAACTGAGGAGGCTTCCCCTGTTGAATGTATAGACCGGGAGAGGACCGGGAAGGGTCTAGAGATCTGGCCTGGGAGGCCCGCGGGCGACATCGTCCTCCAAAAGGGCAAGGGACACCTGCCGATCTTGAACGCATGGATTTCCAGTACACGGCAGTCCACGGAAAAACAGGCATTGCAGTGATCCATATCATGGCTGGGTTCAAGGCACTGAAGGCAAACATCATGTTGATCAGTGAAAATGTCGGCCGCATGGGCACTGATGCATAGGGGCATGGCCTGCCTTGGATTTGCG
Source organism: Neoceratodus forsteri (assembly GCA_016271365.2). Taxonomy (NCBI): domain Eukaryota; kingdom Metazoa; phylum Chordata; order Ceratodontiformes; family Ceratodontidae; genus Neoceratodus; species Neoceratodus forsteri. Next base: position 738,046,006 of record CM057459.1, on the reverse strand, counting down.
CTTAGCCCCAGAATCGGACATGAGGCGAAAATAACACAATTAAACAGCAAAAGATCCTGGTGCTGTTGAAAAAGTAAATGAAACGGTCTTACCGGCTTCAACGGCATCGGGATGGAGAACCGGGATGAAGGAGAATAATCAGCGGCACCGGCAACTCGACTAGGCCTAAGTGGTGCAGAAATAATGCTCTCACAGCGGTCGTAGCAGGTGCGGCCTCAACGGTGGGAGAAACAGAACTGGGATGGAGGAACAGTCTGCAGCGCCTAATGGCCACCCCTTGCTCACTCAGGTCGTCACTCTTGTGGTGGCACCTCCAAAAAGAAAAAAAGTCTGGTGGTGGATGCGCGATCCGCTTACACCCAGCAGTAATGAATGGTGAAGATTGAGAAGGGAAGATCTATGGTTACAGGTGAGTAACCCTCATTTCTAGGCATGGGGATATGGTGCACTTATCCATACCTAGGCAGATTCCTAGCAGTTCTCCTGGAAGAGGGAGCAAGGTGCACACCCCTACTTCAGAAAGAGGAACTGGAGAACTGAGGCCCCAAAACAAGCATCCCAGCATGATTCAAGGTCAATCTGGTAGTGGGAAATGAAGGTGTGTGCTGACTTCTAGCTAGCAACTCTGCAGATTTTCTGAAAAAGGACATCCCAGGAAGCAGCCACCAAGGCAGCAGTATGTCTGGTGGAATGAGTCCTCAGCCCTACAGGAGGCTCCCTGCCAGCCAACTGATAGCAGAGGTCAATGCAGGAAATAATCCATCTGCCAATCATCTGCTTAGCTGCCGGTCTGCCAGGTGCAGCTTCAGTGTACATGGCAAACAGCTTGTAAACCTCTCCCTGAACTCCAGCCATGCACTCCATATAATAAGTGAGTGCTCACCTCAGGCCCAACGCATAGAGCCTGTGCCTGGCCTCCGAGGTTGGACTGGAGAAGTACACTGGGAGGTTAATCAACTGGCTAAAGTGAAACTCCAAAACAATCTTAGGGAGGAACTTCGGGTTGGGGTGGAGAACAACCTTGTCCCTGTAGAACACCAAATACAGAGATGCCACCCAGAGCATCTGGGGCTCACAGATCCTTCTGGCAGAGATGACACCCACCAAGAAGGCAATCTTCCATGACAGGTGAGAGATATCACTCCTGTGCATTGGTTCAAATGGCTTGCCCATGAGCACTGCTAGTACCAGCAACAAGTCTCAAGGTGGTGGTAGTTCACACACTGGTGGGGGCAGGTGGTCAAGGCCATTAAAGAAGCATCCAACCACCTTCTCTTGCATCACTGCCTGGTATACAGAGATGGATGCCAGGTGTACCTTGAAGGTCTTCAACCTCAGTCCCAACTGGGAGAGGGACCAGAGGTAGTCCAGAATACTAGCCAAAGGGCTGGCCAGGGGGTCTAGCTCCCCACCCAGGCAACAAATGGAAAAGCACTTCCATTTGAAGGCATAGGACTGGTGGGTCGACCCCTTCTGGAAGGCTTCCACAACATGGAGAACCTCTTCAGAGAGACCCAAAGCCTGGAACTCCAGCTGCTCAGAAACTAGGCTGTCAGGTGCGGGGACTGAAGGTCCAGGTGTAAGACCTTCTCCTTGTGACAGGAGAGTCGATCCTGCTGCTGAGGCTGAGGAGATCTGGGTACCAAAACTGGCACGGATAGTGTGGAACTACCAGGATCATCCGCACCGTGTCCCTCTGCACCTTAACCAGCACTCTGTGGATCAGGGGAAAGGGAGTGAAGGCATAATGAGGCCAGGGTCCAGGGCCTTGTGAAGTCTTCTGGACCATGCTGGTGCAGGATACCTGGTACTCCAGCAGCCACAGGAAGTACCGAGCAGGGTGCAAGTGCCCAACCTGAAATGATAGGCAAAGGAAGAAAGATCTGCTGTCTGGTCTGCTGGGAGTTTAGCCTTGTCCCAGAGGAAGTTGAGCTCTGCCCCGATGTAGTGGATGACCTGCAAGCAGTTGCAGTTCTGACTTGGCCAGGTTGATAGGAAGACCCAGGGCTGAGCAAGTCTGGAGGACCAGATCCCTGGACTGCTCCACTGCCTCATGAGACGAACCAGCAATCAGCCAGTCTTCCAGGTACGTATATACCCGAACCCCCTGCTGCTGCAGGAATGCTGCCACCATTGCGATGCACTTGGTGAATATCCTGGGGGATAAGGAGAGGCCGAAAGGCATGACCTGGAACTCATACAGCACCCCTTCTGCATGAAGCCAAAGGTACCGCCAGTGGGACAGATGGACTGGGATGTGAAAGAAGTCATCCTGGAGGTCCAGGGAGCAGAACCGCATGCCCTGCTCCACAGGTGGAATTATTTGATTCAGGGTGGCAATCCTGAACTTGTGCCTCTTCAGAAATTGGTTCAGATCACGAAGATCCAGTATGGGGGCACCAAACCCCCATCCTTTTGTGGACCAGGAAGTACCTGGACACAAAACTCTGGCCATCCATGGTATCTGGGACACGGGCTGCAGCTTCTTTTCTAAAAGCTGAGCAGTCTCCTTCCTGAGGGCGGACAGGATGCCCCAAGGCACCACGGGCTTCCATGGGCATGGGCTTAGTAGGGCGGGAGAGCCTTGAAGTGGAGATGCAACCCACAACCCACCACATCTAACACCCGTCAGTTCATAGTAATGGCAGACAAGGTGTGCCAGAAATGGCAAAGCCGACCCCACACGGGAAACTGAGGCAGGGGCCCAATGGTCAGGAGGTAGACACCCCCCCAACCCATCATTAAGTAGCTTTGGAGAAACCCCTGGCACTGGCCAACAGAGGGGCACTGCTCTCTAAGTCTCTCGGTTTCTTGAAGCCCTGGCTGGTGAACTTGGGCTTAGGTCACCAGACCTGAGACTGCCCCAACTGGCACTGCTCGGATGGAAAGCAGTGAAACTGAAAGGACCTTTTCTTCATCTTCTGTCCCTTGGGGTCCTTTTGCGAGGACGTGACCAAATCCAGGGTGGCACTGGACTTCTCGATCCTGGTGAGGTGTCCATCCACCCCTGGCCCAAACAGGTTGGTGCCCAAAAAAGGAACATCTGTCAGTTTGTGCTGGGTGTCCATTGTAAAGGTGGAGATTCATAGTCAGCCTTGATGGCACACTGCAACTGCTGCCACCACAGACTGGACACAGGAGTCACCTATGTCCAAAGTCATCTGAAGCTGGTGCTTGGCAAGGGAGCAACCCTGGTCTCTAACCATTTTGACCACTGACTGCAAATTTGCAGAAAGGTGAGGAAGGACATGGTCTAGGACCCCCAAAAGGGTGTGTCCGAAGTTGGCCATCATCACAGCAGAGCTCGCCTGATGAAGACCCAGGAGGGATGCAGTATAGACTTTTTTCACTGCATGGTCCAGCTCTTGGACTCCTTGTCAGGGGGGCTTGTCGACATCCCTGACATTACCCATCTTGCGAAAGACAGAGTCCACCACCAATCCCTCAGCTGAGAGGTGGTCTGAGAAACCAGGAAGAGAACCAGTTGGGACCGCATACTTTTGGAC